>OY829507.1:7446661-8179776 GCA_963691665.1 Clepsis dumicolana | reverse complement strand
ATTTATATTAAATCTGAAATTGACGCCATGGTTCCTAAGAACAACTTATAGTTTCTAACTTCTCAATACAGACCCATTTGGATTGATCACCCTGTATATTATATGTTACATGCACAGCACTAAAATTAAAGAATACTTTAAAATAAATGACAGACCATATCGTTTTATGGTTATTGCACGGAGACATGAATGCGAGTTTTAGTTCATTTTAATACAGAAAAACAAATATTCCGACGAATTCAGAACCTCCTCCTTTTTTTGAAGTCGGTTAAAAAGTAGCATTAGTGCATGTCAAAACTATAAAAAAAGTGTTAGTTGCCAAATGACTTCATGATTTGGCAACGCTACAAATATTCAATGCAACGCTCAAAACATATCATTAACAGTTACAAATGTATTGCACTCGTGTGTTCAGATGTTATCGGATGAGGTGAGACTGGTCGTTAGATGAGATTAGCGAGATCAATTACTCAGTTCTCACGGGCGGCGCAGGCGTCGCCGATGCTACCGTGTGCACTACGGAGTACGGACGTGCAATACCTACAACTGGAACACGCGTATTCTACGCACCACTAACTTTACTACACGTTTGAAAGAATTAGAATAAATGTTTTTGGTAAAAATAATTTTTAATTAGTGTCCAGATCAGAACCATCAACAGATAATTTGAAACTTGTCTTGTATTTGCTCAACTCATTAAAAATATGAATTTATTGTATAAAAATTGTTTGTGACTTGATTATTTTCTGTACAATATAAAGTGTTTACTTACTTACTTAAAAACATAAATGAACATAAACTCTTATATTATATTATAAAAGCCGAATTCATGACATTTAATGTTAAGTATAAGTTATAAGTCTTAGTCAATTCGGTATTAGCTACCTAAAAAACTAGTTGTTTTTTTTTTTCTGAATACGATTTCATGTCATGATATCGATGTCATCTGAATATGGATCTTATTATTTGCAATAAATTAGTACTGCATCCATTTTTGCTGTCAGGTCCATTTGTCGCAGCACAGTTTAGTGAATGGGTTTTACTTGGTGAGTGTTGTGCTCCCACGATGCGCAGATAAGATTGCGAGTGACTGATGCATAGGACAATATGTAATAGATCAGCTACGGACAAAAATATGAAGTCAGTTGTCTCGAATAATGGCTCATTTATTGAGATAAGTGTCTCCCTCTACTTCATTATGCTTCACTGAGCTTACTTACTTGAATAATTACGTAACACATTTTCTGAGAAAATAAGATAAGTAGGCACAAACAAATAAAATGCAAAGGCCAGAGGGGAATAATAGTCTTGGGGATTCGACATCTTTCTATGAGATTGATTTGATTTAAGTGACTGTTTTAACAGTCACATCACTAAATAAAGCTCATTCATAATTTATATTAAACTACGCGTTATAGTTTTTCTTATTTTGCATGATCCTGCCATTAAAATCAGACAATAAATGCTCGCTGTCCGATGGCGGTGAGTTATTGGCGAGTCTACACAAGTGACCTAGACACTCGCATGCCCCTCTCTCGAATGGCGTATAATGAGGTACAAATGTTAATAACTATACTTGTCAGACGCCAAATAATACACATAAGTCTTAAACTGTGTACGCATTCTGAAAGATCATTAAGAACGCAGTGGGAAGCACTTCACTTACGTCACGAATGATTAAAAAAATTGTATGCAGGCAATACTTACTTGTAACATTTTTACGCCATTATGTAGCAAGATAATTGCAATACCTATGCTAGTTGTTGCGTGAATATATTTTCTTGTCGACCAGATTAAATTTCAGTGTTAAATGTGTTTCATCGTTATTTTTTATGCGACTGCACTCTTAGTTTCGCCGTTTCATAGTGACCAGAGTATCACACCACATAACAGTTCTTATCTTAAACAAATGTTACAGGTTTTTACAAAAAGTTTAAGAAAGAAGTGAATGGTATACCAATTGTACCAACTAAGTAGGTACTTCACGTTTAGTAATCAAAGTTGATTATTTACGTATATTTTACATACGCATCTAAATGCAAAAGAGAGTTATAAATTTCCAGCAAAAACCTCAGGAACCTTCAGAAAACCACGGATTTTTTTCATTCTGAATCTATATACGAGTAGGCATATTCTACATTAACCCTTTGTCTGTGAACATCCAGCAAAAAAGCATCAAGTTATCACACGGCGTGAAGACACGAGACGAGACGTCTCTCTTGTCCTCGTCACGGTATCGCAATGATGATGCAAATCCAGTCGAGAAATCTCGTATCGCACACTTTCATAACAATCCGGTGATTGATTACATAAATTTGAATACTATGCTGTTAAAACCAAATTAAATTCATCCGCGGCATGGGATAAAACGTCGCAGCACACTGATAAATTACGAGAGGCGAGATTAAACGTCGATTGCGATGTGCAGCTATCATATTAAGCCTGTCATTATGCATATTTCGTAGTTTTTAGCCAGGCCTTAATTGATAAAAGATGGAAACTTAAACACCGATTAATAACGTATTTTGTAATGTATCACCGATCTTGGTCAAGTGCGACGACCCCATCAGTGGACCATTTACGAAGATACAAGTCATATAATGTGTCAATTGGGCTCTAAGAATTGCCGTAGGTACTAAATTAGCACAACTTGAAAAATTTCCCTTTTGAATAGGTATGTATACGTTACCTAACGCCTACACCCCAATGCTTTGTTAACTTAGATACAGTTGAGGTCAAAGATATTTGTGTAGATAGCCGTTAATAAAACTACTAGAGAATAACAGACCAAGTACCTTACGTTCCCAATAATCCCAATTAAAATATGTAGCTTAAATTATGCTACAAACGAATAAATAGCAAAATAATAACATAGTATGAGAATTTAAGGATAACATTTGCTCAGATTATATAAATAAATAATTTATGAAATGATGCAATATTTGGGTAATGCCGGACATCACAAATTAGCCGGAAGCAGTGAAGCGCGAGGTAGCCACAATAACCCCATATTTACGTCTTATTATAGTAATTAAGTCCATATAAAAACCACCAGCAATTATTTTAATGATAAAACACGTGCGCTGAAGTGAAGCGTAGTCAGTTTCCCGGACAATGGTTCCGGACAATTATCGCCATTGATTCTGCGGTCAGACGCCGCATAAAAATAGCAGGTGGGCAGTGAGAAAGCAGGAAAACACCGGGGTTCCCATGATTATAGTTACTAAGTATATTAATTGAATCACAATTTAATTATTTTATCGGTGATTGACGAGTAGCATAGTAACAAGTTACGAAAACAGGTACATTTTTGAAGATTCAAAGTGCACTGCACAGTACATAGGTACATGACGACAAAATCAGGATCATGACAACTGAAAGGACACCCTAAAGCTTACTGTACTTAAGCTTTTTCGATATAAACACATAAATATAACGGTGCGACTTTTATATACCTACTCGTTTGTAGATTTGGTAATAGGTAGATTTAGAATTTACATACATATATTGAGAGCTTAATTCATTAATTTATCCTATTTATGTTTTTCAACATATTTATCATTTAAACTGGCTCTAGTTCATTTAAATCTCCTGATAACAAGGTTTCGTAAAGGTCAGTTGCCAAAAAATCTTACAGAGTTAATATACATACATTAATATTTTAAGCCAGAATTCCTTAAACGTAAGTGTTGCTCTATAGGTAATTAAAATGCGTAAATCCACAAAATTACTACATTACCAATGGAAGTTGGTTAGGTTACCTGACCATTCTAGAACTCTATCTCAAGGTTGCAGGATGCCCTATGGTCAGTTAAGACTATTTTTATAATATGTCACTGCCAAATTACCAAGTTTAGAAAAGATTCATTGTTTTATGACAGTTTCATATGCATTCGATTGGCGGGCTCATTAGCATTGACACGAATAACCTATCGGAACAAATAAGACGATGCGCCAAACGCATTGTGCCTAAGTCATGCATATAATGACTATAATAGTCATTAACCGTTCACACAGCTATGTTAAATTAAACGATAGTCTTTTATTGCTATTTAATAGACTCCAGCAACAAAGGATTTTGTATTGGTAATATATTCAGTGTGAGATTTTTAGCAGTCATCAGACGCAATGGAGGCGCGATTCAATCCTTTTAGCGCTGATTTTTCCGCACACTCGCCCTTTACAAATGGGGAACATGCTTCTAGTTCAAAGAATTACTTAAGTGATACTCAAGAACTATCAGGAAGACGGTTTAATACCTAAATAGTTTTCCGAGCTATAAGTCATTCAAGGCGAGAACATACCCAAAATCCACTTTTAGAGGTAACTTCGAGGCTCGATAGCAGTGTTTTAGCATGGTTTTATGATTGAAATCAATAGTTTAACACATGACTTGAAACATTAAACAAAAGGATCATCATGAGTTGCTATAAAAGTCCTACTGTTTTTTTTTATTATTAATACCTGCTTTAAAGAATTCCATGCAAAACATTATACTTACATAGTTCACAGAATTATACTAAAAAATATTATAGGTAAGCATATTATGTAATTTCTCATAAATGTTATGAATAATGTCAAATTTAGAATAACTTGGTTGTTACAGAATAGTATTTTATGCAACTGTAACATAAGCAAGGTCACTATACATAAGTGTGCATGTTTACAAAACGAGCCCGACGAGCGAGTTTTTATAATAAATCACACGAGTGTAATGACCAGTTATGTACCGTTGCATACAGTACTTTTTCTACGACTTCATTGTAGAAATAAGAAATGTTTTAAAGTACATGCTTTCCGAAAAAGACGTAACACTTTTTTCAATTCACATTTTCCGTCACTCTGTGCCATTAGATATTATAATTTCTTCGGCAGTACACACATTTAGAATTTCTTTTACCTATTTAACCGAAACAAATCCGATAACTAATTACAATTTTTGCATTAACAGTAAACTAGCCAGATCACTCGTTTTTTTTAGGGTTCCGTACCTCAAAAGGAAAAAACGGAACCCTTATAGGATCACTTTGGTGTTGTCCGTTGTCCGTCTGTCTGTCTGCCAAGATTATTTTCCTCTAGAACGCGTGGAGGTAGCATGCTGAAATGATTATCAAATACTCAAGCTACGGTCCCTTGAAGCTGTGAAAAAAAAACGAACTTCTAAGTCAACCCAATCCAAAGATAGTCATTAAAAAGGCTATTTCCATACAAATTGCCAAAATCCGAAAACCTAAAGAGTACTTCCAGTTGTCCTAGAAACTTGAAATTTGGTATGAAGGTAGCTCTTATAGCACAACCACTTAAAAAATTCTCAAAATCTTAAATTTTTATGTTTGCCTGTAGATTTTGCAAACCAATATAAGTTGACCCCACACTGCGTACATTTTGCTTAGAAGCAGGGCTCTGCTAACACTGGATTTCTTAAAACACTTGGGAAAAACGTTAAAATCTTTCTACGGAACCCTCGTGCGCGAGTCCAACTCGCACTTGGCCAGTTTTTTTTATTTACATCAGTACCACAGAGCTAGGATATTAGCGAGTTCTCAGTTACCCCTCAGATACCCCTACACCACGATTGACATAGAGGAAATGGACGAATTTTTTCCATGTATACGAATCTCAGCTCGTTTTTATCACTTTTTGCAGTGACTAGCGCCATTTACCAGATGACGTAGATGGCGATAGTCATTGCAAAAAGTGGTTTTTCTCTGTGTATTCATGTTTCAGTGAGTTTATTAAAAATATAATCGATATTCACGGGAACGTAAAAATAAAAAAATAAATGAAAAATACAAAAAAAGATACTCCAACTGAGATCAAATTGTATCTGCTGGATATTATATGTCTGCATTGTCTTCATGCTACATATACATGAAATATATAAGCGCCTAACACACATCGTAAGTACCTAATAACAATAACTTAGCACCGCCAACTCTCCTTTATCCCCAACTGGCATTAGCTGAAAATAAATTACATTTGAACTTAGCCGATAGTCAAAGGCGTGAACATTGCATTGTGAAATAGTTGGCTGGCGGCGCAAACGCTCCGTGTCGTAAATAATTGGAAGCGCACTGTTTGTACTAATGCTCGATCTAGGCGCATAATTCCTCTTTTTGAATTGAGTCATAAATTTCTTATTGGAAACGTAGCAGGCCGCGGTTCGCAGGCTCTGGAACGTGGGTTGGTGGAATGCCTCAACTAATAGCTAACTATAGGGAACCCAACTGCAAATTTGTTAGTCAAGCAGCCATGTTGCGGCACGCGGTAATTTGACGTGCTTGCGGTGTACCGACGTGATGCTAATGATGAACAGAAGCGCATCAATACCCTGTATGAGTGCGCAATCAAAACCTATAAGCACGTAAGTACCTACTGATATTTGATTCATTTTCTTTATGTTCAAGATTGTAAAACTCTTTGACTTAGCACTTGAATAAACGTTCTGGGAACTCTCACGAACAAATAGACAAAATTGGAAGGATTGAAAATTATAAATCAACTGAAATGCATTGCAAGACGCGTATTAATATTACTGGTACTAAATGGAACTTCAGTATAACAGTTACACAGCTTAACAAGACGTATTGAGTGATCTCGTCCCTATTTCCATCGTAAAAGGGTCATGTAGATTGGCAATTTGACCTGCCCGGGCACTTACGGCACCGATCGGATTTATTCGCATTACGTGTAATGGCAATACGTTGACTCGTGACGGCGCGGCGCTGCAGCCATTGTTCCCCGACAGCTCCACGCGCCGAGCTTTCATTGCTAACCGACTGGTTAATTGTGAAGTGAATCAAAGTTTAATGCTTCAAGTGTGCTACAAAAATTATAATTTAATCTTTATTATTTTGATGCTATTTTCTCGGGAAGACACGTAGGTATGTATGCGTGCCAAGAGCTGTGAATTAAACAATATCTATTTATGTATGCATCTTACTAAAAAAAACTCCATTTTAGTTTTAAAGGCTTGTAATAAGTCAACATACTTATCTATTTACCCATGGAAGTCTACATAATATTTAATGTATGTGAAAATAAAATAAATTCTCATATAAATGCAAGAAATCATTCAAAACAAGCATTGTAAATTCAACGTCCTTTCCATAAAGATAAGGCAATCGACTTCATTTGCGACCATTTAAATTCAAACGACCCGTTAAGTTGTCATAAAAATAAACACTTCGGATGCTCCATATGTATTACACGGTAAGGCGAATCCTATATAACTCAGCACGCAACGAATTCGTGTCTATAACTTCAAATCTAATGCAGAATTGATGTTTGCGATGCAACGTCTAGACACGTCCGGCAAGAACAAGTTCTACCGATTCGTTCTTGTAATATCGGAGTAATTTATTTAATGTTAGAAATAGACCTCGCTCAACGCGGCAAAGAATATTGGCTTTCACAACGGAACCTAGCAAATTTATGTGCTCTGAGATTTAGCCAACAGTCCGCACCGAATCACGAGAACAGGCCACTTGAAAATACCTGTACATCTACAGTGCAGCATAAGACCACTATTTAGGTATACCCTGTTTATTAAAATTACGTTAGTTTACGTACCTGTCGAGCCTACACTTGTCAACTATCATTCACCGTTACCTTGTGAAAATGTAAACGTCTAATTATGTAGATAGGCAACCAATGTTAGCTAAAGGTGTTTATAGAATTACATAGGGATCGATTATACGCGTAGTGAACTAGTAATTCTACTGCCTACTACCACATTCGTCTAGTATCGCCCTAAGCCAATGCCGTTACTAGGAATTATGAGTGGTCGCAGTTCCACACCTGCTCTTGAAAAACGTCCACGTAATTACACTTATAATTGTATTTCACTTGCTTATTATTACATGAGCTAAAACATTTCTGTAGTTGAATGGGAGCTGGTAACATTCCACTTTAATGGCGGAAACGCTTTTTACGGTGAAGAAGGAATGTTATTAAAATGACCATGAAAAGTTTGTACGACATTGATAACGACTTTTCAACCCCAACCCAAAAAGGTAAATGTTCGTTTTTAATCAAAAGACAGTTTAAGTAATCGAGATGGTTCTTTGCTAAGTTTCATCAAAATTGGTTCAAGGTAAGTTGGGTTATAGGTAATTATTGTATTTTTTAAAGTATATTTTTAATTGGTTCAAACTATAAATAACTAGGTTATTAAGAAAACCGCGTGCTATTATTGCAGCAGCAGAGTCATTAACATCGCGTTTTATCAGCAAATTGCATCGTGTGCCCACTGCCCTGCGGCAGAGTGCAACAGGTTCCACAAGATGCGCCGGCGGCTGTTGCCTAATTGATGACACGGGCGGTGGCGATACAGTTACCGCGTCATCGTAATTGGCAGGCATCGCTCGTCTAGGCGCACAAGGTAGTAGACCTACGTGACATGTGCTTACCTTTATTTATTTCTAAATTCGCTCCTTTTTAATCTGGACGAGATAAATCTCTTCTGTAGCTTATCTAAGGGCACGGTAGTGCCCCCGCCAAGACGAGCCAAGCGAAGCGCAAGGACATTACCTACCTATCTTTTCTCGAAGCGCTTTGTCGTTTTTTTGAACCCTCATAAACTTGGGTTTGGCTTATGCCAGAATAAATAAAATTGTCGGTATATGACGTCAATGGTGGACTTATTAAACATTATAAAGTTTCAATTGCATAGCTCATAAGGTACGTTAGACTTTATTGGTATCTAAAAAACCCCGATTTCGTCACTGACTCACTCACTACATATAATAACAATCAAAATTCTTAGGGTACTTCCTGAAGTCCTAGAAAGCTGAAATTTGATATGTAATTTGGGTGCATACGAGTACCTACAATTACTTACTCGAAAATATGTCCCATGGCTCGTTTTGATGTGGTGGATTAGTTTCATAAATATTTTGGTACTTGACCGTACAAAAATAACAAAAAAAACTAAAACTTAGAACTTTTAACCCTCAACTCCTTATAGTAATGAATGGAAATTTGTATGAGACTTCAGCAAATTTTGATGCTAGAGGTCTGAAAATTGATATAGGGATTCCTTATTATAAACATTTTAAGATTTTTAGTAAACCTCCCCCCACCCTTTAAATTAGGGGATAGAAGTTTGTATGGGTTCAACTTACAAAAAAAAGTCAAATCCCACAAAAATATTTTCATGTAAAATGTTGATAAGACGAGACCCATTATGGCTCGCACTGTCAAAAAGTTATGACATCTCATGTAGAGCCAAGCTCCCAACTCTACAGGCCCTAACTCTACAAGCCCTAACTGCACAAACTCTACACCTTGGTCAAAATTTGCGGCTTGGTCGTTTCGCTACGGTCACACGGGCTTAAGGTGAAAAATGTATTCACTGTTCATTACTTTTCTGATAAGTATATACTTACTTCTATAGTTCTTGTAGTAACCAAAAGGCCAGGCCTTGACTAAGGTGTGGAGTTAGTGAAGTAAGCGCTTATAGAGTTAGGGCACGTAGAGTTAGAAGCTTGGCTCTACATGAGATGCTAACTTTTTGACAGTGCGAGCCGCATGGCCTGGAGCCACATTTTACATGAAAATGATTTTGGAAGAATTTACATATCTAATAGTATGACATCTTTAAGAACCCTCTTTGTATATTAAAGATATGCTCGCCTCAGGCTGTAAGTTTTTCATCACCCTTATCCAAAAAACATCAAATTTCAACTACCTAGTTACCTACGAGGCCGGGTCCAAGTTTTGAAATCGGGCACAATAAGTCCAATGTCCATAGGGCTATAAAGTCCTTCAATTAAAACATATTTTTCATTTGTTCATGTCCAGTTGTTTTATTTTCAGACGCACGGTGCACTCCGGCGCAGCGGTCGCGTGCCGTCGTGTAACGGTGCGCAGCTGATCCTTGCTATTGTCCCTTAATTAAACGCCATAATACTCCAGCTACTCTAGTTATTTTACAACAGGCGAACAATAAGACAATTACTTACGAGCTTCTGAAAAAATAATTAACGCGAATTAGACAATTAATTCGCCCCACTAACATTTAAGGTATGTCTCATCTTATTTTCTAACTATGCGCTTTTAAATTAGAAAATTGTAGTAAATAAATAAATAATGTTTATTTTGCATCTGCTTTACATGTCGTAGCTTTGGCATGAATGTTATAAGGAATTAAAATAATCGTTTTTTTATTTCCCTAATTGTGTTCGAGGAGTGCAATTTTGCATTGAAATATTTTTATATTTATGAATATTATTTTAGAATTTTGGGTCTGAAGAGGTGTTCCTGCAATGAACTCTTAATTGGGGTTGCATAAGAAATAATCGATTTACTCCTGATTTGTTTAAAGGCCATATTTACAAACTACACTCGACACTCATCACATTTTTAACCGACTTCAAAAAAAAAAGGAGGAGGTTCTCAACTCGTCGGAATATTTGTTTTTTTTTAATTTTTTAATGTGTGTTTGATTATTCGAAGACGGCTTTACCAATTTCAAAAAATATTTTTTCGTTTGTAGGGGTATACTTTTTAGTTGATCCCATTGTCATCAAGTCAGGATCTGATGATGGGATCCCAGGGAAATGGAGGGCAACCCTCAAATTTTGTTTCATACATATATTTTCGAAAGCTGTTCAAGTACTTGCGTCTGGTAGTCATCATCTCGTGTTGATGAGGTGATGATGGAATGTACAACTCCTTAACGGTTAGGAGTTGGAGGATAATATTTTAAATATTAACGTAACTTAAAATTGTAAAATAAAAAATCTTAAGCTTAATCTAGCTGGAGTCTATTATTAAATTTAATCAAGAACTGATCCTGGTCACGGGTACACCTAATTCTAAAAATACCTAGCCTAATCATACTAAGTAAATATTAATCCTTGGTCACCGCGACACTATTCTGAAGTACCCTAGCTTACACTGATCAGCCTACCTACAAATTTCTAACAATTATTATAATTATGGCCTCGTGATTCGTCTAGTGATTGTGGAACCTACATTGTGAACGCTGTAGTAGCCCAAAGTACTTTAAGTCAAAAGTAAGAATGGAACCCTACATACCTAAGAAAACGCTCCCTAAGTGGTTGAATAATAGTGCTCCTTTGGAATAAACTAATTAATTAAACTGTGTCATATAAAGAATAGTATGTCTATGAAGTATTGGAATTGGCTAGCAAATTAACTAGAGTTAAGTTATCTTAAAAGAAATGAGGTATAGTTGTGTCAATAGTATTCAAAAGAATGATCTAATAAAGTAATTCTACTAACTGTAGTAAAACAAAGTAACTGGGGTAGCATTAATGCTTTTCAAATAAGCATTATGCTTTGCGGCTAAGATTAGGGCCCCATCCTTCCGCCCAAGACTATCGTCTTTGGTTGATACCATAATTGTCTCGTCACCAGACTGGACATCTCTCCACCGCCCCCAGGGAGTATTGAATTATTTATTTATCAAAAGTCTATAGTCACTATAGCAGTAGTGTCAGTATTTTTACTACTAGAGATAGAGAGGAACCCCACAAATATATCAACCATTGTATTGGCTAATTTTCTTTTCCCAAAGGTATTTATAGAACCTGATTACAGCATAATTATGTCTGCCAAAGATCAATATTTCATTGATTCATATAGAGTATAGAGTACATATCATAGCAGCATGAGTAACCATATATATTTAGTTTTCCAAGATTGTAAATTTCAATCACTCAATTAATATATAAACTGAGTATTACGTATAGCAATATATTTAGCTGTATACCTAGTTTGGCATTCATTATTTGCCTATTTTATTTAGAAGTGTAGGTAATGTTATAACTTTCAGTTACATAGCGCTTATATCAGCTATGAATTTTCATGGAAACATATTTCTATTGCTTTGAAATCCCTTTGTAGTAGGGTACATTATTTTTATTATTTACTTATTACTTTTAATTTAGACATACTTTTATTTAGTATAATTTCACAGATCAATCATGACTTAATGCAGCTGATGTTTTTGCAGTAAGTAAGTACAGCTTTATAGATACTATTATATACTCACATACATGTCTAAGTACATTGTCTTTTACTCAATTAAGCTTTGTTTGCTAAGCCAGGACTTGGTTTATTGTTATGATTTTGTTTTATCGTATTATGGATAGGTAATGTTTATGCCTAACCCCTTTCAATTATTGTTTACATTGAAAGTTAAATGAAAGCATGCTAATTTTGTATAGCTTCCTTGCCCATGCTGGTGTCAAGAAATACTATAGGCCTTGACCTCAAAACTAACACATATTCATTAATTGTGTGAATGTTAATTATATATTTGTGGATTGTTAAAAGTCCTAGTTTTGACTTAGAAAACTGCTCATAAAGTATACTGTATGTGTATGTACTTTTCATGTTTCAACTTCTACCAATGAACAATAAGGATCTATTTATCAGTCATTTAAGCTTGTTTGCCCAGACTGAACTACGTTTTCTTTTCAGGTAATGTTTTGCCTTAGAATTCTTTCAATTATGTCTGTATTGAAAGATAAATGAAGAATGTGTTAGTTCAATGTTAAGCTCATTTGCCCATACGGTGTCAAATTTGCTCGGGACGTATCCATGAACAAAACACAACGTTCATTTAGTATATGAATGAGAGTCGATTTTAGGATAGCTTTGTCTTTGCAACTTTACTCTTTTGACACTGCTTATATTTTAGCAAGTAACTTTACTGTATTGAGGTGTGAGTCAAAATAGCTCTTAATGATCATATAATAGAGTTCAATTGGAATTTCTTAACAAATAACTTTATATACTAATATTATAAATTGTCTAACTTTTATGACTCTTTCAGTTTGGTCTACATTCACTCTACTTTGTGAATGTTTTAATGATGAATTTTAATTAATCAAACAGTGAGTGTTTTTATCCCTTGATTAACTCTGTGTTGTAAGTTAAACTATAACGATTAAAACTAACGGTCGCCAACCATCATTACATGTAACTTGGCGGGCTTCTAGTCATTTCAGCAGAGACGCGAGCCAAAGAATCAGTTCCCTTTAGGCGGTTACCTTTTCTCCGGTGTGGTTTCCCCAGGGCTGGCCTCAGATCCATGATCTACTGAGTAGAATCAACTACTACGGACCTGTTTCTAGTATTAAAACGTATTTCATCATGGATGATAATTAAAGCAAAGAGAGTACAAATCAATTAAGGATAAAAACTCTATCTGGATTTCTTATGGAACTAATTATAATCTAGTGAGTCATTTAATTAGGCAATTTTACTTATGACTATTGGTGTGTATGATTTTAAGCTTTTCCCTAGCTCTGTGATGAAAACCAATGTGAGTTCATGATCTCACTTTTATGTATTAATTGTTTGTGTCCGCGAAATTGGGCTATCTAGTCCGTCACTAGGCTTCGCCATTCTAGCTATTCCCTAACAACAAAGTCCCTGCCTAACTTCCCTATCATCCTGTCTTGTACTTTACCTATGCCAAGAGGCGCCTAATCTCTGTGTGTAACAGGCAAAACTAGGGTACGTTCCCACATTTATATTTAGTGTAGTGTAAAGAGTTTCACGGTGCAATGAAACTCTGCTATGCTCCTATAAAAGAGATTGTGTGTGCTAACTTTCCTAACCAGTCCCTAAATGTTGCCAGGTCTTGGAGAGCGCGAACGCTCCCCCCTAAGAGAAAGACCCGGCGGAACAGCAGAATACCTATGTAGTGTATGTATAAATATATAGATACGGGGAACAGAGCGTATCTGATGTGATCACAGCTATGCTTTCGCTTTCGCTGGCGGAAAACTTCAGTTCCTGTACGTCGCTATGACCAGTCAGACGTTCTCTGTGTAAGTGGTCAGCTGTGGACAATAACCCTCAGCCTATAACGCCTTACAACGTTATATTTAAGATAGCGACTATGCCAACAATGTTCGTTGTCACCGAGAGGTATCCTACTGTTGGTCACCAGACCCTTTATCTAGTGAAAGCCGCTTTTGGGAAGTACACAGAAAGTTTAAATGGGTTAGTACAAATGCGTAGAAATGTAAAGAACTACTTATAAAAATAGCCTCTAAATTCCCACAGAAAGATATCCAAGGTGATACCTTAAGTTTAAATATTTCAATCGGCAATCGCAGAATTTTAATCCACCGCTTATAAAAAAACAGCGACTAAAGTCGGACTATTTAAATAAACAATTGTACGACAATACTCACTCTGAATAAACCCTGAATAAAATATAAAATTATTGTAAAATAGGAAAATACCCCAATTATGACTCTACTTTAAAAACTTCGCAGCCTGGAATAAAAATCACCCAACTCTCAAAATTAATTACGCAAGATGCTCACACAACGATGTCCGGAGACCCAAAGCTTTTGCTAATGAATTTACCCCAATTAAAAGAATTAAATGATAAGCACGTCCGATACAAAATTAACCCCTCAAACTGACAATGTGATGTTAATTCTCTGATATTATGATCCTTTTTTGGAATCCTGCCAAAACTGAATTAATTAAGTACGTGAGATGTAAACTGTACAAAATCCGGACCCACAATCCTTTTCCCACTTTTCTTCCGCCTCTATTTATACATTTGATGACGTCATCTCGGACAACACGGACAACGCGGACTTCGCGGACATATTCTGGTGATACCAGAACTAGAATAATTTATGCCAAAACACTACATTATTTTTGGCCAATTATTCCAGTACCTACTCAAAAATTCTAATTTATTTCCAGATGCAACTATTCTCATATTTGAATTTCATTTAATTACCTCACGTTAAAAATATACACTAACCTAATTTATTTAATTTCGACACTTTTCGTATTTACGCGTTTACTTTCTATGTTTATTTATCAATAACTTTTCTCTTAATATCCAAATCACTTATAGTATTGGTCTTTATCATAATTAGACGATACCCTTTTATTTTCCCTTAAATGTGTTTCTTAATTTATAGCCAAAAACTCCCGCTACTAGTTCCAAAACTTTGCCAAAATGGCGGCATTTCTAAACCGGCATCCCCAATTAATTCTGTATTTTCCCGCTTCAATTTGGCGCCTGTGTTCCTCGCTAAACACGACATCCCTTGTCACACTGACACTTCAAATGGTCGCATAAACTTTCTTTACTAAATAATATTACGTCTTATACGACAAGGTTCTAATGATGACTATCTATACTAAATGTGTTCCTACGCCTTCCTAATTATCCTATTTTACTTAAAACCTTAACTCAATGATGGCTAATAGACCAAGACATCAATTTCCATTTCTATTTGGCTTGCATTTCTAGTATTTTAGCCATTCTCGTCCGTTTATCCGTTCGCTCCAAAACTTGTATTATTTAGTGACTTTTAACTAATTTATAATTGTAGATAATCTCTATGATATTTCCGAAGTTATATTAGAGTATATTATAATAAATGATATTACATGACCTTTTCCTATTAATTAAATAGACCTTATTGCGGATTCTCTTTCAATAAAATGCCACCATGAAACAGCGCCATTTCGTTTTCCATTACATGTTTTGATGTCCTTTACTCATAAACTACTGAACAGAACTAGATGAAACATATGTCAAAATAAGTGTAAGACACTAGTCTTTAATAATCAACTCCCGTTTTCCTTGCATTTTCCATAATCTCTTTGTATTATTCATAATGTTATTCCCATGCCGCGTAGGTCTAAAATGCTGAATCGAGTCGTATGAAATTTGCTAGTATAGAAGATTATAATGCAGAGATTATTATCCAATAATTGTTTTCCTTGCATTTTGAGTATTTTCTTTGTACTAATGATAAATAACCCAGTCTTAATTTAACGCCATCTATTATCAAAAGCTTGAACCGCGTAAGCGCCCCAGTTAAGCTAGCTCTATAAAATCTAAACTTAATTAGCAACCTGTTGAAGGATACTTCCGCTAGATGGTGTTACTAATAATTTTACCCCATACAAATTAGTATTCTTAACTGTTTTGTTTATTTAATTAATTACTTGTACCAAGTACGAAATATATTCGTGTCCAGGGTCAAATATGCTTAAATGAAGCTTTGACCTATTACAAGGCTATATAGTTAAGTCCCTATTCCCAATAAGACATAGACGGTCTCGAATGCTCCCACAATTTATCTATCACACTTAATTATTTATGAAAGGGTGCTAAAAGCTATCTCAGTATATATCATCTCCCATTGCGCCAAGTGAAATTGTATTTGGCAACCCTAATGGCTAGAGACGCTGTCTAATTAAGCGCGGCACTGGCTAATTTGACGCGTGAGCCTGCGCCCGCGCCGCCTAATGAATGGTATCGCACACGTTCATCGCGCCACGTCGCTACGTGTAAGACGATAGGGTTACCAGAGAGGCTACTCCGAAATCTGAAATTCGAAGTTCGTAGGCATCCGACCCGCCCCGCTCACGTCACGCTAACATAGGTTAATACGAAAGCTAAGGGGACGATTGGATACGAACTTCGAATTTGTGACTTCTGAGTAATGGCTCAGGAACCAGTGCCCGTAGACGAGCGTTAACGCTGGGTTTCGTGGGCACGAGCGGGTTTATAAGAGGGATGAAATTAAGCTCGCAGCGTGTTAATTGCGTGCCTACAAGCCAGGCCTACAGCCTTTCGTTGGTCTTGTTCAAGTTTTAGGTGTCCGCTGTTCTTCCAAACAGTGCAACACTTCGAGACTAAGTATTACATTTCTTCGAACTCTTCAATTAGATTTTATTGCAATTTGATGCGTGTGCCAGTCAACCTTTAATAGCTGATTTCTTTATTAAAAAGTTTAAAACCTTTATTTCTAGTATAGCTTATCAATTTCCGCAGTGATCGATTATTTTTAACTCATCTGGTAACCTTGCCCCTGCGACTGCGCAAACGGTAATCTAATGACTGCTCTCCGAAAGCATTAAAGCCGATCCGATTAATAGCTCGTACTAATTTAGTGAAACATTTCGATACTCGGGTTTAATCAGCACGTTCTGATATTTGAATAGATATCTTAATTAAGGAATATGAGCCAACCCATAAACTGTCAATATAAAATGATAAACTATGTCGTAAAATTGATTACGTAAGCTATACAATAATAGGAATGACTCGTTTGACAAGGCGTTGCGTTTATTTACGATCTCTCAAAATCATTGAGGTAGGTACAGTGCTTGCATAAAAATGTAAACATTATGAAGCATTTATTAGTAACCACTAACTAGCATGGAAAAGTTGATGCTCACGGAGAGCTAGCCGTGCTCTCAGAGAAGCGAGGCTAATGTTCATTCAGCGTTTGCATCAGCACTGATGCTGATTATAGTCATCGTCCCTGCGAATGCAGCTCCGCTGGGCGCTGCACACTGATGTATTTGTGCACGCACAAAGCCAGTTGTAAATTGTAAATACGACGAGGTATTTAATAAGCATTTGTCTAATGCTGAAGTAAGTGGTGTGCTTAAACCTTACACACGTTATGAAATGTTTAGGTTATATATCTTACTGCATGCATACCTCATGTAGGTACCTACATACTCTAAAAATTACTAGTAAATACCTATTTCTTTTGAAAAATGACCGTGATTCGTTCACTGATAAGGTCAACACAATCGATCTTATCGATGTGAGTAAATTTATTATACGCTTTTATGCTGCAGATCTGTCGATATCTACACATCTACTCAATAGTAACACGCTTGTAGATCTAGTTCTGCTAATTTAACTGATATTATCATAGAAATGTTTCGTCATATGTGCGTTTTATGACTCTCGTGAATATTAATGAATAAAAGAATTTTCTCAACCAAACCGACGAATGCCGGGCTATAAAATCCGAATACAATAAATGGCGTAACTAGTTTATGGCACCACAATGTAAATTTTACTTGCCGACAATTATGTTATTAACTTTAATTTGGCACCGTTAAATAAAACAAAATGTCGACTCTTTTAATGAGGTGCTGTCCGTTTCGAAACCGCATTGTGCAACAACATGTATGAGGCTTCTAATTACACGAAGAAGTAATTACTAATTAGGGTAGGGCAGAAGATAAAAAGTGGCCAAGGGAGTAGGGACTTTTACGTCTATATGTCTAGGCGGACTACCGTTAGGGCGCAATACCTACTATCGCTGTAAGCGGCCGCATCATGGTTTTTTTCTCGTATATTTAATTATTATTCTAGAGGAGAAGCAATTACCGGCAGAGGGCTACGATGGCAAAATACGTTCACGGAAATTAATATGCCAACTGCTTGCTCAACCCTCAACATTATGAAACCGCTAACATGTCCATCAGGTAACATACGTTAGGTTCTAATCTAACATTTTTGATTAGATTTTAGTGTTTGATTAGCCATGCTATAACATCGAGTAACGTTTGTAGGTTTAATACATAGTTATTATTTAGTTAAGCAATTATTTTTATAGCGTAATGAAAACCTTAATTACACATTTCTATAAATACCTAATACTAATTAAGCATTTAAAACAAGAGATTATGTGCCCTTTAACTTAATCATCATTTCATGTGATCGTGTATGAATAATCAATAATTAAATATCTGCTCCTATTTTAAACAGTAAAAGCTGTGCAGCTGGGAATTTATCGCGATCGGCGGCGCTTCGCGAACAAATTCATGCTCGCACTTATCGCGCAATTTGTCAACAAACTGACAACATTTTCGGCCACTGGACAAAGACCAGACGCCGTGTTACAGAACAGACGGGACAGTTCTGTGTTCTTGGGCCACTACCATTTTTAGGTTAAATATACTTTAACACCTTCGAAAATAAAAACGTGACGAAACTTATTTGTGAGAAAAACTAAACAAAGCTGAATAATCTGATTTTCACAGGTTTGCTTGTCAATTTAATCTAACTCGTGGCATTGGAATTGCATTAGTTAAGAACATCAATCTAGCAAAATTTCAGTTGGAATGAATAATCCATCACATCCCGGAACGGTTAGGTACTATTTCGTTTGTACCCGGTTTCTATGAACAATGTGACATAATAATAATATTATTATGTGTACCTACATAGCATCGCTAAAATTAAACGACGATCAATTTTGTTCACAGAACTAGAGTCTGAGCCTGACCAGAAAACCATAAATTAAACGAGGGCGCCGCTGTCTTCGTAGCTGTCACACTCTTTATTAAAATTACTTAAAAATATGACAACAGTTTTAAGTATTTTCTAGACTTTATTATTATAATAATGCCTACTTAACATACGTGTCAGTCTGTGTAAAACGCCTCAGACGCAATCAGCGCGGGTCGGGTTAATTACTCCGGCGGGGACTCACGACTCCACTAAAAGGCTTTAGCAGCGCTTTAAGCTGTGTCATTTGTTTGGCCATAATGGACTGATAACGGATACAATTGGCGCTTTTTGAGTTAAATTCTCGTGGTCGTGCTATTTCGACGGGCTTAATGAATGATGATCTCGCTGAGTCGGTGTAGTTTAATGCGAGGATTGTAACTAATTAGGTTCCTACTTAAAGCTTTGTAAAACTGTCGTAAGTTTGTTTCATCGTTCTTTTCTACGATTTGAACACGTTAAAAAAGAAACATGGTTTTGACTGCGTTTTAGGAATATAAAAAAATGTGGCAATAATTCAATCAATTGCTACTATAACTCAACGATAACATTTGCATTTGTAATATATTACCATCTAAAGACCACAAGACCCAGAAAAGCTTACACGCAAAAGATTTATGTTACCAGATATCTCGGACAATAAACAACGCAACATTGCCGTTGACAATCAAGATACCTAGGCTTGAAATATTTAGCGAATTTAACGAACTTAAGAGCGCGATATTGTGACATCCATTTAATTCTGAACCAAAATTATAATAATTTTACTTACTTACGGCATTCGTTGCGGCGCGAGGTCGTACCTCGCAGCACCAGAAATTATCGCATGCGATAGTTCGCGCTGACTCCGTACTTAAACCCCAACACAATGAATTAAGATAAATTAAAAGCTTTTCCGTGTCATGTTTTCCGCAAACAGGCGCTTTAAGCTTCACGCTTTGTCTTCCTGCAAAATAAAAAGTTATATAAACAAATTTACATTGTAGCATAAACAAATAAAAATTTGTTGAACGAGTACCTTTATGGCACGCATTACTTGTTAATCTATGAACTGCTATAAAACTCGAGGGACCTCGTCCACAATGCGCGAAGGCTCCGTAACCGAATTATTCGATTGTTTTATTAGACAAGTGATCATAAAAACTACAGTTTAGTGTGGGACAGTGCTCTCGCCCCGCGTATACACCAGCCATAATCGTCATAAGAAGTGATTTTTGTGTACAAACTCAAGTAGATTAATAAAGCTTCATGTTTATGGCCACCTCTCTCGCAATATCAATTTTGATCACCTGATTCAGATAATCATTAGCTATGTTATGGCCGATACGACCTTATTCATGAAAGTTCAATTTGCTATATAGTAAGCAATAAAAACCGTTTTTTTATGTGAATATTATTTATCGCGTTACTTCCTACATGTTTAATGTTTGTAACTATTTAAAGGCAGCACAAAAAATGATTGCGCTTAAACATTCCATGACGCTTAGTGCAGTGTGAGCGAGCTTATTCATCGCAGCACTATTTAATGAGAATGTTACATTATTTCCTGCGCAGCCGCAACTAACAACAGCTCAATTAACCTTAACAATACCGGTACTTGGCATTTGCTGACACATGGGCATGTATTTGTTCTGATGCTGTAGAAATTGACAGGGTAAGTGGTGGTAAAGTGCCTAATACAAATGGTTAGATAACAACTGTCTTTGGAGATTTAAAAAGTTATTTTCACAAACGACGATGAAAAGACATTTGGTAAGAATGTAGAAACGTGTATCGAATAACGGGTTCCAAAGCTTAAGATAGAGAAACAAATCGAGACGGCTACTTACCCACTACAATAATGAAGATGGCTTGCAAATTCTATGGCCACTAAAACATCAATTTAGATTAGAGCTATTGAATCGATCTTCCTTCGGAGCTTAAGCTGATTGGATCTCCTATCGATGTTATTAACAAATTCATTTTTCATAGTGATAATCATCGGCGTAATCCGGAGACGGTTAATAACCATTCTCACGTCATACAAATAGCCATTCCTGTTATTTATATAAGGAGATTTTTTTTTTCATATAGAATACACTAAAATAAAGGTATAGATAGAGTTATTCAAAATAACATTCTATTAACCACTTTGTTCTTAAACATGTGTGGTGGGACTACATTACATACCCACTTACAAGTATCTGGTAGCGCAAGCTCCTTCATAGCAAAGCACTGATTACTTTAGTCACTACAATCTTACAAGGAACTCGGCACGTTAATCATTTTATTAACGAGTACGTGTGTATCATGTACTCATAATGCTTACAATGTGTGACTAAAGTCAAGACAATTATCAATAACAAATAATAGCCAATACGTCTTAAAGTAAACCGAATCAATTGCCTCGGTTCATTAGTTACAATTTACAATTGAATAATGGAACATGGCACGACGTAAAATTGCAAGGCCAGGTCGCTCGCGACGAGCACGGATCCACACTCACCTCTGAATCCTTGACCCATCCAGAAGAGGCTACTAGCAGAATGCATCTCTGTCCTGTCGCCGTACGTAGATAAATAGGTATTTAAAATACCGCTCTCCGTGGGAACTGTGACGGCGCCCGGCGCGATAACCCCGCGCGCGCGCCGCTGCAGGAACCACGTCGCGAATCAAACAATGAACTTTAATATCGAAATCTATTTGGTTGCTTAATTTCGTAACTACTTTAGCCTATCTGCCTTTTTTATCTCCGCTTTTATTTTCTATAAGTGAAATAGACTGTTTAGAATTAAACTCTAAAGCGTTTACTCTAAGGACTGTGGGTACCGTCATAGAATATACCCAATGGATATTAAGCTTTGTGGATAGTTTGTTGAGTTGAAAGTTCGTCGCGAGGGCGCGGGGTTTTCGTGGAGGTTGGATGCACGCTGCGAGATGTCATCTCGACCCCCGCTGCGACTCGCGAACAATATTGTCTCCGCTTTTGATGCATCGTGAATTTTAAAATCCATTCATATTCCTCGGGTGAATTACAATCGTGATAGAAAATGTATTCAATGCTTTATAGGATGTAACACCTTACATAAAATGAGATAACATGAAAGTACGTTTGTTATTTTAACATTACACTAGTAGGTGGAAGTGAAGTGATACAATTAAATTTGTGTTGTTATACCTAACATAGCTATCCTCAATCAATAGTCAAATCGCTTGAACGGAGAAGATGAGCAGAAGCAGCTTTTTTATCAAAACTTTACAATCGCATACTGAAATATTACTTGAGGTAGAGTAGCGTTAACTTTTTACTTATAGCAAAACCGATCTTAGTTATATGATTTACATTACATAATAACTTGTCAAAAGCATGTCTTGAAAGCAATCCGCTAGTACAGTAAAATATAATGCATACTTCCTCGGACTATTGTGATTAACATTTTTCTCACACGATGCCGAAGTTTTTGAGTTCATACAGCTTTATATCCTGCTCGATAAAATAAATATAAAAGATTGCGAAGGACCAACAAATACTGAAATATTTGTTGTTATTACTTGATAATAAAATCAAGAACAACACAGTAAAACATTCAACTTTCACTGAAATGGATTCAAGCCAAGAGTCACGGATTATAAAGGAAATTTTGAGAACGTATCTGATATGTAAGTAATACCATTTCATGTGTGGTTAGTTTTTTTTTTCATGTTATAAGATACTACAAGGCAAAATTGGTAAATAATGAGTATAAAATAATTAATAAAATAAAGTTGAATATAGACGCAGCACAATCACTCAGGTTAAAAAGTTTTTACGTAGTTTTTTATTAGTTAATTAGGTAAATACATTTTTTTTCACCTATACCCGCTACAAAGGTTTTCTCCAAATTATAAAGGCATTAAACATAATCCTAGCGCCATGAAATGAATATTTCGAATAAATAATGAGATTAGTGAGTGTAATATTGACGTACCTATTAAAAATGCGTACCCAAATAGTAGTTTTTTTATCTCATACAATTGTGCGTTAATAGTACATTATGATGCGAGTGTGCTAAATTGGTAATTACAGTCGAGGCGGGTTTGAAGCCTGAGCGAAGCGAAGGCTTTAATATAGCCGAGGAGTGTAATGACTAATGCTCACGCGTTTCATACGACGTTTTTCAATACACTTGCGAGGAAAAAATAGCAAAAATTAACTAAGTATTCAACTAACCTGTGTTAGTAGATATTGGTTAGTCGGAGCTTCCTTTGAGAACTCCCCAATGTCTGAATGTCTTTGGTGACGGCACCTTGGATTGGTTACTGTGATAAACGTCCGAGTATTTCTTTAAGATCACAGTTAAACGTAATTATACGTTTTGATGTCGGTGCCAGTTTTAGTCCGTACAACGCTTTGCAATCGAGTACCTATATCTAAGTATTATTCGGCACAACGAACTATACTTGTACGTGTTAGCCAGTTTAATTACCTAGTAGCCTTACTCAAAGTGTCCTCCGTCCTCCGTGGAGCCCTGGGACTCCGCAAAGAGTTTGTGGGGACTCCGCGGTGTTACTTGAAAACAATACATTCTTTAGGAGTACAAGTTCAGAAAATAAATACAATTAAGTAACTAATTATAATATTGCGTGATTACGATAGTTAAATAAGCTGGCTATAAACACATTTTCAGAAAACGTTTAATACTTACTTGATTGGTTATTTTTACTGTTCTTCCATTATTTAAAACTTTTAGTTTTAGTTTATCGGTTAACATGTATTTCTGTTTTGATATAGATGGCACAATAATTAACTTTAAAACATCGATTGCATTTTGTCTTCACTTAGTATTTCTAGATTCTACATTCAGATCTTTATCAATAATTAAAACTACAGTTTTCAAAGTTATAAGCATAATGCATCTCTTTACTAGGTAGGTACTACAAAGAAATACAAGAAAGACTACAGCACAGCAGTTTTTTTTTTTTCATTTTTTCGCGCTTGTTACGCGCGATATGTTTTGAATGCGCGCGCAGGTTCAAATCAAGTCACAGACCAAACCGCCATACAACCTAATGTTAAAAATATGTATGATAAACTACAAAATAATGTTTTAAATACGCAAATAAATGTTAATTCGTAGATAAAAATAGAAAATTGACTTAAATTTAATAATTTTGTGTCATCTTAATCTAAAATATTTTATTTAAGCGCAATAATTTGTTCATTACTTTTAGGCAGGAAAAGATTTTGCTGAGATTTAAAAAAATACATAATATAAAAAACACGAGTGCGGTAATTATAAAGTAAAAAACACGCGTGTGTTATAAGTTGTATTATGAACTTTAATACTATGTAATAAGATCCAATTTACGAGCAAGTGTGTTGAAAATAACATTACCTAAATTTAATTGATAGTAACGTGTTACACACATATGAGATAATGTCGACAAAAACTTCAGATTGCTTAATTTCTAGTTTCCCTTTTATGGTGAAAAGCAATAAATAACCTCAAGAGCAAAACAAGCCGTACACCCTATTATAGCACTGTACCAACACGTTTTATCTATATTCAGATCTTATTATATTAAATAATGGCCCGATATCCATGTTTATAAGTTGAGTGGATTAGGGTACTAACGAAGCGAGATGGGAGATGCCACATAAAGATATGGCACAATTATAGAACGCAACTCGCAAACGATTAAATGCGTTCTCTCAATTGTTATCATAATACAATATTGTTGTCTGTTATTTTTATGACTCTGAAAATGGGTTTTTGAAAGTTCCAACCCTATAAATCATACCTGTGTCATAGAAAGCGTTTTAAAAAAAGAAATGAAATAATAGATCCAGAGAAATCAAAAGCGCTACAAAATTAACAACTTTTTTACGATAACTGCACAAAATTGAAAGCTTTTAATAATCGGTACGCAAATTGAAGTAACGTAAAAATATTTTCTCGCGCTGCTGCAATCCCACGATCGGTCTCGATTTGTAATAGATATCTATCGCAAAATGGAGAGGTGCTTCGTATTTTGCATAAGTGACGCTTGTGAGTTGTGGCACAATGCCCCATGGCCTACAATAAATTGAGTGCTGTGCGATGTTCTCAGGTCAGGTCAGCCGCTCGGCGCTGGCTGGCCCTTCGCTATAAGGGACCCGTGATTTATGCATACGACTTGATTTAAATTCATCAACGAATCATTTAGGACTTACTGAATCCGACCGGTACCTAATTGATTATATGTTGTCCGTATAATTTTCGCGACAGACGACAAAAAAATATTGTAATCAGGTTTCGGATTTAAAAAAACTCCCATAAATCTTTATTGTTGTCCAATTGACTGAACTTCCTGTTGCGACCAGTCGCCCGGCTCGCTGTTGCGGCACTTCCAAATAGGTATTCTGATATTCTTTTTCTTTACGAATATAAATAGAGCAAAACACGTCGCCGAGTTTTTATACCTGGTGACCTTGCAGCTGAGTGGTTTACTGACTGTGAAACAGTTGCTAAAAGAGACGGCGAAAATTGTGGACGACCTGCGATATTAAGAAGCGTAATTTTTTTTAAACACTGCCGGCGGTCGATTTATTGCTAAGTCATCAATTATTTTTTATAAGATGCATTATAATAAAATGTTTACAACTACTTCCTTAAATCAAAAGATGGTAGCAGTAGCATGTCAATTAATCAGCAGTCATCTATTTGACCTTAGAGGATTCACTTTTACTTTTATTCAATAACTCACTCGTTGAATATGTATGAGGAAGCCGTGGGTAATAACATCATTCATCAGTTATGGTGTGTTTCGATTTTTTTATTTTATTCATCAAGCGGCCGCTGCGCCGTGTCCCCGTGTCCCGCGCCGGCGCCGCTTTTGATTGCTCGCTTGTTTTCTAGCGGACATGTTCGCCTTGTGGATGACGAGTTTATTTAGTCGTTTAAACGTGTCAGACTTTAAAACAGATTACAGTTGCCTACTAATCACAATATTTTATAAGATACGTGTTCATCGTGCTTTAACTGGATAACTTATTAAACTATTCGAGCTGACTTTTGCTGAGACAATTATTATAATTAAGACAAACATTCTTTCTTTCTTGTTTTTCTGCTTAGTTATTTAATTTAAAACAACATCATGGTCAGTTGAATTGCTATTGCAGCTGCAAAAAGCTTGTAAAAGTTTAGAAGCGCTGATTTCGTCTATGGCGGCGCGAGCGCGCGAGACAATGGCGCTGCCTTCCGGAGCCGCTAGAAAGTCGCTTATCAATTCAATTGTCAGCGCCCCGCCCGCGCTCGCGGACCCGCCGCCGAGCTAGGAAACCATAGCTGCTCGAGCTTCATGCTCTATCTCTAAGTATTAGAACACTGAAATTAGAATAGCTGAGCTTTATTTCTAGTTTTTTTATGCTTGAATTTTATTTAACAATGGTTTGTAAGTATTTTAAGAACTGGAGTAATGTCTTAACAAAACCAAACATGGGTCCTGTGAGTGTTAAATGGAAGGTAAGGTAGGTATTTAGCTTTTATCACAATCTTTCATTTTACCAGTAATTGGAATAATTTACAGGACTATGATAATTGCAGAAATATTAATTTTATTTTCATAACCCCCTTTTTTGCACAGGAAACACAGTAAGTAGGTATCTGACATTGAGCTGGTCGATAAATAAACCACTGGGAATTTCTTGAAAAGGAACATGTAAATGTTGTGTAACTACGAGGGGCGGCTGAAAAGTAATCTACCTAACAATGAAACAAAAGACTGTCGTGGCAATTTTTTTTTATTTTTCTATATAGTCCCCTGCTAGTAAAATGCACTTATTAAATTTTTCAAATATTGAATTTAAACCATTAAAAAAAAAATTTTTTGGTTTGTCGTCAAAAAAGTCAGTAACCGCAGCCTTCATTTCGTCATCGGTCATAAACCTTCGTCCCCTGAGGTCTTTCTTGAGAAGTCTAAACAGAAAATAGTCACAGGGGGCTAAATCTGGACTATAATGGAGTGGTCAATGGTTTCGAAGCCATTGTCTTTAATTGCTAGCTTCGTTGTGCGGGCGGTATGCACTGGTGCAAAATCAGAATTCCTTTGGTTAGTTTACCTCGCCGTTTTTCTTTTATTGTCTCTCTTAGTTGATATAGTAAGTTTGAGTAATAATCAGCATTCATTGTAGTTTTCTTCGGTAAATAATCTATGAGCAAAATCTCTTCTGTGTCCCAAAAGATTGTAGCCATAAGTTTACCCACCGATGGACAGACCTTGAATTTCCGAGGCGGCTTCTCATCCTTAAATTTCCACTGTAACGACTCTTGCTTACTTTCCGGGTCCCATTGTCGAATCCAAGTCTCATCACATGTTGCAATTCTAGAAATTATTTCTTCCTCTTTCCCTTGACTCATGTCCAAAAACTCTTCGCAACATTTGACATGCCTCTCCATGTCAAATGGAGTCAACATTCTGGCGACCCAACGTGCACTAACCTTGGACATGTTCAAATGCTCATGAATTATTTCATTGACTCGCTCTTTACTGACGCCCACATCTCTAGCTATCTCCCACTGCTTCACTCGTCGGTCCTCTAATATAATTTTTTTCACCCTGGCTACATTTTCGTCGGTGACGGCCGAAACTGGTCTTCCGCTACGAGGATCATCTTCCAGGCTCTCAAACCTAACTTAAACTGATTTGACCAAAACTTTATAACAAATTCGGAAGAACACGAACTACCAAACACACGTAACATACGCTGTCTGATCTCCGAAGGCGTATTCCCTTTTTTAGTCAAAAACTTAATCACCGCACGCTGCTCGATTTTATCCATTTTCGCTTTTTCTACCGACATGTTTGAAACAATTGTAGGAGACAAATAAACGTGATGCAATAAACAAATGAATGTAATACATTTTGAAAATAGAATAACAAACGAATATAAATCCATACCAGCCAGCATTATTTTTGTATACATTTCTGACCAAGGAGATTACTTATCAGCCGCCCCTCGTAATTCACAATACTTTTTTAGAATTGAAGGATCATCGAAACGAGAAAAAGCATTAATTATACATCGTGTGCACTTACACAACGACCGATAAACAAATATGTAGGTACAATAGACAATACTACTTAGTGTTTATGGACATGAATGATTCGGAATGAAATGTATCACACTAACTTAACTAGAACTTAAAATATCAGCATTATATTTCTGATACTGATTTAATTTCTCCCGATTTAAATTCTTAGAAAAACTGCCTGGCGTTTGAGGACCGTATTACTTACTACATACTTATCTAGTAAGTAATAAGGTCCTCAAACGCCCACAATCTAATTCTATGCGATAGCACATAACGTATTACTTAGTCATCGCTATGTCATCTCCGCTCTGGTTCCGCGCTCCATGGCGGCCTATCTCATTGTAACGATAATTTCAATCGACTTTCATACAAATCAATGACCCAACAAATTGGATTCTTTATAAGCAATAATGCCTCATCTGCAGCCTCGTCTCTAATTCAAAAGATGTAGGGTTGCCATATTGAGATTGAAAATATTCTTACAATGAGTCTGACACTTAAGCCTTTTTTCAGATCAAATAAGGCAACACAAAGAACAATCAGTGAAGAAAATTTTGGCAATGGTCTTATTTGAAGAAGGAAACAAGATGTCTGCATTAGGTACCTTTAACAGACACGCGGACAAAACGTCAGTTAAGGTAAATGTCTGAGTACACGACACTGCCTCAATTAACAGTTGACACCTTCAACCTCAATTCATAGTAATCATAGTACTAAAAGGTGACAAATGGATTGTCAATATATATTAATTTTAAGGTGTCAAACAATGATAGTTTGCTTTCCAAAGTTTAAAAACCGGAAGTTGTGTGAGTCAGAAGATCCCTAATTACATATTTCTATTATAGTAGAGTTACCAACAAGAGAAAGCTTCGCGTTTTTACTAACGCACTGAAAGCTCATTGTGCACAGTATAATGCTTTCTTTAGGGTTTGCTAGTAGAATGTATGGTAGCCCTAAAGCAAGCAATTGTCGAGAAAATTATTGAAAGGAAATCTTTTTAATTAAGCATGTGTTGCGGCGCTAAAGCGTTATACTGTGCACAATGAGCTTTCAGTGAGTTAGTGATAACGCAAAGCTTTCTCTTGTTGGTAACTCTATCATAATAGAAATATGTAAGAAGGTATCTTCTGACTAACACAGCTTCCAGTTTAAATGGCTAGAAACTTTGGAAAGCAAACCTCCATTGTTTGACATTTGGTCCTATAATTTAAGGTTGAAGGTGACAGCTGTTACTTAAGACAATGTCATGCACTAGGACATTTACCTTGAGAGGTTTTGTCCGTGTGTCTGTCAAAGGTACCTAAATGTCAAAGTGGCAGATAAAGACTTAATAATGTAAAACTAACACTTTAGATTTAACGTTTATTTATGAGCAAGGAGGTTAAAACTTGATACAGTGAAATAGGATAGAACCCATGATTATTACCTTATTCTTCATATAGTTTAGCCATGTTACTAGTAAAATTTAAAGCTAGGCATCTAACACTAGATACTTGTAATCAATTGTAGAGCAGGAAAGGGATGGCGAAGTTAACACGCAATTTCCCAGAAAAAATACATTAAGTCTATGCAAAATGTTTGTTGATTATAGGTAATAGGTATGTGTGTTTTTGGCATTTGTGTGGCAGTTTTGTTTTGGCATGAGCGTAGACGTGTGCTGTAGTGTGTACCTCGTCCCCCTCCAAAAGTGGCCGAAAAATTGCAGTGTAGAGATAAGCCAAGGGCGTCTCCCGTTTGTCTGTCTGCTTTATAGTATCAATAGGTCAAATATATCCCAGGCTAGTTCTTGTTTATGATACAGAAACTAAATACAATATTTGATAAACGCATCGGCATTTCCTGATACCCATCGATAACCCAAGGTCATGCCATGTCTTTGTTTGACAAGGCTGCCACACGAGGCCGAGATGTACCTAAATTGAAAACAAAATTATAGATTGTGTACAAATACTCGACGCATAATGAGAAGAATTTAGGGGCCGTCGTATCGCGACGCACGCATAACGACCTTAATTTTTGATAACAATAACAAAGCAATTCAATAAGCAATCTAATCATAAACAAGAATGAAATAGTTAGACGTCGTTAGATCATAAAAGCTTGGCGTTGATGTCTTTTGTACCGCGCTGGCGCTCCGTTATTAAAATAAAATAAAATTGTGGTTATTATCTTACTATTTATAAAAAAATGCAGCAACTGCATGTCCGAGCCGTTGATAATAAAAATAGACGGACACGTGGTATCTAGTAACTAAGAGTCATTCGACGCGGTCGCGAATTAATGAGCATATTTTAAACTAGCCGGACGGCTCACCCAGGGCGAGCAGTCGCGACCTGCCTAGTCCGGGGTCCAACTGCATGAAACTCTGTGTAATTTGATAGATAAAATTATTATTTTAATCTGAAATTATATTTAGTAAGTTTGAGTTAAGAACTCTGCACATCCCGTGAGTGCCCTTGTAAATAAAGCCGCGTTCAGATAATTGCGTGTAACTTTTAACTGCCTAATAAGTGCCACTTCGGTGAATTATTTGAGACAAGACAAGAAATGCTAATAATAAGGTTCATATTTGTTTCCAGAAAATTGTCGTGTAGGCTATTATTTTATAACATTGAAAATATTAGAAATTCGACATTATTGACGTTATTACTCTGAGAAGCGTATGAAGATAACATGGTTGATTTTTTTATTACTTAATGGCATAGCTTTTCACACAGCCAGACCCCGGCCTACGCTTTGTCCGAGTCCTAGGCATTCATGCATAGTAAATAATTACAGTGATCAGCGGCAGGTGCCGCGCACGCGTCGCATAGAAATAGAAAGCCACATTGCAGTAATTATTTAGTACAGTTATCCCTAATGGGCCGTTTTGCGAAAGCTGTTGGGTAAATAAGTAGCGTCCTGGTCCGAGCACCCGGCCGCCGGCTGAGGACTCATAACAGGAATTCTTTAGCGGTTCTTTAACCGGCCACGGTAGGGTTACCAGCTACAGACAAGGTTACAGTGAAATGTCAGGATCGTAAGGCTCTTGGCTTTTATATCTAATTCAAATTCATACAGCGCCACAAATTTATCTGACCCTGTGGCCAAAACTGGAACTAATGCCGCAACCTATCAATCAACATTCAGCAGTAAAAGTGAGTTCTCTAACAGCGACGCCGTTACTGGGACAGATAAGTTTGTGGCATCATAACGCATTGTTTTTGTTAATGTAATTGACATATATATATTTTTAAGTGTGAAAGATGATTGGTTATTTCTAAGCCAAAATACCTAAATCATTTGAAGCAAAAACATATACTTAAGGAGTTTTAATGAACGTTTTTATTGGGAATTCCCAGTTTTACAGATCTGTTAACCCTAGCCCCGAGTGGTGCTATCCGTGCGATCTTATTAAGCGACGACGGAGAAAAAACTCCATTTTTAATACAGTTTATCACGAAGTGAGCAATGCTATATAATGCCTATTTAAAATATTCATGTTTAATATATTTCACTTTATTATTAAACATAATTATGGCAGATAACATGATTGCTATTGCCTTAGCATATGCATAGTGCTTTTAAAAATTAGATAATAAACGTAATATAAAAAAAATCTTCCCTAATGAATGTTACTATGCTCTTTAGTTTAAGCTCCTATCCTTGCCTTTCATTACCATCTGTAATTATATGTACTATAAGTACCTATTGTAATTGTCATATTATCATGAAATTTCATGAATGGTAAAAAAGGCCCGATCATTTCAGTGGCTATTCTCATTTTATCCAAGCTTCAACAAAACGTACATTCCGAATAAAGGGTTTCTATATATTTGATTAGTTTTTTTTATACGACGAGGAAGGCAAACTAGTAAGTGGTTCATCTGATGGTAAGTGATCACCACTCCCCATAGACACCCACCCACAACCCCGGAGGGTTTGCAGATGCGTTGCTAACCTAGAGAGCTAAGATGAAATGCCTCTTGTGCCCATACACCCGCCACAGCCGGTGACAGCCGGTGTAATTGTCTTACTCTCCCAACACAACCTCGCACAAGGTCCTACCAGCAAGATTTAATAAGAAAAGGGCTAAGGGCGAATTCTATCTCTACAAAAAAATTTACGCTAGCCGCAGACAAATGCAAATTCACAGTTCAGTAGTTAAAATATGACGGCAATCCATTCAAATGCGATGGTTATAGGGAAAACAATTTTCGTCGTGTTGAGATTGTCAATTGTTTGGGAGATGCATCTCGGCAGCGGGCAGCAAGCAGCGGGCTCCCGCGGGCGCACAAGCGCGGGCGCCGCTCGCGGCAGCGGGTCACGGGTTAAGCGATACTTTATTTTGAATAATTTATATGTCGGACTGCGATAGACGGCGTGCCCTCCAGCTTGTACTGTTTATGGTAATGCGGGATATCTCGCATTGCAAATGCGCTGAATGTGTCGCCACCAGAGGGAGCCACGATAAGACGCTCGGAATTTTCCCACAAAGACATTAAAATAGGAACTATGAAAACCCTTAACATTGACGACTCACTCGCAAACTGTTCTCCGCTCCGCAACGCTCTGGGCGCGTACAATTATTGCGTCGCGCCTTATGCAACCTTTTTGTACGCACCCTTCTTGTTCGCATAAAGATTTTAATGGATGTTGAGTTATTGTGTGTTCATTAAAAACGTCAGAGGAAAATGTTAAATGGCAATCGAAACAAGAACAATCGGTCAAAAACACAAAGTTAATTAAAATGTAGAAGGGTCACTGCCATCCACGGCAAGACAAGTCGTACGTGCACCGTGATAGTAAGTTAAAATTCACTTTTAAGAAATGGTCATTAATCAAAATTAATGGAGTTATTATCGCACTCAGACTTTCAAAAAATATTTATTGCGGACATAAATCAGTCTTAAGGGCCGTAACGAAGCAGTGCAGCGAGCTTTCTAGGATGAGGGGCGCGCCGATGGGGCGTCGAGGGGACCAGGTCGTGGCTCCTATTTTTCCACTTTTTCTCAATTTCTATTTATCTATAAATAAAGTGTCTGGATTTTTCTCCCTGTTTTTCCATAACCACGTGACGTCACAAAACTACAATTTTCAGTTGTCCTTCTATCTCATCTTTACAGTGTAGCATATCGAGATACCTACATACTTTCAGTTGACGCAATGCACATTCTTGCACAAAAAAAAATCTTTTATTTCAGACCAGATGACCCATATAATACAAAGAGTCATAACAATAAACCAGTTTACCAAAATCAAACCTGAACTTCATCTAAAATCCAGTCTTTGTTTAGTTTCGTGTAACGCAAGCTGAGGAACAAGTGAGGAGCGGGTGTTTCGTAATTACTGCTATGGTGATTTATGAATAATATCTCAAGATAATGCTCCGATAACCAACTCGCCGCAGAAAGTAACTTTATACAAAATAGCGAATAAATGACGTGATATTTTTAATAGATAATAATGTTGATGTACGACAGCGGCCGCCAGGGCCGCGCGCGCACCGTGGGAATTATATTTCGGCTCGGAGATCACGATGTTTTGCAATCGCTTACTATATTTAGTGATATCAGCCTCTTACTGTTTTTATGATTCGTAAAGAACCATTGTGTTCTGTTCCGTTTAATCACGATAAATGTAATGATGACAGAAACGTAAACACCCATGCCAGCGAGAGTGAAAAGAAGAGTAGCATTATCGCGAATTAAGTTATAAAGCATCCCAGAAATGGTAGTGCGAATCGATTACGCGGATGCGATGCGCGCAAGGTCTGCGTACGAGTTTCTTCAGATACGGAAACGAAGTCGAGTTGGAAAAGATTAAGAAATTGACGCGCTGAGAGTGGCCGACAGTGGCGAGTTAACTTTGATTATAATTGGCAGTATATTAACAAACAAAGTAGTGCGAGGGGCGGGCCGGTGACATGATTATGTGTCCCGCGGTGACCCGGGCCGAGGGCCGTTGCCAATTTACCGAAAGCGCGCGCGCAGGTCGCGAGACACTTTCTACAGCGGTGCCCGCTGCCCTGCACGCGTACCAGCATTTTCATTATCGATCGCTTTCATAATTCAACTGACATTTTTGTTCCACTCAATTGCTGTGCAGAAATAAATTCCGCTCCGACCGCCGATGCCGTGCGGAGATATTGGGTCAGTATTTTAGGCGGAATGAAACTTAACGATCTCTGCCCGATGGTAATTCCTGCAAATGAAATTAACGTTGGTGTTGGCTACTGGTAAATTTTACACATATTTATATTTGTATCAAAACTGGTAGGTAACTATTCTACAGACACATGATATGTATTATATATAGACTCAAAAAAACCCGTATCGTTGTGACACTTTTGATAGTTAATCCACATTGCAATTTCATAAGTTTTTTGTGCCTAGCAAGTGTGGAATTTTTAGTTTCGATATCCACATTTGCATGTCTGTACGATATCAATGTGGAATTGGCTTATACATATTTATTAGTGTTATTTATTGCTCCATTTATTTAAAAACACAAAGTGTCTCGAGTGATTTAAATGAATGTTTACATAAAGCGGCTATTGTGTTTTCACTTAAGAGTAATTGCTGGCTTGTAACTGGACCACGATTCTGTAATTTTATTTCATGCAGGTAATCCGTTTGCGTTCATAAAAGGTAGGTAATATGAAATGAGCTTCCTCGAAGACGAAGCCTACCTACATTCCGCAACTTTTAAGAAACCTAGTCATTTTTTAATCATTAATTTTGTAAATAAGTATTACTTGCATAATTTAATTCATGACATGCATGCTTATTTGTGATTTTAATCCGATTAGAGCTTAGAATGTTACAACAAAAAATCGATTGAGGTAGAAACAACCAGACATTATTTACCATAATTTCATTATAATACTAGCAGCCCAATATGCAGCGAGAAGATAGTTTTTATATGGACTCGTGTCGACTGAATGTCAGTACAAAGACGACCTTGCGGGAAATATTTTTTGTTGCTTTATTTTTTATCTTTTTTATCCCGTTGCACCAGTTTTACTTACGTTGGTCGAGCAGTCTCGAGCTATTAAACGATTATACTCTATTTTTATAAGCATAGGTACATAAATGATAAATAGTAATGTCACGTTACCTGCCATTTTTTTTGTAAACAAATACTATAAATGATGATATTTTGAAATTCGTTGCATAAGTTGTACTGAGTACTGCCATTTATATAGAAGCCTATCCGATTCAGTTGATACCAATAACCCTAAACTTGGACTCTAACCCGAAAACCCCAAAATTGAACTAAGTATAATGAGCTCCATAAAATCTACAAAAAAAAAGCTAAAAGCGTTAAGTAACAATTTCAATAGAACGATCTTAAATCACGTCAAAACGTTTTTCTTGGTAAGAATGGCTGCAATATGAAATTGATATGATCGACAGCCGGTAGTAAAATATTATATTGAATGTTTACAGCTAAAATAACGGCATGTACGGGTAATTTAATTATATGATTATGACCGTCGCAAAGAGGAACGACAATGCGTTCTTCGTACAGAGAAAGTTCGGATTGGGAATAAATCATCGCGGTGGGGACAAGTTCGAGATAGCGTCGATGAAGTAATGTGTGTTGTGGACGGACCGTGACAGGGCGACAACTTCGACAAGCGACAGCGCGGCGTGCGGCGCGCGGCGTGCGGCGTGTGCGCGGCCTGACGCGCCGCCCGCTGCGCGGTATGCGCGCTGCGGATTTACACGATATCCTCTCAACTCGTCCAACTTTAATGCTAAAAGTATCAATACCAGAGGAGGTTAGGTTCCAAAAACAAGAACAGAACTCCTATTTCAGGATAGCAAAAAGCCGCAAGTAAAAGATGGTAATATATGCAATTATTAACTTTAAGTTACAGCTTACAGTTAAATAGATCGATAGGCGCAGCTACATGCTTGATACTTTGAATATTGGAGTAAAAAAAACTACTCCTAAAAGTCCTAATCCTAAATAGGTAATAAAATTATGTTTTGTACGGAAAAAATATAATGAATGGAAACAAATGTGATTTGCAGGACGGCCAGTTGCTTTTTTGGATAACGATTAATGAAATACATAGCAAAAATAATCTCTTTAATTTCTGACCTCTAATTATGTTATGTACACGTGTACATAAATATAATTGTGGACGACCAACAAATACCTACCTGTTATTTAGTAGGTAGGAAGTGGGCACTGGAGAAGGTACGGTCGCGTCCTAACCGTAAAATTAATTATAGCCCTGCTGATGAGATTAAATAAAGGATGGTATTCTTAGTCAGGACTGGATCTATATTCAAGTAGCAGGGGCTTAAGGCTAATACAAATTCTGAAATGCAACTATCTTAATCCGAGGGCAAAGCCCGACTGATCTGCTTTCTAGGAACCAAGTGTTCCACAGAAGTGTTCCTTTATTTTGATAATATTCTTAGTTTAAAATGTACAGATCAGTCTAGCTTGCCAGGACCGCACCATGCACTTGTTGCATGGAGGCTAGCACCCTACATAACTTATACTATATCGCTTTGAAGCTTTCCGAAAAACTTGTTCGTATTGTTTACATTTGACGATAAGTGTAGGTACCACGTGGACATTTTGACATCTTGACTGAATTTAAAGTCAAGCACATTTCAACAGGATAATAGCAAAGGATTTAATATCTAGTTACAAGCAATAAACCGCCGGTGCGAATGGCGCAACCGCGTAAGTGTAAATTATCGAGGCTCACGCACTGAACACTAGTTTATTTGCGAATGTTCAGGTTAATTATGCACTTCCATATTGATATATCTTTATTGTACACCTAACTGAAAGGTCTTAAGGTGACGCTCGTGCATATTTTTCAAAAAGGTATTATTACCTACATTTCGAAACAATATTTACGATCGTAGTGAAGTAAATGGGACACTCGCCGTATATAACTCGAGTTGAGTTTAGCCCGACATATTTCGGACTAATTTGTATTCGTTTCACGTCATGGATGTGCGTTTCGCTGCCGCCGGTTCGTGCTCTCCCAGAGGAAGGACTACAAATTAGTCCGATATATGCTAAACCGTTTACTTCACTATGATTGAGCCGTGATAGTATAAGATGGTTTGATAGCCTCTCAAGCAGAGGACCGTGAGTTTTAGTTTTTCGTTATTTACCTATACAGTCATGTGCGAAATTACATTTGTAATTTATCACGAGCTTTTCGGTGAAGGGAAACATCGTGAGGAAACCTGCACACTCCTGCTAAGCAATTCAAAGGTATGTGTGATGTTTCCAATACGCACTGGTCCCGCGTGGGAACTAATATAGCCCAAGCCCTCCCATTCTGAGAAGAGGCCTGTGCCCAGCAGTGATGATAATGTTGAAAGCCACATCAGTCTTAGATTAATTTACTATCTGAATTATTATTTCTTCAAACTCCAAATAACTTACGTACTTAGTATGATAATGTGTCAGAATATATCAACACAGTACGAGGCTGATAATTTGATATATGTATATATTATTGTGTAACGCTATAGATGTCTAATCCCGATCAATTAATACTGTGGCAACATTTAGTGCTGGGTGTACATGTATAGAGATATTATGATATTCGAAATACGAAATTCAATTCCCAAAACAAGTAAAGTAGGTCAATCTGATATAAAGGGGCTATTGAAAAACGAAACCATAGCAATAATCAAATCAGGCAAAAAGCTCTCGCGGCGAGTCGCTCTTGCGACAGCGCGCAGCCATATTGTATTCGCTGCAACGTACGTTTGCAAAGAAATGATCAATAAATTTGTGCCGTCAATAAAGATATCGATCAAAATTACAGGGTTCCGATGATTTAACAAATATGAGTGGCTCGCCTGCGTGGAGCGCGCAGGGTGGCCGCGTGGCTCTTCCGTGAAATTGTAATGTAATGGGCCCTTAACAATAATTTAGCTTGTCCATGAAAGCTGAACCAATTTCTTTAATTACTATCCGAATTGAGCTGTTGGAATCACTTAATTAAACCCAAGAATCTCTTTATTTAAACGCTCCATTATGCGTAGTTTGTAAATACGATCAGGGTTAATGACTTCCATTCGTTTATATTGAAGAAAAAAGCAGTAGTTTTAAGCAACTGGATCCGGAGCACGCGTGCGTAGCGCCAATTTGTTCTGACTTTGCAAACATAAATCACTTTCAGGTTTATTTTTCCTGCTTGATTTCAGAGCTGCTTCAACTGCAAAATAAGTAGAGCGACTTCATAAATACACGAGTGTGCTAATAGCGGCACGAACAAACTTTTTAATAATAATAATGAAATGCATGAAATTCTCGTTATCGATATTTCCGACGACCGTATAACCATTATTGTACTGAATAGTGTTGTGGTTAGAAGACCTCTGACTAAAGAAACTTGAGGTTGGTTCGATCCCCACACTCGGAGTCAACATTTGTGTGATGGATACGAATGCTTGTTCTCGGGTTGTGGATGTTTTTCATAATAAGTATATGTATTGCATATGTTTTATATCTATACCTATAAAACAGTACCGTGACTGACTGACTGACTGACTGACAGACAACGCACAGCCTAAACCACTGGACCTAGAGGCTTGAAATTTGGCATACATATACCTTGAGTATCCTAGAGGTGCACTAAGAAGGGATTTTTCGAAATTCCCACGAGCTGACTGACTGACTGACTGACTGACTGACTGACTGACTGACTGACTAACTGACTGACTGACTGACAGACAACGCAGAGCCTAAACCACTGGACCTAGAGGCTTGAAATTTGGCATACATATACCTTGAGTATCCTAGAGGTGCACCAAGAAGGGATTTTTCGAAATTCTTACGGGATAGGGAATAACTGGGATTTATATTTTCGGATCAAAGTGGCTCTATCTCCGTAACTATAATTATTAGACATTTCAAATTTGGCATGCAGGTAGGTAACAATAACAGCTAAAAACGGTTTTTAGGATTTTCCGAAATTCCCACGGGATAAAGACCAAATAGTGTTTATTTTCATAATAACTGACTAGCGGATATAGAGGACACGCACAGCCTAAACTACTGGTGCTAGCGACCTGAAATTTGCAATACGTGTACCTAGAGTATCATAGAGGTGCTCTAAAGAAGAAGTTTTTGAAATACCCATGGGATAGAGAAATATCTTAACTTTGTTTCTTTGTTTTTAGGAGGTAATCTCTGAAACTTTCACCAACAGAAAGCTACACTATTCCTGATTGACATAGGCTACTTTTTCTACGGGAAAATGCAAAATTCCCACGGGATACAAACAAGTGAATTCAACTACGGTATAAAAGTAGCCTATGGCAATCAGAAACAGCTTTTTATTAATGAAAATATTTTTTTAATCGGTCTAAATCCTAAATTGACTTATTTCTATCCAACGGGAATTTTACATTTTCCCGAGGAAAAAGTAGGTAGCCAATGTCAGTCAAGAACTGTATGTAGCTTTCTATTAGTGAAAGTTTTTTTTTTATAAAATCGATCTAAAGAGTTAAAATGCAAAATTACCGCGGAACAGAAATAAGTGAATTAAACTTTAGGGACGCCATAAAAGGGATATAAACACTAACCACTACGCCGCCGGAAGGAAAGAGGGGGGCTCGGGGGGCGCAGCCCCCAGCCATTAAAAGTACACAAACACTACTACTTCCTGCAAGCCATTTATAAGTAGCAAACCACTACGCCACCGGAAGGAAAAAGGGGGGTTCGGGGGAACAGCCCCGCGCCGTAAAAAGGATACAAATAGTACTCTTTCCTCCCAGCTATTCATAAGTAGCAAATCACTATGCCGCCGGAAGAAAAGAGGGAGGTTCGGAGGGCGCAGCCCCCTGCCATAAAAAGAACACAAACATTACTGTTTCCTCTAAGCCATTGATAAGTAGCGAAACACTATTTTGCAGCAAACAAAGAGTGGGGGGGCTCGGGGGGGGGGCACCCCTACAACAACATGACATTGATAAGTATCAAACCAAGCAAAGTGGAAGGGAGGTGCGAAACTTTGGGTTCGTAACCCGTACCCGTTCGTAACGTAAGGTGTTGCATGAAAGCATACATTTGCCGCACAGATATAACTATTTTTCACTTGAGGTCGCGGGTGAGCAAGCCATCATTCTTGAGAATGGCTTCCCAGACCTAAACGCATGGGATGATTGGACTATTGAATTGTTATACAGAATTTAACAATATGTCCGCGGTATAGCAATAAACAAGTTCTACGCGGACGAAGTCGCGGGCAACAGGTAGTTAATTCATATTAATGTATGACTATCCGTAGCGTAGTATATAATCATAAAACAGTTTTGCTGATTTTGGGACTTTATTGGTATTTTTCTACTTTAGAAATAAGTGAACAACCATGACCTGTGACCTGAGATCCCTTTAAGGGATAAGCTCGCCTTTGTACATTTGCTGTTGTTCTGTTATCTGTTTTTTTTTGTTTTATGTGCAATAAAGAGATATACATACATACCTGTCTTTTACATTGAAAACTACTTTTAGAAAATATGCAACAGCCAGTAATAATTAAATAACAATGAGATATAATTATTTATATTGTTATGATTTTATACAGACAGTTACTTATTTTTAAAACGAGTTATTCAGAAAAAGACTTGTCAGGATTGTTCACCTTCTTTCTAATAATTAAAAAAAAGAATTGTAGCCCAAGCTGTCAATTATTGTCTGAGGGAAGGTAATTTATTTTATTTGTTTCTGAATTTGTGAAATAAAGTATGAACGAAGAAGGCTGCGAGATGATGATGTAAGTTTAAAGAACCCTTAAATCTGAATAATAAATTAATAATGGCCGACATTGAAGTATATGCACACGGCGTTTAGTATACCTAGAGTTCATGACGGAGCAAACTTTCTATGCTCGGTAATTGAACAACCGCGGAGATGGCGGGCAGCGGGCCGCGGGCACGTAACAATGAGCGGCAGTCATCCTAGCGGTGTGCCTTACACCCAATAAAAAGTTGACATGAGCCTCATTAACGCCTTGCGCAAGCTCGAAAGCGGCCCTTGGGGCACTCGTTGCCAGAGACAAGCAACGCAAATTACTTTGGCACCGTTTGACGGCGGGAAATTTCATTACCACGAGCACATATCATTATTATCTCGCCGGCAATCTACATATTTTACTCGGTAATAAATGCGCGGGTAGTTTCACTTTCCGACACTGGTTTTCGAAAATGACCCGACTTTATAAATTTGCAACGACGCGGGTCTCGTGAAGGGCGTGTTACAGTTTTAAGTGAATTTCTTTTTGACCTCTTGCTCCAAGGTGCTGCTCGTAATTACTTGCACAATGATATGTAATTTTGCGAAAATAACAAAAATTGACATTTACACAAGTAACACGGGTGGGTTAATTAAAAGTAAAATCTGATACTTCGGTTTGTATTAATGTCAATCACACCCTCGGAATAATTGGCGCGTGTTTGTGAGGTTAAGTTAAGACATCTTGAATAATCGAACACTTTGCTGACATAATCGTGGTTTGTGAAGACATTATTTTGTTACAATTTGATTGTAAGGATTAAGTAATAATTAATTAAATATTATATCTTCTGTTTAACTAGTGACCAAAAGTCACAATAAAGTGTTTATTTTCCTCAAATTTAAAAAAAAATGTGACAATTTAAACCTGTAAATAACCTCCTCTGGTAGATCTTGGAAGTTATTGGAGAAGATTGAAATATTTTTTAGTGAAATGAACTAAGCAGAAGCAACTGTAAAGCAAACTATTAGCATATACAGTTATTAGTAGAGCACCTATGATGGCAGCGTTTAAGATAAATTGACTGATGATATTTAATATTTACTGTGAAACTCCGAGCATTATAAATAATTCAGCTCGGAGATTAAACGTTTAAAATTAAACTAGTAATAAAGTGAGTTGGTAAAGTAAGTCACTCCATCCATCACTAAAGGTTGCGAACGTAATCTCGACCTTTGGTCCTGCAATTTTTAGCAACCTGATATCGGCCATATATATTATTATATAATAACAACTTGGTTTATGTTTACGTTTATATTTGGGCTCGAAACACTGTTGTGTGGTTCGTAGTTTATCGATGATGATCAGGAACGCAAAAAAATACTTTGTGGACTAAGTAGTAAGTATTAGGTACCCATACGTATTACAACACCGCAGTGCACATAGCGACGGAACGACTTCAATGGAATAAATAACGCCGACTCTTAAGTATAATTAAATCATACTATTCGCTTATTTCAATTTTTAAAACTCTCTCTCTCTCTCCCTATCTCTCTCTCTCTCTCCCTCTCTCTCTCTCTCTTTTTGTCTTTGTTTGTAGGTCATACTAATTTGCTTACTTATTACTCACGCAACTATCAAAATTAATCCGCACAAGCCGCCACCCTGCCGCACCGCCATTGCGGTTTGGTAAGGTAAATTTAAAATGTATTATTAATTTCAGCATAAAAGTATTGCTTTCGAATTCGATCAAGCAGTGGCAGGGCTCGTTAGCTGGCCCCCAAAAGCCGACAGCGTAATGACAGGGCCCGCCCCTTGTAATCAGCAGAGCGTGATTTTTGCCTACCCTACATCACATCACACTTGGAAATCATTTTGTAAATTTAATTTTTTTGCAAGTTATCAAAGTCTTCACACGTTTCGGCTCGCTGCACGCTAAGCGTATCATTACGTGCCCTGAAGCCGCCAATTACCCACTCCTGTGATGAAGAGAGGTTTTCACAAACTACCTACTGTGCGCGCAAACAGTTTATGGTTATTCATTAAAATATTTGGGGCTGCAATTGATTATGGAGCAGCCGAAGTGTTTTAAATTGTACCATTGGAGCTTGAAATAACACATTATATAACAGTGCGGAGGTACTTATTAAGGGATGAAACTGTTTGTTGTTACGGACCTGCCGGTGAACATGACTTACGGCTCCGCTGGCTCGCGTGAGATCGAGATAGGCAGCAGCTGTCATCATCGCAGCCTTGCCGCGCGAACAGCTCGAGACGCCGTCACTAATTATTCCGCGTCGTTGAAAAATTAAAGCAACACGATGAGCCCAAAAGTTAATGCGATAAAACACCACCACAAGGGAGCCGCCCGAGCGGAATGCAGCGTCAACTCCAAACCTCATGTTGTCACAGGGCAGGAATGACTGCTTCGTTGTTCAAAAAACGAGTCAAATTTAAATGGATTACCGACTGACGCTACTTATTTTCTCCCGCGATTGCGTGACAAGCTTTAATTACAAGAAGGTGTCGATACGAAAATTGGTATACGTGAACAATTTTAAACGTTCTTACAAATCATAGTTATTAAACAACTTGAGAGCATAAATACGTTTTTGAATAATTTCTTGTTGCAATAATTATTGTGTTCATTATACGAATATGAAATGAAAATACATCGTGGTAATAAGGGTATGTAATTTATTAAGTTTTGGTAGCCAAGATGGAATGTAATTAAGTAAATCTGGATTATATTCCCAACACCGCTTATAATGGCGATAGCTTTTAAAAATAGGTAGTTACTTAGATGATACTTATATTATTATAGTCTTTAAACCGAACAAGTTTTTTTGTTAATTAACAGAATCGGGACACATTCGACATTTCTGTTATTAACGGTATATAATCTATCATCGTCATGAATTAAATGATCAGAGACATTTGCAAAAGTATAAGGCCAAAAAACTGCATAAAAAGTGAAAAGGTGAAGGATAGGTCAAATTCAGTAAACAAGGAAGTGAACCGTGTCTTGTTTTTAATGGTTGCATTTAAATTCGAAATGTAAAACCATCCAGTTTCATTAAGCACATTTTTTACTAAGGCCCCGCTTGCTGTTTATGTTATGAACTGTTTTAATCGCAGGAGGTACATGCAATTATTTTTTTGCAATTCTTCAAGGAATTCGAATTCGTTGTGAAGGCTTAAAATTAATCTTAAGTGCATTAACTGGGAAAAACAAAAACAACGGACTTCTATGTTTCTGAAGTGCACTAGGGGTTTGACTTGAATTCGCATGCAAGTGCATTTTTTTTCCATTAGATCTTGAAACTAATCTCCTACTAACGCATCCTTTCGAAATGAAATCAACCTTTGGAAGAGTCCATTTAGCTTAACAGTTTCCGGACAGCCGTAACATACCTATTATATTCCCAACATAGGATTTATAAACATTTTAAGCTAGCGAATTTCGCATTTCAGTTGATCAGGTTGCATCGCTGCAGCGCGCGCAGTGATGCGCGCCGGCTGCGCCCGCGCCGCCTGTGCCGTATCAGCCGCTCTATCTCACGCCCTGTTACCACGTTTCTCACCTCCAGACGCCACCTCACCCGCCTGAGCCCGCCTCGATATTTTATCGTCCGCAATCGCGCCACTCATCTATTAGTCGAACCTTACCTACTAAACCAAATGTCGATCGGATGACCTACTCAACCTTATCCTACCTTTTGAGGAGTAAAGAAAGAGTGACAGCCACGGCGAAGAAGTGTTATTGGTGCTCTGCGACGGTTATGTGTTTTGACAGCTGGTTTTTATCGAAGACTTACTCCTTATTTTAAAAAGATTTGCGAAAGAAATACAACGTGCGAGAAACGTCATCATCATTATCATCATCATATTTACGTCCCACTGCTGCCCACTGCCCACTGGGCTTTGGCGAGAAATGTATCAATCATTAATTTAAAAGTTAAATAATAAGTATATAAAAAAAAATATATACATTTAAAAGACTCACCTATATATTATATTGGGCATAGTTTAATACATAACTAGGTATCATCATCATCTTCATGATCAGCCTATTCTAGTCCACTGCTGGACATAAGCCTCCTCTAATGAGCGCCATAGCGCATAACTAGGTCTACACATAGTACAAAAACCTTTCCCATGGGTCGGGCAAAAATCGATCTTATGACAATGTCATAGACGTTTTGACAGGGAAAGATTTTCTCATTTTAACTGTAGGTACTTAATCATCGGACAGACAAATTTTGCACCTGTTGAAAATAATTTTGTAAGTAAACACTTTATTGTACAAAGAAAACAGGGATAAGATACAAGTACAAAGGCGGAAATATCCCTTTGAGTGAACTCTTCCAGTCAACCTTCGAGTGGTAGAAAGTGCAATTAATTAGGCAGCTTCAATTATGTATTATATTATAATTTTTCACTTTTCGGAGTCAAACCTTCAATCTTTATTAAGTAGAAAAAAATTGTTAGGTTTTTACGTTTTAAGTAAGTACTTATTATATTATATACCTATATAGGTACATAGGTACAAATCATTAAAGAAAATTTGTCTAAAGTAAGTAAGTACCTATATACCTATATAGCTATACCTATATATACCTATATTTCCTATATACCTATATAGGTACTTACTTACTTTAGACAAATTTTCTTTAATGATTTCGTTCGGAGTCCCTTGAATCGTCGACAAACGTTTCATAACTGTTTCATTTCATCGAAAGCTATTTTCTGCTAAAATCAGGATAACTTTAGGATAATTTTATTGTTGTTGTATAGGTTAGGTTGGTTTTTAAATCAAAAAGTTAAGAAAATAAGTCAGAAAACAGCTTTCTATAAAATGAAAATGAAAAAGCTATGAAACGTGTGTCGGCAATTTGACGATAAACCGATTTTGTTACTAAAACTAAAGGTAGGGTATCTATACCGATAATCTCTGACTAAAGCTAAATTAGATTAAGTAACTGTGTTTAGGTATGTAGTGAGATAATACGTAGGTAGGTATTACGAAGTGTCAAACAGTTACAATCCTTTTACTTTGTGCCTGACTGCCCTCATGTGAATTTAATCTAAATTTCGTGGGACTAAATCTGGCCACTCAAATGACAGCCAGCAAGTTCTAACAAAATATGTTATTGAACTTAGTCACTGGGAATCTGGCATTTAATGTGCAGTTGTATCTAGGCCGATCACTCAAGCAGTAACATCTAGATTGACTAAGCCGTTTTATTAGTCTAATCCTGATTTAAAATCGCTTTTTGTGCGTCTGTGTTGGTGCTAGGAGTTGTTCAATTATCTAGAATCTAGAAACATCTCAGGCCGACTTTCGCTGACTAATTGTCTATAATGTAACTTGAACCATTTCGATAACATAATGTCAACATGTCTGCCCACATTTTGCGCAATCTATAAAAGGCAAATTATATTATGAGATTTTAAGCTTAGGACCTAAGTGTTTTGGTGCCTAGTGCATTAAGCTGTCACGTTATGGATTAACCTTAACTTTTATCATTAATTTCACTCTAAGACATTTCTATATTGGATTTTCCTTAACACGACAGCAGTGTGACTTCATAAGAAGGCCGTTTCTCTGTACCTACGTCATGTGTTATAATTTATAAACAGCTTAAAGAGATGAATTAGTTATTACTTGCAATGTGTTATTAAGCGGTGTTATCAGTCATTATTAAACCGATTAAGACAGTTTGTTCAAAGAAGCCTCTACTTAATCAAAATGATCCCCAGTCTGACAGGTCACAGCCTTGTAAGGTGCTATTTTAATTACAGGTCGGGGGATTTGATAAAGCTTACTAGGTAGCAACATCTTAAATATTCCGAATGTCATTCAAAGGCGAAGGTTGCATTGCATTGCACGCGTCGGAACAAACCCAAGTTCTACATTTTCTTCAACGGCCTTAAAGAAATATGAATCATTTCCTACACAACATTTCAAAGTCTTTGAAAAAGGTTCAAACTTTTCAAGTCGTGCATACAGTAGCTTCACAGTGACCATATAAACGAAACCTTGATCGTCGCAATTACTTTTGATAGAATATAATTTGTTAAGCGCTTGCTTGGTGGCCACCACAGCGCAGTGGCCGCGACTGCCACCGTTACCCAGCATGTCATCCCATCTGAGCAGGATTAAGTAGACGAGTTAAATTCATACGGTCTAAATACACCGGCCATCACAATGCATCAGCGCAACCAAAGTGAAGGGCACTTGGAATTCTCGGATTATTTTAACTTGTCTTTTTCAATGTCAGCGTTTAAAATAATTGCATCACAATTTTAAAATGCGAGGCTTTTGCTTTTAAGACGGTTTAAAGCGTCGTGTAATAAGACTATTTCCTGGAAATCACGAGACACATCTTTGTCGGACTGCGGGCTGGTATTCGCAAATAACGCATTGTATGTGAAAATGCCTGGCTTAATTTTTCTACTTAAATTATTTGACATTTCGTTAAGAGTATATAGATACATGAAATAGACTACTGATAAAGAACTCCAAGCTTATTCAGTTGGATAACATGAAGGCAAAAATATACAAATTTGTTGTTCACGGAGACTGGTAACATTAATTCTGGAATTTCCCTATCTACCGTAAATTCCGAAAAAAACAGAGATGAAAACTATGCATGTTCGTGACCCGCCGGCGGCCTTCCCTAGCGGGCCACAAGTACTTATTTACTTTACAATTACGGAAAATCACTCTCTCTGGCGGACTTATCGTCCATTGTTTCTTGCTGGAAACGATTTTGACTATGTAGTCGGATCAGCGATGCTGTTGACCTTTACAATATTGCTCTTTGTAATTTTGTATTTACTTACGTATTTGAGAAAGAAGATAAAACACAAATTAAAAATATGTAATTTAAGCTTCTACTTATATCTACTTGAGAAGTAAGATATGTATAAAATCTGTAAGATATGTATAAAATCTGTAAGATATAGAGCTCTACAGCTCAAATTTTCGGTCACTTTACAAAATTTCACCAACAGGTGAATTTCTAAAAAAGTCCCAATGAAAAAGGCACTGGACTAATAGATGGCCAGGTAGCTTTCGGTAAGCTCACCGAACACAACGTGGGCCGCGCTCCATTGTAAGCCGATTTAAACACAGTTTAAATCCGATGACGTCGAATGATTTCTGGAATGAGATTGCCACATCGCAGATGAACATTGCGAAAGAGTTTTGTAATGGTATTCAAATTATTCCGAACGAAAATGAGTATTGCAATTACGATTTGAATATTCTGCTATAGTCGAGTTGGTGTAGGTATTTAATAGTTTAGTTACCCAATGTTTGTACGCATCCGTAGGTACGCTAATGCGAAGCGTCAGTCTGCGGCGAGACTGCCGCAAAGGCGTCAGAGTTGGATGGGAACCGCCCCGGGCTGAATAGCTCACTCGTACATAAAAAATAACACGACGCGCTAATTTGGTCAAACGAAACTTCCATCATCACGTTATATTTTATATTTGGTACATTACTACAGATAATTTACATATGCAAAGTGCTCTATGAATGTAGTAGCGATAGCGTTGGAATAAATACTGAAATTGACACTCGAAAACTGCAACACATTAACTACCTATCCGAACTCTGTCACCACTTAATTCATCGACCAAACTTCTCCTTTATTGGTCTACCATCAAAAATTGTGTTTGTTGTTTTGTAAATTGATTTGAGTATGTAAACTTTAGTTCCATTACTGTTGTTGCACATAATCTGACTATTTCTTAAGCTTTTATTTATACAAAGTTTTAACTATCATATTTAATAACATGCCTAATACAATATTTTTACTTATTATATTACAGTACCTATACATATACATAAGTCCCGCTCTGCGACCTCCAGCTCTTGCCAGCTCATGCCCAGGTATTGAATCTTCCTTTCAAAGGAGCGCTGCTAGTTATGTTGTTTTAGGCCGACATCGTTAGATGACATTATTATATTTTATTTTAAACTAGCTGTTGCCCGCGACTTCGTCTGCGTAGAATTTGTTTATTGCTATACCGCGGACATATTGTTAAATTCTGTATAACAATTCAATAGTCCAATCATCCCATGCGTTTAGGTCTGGGAAGCCATTCTCAAGAATGATGGCTTAGAGCCCAGATGATATTTTTGGAACTGAAAACAATTACTTTGCTCACCCGCGACCTCAAGTGAAAAATAGTTATATCTGTGAGGCAAATGTGTGCTTTCATGCAACACCTTACGTTACGAACGGGTACGGGTTACGAACCCAAAGTTTCGCACCTCCCTTCCACTTTGCTTGGTTTGATACTTATCAATGTCATGTTACATGCCCCTCGCGAGCCCCCCCCCCCCCATTCTTTGTTTGCTGCAGAATAGTGTTTCGCTACTTATCAATGGCTTAGAGGAAACAGTAATGTTTGTGTTCTTTTTATGGCGGGGGGCTGCGCCCTTCGAACCCCCCTTTTTCCTTCCGGTGCCGTAGTGGTTTGCTACTTATAAATGGCTTGGAGGAAGTAGTAGTGTTTGTGTACTTTTTATGGCTGGGGGCTGCGCCCTCCGAGCCCCCCTCTTTCCTGGCGTCGGCGTAGTGGTTCGCTACTTATAAATGGCATGGAGGAAGGAGTATTAATTATGACCATTTTGTGGCAAGGGGCTGCGCCCTCCGAGCCCTCCCCCCCCCCCCTCCGTGTGCTTCTGGTGGCGTACTGGTGCGCTACTTATAAATAGCTTAGAAGAAAGAGTACTATTTGTATCCTCTTTATGGCGGGGGGCTATGCCCCTCGAACCCCCCTCTTTCCTTCCGGCGGCGTAGTGGTTTGCTACTTATAAATAGCTTGAACGATAGAGTACTATTTGTGTCCTTTTTATGGCGGGGGGCTGTGCCCCCTGAGTCCCACCCCCCTCTTTTCTTCCGGTGGCGTAGTGGTTCGTTACTTATCAATAACTTCGTGAAAGGAGTAGTGTTTGTATGCTTTTTATGGCGGGGAGCTGCGCCCCCCGAGCCCCCCTCTTTTCTTCCGGTGGCGTGGTGGTTCGCTACTTTTGAATAGCTTGGTGAGGGGAGTAGTGTTTGTATACTTTTTATGGCGGGGAGCTGCGCCCCCCGAGCCCCTCTTTCCTTCCGGCGGCGTAGTGGTTAGTGTTTATATCACTTTTATGGCGTCCCTAAAGTGAATTCACTTATTTCTGTTCCGCGGTAATTTTGCATTTTAACTCTTTAGATCGATTTTATAAAAAAACTTTCACTAATAGAAAGCTACATACAGTTCTTGACTGACATTGGCTACCTACTTTTTCCTCGGGAAAATGTAAAATTCCCGTTGGATAGAAATAAGTCAATTTAGGATTTAGACCGATTAAAAAAATATTTTCATTAATAAAAAGCTGTTTCTGATTGCCATAGGCTACTTTTATACCGTAGTTGAATTCACTTGTTTGTATCCCGTGGGAATTTTGCATTTTCCCGTAGAAAAAGTAGCCTATGTCAATCAGGAATAGTGTAGCTTTCTGTTGGTGAAAGTTTCAGAGATTACCTCCTAAAAACAAAGAAACAAAGTTAAGATATTTCTCTATCCCATGGGTATTTCAAAAACTTCTTCTTTAGAGCACCTCTATGATACTCTAGGTACACGTATTGCAAATTTCAGGTCGCTAGCACCAGTAGTTTAGGCTGTGCGTGTCCTCTATATCCGCTAGTCAGTTATTATGAAAATAAACACTATTTGGTCTTTATCCCGTGGGAATTTCGGAAAAACTTGAAAATCGTTTTTAGCTGTTATTGTTACCTACTTGCATGCCAAATTTGAAATGTCTAATAATTATAGTTACGGAGATAGAGCCACTTTGATCCGAAAATTCTTTCTTTCTTCTTTAAAACATAAATCCCAGTTATTCCCTATCCCGTGGGAATTTCGAAAAATCCCTTCTTAGTGCATAGGATACTCAATTTTGTATTGTATGCCAAATTTCAAGCCTCTAGGTCCAGTGGTTTAGGCTGTGCGTTGTCTGTCAGTCAGTCAGTCAGTCAGTCACGGTACTGTTTTATAGGTATAGAAGATACTCACAGAAACAAGAATTCACAGAAAACCAGAAATGATGTGTGAAATACCTCGAAACGAGATGACAGCATACTCCATCGGAACTAAAGGTAGCAGTACCAGCACAGTCGAGGTCATAAATATCTATCAAATATTATATCAGCCATCGCGTCAAATATACCCACCAAAAACATTTTCATGTAAAATGTTGCCAAGACGAGATCATACGGCTCGCACTGTCAAAAAGTTATCAGATCTCATGTAGAGCCAAAGTTTCTAACTCGCCACACCCTAACTTCAACGAACTCTACACCTTAGTTAAAATATGTGACTTGGCCGTTTCGTTACTACAACAACTATTGTATAACAGAAAAGTAATGAACACAGTGAATACATTTTTCACCAGTAGCGAAACGGCCAAGCCACATATTTTGACTAAGGCGTAGAGTTTATGAAGTTAGGGCTTGTCTCATACTAACTTCCGTCCTCTAGTACAAGGGGTTGGGAAGTAAAAGTCCCAAGTTTTAGAATTTTTTTGTTGTTTGTGTACTAATACTAGCTTTCTTACCAAATTTCAGCTTTCTAGGACTTCAGGAAGTACATCAGTGAGTCAGTAACGAAATCTTGTTTTTTTAGGTATCAATAAAATCTAAAGTATAAGAGCTATGCAATTGAAACTTTATACGTTGACTATTCACATCATATCCCCAAAATTTAGTTTATCTGGTATAATCCAAACCCAGATTATGAGGTTTCAAAAATACGACGAAGCGCTTCGAGAAAAGGTAGGTAGGTTGCGCCCGTGCGCTTCGATTGGTTCGTCTTGGCGGGGCACTACCGTGGCCCCAGATATACGATTGAACATCGACCTTATTGTTAATGGCATACAGGTGTATTGATATTTGTGACAAATCAGTGACTTACATATATTTATGACCAAAAAGTACAGTCGGAAAAAAAGCTTATATTAAAAAAAAAATACAGAAAACTTATTTTATCTTTCTTCACAATGGGCGTGTTTAAATCAAGGAAAAAGATAATATTTATTAAGGAACTTCAATGAAGCGGAATCTCAATGGGGAATTTCACATGTAACGATTGCATGCAGTGTCCGATATAACATGACATGACACAAAGTAGCTACAAGCCCGCGGCCCGCTGTGGCTAATACGCGAGAACATGGCGATTTCATTCAGCGCTTACTTTGTAAATTAGCAGTCGAGACCATAGGCTAAAGGCTAGAAGGGATTAGACTTAGACTTACAGAGACAGTGTGCTTTGTGTGATCATGTGAACCGAGCGCCACATTACGTCCGCAGTTTGATAAAAGCTTTTATCTGCAACACATATCATAAGTCCTGTATAATGCGCTCAGAAATCGTAGAAAATGACCAGCATTTTCGGCATGTCATCGACTGCTCGTCGCCAGCAGTAACGAAAAGTCATTATGACATCGAATTGCCGTACTGTGAAAACCTAAAGGGTACTTCTAGTTCTCCTAGAAACTTGGAGTTTGGTAGGAAGGTAGCTCTTCTAGCACAACCACTTAGAAAAATCTCAAAATCTTAAATTGTTAAGTCTGTCTGTATATGTCATAGACCAATATAAAATTACCCCACACTGCGTACATTTTGAGCAGGGTTCTGCTAACACTGGACAATTTAAAACCCTGGGGAAAAGCGGGAAAATCCTTGTACGGAACCCTCAGTGCGCGAGTCCGACTCGCACTTAGCCGTTTTTTATATGATAATTAAGGCAAACGAGCTAGTAGGGCACTTGATGGTAGGTGATGGGGGTTTGCAGATGCGTTGCCAAAATAGAGGGCGTAGATGAAATGCCTCTTGTGCCTGTGATATCCTCGGCTGTCTTACTCTCCACACCTAAATACAACGTGCAATCACTGCGGCTTAGCGGCAGGATTACCGAATAAGATGATGGTAGCGATCCGGATGGACCTCACACAAGGTCCTACCACCCGAATGGGTTCACAACGTTTGCTATAAGATTCCTTAGGAATTTATACTGAACCTACATAATATATTTGCAATCAGATCAACATATTCCAGCGGGAACACTTAAATTTTTCCGGGATGAAAAGTAGCCTATATTGTTTCCTGAATGTTTAAACTAGGTTTTGCCGTGAAGAGGTAACATACAGACAGAGAGACAGAGTTACTGTTGCATTTATTATTACTTATTAATATTTATTATATACATTATATTATATGTATGTGAATATGGATTAGTAGGTATGGATATGGATAAACAAAAATAAATAAATGCGGAGTAGTTAAAAATAAAAACCGTTTCTGATACAAATGTTTCACTTCCGCATAAAAGATGACACCGCTGTTTTTAGCGACAAATTTTTAAATATTTTTTAAGCACATCACATAAATTAGATTTACTAAAAAAACCCTTCTTTGAACTGTAGTTAATACCTCGGTAAAAGTTTTGAAATATTTAAATAAGTACTGGATCAAGTCTTTATTGCCTGAAAGTTTTAAGCATTATTAGACGTAGTGTACGTATTATTAATTTTGCTCTTATTATCATCAGTTACTCGGGCAGCTACGAGCGGCGCCGGCGCCGTAACGAGATTTACAAAGATAAGCTTTCAAAATAACGAGCTGCATTTATGTTTTGAAAGAGCGCCCGAAGCTACCACTTTCCAGGAAAGCTGTGTTTAGATCGAGGCGACACGCAATATTTACGTACGCGTCATTACAACATAATTAGTTCGTGTAAACTTAACTTGAATAGCCAATTAGGAAGCTGTTTACATTACTGGTGATCCCTTGCGCGCCTGACCTAACCTAGGCTAAGACGAAGACGGTGAGTGACGTCGACATTACATTGGATTTAAATAATCTATCTACGCAGGTGTTTTACAATGTGACAGAATGCATAGTGTCGATACAGATGTTTTAAATAGGTTGTTCTTGTCGCCAATGTCACCTTAAGTAATAAATGTTTAATATGTAGATATATAATATAGCTATTCATAATATAGCCCAATAACAGTCTATAGCAAGCGAATACCCGTATGAATAATTTTTCTTCGGTCCACTTACTCATAAATAAATGCAGCACTTATCGTTAGTGTGCCAAAAAGTGATATTGTACGAAGGCTACAAAACTCGCACACCGCCCGCATTAAATTACTTTGCTTTAGAGGGTGCTATCAATCTTCATTACTGTGTGTAACCGGCGCCTTGCGATTAATTTTACATAATAAAGTACACTCCGTGAAAGTCGCAACGCCGCCATCGCGCGTTCGATAAACAAGCTAATTGAATTGGGCTTTGAAAATGCTAACACGGGTTTTTTTTGTTTTTCTCCTAAACCATGGTGTAAAAATTCAGTTTTTGTTCTAAAAAACTTTTGTCGTTATTGTTGTAAATCGTTATTATTATTCGGGCAGGTTAACTAATAAAGATTGAAAACCCAAAAAAGTAACATGATGCAACTGATAGTCTGAATTCATCAGAAAAACAAGAAAATGTTGGCCTTAAAAGTGCAGCACTCCAATCATTTCTTGTTTCATTGAGCAAGAATAAGGATAATAAAAATAAACTATTCCTAACTGTTGGCCGTTATTTTGGTACTAAATCTCCCATTATGGTCGTTACAGAATCGTTAAACGTTAGTTGAAGTTGGAGATTGTTTTGGTGTGCGCTGTTAGAGCGCTCGCGCCTGCGCAGCGATGCTATGTCGTCGCGGCCCGTGCGCGGGCGCCTTTCACCGCGGGTCGCAGGTCAGGGCGCGCTCAGGTGCTCCGCCCTCGACCACGCACCCCCCGCCGCACTCCTCCCGCCCCGCGGCACCCCGCGCCGCTAACGGCCCGCCACCATTGCCCTATTCAGCTGTCGTCGCGTGAACAACGGCGCGCAGCCGCTACGAACAACCACACTTATGAATTATTCCAATGCTCTACACCGTTTAGAAATTACAAAACAATACGAATTGTTTGTAATCATAAATTTCAATGTAGTCTTTGTTAGCTTTCCGAAGGTACACGGTCTTAGGCAACCGCCGCGCACCTTTCAGGAGTCCGCTCAAGTCAGCGTCCGCGCAGAATTAAAACATTACATGCGCGGACGTTGGTATAATGGTTATGAACGGTCAGTATAATCAGGTAGCGCAGCGAAAGTGGCACTTTACTTCAGCAATCAAGCTTTAAAATAATAACCGAGTGTGAATGTTTTGTGAGATTAACGTGATAATTTCCTGTTACCGAAGATAATGCGAGAATCAATTTGTGTTGAGAGTAAGTTTGTGGTGCGGTGGCGTGCGAGATGCGTCGTTAGGGTAATGCGAGCGTAGCGGCGGAAGCCGGCGCGGCGAGCTTTCGGAGGTTCCCACGGTCCCCCGCGCCCGCGCGGTTACACAATGAGAGGTGAACGCGGATCTAAGCAATCGCTTAACCTCGCCCACTGCGCCGCGCCGATCTGTACCGTACTGCTCTGCCGCGTAAAAGCCTCGATACACAAAACCTGCGAAACTTCTAATCTGGACCTAAAATCTAAACAAAATTTTGATTGACTTAATACTTTACTTAATGGCTCAATAGGTACTAATAGTACTTATGTTATTCTTAGTGTACGATTTTCTACATTATGTAATAAATGATTAATAAAGTTCGGTAGTAGGTAACTTACTTACATCTGATTGCTTGTTTTAATGGTAGGTAAAGTTTCCATTACTATGCGTTTTCCGTATAATTGTGTAATATTAACATACCTGAGCTACATACTCAGTGATCGAAAAGGTAGGATAAGAAGTACACGATTTGATTACATGCAATATACCTATACATCAATATCTAGTTAGCAACAATTTAACAAGTGTGGTCATTGCATCATTATTTGCTGTTCCGCAAATACAATGTCAACAAACCTTTCTAATTACCGCAGTGCAAGTCATCAATATCAATTGATCCTCTTGCTTTAATTTACTAAGGTACATTTAATGACAAAATCTCGTAACTTTGCTAACAAGCCTGCTGAGCGTTTGCCTGCGCAAGCTCGCGCTCAGTGCGGAAAGTCAATCAGCAAATGCACTAAAGTAGCCTTTAAGCTTATTTATTCGCCATTGTTTACGATGGTATCTTATAAAATCACTTTCAACTTTCACATTACCCAGTTTGGTCAACCCAAGGAGCTTTTTGTTAGAAAAACGTTGTCATGCGCGAAATTACTTATGACTTTACGACCGATTATCAGCATTCGTTCAAAATATTTTCAGTTGTACCTACTTACGGGAAATTTTGCTAAAACTTCGGCGACTTTCGTGATCCAAAATGTTTATTTATAATTAAGTTTTCTTAATTAGTTTTACAGCTAAGCTATAAATGTCTTAGGTGCTCGTCAAGGTTAACACATAAGATACGCTTTCTCCACAATCAGTTACCTCCTTCAGTTTTGCCTTGAAACTCGATAAACGTGAAATAAACTAAGATGATGTTCAAATCTATGGAAATAATAGCTAATTAGCTTTTGAAATGCGAGACGTTAATCAATATGAGTAATATTAGGCGCAGACAAAGATAAACATCTGAGAGGTACAGTGATGATCAGAATTCACAGACAATATTTTCATTATGGCAGTGAGACGAGCAAGCGGCGAGGCGGCGGCCGGTGATGGTTACTTTCGATACATCCGGCAGGTCGCCGGGTCACGACCGCGGTTTTTTGTCCGGCACCCATGCCGAGTGCACGCGACGCGTGATTATGTTCGACGCGCTTAATTATGCTGTCACATCGTCACTTGATGGGCAATAGTGAAAGCGAACGATACCTATTATACTTGTCGTAATGATAGGGAACTTTGTAGGCAATATCGCAAGATTTATAATGCTGTCTATTTTTATATATGACAATGCCGTCTCATCTCGTATTATGTGCTATTATGATTGACTGTCGTGAAACGCAAAAAGGAAACTATTCATTTTCATGTAGGATCACCTCCATGGTATAACATTACCATTTTAAAATAATATGCAGTAGTTGCAAATGTAGTGAATAAAACTTTACTAAGTACTCTAATATTAAACTAACCCTGATTTTTGATCCTCTATACTATTTTATTCTATACACGGTGATTTTTAATCGGTGATCAGGAGTAGAAAAACATTAATCATGTAATTAATAGGTCTCATGCAATTACCTCACTGTTTAATTAATTAAAAGTTAAAACATAATTAAAACTAGCAACCACTAGATACATGGTCATCCTACATATATTATTGGAGTACGATATCTACCTACGTCAAGTGCCATCACTTTGGCGGGGATATTTGACAGATCTTAAATCAATAATAAACTTTTCTTTCTACTAGTAATCTTATCAGTTACAGTTCATTTGCAGAAAAAGAAGTAATTTATGAATAAGTAAAACCATTAGTTTTTAAAAAGTGTAATTAAATAAAAAAAGAAAACTTCTAAAAGCACCAGTCTAACTTAAAAAACGAATTGAATTTAAAAATAATTCAACAAGTGTTTAAAATGTCCACCGTTTTGTTCTAAGCACAGTTTTGCTCTTCCGCTCGACGTCTGTGATTATTGCTTGCCTTTATTTCATCAAACGCATTGCATATTCTAATTGCTGCCTCGTTGCGTATAACGAATTTTTTTACTCTAATGCAGAGTTCATAACGTGCATCAACAATGTTAAAACAACTTCAAACTGAACGTAAATGTTATAAAGAGTTACTCCGCAAGCTCATCCAAGCAAAGCCGCATGCCGCATACAATAATTCAGCTGCTCTCACAGAACGAAAAAAATCAACCATACCATTTCAGATTTCCAAGCGAATTCGATACGGCACTAACCTACCGTTCGGCGATGTAGATCTTTATAATACTCGTATACGTTATATTTATAAAGATTGCGGTCTGGGCGCGTCGGATCCAACAGCTCAAGGATGACCGGGCCATTCCGGTCCCGGAACCGAACCGCGCCGCGAAATTGCTGCTCGTATCTACCAAACCGAGAACTGCTCTTAATAATTAATGATCTTTATTGTAGTGCATATTTTAAAAATGTTTTTACTGTTTATAAGTGTCATTTGCGATGAAAGATAGTATCTACATACCTATATATTTAGTGGTAGATTAAAAGCGGAAGGTAAAAAGTTAATTGATAGCTCGCGTGTAGTGATTTCTTTGTATTAAACCTCTTCAGAAACGTCATAAATTTAACATTAATAAAGAAAAACTTGTTTAGTGTTGCGGTATGCATTAGGTGATCACACAATTTTCATAATTCTGATCCTCTTAAACTAAACTCTCTGCGTAATTTAAAAGAATTTTACTTTTACTAGCCTCTAAAATAGTGTAGGTACATTCTTAACTTTCTTGGTTTATGTCAATAAGATTTTTTTAAGCTAATTCATGATGATAGAACTTTTTTTGATACGTATTCAACAAGCTCCTCCAGGATCAACGCATTATACTCGTCATGTTTCATGTTAAAAGTGGCATTATACTCGTATTATGTAGATTCAGTAAATATTTTTTTTCCACAGGTCATATCAGGCAAAAATCAATCTTAAAACCAAAGGTACGCTACGCCCCGTGGCTATTTTTCCGATGTTTAACCGACTTCAAAAACAGGAGGAGGTTCTCAATTCATCGGAATGTTTTTTAGGGTTCCGAAGCCAAAATGGCAAAAAGGAACCCTTATAGTTTCATCATGTCCGTCCGTCTGTCTGTCTGTCTGTCTGTCTGTCTGTCCGCGGCATAGCTCAGAGACTATTGGTACTAAAAACCTGTAATTTTGCAGAGGTATACATATCAATTAGGCCAAAAAAGTGCTGGGACATAATCATGAACTATTTTTTTTTTGGGCACCTTCCCTACACGTAAAGTGGGGATGCTTTTTTGATTTCTCGCCCACCCCATAGTGTGGGGTATCGTTGAATAGGTCTTTCAAAAATATTAGGGGTGCTCAAAGATCATTTTTCGATAAAGTTATTCGTTTGCAAAATATTTAGCTTTGGAATGCTCATTTTTGTTGAAGTTCAGTGTCCCCCCTCCCCTCTACCTGAGAAACTGTTATATTTGGAAATGTGAAAAAAATCAGAGCAGTAGGGCATATAGTGAATTATAAAGGAAAACTATCAGAGATAAGCAGGCTTTACAGGTTTGGGAGTAATAGCTAATTATGTGTATCTATGTCAATAACCAATATAAATTGACCCCACACTGCGTACAGTTTGCTTAGGAGTAGGGCTCTGCTAACACTGGTTTCGAATAGGTTTGATGAAAATATCTTTAAATTAGGTATCTATGCCAGGCCTTTTTCGTAATGGCTTAGGAACCCTATCCTGGGTGTGTCCGACACGCTCTTCCCCGGGTTTTTTCTTTGAGTAGTGTCACCAAGTGTCACTATAGTTTTGGGTTTTCTTAATTATTACTATCATTTATTATTACGAGGGCTGCCTTTTAAGTTCTGTCGTTTGCAAACCTCCCGTGATTATTAAAAAAAAACTAGTATCATCATAAAATATTTGAATTTAGAATTCGAAAACAAAAGAATGACTCGAGATCGGCCGAACCGTTTCAGTACAGCGTCGGTTCAAAGTTGACAAGTCAGTTGTGAAAATGGAAATTTCGAAAGAAAATTTACTTGCGATATTTTTTTACAACTTCAAAAGGGGTTTAACGCGTCTTCAGTGCTTTGAAGAGCTGACTACGGTTTTTAATAATAAAGCACCATGCATCCGGACTGTGGAACGCTGGTATTTAGAATTTCTACGTGGTTGCTCTAGTCTTAGTGATAGGCACCGTGAAGGCCGACCAAAAACAGCCGTGACCCAGGAGAACATTGATGCTGTACGGCAACTGATCGTCAAAGATCGCCATGCGACATACCGTGAGATAGAAGCTTCATTAAGCATTTCAGGGACCAGTGTTCAAAATATTTTGCATGATCACTTAGGCGTAAAAAAATTGATCTCGCGCTGGATACCACATTTACTTAGTGAAGACCAAAAAATGGCTCGCGTTAGATGGTGTCGCAAAACTCTGCGGCAATTCAACCGAGGAGACTCTAAACACGTTTATGACATTATCAGTGGTGACGAATCTTGGATATATGCCTACGATCCAGATTCTAAACAGCAGTCGACTGTTTGGGTGTTCCAAGATGAGCCAAAACCGACCAAAGTAATACGCTCACGGATCGCTTTGAAAAAAATGGTCGCCACGTTTGTAGCGAAAAATGGCCACGTTGCCACCATCGTGCTCGAAGACCGTAAAACAGTTAATGCTGACTGGTATACCACTGTTTGTTTACCTGAAGTTATCGGCGAGTTCCGAAAAAATAACCCAAGACGTCGTATAGTACTGCACCACGATAATGCGAGCTCGCACACCGCCCGGCAAACAATTGCGTTTTTAAAAGAGCAAAACGTCGAAAATCTGGAACACCCGCCGTACAGCCCAGACTTGAGCCCTAATGATTTCTTCACTTTTCCAAAAATCAAGCAACGACTTCGTGGTCAACGGTACCGGACGCCTGAAGAAGTGATTAAGGCATACAAAACGGCCATTTTGGAGACCCCGACTTCGGACTGGAATAAATGTTTCGAAAACTGGTTCGATCGAATGAAAAAGTGTATTACATATCACGGTGATTAATTTGAAAAACAATAAATACCATTTAACTCTTAAATTGTCTTTAGTTTTTCCAAACGACTAAACTTAAAAGGCAGCCCTCGTATTATCGTTCCCTCTGCTGAGCCCACTAGAAAACCCAGAAAACAAAGACCTACTAGCCACCTTAATGCATGAAACTGATCATTTGATTGTCCTTAAGACTGCCTGCTTCACCCACACATCTAAATATATGCAGCTTATATGAAATAGCACTGTATGTTAAATCACTTAATCAAAAACAACGTGCAAATATAGCAACCACCGGCTATTTGCAATTTGATCTTGCTGAATCTATGAATAGGTGAATACTAAATGCATCGTTATAAAGTTATAACGATGCATTTGCCAAACCGACCATACTTATCACCTATAGTTTGACTAGTACAAAAATCGGTAAGCTCGATTTGCTGAACATTCGTTATGTCCGAATTTAATCAAAAACAGTTGATTTAGACGATAAGCTAGCTAGCTATTACATTAATTTGAATATTTAGACGAATAAATATTTTTGCAATAGATACGGCATGATAAACACGTTTGCAGGCTACAAGTACCTACTATAGTATGGTCGTATGTTAATGAACAGCCTAAAAGTTATCTAATAAAAGCATACATAAATCAAATGATCAATTTACACTTGCTTGTCGCGTGGGCACACAGGCTACTTGATTTTCACATATATTATACGACAGGTATTGTTTGGATTTCAAAATAAATCTGAGAAACTTTTAAATTGAAAGTCGATTTATCACACAGACTTATTTAAATAACTTCGTTTCTAAATAGGACATATCACATCCCACACAAAGCCAACTTAGTAGAAACCTGACCGCACGATTTAATAGACGGATGTTAGAACTGAAAACTGAAATAAATAAATATTTATTTTTATTACAAATTGAAACGAAACAGTACACAGTATAACAGATAACAGATAAAACTTAGGTACTTACCTACGTACTTTCATAACTCTATTGTTTTCTCTAAATATAGGACAATGTATACTATGTAACTACCTTCTTACCAAATTTCATCTAGATTGGTGCAGCGGTTTTCCCATGAATAGGTAACAAACAGACAGACAGAGAGGCAGAGTTATTTTCGAATTTGTAATATTAGTTAGGATTGAAATTTCCTTTCTTTTTTAAGGTCTTCAAAAAAAACCAACCTACTGAAAAGCACAAAATATTTATTATATACCCCACCCCTAACCTTATCTAGTCCCTATCTCGTCTCTATTCCTACCCCGTAAAGCAAATTTCAACCAAAAATTACTTAATTGTGTTTGTATCCTGTTTTTTTTTAGTACAATTAAGTGTTTACTTACCTACTTAAAACCTACTACCTACCTACCTACTTAAATGAATAAATAAATAAATAAATAAATAAATAGTACTTACTTACTTAATACCTAAGTACCTAATAATAAGAAAATTAATAATTATCTGGGTATTCACATATTTTTTCAACCCTCAGCACACCTGTGATTTGTAAAATCGCTCCCAAATCTCGAAGTAAGTTCCTTATTTCTTCAAATCATTGAATTTGCCGCTCAACATTTTTTCAGTTTTCTCACTACCTATTACAGTGTAGGTACATAATGTCACTAGTTATTATTATTATTACTAGCTATTAGTTTCTTGTTAATTAAACGTGCCCTAGTATACTGTAGGACAGCTTTCAGATTTTAAGACTCGATATAAAAGCACATACCTGATAATTATTATAAGCTTCTAAATAAATCATCGTCATCATCATCATCAGCCTATTTTATGTCTCACTGGTGGACACAGGCCTCCTCTCAGAATGAGAAGGCTTGCGCTACAGTTCCCACGCAGGCCCGGTGTGGATTGTGTAGGAGTGTGCAGGTTTCCTCACGATGTTTTCCTTAACCGAAAAGCTCATGATAAATTATAAATGTAATTTCGCCCATAAATTCCGAAAAACTCAAAGGTGCGAGCCGGGGCTCGAATCCACGACCCTTTTCTTGAGAGGCCATAGGTCAAATCACAAAAAAAGTCTGAAGTGCTATATTTAAGACAATCCTGCACGAGAATAATCAAAATTCAGATTAGATAAGAAAAACCGTGAAAATATAATATCTAATAGCCTGCGGAATGTAGGGTCAGCGTCACAAGTCGCTGGTCACTTTTGTACCTTTTCGCTCTACGTCCAGATACAGCGCGTCATACGTGATTGACAAGTGTCTTATTGCGACATGGTACAAAAGTGATGAGCGACTTTTGACGCTGACTGTAGTACGGTAATACACGAGATTATGAGTTTTTCACTGCGAACTTATGATGATGTCGGAGCTGCAAATACTCATAGGTAAAATACCAATATTTTTAGGGTTCCATACCTCAGAAGGAAACAGCAGCCTTACGCTTATGTTTCCCGTCGCGTTGCGTTTGTCCCTGGGCGACGGTGATCGCTTTCCATCAAGCGATCCGTCTGCTCGTTTGCACCCTCTTATATTATCAAAACGTATTTTTAAGTAAAGGTTATTTTTCTTGTCGTAAGTAATGTATCTTACTTAAATGGCAAATCAATTAAGTTTTGAAGAATTCTTTTGCGGCATTTCAGATAGCCCAAATCATTTTTGCATGAGATACAGCAAGGAAGAGGATCTCAATTCGACTGTATGTTTTTTAAGATACCGCATTAAGCGCTACGAGCTGAATAACATTTTGCGCGTTTGTCATATCATAACCGACGCAGAGTCAACAAAGTATTTCATTAGTTGTTGCTTGCTAGCTAATGTGAGGTGACTTGCGTAATTACTGTCTCGCAGATTTAATCAATTCCTTTTATCTGCACACATATCATAAGTCCTCTATAATGCGTTCAGGGGATCGATTTTTGAATCTCACTTGATGACTAAAATCTCACCCATGACATTGATATCACTATTTTGCCAAAAGCCGTATTTTTGAATGTCATACCCATCTACTAACATGCAGCTAATTTGCATTTATGTCATAGACCAGCGAGTCAATATAGTAGATTGAGGTTAGCTATCACTGCCAGTGGTCAAGAAGTTACTCAAGTGATCTCGTTTACGAGTGGGTGGGGGCATTCGTATTTCATATCATAGGCATGAGAATTTTAGTCACCGGTGAGATTCAAAAATACGTACGTTTTAGAAATCACTGAATTTATTTCACCAGGTGAAATTCAAAAATAGATCCCCAGAAACCGTAGAAAATGACCAGCATTTCAGCACGTCGTCGACTGCTTGCCGCCAGCAGCCACCAGCCGCCAGAAGCAGTAAAGTAATAGTCATTACGACATCGAATTCGATGTCGTAATGACTTCTCGATATCGAATTCGATGCCGTTAAGAGTTTCAAATTTGAAAACCAACGTAATTTACAATCATAGTGAAATAAAACGGATCACTCACGTATATAGGTAGGTCGAGTTCAGTCCGACATGTAAGTATAAATAATAATGTGATAATTTACAGTAAAAAAAAACACTACGAAACATCAGCTCGGTATTTTTGTCTATGATTAAGTAAAAACGGTCAAATTTGTGACAGGACCCTCATTATGTAGCAGTTGCATAATAGTAGTTTATGCAACTGCTAGATAATGAGGGTACTTAAAACACGAGTGTGTGTTTATGAAACGAGGCGAAGCTGAGTTTCATAATAGGATCACACGAGTGTTTTAAGGCCTAATTATGTGGAGTTGCATCCCACATAGTCATATGACTTTAACTTTAACTTTAACTATAAAGTCATATGACTTTATCTACACACATATTATAAGTACTCTAAGATGGGTTCAGAAGCCGAAGGCATATTATTCTACCCATACCTGTCACAAATTTGACTGTTTTTTCTTAATCATAGACAAACATACCGAGTTGATGTTTCGTAGTGTTTTTTTTTTACTGTAAATTATCACATTATTATTTATACTTACATGTCGGACTGAACTCCACCTACCTATATACGTGAGTGATCTGTTTTATTTCACTATGATTGTAAATTATGTTGGTTTTCAAATTTGAAACATCGAATTCGATATCGATAAGTCATTACGACATCGAATTCGATGTCGTAATGACTATTACTTTACTGCTGGTGTGGTGGTTGGGGGGCACTGGCGGCGAAGTCGTCGTCGTGCGGCAATGCTGGTCATTTTCTACGGTTTCTGAACGCACTATAGAGGACTTATGATATGTGTGTAGATAAACTACTATTAGGCGTTGGTTGTCTCATTCCTGTATCATGATTGCTTAAAATATTACTATTTGCCTCTGCGTAATCTAGGTAATGTCTTACTAGCTGTTTGCGTTTCGCAACGCATTGTACCTACTGTGTCAGTTGATAAGAATGTCGGTTGAATGGCTGAATAGGAAATGTTTATATAACTACTTTACATATTTATACCTACATACTGTACTATGACAAATATAACAGGCTGTCCATTCATCGTAACATGAATTGAGGATTTTACTTGACATCGTAAAACCACGCTGACATACCTAATTATTCTCCCCTCACTACCTTGGAAAGCCGTCTTTTATCCTTTAAAACAAGCGGGTAAGAACACATTTTATCCACTAGTGGGGAAAGTAATTTGACCTTGGAGTGGAGCCTGTTTAAGTAGCTTTTGACAGATAACAAAACGTAAAACGCTCATAATAATCGTTTGTTCGATATTAATTATCAATAAATAAATGATAAATGGTTTGAGAGTTTAATAAAAAATACCAAATTTAGCTTTATTTAAAGATTTTAAGTCATAAACCTTAAAATATTATAAAAACATTTTTTTTATATATATTATGATATTGGATATAATTCTGAACGCACATGTTGAGTCGATGCAATTTCAAAACGCATCGTCGAAGAATTGTCAACAAACATTTTCTCACGGACTTCGACTCACGTAAAAATAGACAGCTTCCAGAGTTTTCTGTTATAATATCGTAAAAAAATGTGATTCCAGTGATGAAGATTTATTTTTTATGAGCCGTTTTTTTTTTTGCATGTTGCTCTTTCCTCGCTACAGTGAAAAAGTTTTGTGGTACACACGGGTGCTAATGTATTTTACTTCTTGTGTGTTGAAACACTCGCTACGCTCAGGATTCTATTTTAGAACCACTTGCTTCGCTCTTGGTTCAACTATAGAATCCTTTCGCTTGCTCGTCTTTCAATTCCACACTCGCGGGTAAAATTCCACACTTGCGCCCTTGTATAACAAATAACTATTTCTTGCTTGTTGTCCATTCAAAGTGATCTTTAAAAATTTTATTAGGTCTTTCATTTTATAATAATGTTTCTATGAACTAAGCAATTATTGGTTAATTACCTACGTATTTAATTTTCTGTAAAAGAGAAATGAAACAACAACAAAGATCAAAAACTTATAAATATTTTGTTGCAAGTATATTATTGTGCTGTTATTATATCATCACTTGTAGAGTTTCACTTTGTTGTCAAACAAAATTACATTACGTAAATGATACTCACTGTCTTCGCATCTAAAAATATGTACTTCCTTACTGCGCGCACTTCAAACGCAGGTGCTAATATCGTGTGCAAATTTTCCTTAAGGATCGTCGCGACGCGTCGCGTAGTTTTCACGAAAAAAATCCGGCCAAGTGCGAGTCGAACTCGCGCACGAGGGTTCCGTAGAAAGATTTTAACGCTTTTCCCCAGTGTTTTAAGAAGTCCAGTGTTAGCAGAGCCCTGCTCCTAAGCAAAATGTACGCATTGTTGGGGTCAACTTATATTGGTTTGTGAAATCTACAGACAGACATAAAAATTTAAGGGAAAAATTTAATTTTTGGGACTTTTTGGAGTGGTTGTGCTATAAGAGCTACACCTTCATACCAAATTTTAAGTTTCTAGGACAACCGAAAGTACCCTTTAGGATTTCACAGTACGGCAATTTGTATGGAATCAACCTTTTTAGTTACTGTATCTTTTGATTGTGTTGACTAAGAAGTTTGATTTTTCCACAGCTTCAAGGGATTGCGGGCTTGAGTATTTGATATCAATTGCAGCCTACTAGCTCCACGCATTCCAGAGAAAAAGGGTCTTGACAAACAGACAGACAGACGGACAACAAAGTGATCCTATAAGGGTTCCGTTTTTCTTTTTGAGGTGCGGAACCCTAAAAAACTGTGAGAGGTACCTAAAACGTTTCTTCTATTTTAATTAGTTATCTAACGTCATATGATTTTTCCGAGAATCGTATCTCAAAATGGTTTCTTTCAGTTTAGCTTTATTATATGTATTTGTTTGAAATTGAAATTGTTTGAATAAATTTCCTACCTCAACTGCCTGCATAATAGCTATACCTAACCGCTACAAATAAATGCTTTTTCCTTTTATGTTTATTTTAAGAAAACTTCATAAACATTTTCGATGCGTTTGTAATTATTTAAAGAAAAAGATACTGATCTCTACGATCGTGATTCTTCATTGTTTTAAGCACTATTGACCATCAATTTATTCCTTACGACGTTTTTTATTTGTGGTCAATTTATGACTCTTTATTCAATAAAAGCAATTTACAATTAAATACATTAAATCCAAACTAAAACTACTTAAACTAAATTACAATAATGGTTAGTAAAATAGTTATGTTAGTTACATAGACAATTATAAATAAAACCCCAAAGCGACACACAAAAAAACGTAAAACACTAAAAAACTAAGAACCACCACCCCGCACCGCACCCGGCTCAAACGTGCCCAGCACGCCAGCAGCATTGCCCCGCTGTATGGTTAGCGCGATCTGCTGAACCAGGTACGACCCGGAGCGGGGGTCGCAACCCCTATCCCGCAGCCTACGGCCTAACTCCCACACCAAAGACTTGGCCTCCATGCCCCAGGGCCCAGCTGTCTCGACCGCAAACGGCACGAAGTCGTACGTCGGTTCCAAGGCCGAGTATTTAAGGTGCTTAGCCCGCGCGGCATTTTCAGCCGCGGATCCAGCTGACCTCGACGTGTAACTCAAGTGAGATGGTGCAAAGGTACTCACACACGTCGCATCCCACAAGAGACAACGCCCTCTCTGCCAAGGAACCAAGGTCAGCCCATCAGGCCTCTTGCCGTCACTACGGCTTAACCCCGGAGGCTCCAACATGCACGGCACATTAGCAGCCACCATCGCTCTGTGAATAAGGGCATTGATCGAGTGATGCCTCAAGAACCGCCCAGCACATCTTTGACAGCTGAGGCCGTGGTGGCCATCCTCTTCCACCATCACCCCACATACGCAACGGTGCCGCTCGCACACTTTTCAACCTAATCTTAGAGCAACGGCTATTCGAAGGGAGTCGTTGTCAAGCAAAGTGCCAAGCTGGGGGGATGGCAAAGCCTGCAGCCATGCCCCCGATTCAGGAACAATGGAGGCCTTGAGGCGCGCAACATCGGAGCCTGCAGCACCACCCACCAACTCCGCACTAATTTGCTTGCAACCAATGTCATCCCACTGCCTCTGCTTAGATCGATTTTCAGGCCACTGATTCCTCGCAGAAAATGACGACCAAATCGCGAGAGCCTCCGACAAAGGGACCCCGCCGCCATTAAAAGAAAGAATGCGAGCAACAAGATCCCCCATCCCACGACGCACTCCTAAACCGCCATAACGGACAGGAAGAGGCGCCTGACACCACTGGGAATCGCTCAGGTGAACATTAATAACGCTCTCCAGTGCGGTCTTAATTGTATCGTCAAGCAGCTAAACCTCATTCTCAAACAGCCAGGTCGGAGAGGTTCTCAACAAGTACACCATTCGTGGCATCGCAAAACAATTCCTCAACAAAGTCAAAGAGACATGCGCCGATAATTGCGTGAGATGTTTTTGGGCCAAAACCAGTGCCCGCCTTTTGACATCAAGGGCAGAGATAACTCCTTCCGGCAAAATTGGCGCACCAAGTAGGTTCAACCCGGAGATATCTAAGAGCTTTATCCCCGGAACCAAAAACCGAAAGCCCTCCAAAGATTCCCTGCTCAATGCCCCACAAGCGTACAGCTCACACTTTCCTGAATTAATCTCAAGCCCTATCTCCATCAGAGCAAGCACAAGCTTTCCCAAATCTGCCAACACCAGATCCGGCTCTCCGCCTATTGTACCATCATCCAGATACCATACATTCAATGGTGAGTCCAAACCAGTGACAATCCTCTGCATAGCAACACGAAACACCAACGGGCCCAACGGATCACCCTGCTGTGCACCCACCCGCGAAGAAACCAAATTACTATTGAAGTAAAGGTGACTTGACTTGTGGTAGCATTGATGCAGAAAGGGATATAGCGAAGGAACTTTATCTAGTACCTCCCTCAAAATGACATCCCTCTTAACACTGTTAAAAGCGTTTTTAATGTCCACCTTAACAATAACGGCACCGGCCGCTCCGCCAGCGAATGCGAAAGACCGTGTGGCATGAATAGCTGCCTCACATCCCTGAGCCGTCCCAAAACCCACTTGTTGGTTGCAGATGTCCCGCCATCTCGTCCCGCACCGCTCGACAGCATAACTTGGCCGTTAACCGCCGAAATGTAGACCCCACAGCAATAGGCCGAATTCCTCCATCGCTCTTCGACAAGGCACACAGAGAAGCCCCATAGAGGAATGGGCAGACTTCAGGATTGAGCGATCCCTTAAACAGAAAATCCCATCCCCATCTGCCCCCCCGGCGCCACATCGCTCGGGCTTGGGGTGATAACTATTTGGGGAGCTGTAGTGCTAGAACCTTGATCCGCCAAGGAGACAGACCCCACGAGATCCTTATGGACACGCCCAATGTGAACGTTAAACCCTCGAGGTGCAACATACAACTTAGGTGAACCTGGGCAGTAGGGACAGGCCACTCTGGAAGGACTGCTCATTCTACGCTAACCTGTTACAATTCTAAAATTACATATTACAAAATAATTCAAATGATTAATAAATTAATTAAGGGAAAAATATATATATTAAGTAAATATAAAACCATTGCAAAAGTAGTTGACGAACCAATTTTAAACCTTTATAAATTAAAATTAATACGATACAAGTACTAATAATAAAATTAAAAATCAAAACTATTACGAAGCTGTAAAACAATTTAAATAAATAGTAAATTGAATACTATATAAAACTATAAGTCCATCAATAAAAATGTCCAATTAATTTAAAATACGTATTTACAAATCAAATTTCCAAAATTAAATTTAATTCACAATCAATATCATATCAAATTCAAAGTCAATGATTAATATACAAACAAAATTACTTAATAATTAAAAAAAATCAAAGCCAAGCAAAACTGTATACATATGTATACTTAAAACTTCTACTTTATCCTTTTTCGAAGTCGGTTAAAAACCCGTAGGCGAACCGAAGTCTCTCATGCCCCGCAGCCACCTTAAATGCAACCGGCCGGTTAGTAGAACTTTAATTTATGACTAATTTCAGTAAAATTTTACGGTAATTAGAAACGAAAAAAGTTCCAATAAAACGTTCTAAAGGTACTTACTCGTATTGTCGCAGGCGAGTCCCTAAATACAATTTAGTCGGCGGCTGTATGCTGCATGCAACTAATCAAGTATGTTTTCTCGCTCCGCGTATCGGTCACTGTCCGCGCGGGTACAGGCGTTTTTAATAGCTGTGTCAGGGGGTCATCGACTGCCTCCCAATCGCTATGACATAAGCTTCTCTACTTAGGATTACAAAATGCTGACACTTGCTTACGTAATAACAACAATAACTGAGTTAGGTTTTACGGTATTTTCAATAAATTCTGCAATAACTTATCTTAAAGCACTGATGACTTAAATTTTACGACTTATGTTCTAACTTCGTCATATACGTAAATTGATTAGGTACCTACTCGTCGTGACTAATATTTTGTATTACTTTACTTTACTACCGCTATTCAAATATTCATTCACCTCACCGTCGAAATAAATATTTATTTTGCATTGTATGCTTTATGGTGTATTGCTTTACGGCAGCACACATCATTCATAATATTTTACGTACACTGTGTTGTGTCTTCTGCAAATACGTGTTTGATAAAAAAAAACTAAATAAGAATACCACACAATTTATTGAATCAGGCGTTACTTTGCGGTAGTCCATATTTATGAATATGGACCATATTTATACACAAAACGCAGATTTTTTCAAGTTACCAATTTTAAGAATTTACCGCTCTAGCATACGATAAAAACAATTCTCGAACCCCTCTACCTCGTAAACCAAATGCTACCCACCACAGACAACGCGACCGCACTTTTACTTTTGTTAAGAAAATAATTTACTATGATATTTAAATATAACGAGTACCATTTATAAACGCTAGAGATGTCTACTCAAATGTAGCCTTAGGCATGTTAGCTACAGCCAACATAATCACAGAATTTAAAACTAATCAATCTATTTTCTCTTTGCCAAGATTACAAATTGTGTCTTCAATGACTCGTAAAATCTCGTGGCTCTCACTATAAGAAATATGGTGAAACATTTTTAATTTTGTCTGACCAATAATATCATAACGCACGTTTACTTTCAAACCCGGAGAGTTTGATTTCATCTCAGCTTACAATTGCTCTACTACAAGGACGGATAACGTTGGGGCGATAAGGATTTTGTAAAATTAGGGTGTTCCAATTTTCACAAAACAAACGTTCTGATCAATAATTTATGACAAGAGATGACTCAATTGTATTTTTTCATCCCCGGAAATTCACTCCACGTGTTTAGATAGGTTAGGTAGGTACATAAAAGGGCTGAAACTATCTTTACTAAATATTTCGTAATAGGTAAAATCGTAGATATTGCAATTTCCTGGTGTCATTTATGCAGGCAGGTAAACTTACGAAAAAATCCAAATTGGAAATAAAACATTGTTATTTTTTCAGTAAAGAAGATCGACAGAGTAGGTAATTTATTATCGGGTTTGTTAAAGCTCACAAAATACTTAGCTGTATATTATGCACCAATCCGTGACATAACAATGCACAGAGCCTTATTCGACGACGGCACCAGCAGTGATGCGTTGCTCAATGGCGAGCACTCTGCGGTGTGCGTAACAGCTAGATGAAATATCGCTAGCGTTATGCAGCGATATCGTTTGCCGAATACAGGCCCGAGGTAAAATATCCGTCATACCAGTATTGGCAGACGAGTCCGTCACGATACTGGCCTGCGCTCGTCTGAACATTACTTTTAAATTACATAACAATGGGTCAAGTACCTCTATCGCTGCCTACGGTCATTCGTTAACTTACGTTCTGCATAAACGGGCTTAGCTGTATTCTTTTAGCTTTTATCGTGTAGGAGTTTAACGTAAACAAGTAGCTATTTTTGAAACCTTTAATTACGGAAATTTTAAATTACGAAAGTAAGTTTCCTTTGAGATCAGTGAAACGATTATAAAATGATTAGACTTCTCCTGCTGCTAATTCTGAAACGCAGGCAGGTTTTAGAACCTAGCCTCGTATAATCTGAAACGTGAAGGAGTCTATTATAAATTATAATTACAGTGTTATTCTAATTTTCCAAAACAAGAACAATTAATTTGGGGATATCCAAATTTTATTTTTTGGCTAAGTACATAATAACAAGAAAACGTATTCTTTAAATACAGTGAATTATTGCGTTAGCCTTGAATATTGCATAAATAATATAAATGAGAGGTAGCACCTAATCCGGAATCGTTAGCGCAGATGTCCACTATACGACCTCTGCTTGATCGATTCGTCCATTCTCTTCAGCTAACGCATAAGATATTAGGTGGTTTCATTATTCATGAACACTGGTTTTATTTAAATTTTATATTTGGAGCGTAATTTTGCTTTATTTTATACCTACTAATAAGCGACCAGTAACATTTTTATCCTCAGCGGAAATTTAATTTTTTACCTAGGTGTTATATTATTTAGTAAAACCGTACTGGTTTACAAGACCTTCGGTTATCATGTTTATTAACAGGTTATCCACCTCGCGAGGAAAATAAACTTGTCTTCCATTAGGGTTAGCAACGAGGATACGACCTAGCACATTTTTTTTCGTTCTTGGAAGAATTCCGATTGAGCTTCGGAAATTTAGGATTCATCAAATTCAAAGATCCCATAGCGCATGCAATAAATATTTAAAAAAATGCTTTAATTAATTCATGACTTTTAAATTCGCAAATGGTAACCCTATGCTTATACAAAGAGTTTATGCAAGGTCCTAGATCCATAATAATGTGGAGGAGTGTGTCGATCGGCCGCGTGTAGGCAGATTCGCCGCGGCCGCAGCGGACAAGCTTCCATATTTACCGGCAGGTGACTTACCGGTCCAACACGTGTGGGCTGCGCCGAGCCTCATTTGATTCTTATATAAATTTGGCGACCAGTTTAGAACGAAAGGAAAAACATCAACATTCCATCCTCTTAACCGAAGTCGGACTTTTTCTCAAAGCCCTTATTCTTAGGTATATCAATTAGCACGCGACTAGGTAAAAGGCAGGTGGGCGCACAAAATAACTCATTAATCGGAAGCGCAAACAAGTCAGTCGAGAGGGTCGAAGCCGGTTCCCTAATTAATTACCATTAATGTCGGGCGGAACACAAGGAAAAAAATATTTGGCTTGTAGAGTTCCAAATAAATAACTTGCGAAGTAACAGATGAATTCAACTGCGTTAAATGGGAGATAAAACAAAGTAACCTTGGGGCGAAGTGGTTCGTTCCGGGTTCAGTCCTCCACCTCCGCGCGACCGGTCCTGCGTCTGCACTGCCACGCATCTGTGTTAACTGTTGCATTTCATTAAATTCTTACTTTGTACTGTACATACTCTGTTTTATCTTGCAGGCCAGATAATAATTTGTAAATCTCTCCTAAGTTATTCTTAATTAAATGTCACTACTATCACGTATGCAGGTACACCTACTAATGAATATCAGCACACACTAGCACACAAAATACTATCCTATTCTATTGTTAAACCAGTAAACTCTAGAACGTGATGTTCTGCATTTATGGTAATAGATAAGGTTATTCAGCAAATAGATCATTTTATTCATAAGCCATTCAAGACGCACTTTTAGCGTTAATAAGTGGTAACCCATTACAAAAATATAGCTATATTTAGATATAAGTAACGATATTTGCCAAGACAACGCAGTGTCCTTGCGAGTTCATTTAACAGGTTTCTGTTCCAAATGAAGACCGCTCCGGCGCCGCCACAATCGAGATCCATTTTGTTTATTATTCGCCCGCGCCGACGCACCTAAAGAAAATGCAGTTTTTGCTGCTTCTGGTATTCAAAGAATTTTTTCAATGCATGATCATAACGTTCCATAACGTCCAAGTTTCATAACTTAAGATCTAAAGAATAATAAAAAACCCGGCCAAGAGCGTGTCGGACACGCCCAGGATACAAAAGTCCTTGCATATCTAATTTTAGTCGGTATTTTTTTTTTCTTTTTTAAGTTTGGTAAGTTATTCAAATGGTCAATTACACTTTAACCTGTAAAGCCTACGTAGCTGTGATAGGTTTCCTAATAAATTCACTATACATATACACACTACTGCCCTGATTTTTCTCACATTTCCAAATACAACAATTTCGCAGGAAAGTACGGGGGATACTTGACTTTAACAAAAATAAGTATTTTATGAGATAGATATTTCGCAAACCGATGAAAATTTTATTTAGCAAACCCACATTTTTACACGACTGCCCAAAGAAAAAAGTGAATTATTTTCAGGGTTCATGTAATTGAAAGACCGATCTACTATCTAACGATATCTAACACTATGGGATACCTCTAGATAAGAAAAAAACACCCCCCCCACTTCACGAGTAGGGAGGGACCTTACAAAAAATGTGTCAGCTTTTATTCTACCTTATATGTATATCAGCTATAAGCCGCGAACAGACGGAAAGTCAGACTCACATGGCGAAACCATAAGGGTTCCTTGTTGACTATGGAACCCTAAAAACGGGGACCGAGATTCAGTAAAAAGAACTGGCAGGAAAAAATGTATTTTAAATTTGTTTAAGTAAAATTCAGTATTGCTAAAATATTTTATTGAATTCAGCAATGTTAATAATGAATTAAATAATGATTAAGGCAATCACGTGGTATTTGATGCAACTATTAACAATTACGAAGTTAAATTACATTATTATAATTTATTATAAGCATAAAGCGATCTATGAGATTAATACACTGATTCGGCGGTTTCACCTATCACATTTTCTTTGGAATAGTATGTGTTCCTATCCTTCCATCATATAATAAGATTATTTATCAACGATTTATAAGATTGGTAGTTATTAGACGAGGCTGTGCATAATCAAACATATTTAATTTGTACTTAGTTCTTCCACTTTGACATCTACTCCAATGTCTGTCAGTATTTCTCTATCTATGACTGTGTTTTCGCCAACTTCGCTGTCGTCGGCATTCGACACTTCGGTAGTACCTTCAACTGCTTCCGCCAGCGGCTGACGATCTAGCGTCGGTACCGGGATTGATATAACCTCGTTTTCAGTTTCCTTTGCGGATTCATCCACTTTATTTTCCTCCAGTGGTCTAAATATTTCTTGAAGCGACGAAACCTTTTTTTCCGTTGGAATTATTCTATTTAAATATACTAAAATATCTGACAACGAAACAATTCCTATTAGTCTATTTTCCTTATTAACTAGCAATAATCGATGACTCTCTGTCCTAACTATGACTTCTAAGGCCTCGTATAAAGAAATACTTGATCGACATTTCTGTAATTTTTCTTCCCAGTCTTTCTTTTTATTTCTTACCTCGCCTATTGTCAGAGACAAATCTGAATAAAGCTTTTCACTAACTAAATTCAATACTTCGCATTTAGCATAAACATCAATCAACTTGCCTTCATCGTCTAAAACAGGCAACGCAGATACATCTTTATCTAAAAGTAACTGAAATGCTGCTTTAATACTAGTATTATCGGTCACAGATACAATTTCGTCAAATGTACCAATTTTAAGTTCCGTTAATGTCCTGTGGAAAAAAGTTAGTTCTGGAAATTCGTTCAAATACACGAACAGGAATCTTAAGATTCTTTTATGGGACAATATATACAAAACATCGCCATTTAGCGGATCAATCAGCAGCAGCCGATGCACACGATTTTTGCTAAGCATATTTATGGCCTCGTGCAGAGACTGATCGGGACCGACGGTGCATAAAGGTTTTCGGGTCGGGCGCAGTATCTTTTTCCAACTGTGAAGCGAATGCTTTTCTAATTCGTCTACAGGTAAATTTTCACTTTCAAGATGGAGTAATATTCTTATAAAGTCAGTAACAGTTATCATGCCGACAAGCTGTTTTTTATTAGCGTCCCACAGTGGGGCAGACCGAATCCCATGAGAGATAAGGGTAGGAAACGTTTTCCTTACCAAGAATTGTGTATCGAATATTATAACTTTTGCTGACTTAGGTAGTATCTCATAACATTTATGATATTTGAAAAAGTTTAGCAACAGCCTCGTCTTGTCTCTACCACCTAAAGATATTTGGACTATTGATAAATAAGGATCGTATTTTGGTAGTCCCCGAACTTCTCTAAATAGCTGTTTAGCTTGCGAAGGATCCAACGAGGCGTATGAGTTCTTATGGTAAGTGGGCGAAGTAGTGCCTATGGAGGAACGGCGAGGTTTTTTATCAGTGCTCTTATTTTTTTTTCCAAGATCTGAAACCGGCTGATTAGCTTCAACATGTGGTTTCCTCCAAAAAATATCCATTACTCTTGTAATGGGACTAGACTTTCTTGAGGAAGCTCCTGTTACGGTATGGTAATATTTTTTATGAGATTCTTTTGAATCCTCAGTGTTAGGCTCATCTTTGGGAGTTTCTGGAGTTTCTGTAGATTTTGAACTGGTTCCTAATGCTGCTTTAACATTGTGCATCAACGACTGATGTTTTTTAGAATCACTTTTCCTTCTGAGTCGAAAAATATCAAATATGGAGCTTCGCGGGCTTGATGTCGTTCCGTGGAAAGTTTCATAGCCCTTAACATCGGCTGGTGTTTCTCTCTCAGCACTTGATGATCGCGATGTATCTATGGGTTTGTCTTTGAAAATTGATCTAACGTGTGGTCTTTGCGATTCCACTCCGCGTGTACCAAAATGAACAGTATGCACATTTTGTGCAACGGATGCAGAAGGAGTATCTTTATCATCGTTTGTTGATAATTTTGTCACCACGAACTTCTTCCTTTCTCCAACGACGGTCTGGTTGTCCTTCTGAACGTCGACGTGGTTCTTTTTCTTCTTATGTTTTGACTTGCCAAATTTAGGAGAAGAATCCGCCGTAGCTGACTCGTTTTCCAATATTGGGTCCATGTTTACCTTACTCGTTGTATTAATTTATACCTTTATAATGGACCATAATCCGAGGAGAAGGATGGCAGTACCTGTAAAACAAAAAAAAGGATTTTAATTTGGTGTTGGTAGTTATTTACAGAGTGATTAATATATACCCATCGTCACAATTATTAACACACCCTAATTTTGCTATTAGTTGTAAAAGCATTTACAGTTCGCATTATTATTTTCACAATAGATAATCAGGGAAAATAGGGTGGGCGATCGATTTTGCCGGTGAATATACATTAGGATTTACTGAGTGAAAATAGATGAGACATGATCGAATCTATAAAAAATATCATAATATTATAACATAGGTGAACCTGAACGACTTTAAGAACCAACAGTGCACCACGAGAAGTTAGAATTGACATCAAGGCGCCACCGTCTATGGAAAAGTGACACCCCTTTAGTTTCAACACTTTCAACCAAGGCCACTTAAACTTTTCACACACTGCACAATTGCACATAACCTAGAAATTATATTATACATGAACATAACAGACGTATAATATCGTGTAATCACAAGATCGTACCACGCTCACAAAATAATATTTCTATGCTAATAAAAACATTAAGTTAGGTATCTTACTTTATTTTATTTTACTGATCTCATAATAAAATCTACTTAATTTAATTTTCGTTGTCACGTCATTATTATTCTTAATTTTTAATCGAGGAAATTGTAAATTGCTACTGAAATCATCATTTAGCAGCATAACCTACTACACTGACAAATGACATAGGGGAATAGAACGCCGTTGCTAAGCAACGCAGTGACGCCGGTGCAGTATCGAATGCGTCAAAATGGTTAAACCTAGGTGCCAATACAAGACGCAGTTACATATTGCGTAACCCATAATATTTAAGGAACAATTGCCAGAAGACCAATATTGTAATGTTACCGCACGCATGCTTACCGAAAGCTACGTAAATGTGACTACATGTCATTTCACGCGCAATCAATACTTTTAAGGGTCGTGATATGTGATAATTTAATAATAAATCACGGTAAACGAATAAATGGTTATGCATACCTTACGGTGATGTTTCATCTTTGAACTAGTATTCACTAATGTCAGGCCTCAGATACTTATTTGTAAAACACTTCATTATTTTTAAGGTAAAATCGGTGCGAATGTGCGCCGACAAAACGTGCCAGCCGAGTTTACCCGTGCTTCGCCATATTGCCGAAAGACGGGAGGTTAGTCACGACATCTGTTGGCGGGCGAGGGAAACGCTTAACCGGGAACGCCCAACCTAACTTTGAGGAGTAGCACATTACGTTTGGGAAATTAAACGTAAGATGTCATGGTAAACATGTGGTGTTTAATAGTTTTGTATTATGTTTGTATTGTATTGTAAATTGGTGTTTACGACATTGCAGTATTTTTGCTATCCGAGCGTTTATCCTCAATGTTTTAAATTTGTTTCTTACCTATAGGATAGGTATTTTGTTACAATAGAAAAACCGGCAAGAGCCTGTCGGACACGTCCAGGATAGTGTTAGCCGAGCCCTACTCCTAAGCAAACTATTCGCAGTGTGGGGTTAATTTATATCGGTTAATGACATAGACAAACAATAAGTTTGTCAACTATTACTCCCAAACCTGTAAAGCCTGCTTATCTCTGATAGTTTCCTTTTAAATTCACTATATGCCCTACCGCTGCGATGGGCCTCAAAAGGTACCCCAAAAACATTTTTTTAAGAATTTATCCCAGCGCATTTTCGGTCTAATTAATATGTATATCTATGCAAAATTACAGCTTTCTAGTATCAATACTCTCTGAGCTATGCCGCGGACAGATAGACAGACAGACAGACAGACGGACATGACGAAACTATAAAGGTTCCGTTTTTGCCATTTTGGTTTCGAAACCATATAAGGTGGATTGACAAAATTAGGTAATAATAATAAAATAACACAATTACATTAATAAGGTACATTACTTTATAATTAACTAGCTGTTGCCAGCGACTTTGTCCGCTTAGATTTCGATTATCGCTATCCCGCGGGAACCATATAATTTTTCTCGAATAAAAAGTAGCCTATGTTATTCCTCAATATTCAAACTATCTTCTTACCAAATTTTAATCTAGATTGGTGCAGCGGTTTTCCCGGTAACGAACAGACACACAGACTTTCGCATTTTAAGTTAGGATTATTTATGCTGTGAAATTGCCACCTAGTTTGCAATAATGCAATAAATAGATCTATTGCTCTTTTTAATGTCAGACGGCAAACTTATCATACTGAGGCAAAGTCATAAGAATAAATAATAACATAGTAGAACGGAATCTCTTTTGACCGAGTCCAAAACGCCGCCATTTATATACCTACTCCCCCTTCCCCCTAGGGTTGCTTGCTATTAAATATTAGGTACTTACGTCTAAAGATAAGTAAGTTTTTCTTTATTTTGAGCTTTATTTTATCTTGATTATGTTGGCGCTTGTATTTTAAAGATCTAAGACCTTTTTTATACCACATAATTGCAATGAGATGTTTATTTTATTCCAATTTTACAAAATATGAGATTTATAAATCATTACATAATTATAGACACCTCTAAATAAGAAGTTATTATATGCCATACCAAATGAAGCCATTTAAGGTGATTTAAGTAAGTATTACTTACCTACAAATACAAAATAAAATACATACAGGCTCACGTAAAACTATTACAACCAGATTATAAACAAGCAAACGCGCGTGCGGCGACGCCGGCCGTGACAGCCTGACTGAGTAGTCTGTTTAACGAATACTCTAATATCGTGACCTTGAGCCCGTCCGGAGCGGGAGTTTCCGTTCTACTATGTTATTATTTATTCTTATGGCAAAGTTGCCAAAATAGAGTTCGAAAACTTTTTATAATCTTTCAGACGTCATTCATAAGTTTGTGCCAAGCACGATTTTAGTTTGTGTTGAACTTTTAATCTGTCTGTCTGACATATTTTATATAAACGCGACTCGACAAGCTATCTCGCTACATGTCGTACTACCGGTACGCGACATAGTATTATCTCGCGCTTCTATGTCGCTCTCGCGCAAGTCGCGCCTCTGTCGTGCTAGCCGTGCTATGCGTGTCCAAAATTCTAATTCAAAATTTTATTCAGAAAATAGGCAGTTGAATGCTCTTTTACACGTCTCAAGTTAGAGGTACATTAGCTCTTACAATACGTAACCACAGATAAATTACACAAAGAAATCTCGCTCTATCATTAAAAAATAAAGAGAGAAGAAAGAACCGCATATTTTAGAAACAAGTGTAAAAAATAATTATTAGAACAGCAAAACCAAAGCACTTTAGGTACTACTGGCACGTTTTATTTGAGCAGAAGAATGTACAGGGTCTCCGACACGTTCTTGCCCGTTTTTAACCGACTTCAAAAAAAGGAGGAGGTTCTACGTTCCACTGTATGTATTATTTTTTTTGTTGTTCCGTACCTCAAAAGGAAAAAACGGAACCCTTATGGATCACTTTGTTGTCCGTCTGTCTGTCTGTCTGTCAATACCCTTTTTCTCTGGAACGCGTGGAGGTAGCATGCTGAAATAAATATCAAATACTCAAACCTGTAATCCCTTGAAGCTGTGAAAAAATCAAACTTCTAAGTCAACGCAATCAAAAGATATAGTAATTAAAAATGTTTTTTCCATATAAATTGCCGTACCCCGAAAACCTAAAGGGTACTTCCAGTTGTCCTAGAAACTTGAAATTTGGTATGAAGGTAGCTCTTATAGCACAACCACGCAGAAAATTCTCAAAATCTAAAATTTTTGTCTGTCTGTAGATTTCAAAGACCAATATAAGATGACCCTACACTGCGTACATTTTGCTTAGGAGCAGGGCAATGCTAACACTGGACAATTTAAAATACCGGGGAAAAGCGTTAAAATTGTTGAACGGAACCCTCGTGCGCGAGTCCGGCTCGCACTTGTCCGGTTTTTTTTAACTGAATTTCCACATCAATTTTCTACTATTACGTTTTAAATTCGATATTAAGGTTCGGTAGGCCTAATACTATATGATAACAGTTTTAAATGATTCGCGGTTAATTGCATCGGGAGCTCATCAAACCTATAAGGTAATCGCGGTCAATATCCCGTTTTCATTATGTCTAATGCTATATGGTATACATGCATGTTTTTTATAATTTGTGACATGCGTCAGTAGCTCAATGAGGGCTATCGCGAGTCAAAAATCCGCTGGGATTGCTAGAGTCGAGTGAGGTCTATCTGTCATTGTCCACCAATGAGAGACAAGCTACTGGCCTATGATCTTTGATTGGTGGAAATCGACAGATAACCTCAATCTACACTAGCGATCCTAGCGGATTTTTGACTCACGTCATTTTAGATATTGCCTAATTAGTACGCAAGACATATTATAATGAGACTGAGACTTCTAACTGTCAATAATTTACGATATTAGGTGTACCATAAAATTTGCCCATAAAGCTTTACAAACACAGACGCCCTGGCCTAGTGTATACTAACAAATTAATCGAGTAGATGAAGAATTTGCGATGCACAATGCACACTCATATTGCAATCCTGAACCGAGTACGAGTACGCACTGAAAATTATAAAATTTATAAAGGACTAAATACTTACACCTATGTAGAAAAAACTATTTACCTAATTTTTTTTTCCTAAAATTGTGTTAGGTTATCACATCATTATCACGGAAACTAAATACCTATGTGCCAGTTGGTCATTCCAAAAGTGCTTACATTTTATTGCAATTTCTCTTTTTTCTATTAAGTACGAGTGCCTAATTACTTTTCTAGTCTAAAAATATTTCTAAGATAGCATTCATTAACCGACTTCAAAAAAAGGAGGAGGTTCTACGTTCCATTGTGTTTTTTTTTTTATGTATGTACATCGATTACTCCGTCAATTGTAGACCGATTTTCAATTTTTTTTTTTTATTTGGAAGGGTATACTCCTGAGGTGGTCCCATTGTCACCAAGTCATGATCTGATGATGGAATCCCAGGGAAATCGAGGGCAACCCTCAAATTTTACAGGCACGTACTATGTGTTTCATATATTTTCTAAAATTATTCAAGTATTTGCGTCCGGTAGTCATCATCTCATGATGATGAGCTGATGATGGAAGGTACAACTCCTTAGCTGTTAGGAGTTGGAGGATAATTATGAAAATGTTAAGTCATTATTCGAAAGGGTATACTCCTGAGGTGGTCCCACTGTCACCAAGTCATGATCTGATGATGGGATCTCAGGGAAATCGAGGACAACCCTCAAATTTTATAGGCACGTATCATGTGTTTCATATATTTTCTAAGGCTATTCAAGTATTTGCGTCCGGTAGTCATCATCTTATGTTGATGAGCTGATGATGGAAGGTACAACTCCTTAATGGTTAGGAGTTGGAGGATAATTCTGAAAATGTTAAATCAACGTAAAATTGTGAAATAAAAATCTTGTAACAAAAAAGTAAAACCGCCTTCAAAAAAAAAACCTTAGAAACAAAACGTAAAATAATCCTTTAAAATAATGATAAATAAATAAAATAAAATAAAATGCGTTTATTTCGGACAACAGAAACTAAAGCCTAAAGTTTTATGGCCTCGCACTAAACAGCAGAAATATGAAGTCGGTGCTTCATTCAAAGAATATTCCGCTCGCACCGCACCGACTTCATATTTCTGCTGCTTAGTGCTAGGCCATAAAACTTTAGGCTATAGTTTCTGTTGTCCGAAATAAACGCATTTTATTTTATTTTATTTATTTATAATTTTTTTTTTCTAAGGTTTTTTTTTTAAGTTAAAAAGTCATAACTCCAATAAAAATTTATTTCTTACGCATATAAAATCTACTAAAGAATTTATTACTAAAGTTAAAATAGGTTTATGAATAATCAAACATACATTACAATTCAGAAAATACACAATCAGTCAAACGAACCGCCCCGCGTCATTCCAGTCGCAAAGGTGCCCAACACACTTGCCGCATTACCACGCTGAACCGCGACGGACAACCTCTGCACCAGAAATGACCCGGAGCGAGGGTCAAGACCTCTCTCGCGAAGACGACGCCCCACGTCTTTGAATAAAAGTTTTGCCTCAGAGCCCCAACAGCCGTTCGTCTCGACCGCAAGCGGGACAAACAAATAATTTGCGAGTGCCGAGTACTTCTTGCGTTACCTAAAAGCTGCCATTTCAGCAGCCGCTCCCCCCGTCCTCGTGGTGCGACCAAGGTGCGAAGAGGCAAATATGCTGACGCATGTGGCGTCCCACTTTACGCAAATTCAAATATACAATGAACTTTTTATGTTATTTTGTCACTCAAATTTTCATTAACTACGACTCTACCTTCATCAATATTTTCCTGTGGTTCTATTTCCCTTAATAAGCTAGCGAATTCAATACGTAATGCATTAAGTATCTCAAATTAAAACACTAAAAGATTGTTTATTTTGGGTGTCTGGGCAAACCCCGCATCTACGAGTACAACCCTGCTTAAGAGTTTCGTATTTTAGTCGTCAACGTACCTATTTAGCCGCCTACGCTTAATTGATACGGGTAAGTACAACTTTGGACGTAGAGTTTACGCTAACAGGCTTTATTTAGACAGAATTATCCGGAACCGATACGAGAGGACGCATGCGCCAAAGTTGATGTCGTCATCAAATTTCATGTCGTCATCAATCTGTGACGTCACTGTTGCCGACACGAGGCAACGATGACGACATCCTTGGCTGAGCGAGGGGAGGAAAGGAGGTGTACCGGATGATCGATACCGTCTCTATGATAATAATATATCCAGCTCAGTGGAGCTCGACTAACGGCGCCACGGGCGAAGATACAGCCTTTCAATAAGCCACGGGTCGGCTGCTCCCGGCGTGCCCAGCGCAGGATGCATTTTAAAATACGGGTCAATAAATTTATAGGATACTCATAGTTTGCGTCACCTGACATTTCGTAATATCAAAAGGAACCTAAGACAAGATGGGACTCCATGACCTTGGCATTCATTCTCTGGACTTTCAACGTATTAGCATTATTGGGTGGCACTTGATAAAAAAAAATATTATTTTAAATACGTAATTGGTGGGAATGAAGGAAAACAGCACGGCTAAAAATAATGTACCTACCTACTGTACAGTTGTAGGCTGGATTAAATGTATCTTTGGAAGCACATTACAGTGACCTATGACAACTCACGTGTAAACCGGAATACCGGCCTTTTATGATTACACCTTATCTGAAGATTGCAGGATTTTTCGAGTGCACTAAATCTCACCTAATCCCATCTCCTTCAAGCAACTTGTTGACATCACTTACACTGTACTCATGTTAAATAAGTATGTACGTAACTTACGCAGTTAATCACGTTATCATGGAACGGCTATCAGATAAGATATCAAACTCCAATAAATACAGATTGTAATTGTAACACAGCTAATATAAGGTTCATTATTTTAAATATTAAATTTGTGTTACTAAGTACCTAGTTTTCCACTAGGTCAGTATCTGGTTACAGATATCGATATACATTATTGTATCAATTAGTTTCAACTGAATAATAAAAATGTATTCCGTCGAATTTAGAACCTCCTCCTTTTTTTAGTCGGTTAAAAATAGACAGTTTTTTTAAGTGAAAACTTCAAATGAATGAGGGCGCCACTGTATCGTTTTAAATATTAAACTCTCTGTTTTAGGGTTGCCATATTTTCCGCGATATGAGGTATTAGGGGGTCTCATATTTTTCTAGTCATGGTCATGTCGTAGTCTATTCATGTAACTTTACACTTAAGTGATATCCTATTTCGCCGCGAAATTAAATAACATGTACTACATCTGTATAGGAAAGTAATCCTAAAATAAAGTACTGGAAATGTTTTAAGCTCATGGACTATTCGCGCCTATTGTTCGCGCCTAGCGCGCTATAAATTAGTTAAAACCAATAATATTCTGAAATATCGATTGAAAATAAAATATGCCTTAGTTGAAAATACATGGTGTACCTAGCTAGCTGCCCTCCCGCGCCCGCCTCACCTTTACCTTACCTCTTCACATTATTTGCATTTTCTATTCTTATCTCCGGCCAAGATTCTGCGTGTTATTCACAGAATTCTCAGTATTATTCTCTGACTAATAGGTGAGCACGAAGATATGAGACAGACGTTAAATGGAGAATATAATAAGTGAAAAGTCACGTTTAGTACCGTTTAAGAATCTGACAACAACATAAATTCGATGTGAACTGTCAGACTTGGTCAGATGTAACTAATAAAATAATTAAAGTCTCGAAATTTGGGCCTTACATTACAAGTGTGAACTTATTAGGTACAGCAAGACGTGGTTTTCTTTTAATTTCCATTCTGGGAATCATTTATAGAGGTTAAATAGTAAATAGTTATATCACTAACTCTCCACATATTGGGTAGGTATCTTTCCGATCTTAATGATAATTACAAGGCAACCATTTAATTTTAAATTACATATCTTTAGGTAAGAAACGAAAGAATGAAAAGAATAGAACAAGAATAGGTTTAGGTATGATTTTTTTTTTTGGTTGCACATCCTGCATTTTAGTTAAGTGCATTATTAAAGTTATAGTTACTATCCTAAAAAGAGTTACTAAGTACTGACAGCAAAAAGTAGGTAAGTAGATATTTTGAAACTTCAAATTTTGATAAATTAGCACTTTATGATCATTTTATTAGTAACGGTAATGGTGGTAGCTATTGTGGTATAGGTAAGTAATAATTAACAATTTTACAGTTTCATAACCAAGGAACTGATTAAAAAATAACACCTATAGGTACATTCGTTGACTACAAAATTTTCCTTGACAACAAACCTAAGCGTGTAAATCTATTTAGGTATTTCAGCTCAAACCTATTAAGTACCTACCTAACGTAGTAGCTAATTCCTTGGTTATTTGCCAAATAATCAAGTCCTACGACCATCTTATTGAAAGGGATATATATTATAATAAACCCAGATATGTATTTTTGTCTTTGGACTCGTTTCATTTTTAAACATAACCTCAAAATATTATGGATGCAAATCAATCGAAGGGCATGCATTATACTCACAATAACAATCATTTCAACTTCTTTAGCACTGTTTATGTCCACTTCACGCACACACTGACAATTATAATGTACATAACGTCTGTGATGAAGATGACTGTATAGTTAAAGTCCGGAGTTAAACTGTGTCGCTCGATGCTAACTGATAACGCGTAGTGGACGGCCCGCGGGCGTTGTGTAACATAGGCGTTAGTGCAGTAATAGATGAAGCCACTGTTTTGCTCGACGAGCCCGTGCCTAATTAGTACAATTTACAAACGCACTCAGAATGTTCTGCCGAGCTGACGGCATCGAATCGAAACAAACGAGTTGCGTTCACGTTATCGAATTCTCGGGCGAGTCGCTTGCGCTGCGTTCGCGCACCTCTCTATAGTGTACCGCACGCACACACGCAAACACCCCTACATCCGTATAATGAGCAGCTAATACAGACGACGTGCCGGCTGGCTAACTATTCCCTACGCTGCGCACTGGCATGTGCGCTGTGACTGATAATATCTGTTATCATTTCTCTACTAATCCTCGAGACGAAATAGTGACGAGCTTAATAATTTCGTCTGGTGTTAACGTTGACTCAAATTTTCAATAATACACCCTATGTCGTTGCCAAACCTATGCCTAACGCCATTAATTAATGAATTAAATGTCATGTGAAGCTCGCTTCATGTTTTTAATCGACATTTGGTTAATGGGCGTTAAACCGCCACTTGTTTTTAAAGTTTCGTACCTCAAAAAGAAAAACGGAACCCTTATAGGATCACTTTGTTGTTCGTCGGTCTGTCTGTCCATCTGTCAATTCGAAGTAAATCAAAACTTTTAAGTAGGGTACTTTCCATTGACTTAGAATAATGAAATTTGGCACAAAGCAGGGTTTCGTCACACGCAGCACAAGTCAAGGAAAAATACGAATACTTACCCAATTTTAGTTTGAACCTATTATTGTACCGTCTAAAAACGGTACGAGCTTCTCTAGAACTTTTACTCTTTGACTTCCTTAATACATTAGATTAAAAAAATACTTGCAAGTCATTAACATGTCGTGGTTGTTTCCTCTTTACGAGTTTGGGTTCACTTCATTCATATCAGAATAGAAGTCATCGGATTGTCCATCAATTTAAATCAGCTTGATAGAAACTGACTAACTATGAGATAAGGACCTCCCCGGCATTGTCATATCATGATGCTGTTTGTTGCGAAAGAGTTTTACAATCGTACCCGCGCGATTCAGTTTCTTCGGGCGTTTAGAGACGTCCATCCAGGTAGACACATACAAAAAGTCGTCCCTGCTCATAATGCGAAATGCCCTTAACAATCGCAAAACAACTTTGTATCTACGATTGTGATAAATAAAGAAATGAACTGTACAGTTCGTATCAAACTTAAATGCACCTGTAGTGAAGTCAATCTCTCGGATGGCTCCTGCCACGGCCTGAAAATTTTCAGATCCGCATTTAAATTCGAGGCATCTGTAGATTCCGTGTCAGTTAATTAATGCAAAAAAACATAGGCATTTTCTGCTGACAAGTAGGTACAGCCTACAAAATTAAACATATTAGCAACCATGCATTTAAACAGTACCTGCTAAAAATCAACACCACATCACTAAAATATGCAAGTTATTTATTTTAGTAGGTAATGTTTATTCGCCGAGCTGTTGTGGGCCGCGCTAGCCGTCGCTCCTTGTATCGACTAGGTACTTAGGTATTACTTTATTCAGAGGGTCGAGCATGACTTTACGAATGCTGCGTAACGTTACGGTTATCGTATCGAGATCGAGAAACCTCATACAAAATTTTTGTTCCAAATACACTCATGGGCGGTGTTCTAAACTCACTGTTCTAAACGTCATACAAACTCGCCAACGTTTACTATTCATTTTTACGTCACGCAGCTTTCGAATATTCGTACTCGGGCCTCTGTGCCGTGGCGGCTGCATTTCTACGTCTTTAGTGGCGCCACGCGATATCTTTGCTACGGTAGGTACGAAGATTAGTAGATAGGTAGAACTAATAAAAATAAAAGTCAACTATTTAAAATGTATTTACATCATGTTATTATTATTTTCTGTTCTGTTTGTCATGGTCATGAGGAGTTCAATAAAGAGTTCTTGTATTGTATTGTGTTACACATTTTTAATATGTATTAAATGCTTAAATATTAGTTGGAACTTGGAAGTACAGCGCAGCATCACAGGTATCTATCGGGCACCGTAGGGCATTATGTGTTCTCCGGGCAGGGTCGCGTGGGGGCAAGCTGATACATCGTGTGGTGCTTAGAAATTAATAGACCGTTTTGAATTTTGCCCACCAAATAATTGATTTGATACACGGACGTTTACTTATGCGATGCTCTCAGTGAGAAGCCGGTGCAACTCCCAGTGAGAAGCCGGTGCAATTCCCTAGTTAATGCACATAATGAGTTAAAAAAACCGGGCAAGAGCATATCGGACCATGCCTAGTGCAGGGTTCCATAATCATTATTACAAAGAAATGCTGTACCGATGAGAAGGGCGTATCTTCATGGCACTTACGTCGTTTTGTTCGCTCAAAGTGTTTGGGTATTAAACGTTATAAATATACCTTTGTGATTTTTTTCATATTTTTTGAACCAACAGCTTAGAAGATAAGGGGGGGGGGTGGTGGCACAATGTGTGCAACTTTCGGAGCGATTATTTCCGAAAATATTCGCTTAAATGCTTACTAACCTCAAAGTATTTTTAAAAGAGCTGTCGAAATATGTGCCACACGTTGATGTTTGTTGAAATTTATTTTTTCAACTTTTGTTACATGTAGGTATGGAATGCCCCCCCTATAAATATTTATTTTTGTTATTTAACTACCAAACTAAGTAGCGGCTTCTACATGACACTTAAGCTCCAAATTTCATCGATATGATGATGATTTATTTATTCTCTCAAATAACTTAAATCTATCGATCATTTCAGGAGACAGGTACCCAATGCGATAGAGAAGTAAATTATAGGCATTACAATTACATTCTAGTGTCAATATTCATTATTACATAAAACTCCAACTAAAATAATATTACAAAATTCATTAGGCAGGTATAATAAATACACCTCTTATAGTTTTTCGGGTTAAGGGTTAGGGTTATAAGGGTTCCGTTTTTGCCTATTTAGCTGTGAAACCCTAATAATACATCGTACCTGCTAATACGTATAGGTATACCTGAACCAACATCATCGTTTTAGGATGATTCCCTACCCACCATGGAACCTTTTCACAGTAAACGTCATAGAGACATCGCATTGCTTGACAAGGAAAATCGTTATGACGTTTAATACGAATTTTTTTTTTTTGGTTGGGTCAGGCATTAAATTCCATGACTGTACCTGCATTTAGGACACTTGCAATGACAGCTCTTATTACTTAAGTCAAAAATAAAAAATTAATGCATCGTTATTAATGTGTGCAATTTTGCAAGCACAGTTTGGCATCTTTGGAGCACAACGGTCGACATGTCCACGCAAGTGTGCTTAGATGGCTTCTAAGCATACCTATGTCCCGGTGACAGCGATCCGATGCGATGATTTTGTGTATGGCAAGTCAATGATTAGGAAGGAATTCCTAGGTAATTTTACCTAACTCCTAAACAGTTCGAGGCCCATATATCTGTCATAAGCTAGGTACAACTCGTAACTGGTACCAACCTATTGGCCGGTAATAAGATTTCCACATTAGGTTGGGCCTCATAGTGAGTGAGTAAACGTGGGTGATTCAATACGTTTTACACAACCCATAACTATGCCTGACGCCTCATTATTATTATTATACGTGTGCGAATTGCGTATTATGCGTCCTTAGTTGTAAAAAATTGTAAACACACGAGACAACTAAATAAAACTGGCCAAGTGCTAGTGGGTCGGACTCGCACACATAATGCATGGGGATTACGTTTTTATTTCATAAATTTGTTGTTATAGTGGCTATAGTAATATACACTCTGCAAAATTTACAAGTGTCTTACGATTATTTAGATAAAGCAAAAAACGGAAAAACACGTTTCTTGTAGCCCCTTTAACTTTCGACATTATTTTATTTTTATTATTTGTTGTTTTAGCGTCGTGTAGAGTTGTTAGCGTGTTAGTATACAGTTCCATTGAAACAGCCCTCAGAGCCCCGAGTACGAATATTCGAAACGCTGCGTCACGTAAAATCGAATAGTAAATGTTGTCGAGTTGTATGACGTTTGGAACAGCGAACGCCCGTGAGCGTATTTCGAACTAAAATTTTGTATGAGGTTTCTCGATCTCGATACGATAACCGTAACGATAGGCAGTATTCTAAAACTTGTGCTCGACCCTCTGAACGGCAGACGGACCGCGACATTCAAAGACACCTCGCACCTCATATTTGTACTTGGCCATACAACCTCATGGCTTTAGAGGATTATTTTATGTTTTTTTCCGAGGTTTTTTTTTAAAAGCGGTTTTACTTTTTGTTACAATATTTTCAGTTTAATATGCTCCTACTCCTAACCATTAAGGAGTTGTACCTTCTATCATCACCTCATCAACATGAGATGGTGACTAAAAGACGCAAGTACTTGAATAACCTTCGAAAACATATGCAACACATGATTACGTGCCTATAAAATTTGAGGATTGCCCTCGATTTCACTGGTATCCCATAATGAGATCCTGACTTGGTGACAATGGGACCCCCTAGAAAGTATACCTTTTCAAACCAAAAATTATTTTCCGAATTAGGTTCCGAAGCCAAAATCGCAAAAAGGAACCCTTGTACTTTCGTCATGTCCGTCTGTCTGTCTGTCTGTCTGCCTGTCCGCGGCATAGCTCAGAGACTATTGGTACTAGAAAGCTTTAATTTTGCATAGATATACATATTAATTAGGCCGAAAAAGTGCTGGGATATAATGTTGAAAAAAAAATTTTTTTTTGGGTACCTCGTAAAGTGGGGATGATTTTTTATTTCTCGCCCACCCCATAGTGTGGGATATCGTTGAATAGGTCTTTCAAAAATATTAGGGGTATTATGGGTAAATATTAATATAAGGGAAATATTTAGCTTTGAAGTACTAATTTTTGCTGGAGTCCAGTGTCGTCGTCGTCCCTCCCCCTCTACCAGAGAAACTGTTATATTTGGAAATGTGAAAAAACTCAGAGCAGTAGTCCATATAGTGGATTTACAAGGAAAACTATCAGAGATAAGCAGGCTTTACAGGTTTGGGAGTAATAGTTAATTATGTTATGTTATGTTATGTCAGTAACCGATATAAATTGACCCCACACTGCGTACAGTTTGCCTTGGAGTAGGGCTCTGCTAACACTGGTTTAGAATAGGTGTGATGAAAATACCTGTAAAATTAGGTATCAATGCCAGGGTTTTTTGTAATGGCTTAGGAACCCTATCTTGGGCGTGTCCGACACGCTCTTGCCTGGTTTTCTTGTCGAAAGTCATAAGTCATAGAACAATGTTCATTGTAGTATGCTTACAAATCTTTGGAAAATCCAAAGACCGATTTTCCATAAAGCAATGCGATGTCACTACGATGACGTTTACTGTGAAAGGTTCCGCGTTGGGTTATGAATCCATTGTTTTGATAAATACAGATGTCAATAATAACGTTAGAATCTTTTTCCCATAATAATCTCCATTGATGTACTTAAGTATTTTGCTGCTATCTGCCACTTCAAATCCGTAGAATTTACTTATTTACTGTCCCACGGGTAGGTACTTCTCATTTTCCGGAGACGGAGAGGCAGGAGGGCAGATCGGGGTTAATCCTACAAAAAAATATATATTCGGCGGTTTATATATAAATAAAACTTAAACGTACTTTGGTACCTAAGTTAATTTTACGAAATGTATGGGGACTAATGCAAATTTACTTGGGTAGGATATCGCAGTCTTAGTTATATTGTGTTTAATTTTTTGTACCTGGACACTTCAATTGTCCACTGATTCTCTGATAGCCTAGTGTTGTGTCGAATGTGTGTGAATAAATCTCTCTCTCTCTCTCTCTCTCTCTCATGGGAGCTTGTTGTCACAAACGAATGAAGCAAAGTCTACACTGTCCTACATTTACAAAAAGCATGAAAGATGACCAGCAATTCAAAATAAACTACATACAAAAACATTAAGAAATGAAAAGAACAGACTGTTAGAATTTTCGTTGTAGAGTTTCGTCATAAAATAACAAAGCTTCTTAAGTATAGGTATTTACTTACTTTTTTTTAATATTGTATAAATCAGATAACACAAGATCTATACATTTTTTTTAATAAGCACATAAATACATTGATTATGTAGTTCCAGTAAAACTATAATAAAACCAATGCTTGATGAGGATGAGAAGTTTAAAAAAAAATAAAGTTAATATTTAGCCTCGGTTAGGTTAGGCTTAGGCTTTTGATGAAAAGCATACACCTACTACAAAAAAGGAGGAAGGTGCTACGAGTGCTACGTCGTAGCGAGTGATAGTGGCAGAAGTTTTGTTTTTTTAAGTTGACATTAATTATTTTTCAGAAACTTGGTGGTGCAAACCCTATAGGTAGGGTACCTATTGAGTTCTAAAACTCAATTACTTGTATTTAATTTTATACACTATTGACATATAGGTTTTACTAGGTAAATAGGTTTGCTACGCGTTTAAAACAACTTTAGCCTTGGCCAATTACGAAATGAAATTTATTTGCTTTGTTTCAGACATGGTTCAAACAAAACGAGCTTTTCAATTAATAACAGGTTTTAGGTAGGTAAACAAACTCTGCTAAGGAATATGAAATGTTCGGCATGCTCGCATATAAGTAAGTACAAAAATATTATACACATAAATTACTGGAGGAGTATATAATCCAAGTACAGTCAAGGAATTTAATTTCCAACCCACCTAAGGTTTAATATCGTATAGCAAACTGTCACCATAAGAGCTAGATAGAACACGACGTTTCTTTGACATGTCGCGTTTGCGTTGACATTTTCAACCTTAATGCACAGCGAATGTCTAACAACATTTCAACGAAATGGGTAGGGAATTAAATTCCTTGACTGTACCTACACAAAAATTTTACACATAGTTTAGAGGTGAAAACCACATATTAGTATTATTTGTATCCTTAAAAAGCATATTAGGTATTTATGTTTAGAACTTTGGTTGTAGGTACTCACATACATCAATGCATGATGATTTTTGAAGGTGTATTGTGGTGTCTAATAAGACAGTGTGAAGTGTTTTAAGTGTCAATATTTATCTTTGACGGATGGACATGTCTTTTGTGGATGAGTCGGCGATGCGACGTCTTCGATTTAAGTAAAATTAGAATAACTGGACGCTTGCCCGCTCCGGGAGCAGCAAATAGTACTGGGGCATGCGACCAATCGTAACAGCCGCAAATACATGCGCCTGCGCGTCGCGGACACACCGGGGAAGACAACTACCCCTGCAATATTAAAGTTTCCCACCTCATTGCCAACATACGGCATGTGTACCTGGTCTTGCGTGAATATCGGTGATAAATGAAGGTTGCATTAAGGTATTTCAATGTTTCAATTTCAACGTCCGTGAGCCTTTGTATGCTAAGCTATATTTATACCTAAACCAGCTGTGCATAGCAAAATAAATACTTATATGCTGCGTTTCTTAGCACTTACTAGGTTTTCACAGGGTATGCATCTAGTCTAGCCACCATACAAACTGATTTTGAATTTCAACCGACCACAGTCCACCATCTATTCGATGCAATTACTCGTAACAAGCAGTGTAGATTACTATTCAGAATAGATGACGAAACTTTGAGTTCAATAATATTAAAAAGTTACATCCAAAAATTATGGACTCGCCTAACTTATATAATCAATCGACAAATGAAAACTTAGTTTAATGAAAATGTATATTTTGGCGATAGTCTTTGCAAAAATAGGCACAGCATTTTAGAAGAGTTGTCCTTTCTACGAGTAAAGGTAAATGTACCTTTGCCCGACGCTGTCCCAATAGTTGACACCTTCAATCGTAATACGTAGCAAAATAAATCTGACAAGCAGGGTGGACGTTTTACTTACAAATAAGGGTCGTTATGTGTTTATTTTAGCATTCCGTAGCACACCAGTTTCACTCACAAGTAATCGCTCTAGCCACCCTATGTGTGTCCCGCGCAGCACAATCAATGCGGAAACGTTCCCGGTCTGCTCCGAATGGGAGCACGGGATGCGCGGCTGGACGTCGCGCCGCCGGCCGCGTCGCATGCGGCTTCGTCATCGATGCATTTGTCTGCGAACCTAGTTTGATAACTTCGAATATGCGACGATAAAGACAAAGAGCTTAGGTTTTTACTTGGACTCCATATCATAATTTCAGCCGGAAGATGTCCCCTGTTAAAAAGGGCCCACCCCGATTGATCTCCAAGAAGAGCGATCCTGAAGTGATGGATTCCATTGGCTCCCTGCGGTTAAATAAGTTAAAATGGAGCCATGGGGTTTATTATGGATACCTTAAATATCCCAGTGTCCGACACTACCCCAATAGTAGGCACATTCAATTTTCATTCATGCAGTAAAGGTGAGCCGTGGTAGTCTATAGTGGTTTGACCTGTGGCCTCTCAAGCAGAATGTCGCATGGGTTCGAGCCCCAGCTCGCACTTCTGAGTTTTTCGGAATTTATTGCTCATAAATTGCAGTTGTAATTTATCATGAGCTTTCCGATGAAGAAAAACATGGTGAGGAAACCGGCACACTCCTGAGAAGCAAAATTCAATGGTGTGTGTGAAGTTCCCAATCCACACTGGGCCCGCGTGGGAACTATAGCCCAAACCCTTTCATACTGAGGTTAGCCCTGTGCTCAGCAGTAGGACGTAAAAAAAGACTGATGATGATTAAAGGTATCAATTAATGGAATTGAGGTGGGACGTCTACCTAGGCGTATAAAAGCTGGTTGAATGCCTTGCTCCTCGATGAGGATTCAACTATGTTTGACTGTATTACTGCATTATGTTAAATGTTTATAGTTTAGATTACTTCTTATGCTTTAAAAAGTGATAATCATGGCTTTATCGTCACTCAGGTGTGGAAGCGAAAGAGTAGTCTCAAAATGGCCTCATGATTATTGTTCTTAGACAGAAAATGGTATTTAGAACGGTCGGACTTCATCAGTCTCCATGCTTTCCATTTCCACTGTACATCGGGAGAAGTTCCGAATTCTCTATAAGTAGGCATGCAAGATAATTAAAGCCATGGTAAGAGGAATCTGGAGCCCTGCCATGGAACGGATACAGACCTACACGTTCACGCGTGGTGTGTATCCAGCCTATACAAGTTCCATGCCTCTACTCAAGATTACAATGAAAAATATTTAATGAGAAGATAGAGTACCAAAAAACATCGAAGAATTACCAAGGATCCAAGTTATACAATTAACGTTGTACCTAGCTAGGCGACACACGCTTGAAATAACCTGAATGTCCATGAGTAACAAAACCATAAACAGGTAAATATAGAAATGTATTAATAGGCCGCCTGCGTACACTGCAATAATTCTGGTGCATTCGCATTACACCATGCTCCCTGGTCTATGTAAGTTTATGGACTGGAAACATTGAAATGCGTAACCTTTTTAACAACGACGTGGTTATAATTACCAGGTTATTATCACGTATAAGCTACGGAAACCATAGTGTACATGTGAGTCGGCTTTTTTTACGCAGTTTTAAAAATATGGGCTATTTGAGAACGTAAAAAAAAACGGCCAAGTGCGAGTCAGACTCGCGCACGAGGGTTCCGTAGAAAGATTTTAACGCTTTTCCCCAGTGTTTTAAGAAGTCCAGTATTAGCAGAGCCCTGCTCTTAAACAAAATGTACGTATTGTGGGGTTAACTTATATTGGTCTGCGAAATCTACAGACAGACATAAAAATTTAAGATTTTGAGACTTTTCGGAATGGTCGTGCTATAAGAGCTACCTTCATACCAAATTTCAAGTTTCTAGGACATCTGGAAGTACCCTTTAGGTCTTCGGAAATCGGCAATTTGTATGGAAATAGATTTTTTAATGACCGTATCTTTTGATTGCGTTGACTTAGAATGTTGATTTTTTCACGGCTTCAAGGGACCGCAGGCTTGAGTATTTGATATTAATTTCAGCATGCTACCTCCACGCGTTCCAGAAAAAAGGGTCTTGACAGACAGACAGACAGAGACGGACAACAAAGTGATCCTATAAGGGTTCCGTTTTTTCCTTTTGAGGTACGAAACCCTAACAATGGTCAACATGTTAATTGTAAGTATTTTATGCGCAATGAAGATAATAAATATGTATAAAATATAAAATAAACCTAATTCTGTAAATTACATTGATGCCTTGATACTATAGTATACCTACCTTGTATTAAAACACGGAGATATTTTAAAACAAGATGTTCCGTTCTGCATTAGTTATTGTAAGGTTTTTAGAGAAACCTGGGCCGTGTTTTATAAAACTACAAGTTACAATTTACAAGGGGAAGTCTCTTTCTAACAATAGGTGATAGAATGAGACTTCCGCTAGTAAATTGTAACCTGTAGGTTTATAAAACACGGCCCTGTACTAAAAAACTTGATTAAATTGATGTCCTGCTAATGGGTGGTAAGGTAAATGTCCCTGTGCTCTACGCTGTCCCAATAGGTATAGCACCTTCAAGAATAATACGTAGCAATAAATGTGACAAGCCAGGGTGACAATTAACCCTTCAGTTGGCAGCGCCATCCGTTGAGTGGCAGGGGAAATGGTGCGGTCATTTTGGAAAAATACCGTCAAGTGGCGGGCCCCTCATGGGTGGCCTTCGTGAAATTTGGAATTGGAATTAACGTGTCGATCATTGAGACGTTTGCCTTCACTTATACTGCCTCGGAAGAGCAGCACATTCGTATAACCTAACAATTACCCGCCTCTACTAGATTTTTTTATCTACCTACTGAATACACACTATTGCACCACTTTATAGATAAGGGTGTAATAGTAGATTAATGCCCAGGCACAGGAAGTGAGCAATTGCTGGAGCGAGAACTTAGTTTAAAAACACGAACCGCAGGTGAGTGTTTTTAATAAGTACGAGTCCAGCAATTGCTATTCCAGCCGTGGCAGGTATATATTTTTTCTCAAACATTAAGAGGAAATAAGGAATTTTAATTATTAATTAACTCTTATAATACAGCGAATCAAAACTGCCATTGTTGTTACTATAATTGTGGCAGTGTCTTGAGTATTATTTGTTGCAAATATTACAATATCTGAGTCATTATTAATATATTTTATTTAATTAAATAATCACTATCTAACTAAATTCGTTAATTTCCTTACCCCTATTTTATAATAGTTTCACGACTAAAAATGTTCCATTGAAATTTAAGCAGTACACTGTTTGCCTTAGTTAATAGTTCTCCCCTTATTTTCACCATGGTGGACACCAATACAATAAATGATCACGATTTTGTTACCTAAAACTATTAATATCATTTACATAACTTTTTATAAATCGAAACTTATTGCGTTATTGTTATTTACATATTCCCGCCGTTTTTTTTATGAAAAAAACTGTATTTTTCTTTTTAATACTACCAAGCTATTTAAGACATTGATAAAAATGTTAAATTTCGAATGGAACGCCTGCATTCAGCCACCGATTTGGCTGAATGAGATATGTCACTCAATGTTCCCATGGTCTATTTTACTTTTTAAAAAGTTAAAAACAAGTGAAAAACAGTCCAGCAATCCGATTTATGGACAGGTAATCGAGCCAGCAATGAAATGCGGCCGTCAACAAGGCCCTTCGTGTTCTGTTACTTCGAGTAAAATGACAACATTTCCGACAATGTTTGAGAAAAACATCATTTAAACTAGAACCTAACACAAAACAGTTATGGATATCTCTGTACATTATTGTATAACTTATTTTAATGTTGCAGTCCATGTATGGCTGAAAAAAGCTCTCTGACGACTAAATCTCTGAAAGCCAAATGTGGCTTATTAAAAAAACTGTATAGGTTCAGGTTGACGTAAAAATGTGAATAGGTTATGTGGCACCTAATAGTCATCCCGTGACATAGAATATGTATGCATATTCTTGTACTTAACTTAAAAAAATCAGTAAATAACTTGGAAAGGGCTTTTTAGGTGAAATAATTCCAAGCGTTTTAGGTCGAAAGTCTTATATTTTTTCTCAATTAATATAATTCATTTCACAGTTAACGTCAAACGAGGGGTTTTATAGACGGGAATAATAGTAGCCGTTAATAACTGTCGGTTCAGTGGTAGAGTCGTCACGGGATGATGATGTTACAAAAACCATACACATTTTTTTTTTCTCGACTTGAACGCTTTTTTAATATTGTATAAGTATTTTAATTATTTCGTGGGCAAAACCAAGGAGATTGTAACGTTGTGATAATAGCAGTCACCACCGCCGCTCATGCACAGCAGGACATCCATGCACGGCAAGACTGCAAGATGATACTCGAAGTTTAAGGGTTGAACTGACTGGTGCTAAAATGAGGCTTCTTTACTACAAAGTTTATGGGCTTGTGTAGTTCCCCTTAGTTTATTAAAACCCCTTGTATGAAATGAAGTTAATTGTTAATGGAATCGTATTCATTGAGAAATAATAATCGAGTTTTGGCCAAATACGCAGGAAATTATTTTACCTGAAAAGCTGTTAAGTCATTATTTTTTAAATCAAGTACATCTGAACGAGCTTTAAAGCATGTCATTTTTAAGTCCGGACACAGTTTCAGGCCATACCCTATGTCGCTCGTGATTGTTGTTTAAAATCGACAGCCTTTACGCGTAGTTACAAAAGCCTTTAACTTTTTTAAGTGTTGTTTTATCACATCCTCAAGTCGCACTGAATTTCTGTTGATGCAGGTTGTGAAAATGAAAATCAATGCGCGTTGTTCCCGGTGAGGCGGGGGGGCGTGCGCTCGCAACCTGTGCGGGTGCGGGAGCGGGCGGCGGGCGTCTGAAAGCTCCGTTCCACGCGCGGTGCCGTTAGCGCAGGCTCGGGCGGGCGGCGCGCCGGGCGGCCCGTGGGAGGTACCGTTAGTGACGTCGCTGGTGACGTCCCCGCCGTGACGTCAGACGGAGCGATATAGCCGCCAGCCTCGGCGGCGGCGGCCTCAGTAACGCACCGCCCGTCCGCCAGCGCGCACCTCCGCGCGCCTCTTGCGATTCATACTTCCGACAGACTGTGTAGTGAGTGCGCGTGCAGTGAGTGGGATGTGCCCGGCCGCATGAGGATCCTGCTGAGCGAGCTGGGACTGTCTGGCGCGTGCTTCGGCCTGACCCTGGAGCCGCGCGCCCGCGACCACCTCGACGGCGACAAGCCTGCGCCAGGTCAGCGCCCACGACCACCGCGTACCTCCACTTCTGTGTTTATTTTCGCTTTCGTTGTGTAGAGCCTCTGGGTGTTATAGACTCTGTGTGGAACTGTCGTGACCATGGCCATTGGCTAGAATGCGAGGTGTGTTGCTGACCAGCAAACACTGCGCCCTTAGACAATTCCAAAACACACGTACGTACCTTCTTTTTATGATTTTTTTAATTTATATTTATTTATGGTTTAAGATTTAATACGGAAAATTTTAAATTGTTATTTTAAGCATGCATCCCTCAGCCATGTTATTTACATTAATAAATAAGTTTGAGATTCCGCTTTATTTAAGTTTCCTACCTAACTACCTATACAATTTAAGTTAATCCTTTCGAAAAACGTGATAGGAATGAATGGTATGATACTCGACAAAATTGGAGCCGACAAAAAATATTAAATTGGGCAATAAAATTATCAGAAAGTTTACAGATTGTTTTCTACTAAGTTTCTAAGTTTAACCAAGTTACTACTAGTTATTAGTAAAACTAAGTTAACCTTAAGTTAAAAAAAACTGTATTTTTCCCGCCTTAAACTACAAGCATAATTTAAAGTGAATAATTGAGCATATATTTTGTCCGAGAGCTTTACTATTAATAAGTGCTCCAACTTAGTATGTGGCTCAACTTAAATAAATAATCATGCAAACCTGTTTGGAAGCCGGCTAATTTAATTTAGTTTTATATCCTAGCGCTATTTAAATTGATGAATTCTTGATCGAAGGACTAGGTGATAAGTTTGATAGTTAACTTAAACACGACTCATTATTAACATTGTTAAAAAGACTTAGGCCGGCAGATAGTAAAATACGTACATATAAATTATACGTTTGATTAACTCACAAATAAGATATTTTACTGTCTTTTTTCAGATTAACATTATTGATTAAAGTTAAATTGTTTTTATAGCCAGTTAAACGTTTTAAATACTAATCGAATTATAAAGCCATGCTATTTACGACTAAGTATTTTTTCTCGTCTGTAATAAAAGTACTTAACTACTTACTTAATTTTTCCGATTTCACTGATTCATTGTGCTTTTTAGCATTCATACCTAGGTACTTACCCTTTTCTACTAAAGCAAAAATAATTTAATAGTTTAGGCGAATAAACGTACCACTTTCTTATTTAGGCGTAACTTTTACGTATATTTTGAATAAGTAATTTTAATTTTACTTCCACGTCCACGTGCCAAACAAAATTGTTTTAGCGTAAATTTTATTAGCGTTAATTGAATTACAAATACAACTATTAATTTATAGTCCCCGTTATGTATATCCTAGACTCATTACCGTGCAGACCGATAATCCGAACGTGTTTACAAAAAATGAAATAGCTAAACTATTTAGCATTTTTGCACCGATAACCAGTCCAATACTAATAAGTAACGTAAACATTAAGCGAACAAGCTGTGATGAAATCTAAGAACATTTCAACATAGCCCCGGACCGGTCGAAGATCCACAATCCACGCTGGCACACATTATGCTACATCGAGCTGACCGCATGCGCATGCGCATGGCGCAACCGTCGTAACATCACACGTAGTAAACTTACGATTGTTTCATCGAAAGTTATTGTTTTTAACGGACATGTTCAAGTAATTACTATTGCTTCGGCAGCTGCGGTTACAATGTAGTTTTATAGCGTAAGTTTTTGAGAGATTAAACTAAGTTATTATTTACTATTTTATTTTAATTGACGGTTTTAGTTGAAAAGTAAAAGTTAAGATACTTACTTTCGATATTAACAAATCCAGCAGTTCACGATAGTTATTTCCGTCGAAACAAGTAACAAGTAACTCGTAGGCCTCGTAGCCGTTATATCAGATATACTTACTTTTATAGTCGTCTCTACACTATCCACCTTCAATGGTAGATATACTTTTGAGTGAACAAGGACATTATAGCGTGTTTAAATATTTTTCAACTAGATGTAATTCAAACTATGTTGAGCGAATTAAATTGAATTGAAGTTCAGAACTTCTATCTGCTTCTTAATTCTTCAACCAAAGAGGAGATAGTGACGTGCGGCGGAAGATCTCGTATAATAGGATCTAATAATTATGGGCTGGGACCCTGTTGGCGGCCTTGCCCAATCAGCATTGCTGCAACCGGCGCAGCGCACCTGCTGATCCGAACCGTGCAAATTACCTGCAATATTAAATGTGCTTGCGTGAACTCAATCTTCTTCATTCATGTACTCGTAGGTTCGTATGGAAGGTCAATTTTATTACATATTTGCAAGTCGTGTTGAAAATTTATTAAAATAATTCGACAGAATATTGAAATATGCCAAATTCAGATGTAATTTATGCACTATACATAACTATACTTAATGACTAATATAGGTATAAAAAATCTTAACTAATAGCAACACATAAATTATTTCGCAAAATCTACGATCTACCTGATAGGTATCTGTTTGAGAATCATCTGACTTTTCAATACAGGCCTAAGTTCCAAAACAACCGCCACTCACAGAGCTTTCACGGCGCAACAGAGCTGAAATTGTAAAGGCATTTAGCTATTGACAGTGAGACAATGATAACACGCTATTGCCAGCTGAGATGACGTCACGCCGCAACCCCGTCTCCCCTCCCCCCCCCCGTCTTCTCTTCCCCCTCAGGCTCGCGTCACGCCGAAAGTCCCATCTCGCAGGCACTTCGCGTCCGGACGCGTCATTCCCGCGGCGGGATGTTGTTAGTATCCGGATCATAATACTATATAGCAGTAACGCGTCATACTCCCTTCGCGTCATGTTCAGGTTAACTTATTATTATTACGAATCAGATACTCGAATAGGTACTTACTTACTTCATTTGTTTTTTAGGGTTCCGTACCTCAAAAGGAAAAAACGGAACCCTTATAGTATCACTTTGTTGTCCGTCTGTCTGTCTGTCTGTCAAGACCCTTCTTCTCTGGAACGCGTGGAGGTAGCATGCTGAAATTAAACCCAAATACTCAAACCTGCGGTCCCTGAAGCCGTGAAAAAATCAGCCTTCTAAGTCGACGCAATCAAAAGATACGGTCATTAAAAAAATCTATTTCCATACAAATTGCCGATTTCCGAAAACCTAAAGGGTACTTCCAGATGTCCTAGAAACTTGAAATTTGGTATGAAGGTAGCACTTATACCACGACCATTCCGAAAAGTCTCAAAATCTGAATTTTTTATGTCTGTCTGTAGATTTCGCAGACCAATATAAGTTGACCCCACACTGCATACATTTTGCTTAGGGGTAGGGCTCTGCTAACACTGGACTTCTTTTTTAAGAACTGGGGAAAAGCGTTAAAAACTTTCTACGGAACCCTCGTGCGCGAGTCCGACTCGCACTTGGCCGGTTTTTTATTATTGTAAATTACTATAATGAAGAATTAGAAGGTTGCAATTCCTGACTGGAATGCATCGAGCAGAAAGACGAGAAAAGTAGGTACTTTTTGTGTCTTTTATTTTATATGTATTAGGTACAAAGTAATAAAAAGTTAATAAATCAATGTCTATCTATTAAAATAAGAATAAATATTGTCTCGCATACCTCATATCGACTGCCCTAATGTAATGTTTGGTCCAATGAGTTTTTGTCATAACTGATAAAATAAACCTAACCTAAACATTAGGTTAGGTTTATTCCACTATTAGGTTAGGTTAGGTTTATTTTATTATGATATCTTTGTTATTTCACTATGATTGAATCTCACGGTAGTTTCATGTTAAAACCACTTAAAACTAGCCTAACATACTCTACCTACGTAGCCCATGTGATCTATATTAATTTTCCCCTCACTACCTCGGAAATCCGTCTTTTATCCTTTAAAACAAGCGGGTAAAATCGCATTTTATCCACTAGTGGGGAAAGTAATTTGACCTTGGAGTGGAGCGTGTTTAAGTAGCTTTTGACAGATAATAAAACGTAAAACGCTCATAATAATAGTCCGTTCGATATTAATTATTATTAAATAAATGATAAATGACAATTTTATGAGAAACACCAAATTTAACTTTATTTAATGGACCTTAAAATTCCATAAGAAACGTTTGTTTTTTTTATATTGATATTGAATATAATTCTGAACACACAAGTTGAGTCGATGCAATTTCAAAACGCATCATCAGAAATGTCAACATCGTCAACAAAAAAATTCTCACCGACTCCGACTCACGTAAAAATACACAACTTCCAAAGTGTTCTGTTATAATATCGTAAAAAAATGGTGATTCCAGTGATGAAGATTTAATTCTATGAGCTGTTTTTTTGCATGTTGCGCTTTCCTCGCTACAGTGAGGTGAAAAGTTTTGTGTTACACACGGGTGCAAATGTATTTTACTTCTCGTGTGTTGAAACACTCGCGGGTAAAAGCAAATGCTATACAATAAAATATATTGTGCGACAAATAGGAAATACTTAGTACTTCACATATAGAGTACCTACTTACTGTTGCGCTACTCGTAGAACGATGACGATGAAATTCATAAAACCTCAAGTCAAAATTTCAAATAAAGATGTCAATAAAGATTCTGAAACCTGCTGTGGCCAAGTCAAGTGCCTAACCGCTGCTATTCTTACTACAAACACGATAATGCTATTAAGTACCGTGTTTGCTATACACGTGCTCACCTGCATGCGTATTAATTCTGAAAGAAAAAAAAACTTCAACTGAAATCCAACAAAAGAGTCGGTATAACATAGGTTTAGTACATCTATAATAAAATAACTCTCGAAATGGCATGGAAATCTATGACTATGTAGGTACTCAACTTAAATCATTCTAATTTGGTTTGCCTGGTTTTACATTAATTGCTATTTTGCCAGGAGGAATATAGGTAATCAACTTGATGCGGCTAGACCCGACTTGTTAATCACTTCCAATTTAAACATGCCTATCTCTATTTAGGCCTTCGTTTTCTAGCCGTCTGCTGTAAAAGAGGCCGATTACGTCACAGTCTAAAAATACCCGGGTGGCGTGAATCGACGGCGAGGGGTTGAGGCGGCAATTCACACCCCATACCGTGCAACTATCGGAAAAAAACTGTTACAAAAATACAAATACCTACGCAAGTGAGAAAACTGTCTCTACTTGTCTCAGGATATCTTCTATATTATTATGTAAATTTATTAGGCTGTGATTGTTTTTAAATAGGGTAAAGTCCATTGAATGTTGTTGTTGTGTGATGAGGGGGTGGCGCGGCCTCGGCCTCCTCATCGAGCGCCTGTGACGTCACCCGTTACGTCATGCATCGACCGGAGCGGCGGTCGCCTTCAAGGACGCCCTTGCCTACTGCCGGCCGGCTACAACTTACCGAGGGCAGGTCCTAAACTTTCTTGTCTATTACAGGTAGCGTGATTTCATTGCTCCACTGGACAACTGTCAGCCCCGTACATTTTGTTACCAAAGACATAATAGCTGTCAAATCGGACAGTAAAAATCTCAAAACCTGTAAAAACTACCTTCATCACTGACCAATAACTTTTATAGTTGCAGATTAACTTGTCTGACTGTCAATAGCTATGTGAATAACCATATTTCGACAGCTTAGCTAATGAAATGTCTATTTGCGTTATGACTACTGTTTCGTCACCAACCGAATCCTAGATGTCTTCTTTTGTGAGCACAGGCTTTTATGTAAGAGGTTAACGACCTGATCTAAAAGCGTGTTATGTCTTCTTTATTTGGATATAGTCTTCTAATCAGGCACCTAGAAAGCCTAGGAGTGTCACAATCAACAAGTGACCTCTTTTCCCTATTTTGTTTTTTAATTTTACATTAAACAAATCTCCATCCAGCTTCAGCAGCGTTCCAGCTCCGATTTCTATTTGATTTCGAGCTTATCGTTGCGTAAAGTTATCGGATAGGATAATTACTTTATTGCATTCCTTCAAAGCTTCACATTCCCAGTATATAAATACCTGATCTAACTAGAAATCTAACCCACAAACTCATACAGCATCTACTGCTTAAAACGTCAGTCTATTGTATGACAAACTTACGGCCAATTACCATATCTTTCCGGGTAAACTTGCTTCTTATAACCATTGAGTTTGTAAATAATGCTATTGAAAATTTATCTAGTACCTACATTAAGTCCATTTATATTATTTTTTTACTTCAGCTCAGACCCTAGCCACTATATTCATTCAGCCTCTAAAGTCCACTCTCTCCTGGAAGCCTGATTACGAACTGCAGTCGATCGTTACGCGGCTCTGACGTCACGCAACCACTCCCCTCGGGTCCCGAGTTCAACGGTTTGCGATGTGCGTAGGAGGATAGTTTGGAGATATTAATAATTTTACATATGTGCGGATATATTTACTCACAATTAAACGTAGAGGTGGCGTAGAGCTTGTAAAAAATTTACCCTAGACAACCTAACTTAAACCTAAGGTTAGTTATCATTTTAAAGGTGAAGTCACTATTGACATCGCAATTCGTTTCTGACTCTAAAGAAGAGTACGGAGCATAGTGTCGAAGCAGTGTTCTGAAAAATCGAGTTCGAGTGAATTGTATTGTGTCAGCTCTTTCTTTGACATAAGAAACGCCATTGATAGCCGAAGCAGGTACCTATTTCTAAAACCCGAATCCTAGAAATTTTTAATGGGTTCGCTTTGGTTTTATCACATACGATGGCCGAAAAACTTCTTAAGACACATAAACGACAGCAAACAACAATTGTTTTAAAGTCTAGAGATTTATACACTTACTTAATATAGGGTGTATCTGCACGAAAAACGTATACTTTCATTCATTCAACACAATCATGGCAGCATCGGTTTAGGCATGGTTTAAGTATATTCTATTTTACACCATTTTCCTTATTATCTCAGACAATAAACAATCAGTTGAAAGTATTTGCAAATGCAAAATTATGATTACCTAATCGATTACTTCATCTTTTAACGATCAAAGTCTATGCTCTTTTACCTCAGATTTATTTGATGAATTAAATATTTGCTGACTACAAAATCCCTTGGAAATAAAATGATAATAATCGTAATAGGGTTAGGGTAATAAATCCATTTAGCTGCTGAAAATTAGGTTATTGCCTTGCAAACACTTCTATTTTCTGCTGTTTTGTTTGTTATGTGATGTTCATTAATGAGTTTCGTACCTACTATACCTATTATAATTACTTAATGCCCTTTTAGAAATAAATATAAACTGCTACTGTCCATGTATTGAATCTCTAGGATTTCACTAAGGGCGAGTTGAGATGTATCTCGAATAATTCATTCAACAATGACGACTACTTAATAGCTAAAATTGGGAAAAGACGACGCTACCGCAGTCTAACAGTTCGTCACAAGCAGGTCACAAGCGTTATGTTATGAAACACTCAAGATTTTTTTCATACGCTGGTTTCCTTGCGCGTGTTAAAACGAGGGAAAGTCTACGTAAATACAACGGCGATAAGGGGGTGTGACGTTCAACGGAATGACGTCACGAACCCCCCCCCCCCCCCCCCACCCGTGCATTCCGCCCCGCCCACCCACGCGCCACCCCACAGCTGATAATCCACTACACCTTAAACTCGAAACAAAATACATACTACGAAAATTTATTTTTTGCTCAAACACGATTAACGAACCAGCCTACCAGTTAGAAAAACTACTAAAAGCCTAGCTAGGTACCTATAGCCTTATAAAAAAACGTTAGAGGAAATCTATATTATATTAGCACTTAATAGGGCTTAAAAAAGCTGCTGTAACCAGTATAGCTATTAAGAAACGATTTTAAAATACGTTTATCTACACACATATCATAAGTCCTCTATAATGCGTTCAGAAACCGTAGAAAATGACCAGCATTTCAGCACGTCGTCGCCTTCTCGCCGACAGCGCCACCCAACCACCACCAGCAGTAAAGTAATAGTCATTACGACATCGAATTCAATGTGTCAGTGAAATAAAACGGATCACTTACGTATGTAAGTCAAGTTCAGTCCGACATGTATAAATAATAATGTGATAATTTAAAATTTAAAAAAAAACAGTCTACCAAACGTCAGCTCGGTATGTTTGTCTATGATTAAAAAAACAATCACTATATACTATCAAAATACTACTTAAGAACTGATACCATATGAGATAGAGTCACGCAGCTACAAGACAAACGGCTAACTAAACATCATTGCTTGATTAATTGGTCTCCGCTGAGATTCAATTAATCAGTCAATAAAACAATGCCCCGGTAACAAGTGACAGACGGATTTTAATTGGACGTGTGTAAACACCAATTAAAGAGTGCGCGCATTATTTAATGATGTGACTAAGTAATATTTTGCGGGTGGTAGGACCTTGTGCGAGGTCCGTCCGGATCGCTACCACCATCTTACTCGTTAATCCTGCCGCCAAGCAGCAGTGCTTGCACTGTTGTGTTCCGGTGTGGAGAGTAAGACAACCGGTGTAATTACGGGCACAAGAGGCATTTCATCTTAGCCCTCTAGGTTGGCAACGCATCTGCAAACCCTCCGGAGTTGCGGGTGTCTATGGGCAGTGGTGATCACTTACCATCAGGTGACCCACTTGCTCGCTTGCCTTCCTCGTTGTACAAAAAAAATAAAAAATAAAATATGGAGGTGGCAAAATCTCACGGCGGATTTTTTTTTATTCTTAATAGCTTTTATAAGCGGGATAGCGGATACATGACGCAAGCACCGTCACTGCTGGTCTGCAGACGTCAACTGCGTCACGCGGCAACGTTTCCCCAAACACATACATTTATAGCCGTAAGAAGCGTCACGTATTCATATTTGAAACATACCTGTGCATAAGCTGTTGATGACGTTCGCAGGTACTGCAATCAATACTGGTGTGGTGTAATCGTAGCGCCATCTATGATGTGTCCGCAATATGATTAGAAGGGAAAGAACCCCACGTGCTGCTAACTATTACTAACTTTCCATTCTAATGCTTACCTTTTTGATGTCGTACTCATACGATGGCTGAAAGATGGCGCGACTAGCGTGATCCAAGCCAAATTAAAGTTAGTAGGTAGGTGAACTGGCCTATTCAGCTCTACACCATTTATTTATATCTTCTTCTTTCTCATTATGCCAATGATTAGAATTGAAATTTCAATATTGTTTAACTGAGCTTTTCTGCCTGAAAAGCTTTTGCTATGTTATAAAATCAAGTTAACTTAGGTAATCCTATTTAAAATAATTATTCAAATGTGCTTGTTGTACTCGCGTAAATAAAACTAATACAAAATGAAATTTTAAAAATCTTTCTAATATGCTTATCGGTCATTATTTTACCGATAAGCATGCCGATTTTTTGGCATATTCAACTTCAAGAAATAAGTATTGATATTCTTTTCATGTAATTTTTATTCTTTACTTTGCCTACGTAAAATTTTGGTAAAAGTATCACCAGTACCCCGAGCACGAGTGTTCACCTAAATCGAGTTCGAGTTTCATCACAATCGAGAATGTATGACGTTTTGAAAACGCCTCCCTTATTTGTATTTGATACTATAATTTAATTTCTCGATGGCGATAGTAATTTTTATGATCACATTACTACTCGATTTTGGTAAAAACTCGGTTCTTCGGTTCGAGGTGCAGTCCGGAGCAATACAATTGAACCTAGTTGAATCTTCCGAGTGTGAATGAATGAATAAATAAACCAGTAAAATAGTGAAACCTGTGCTATATGTAGTTAATGTACAATTGTACATGCATATTTCAGTTTACCATAACTTATTAGTGACCAAAATAATACAGATCATATTGAGTTGTGCGAAAAAATTCGTTGAAATGGATAGAGCTCTAGCGGGTCTTTTACTTTGTATTTTAATTCAGGGGATTTTTACATTTCCAGTTGACAGAAGTCGTGGGTCCACCCTAATATCGTTCCAATGTTTCACAGTTTAATTCAATAATAGACACCCTGCTTGTCACCTTTATTGCTATAAATCAGCACTGAAGGTGTCAACTTTTTGGACAGTATCAGGCACTGCCACATTTACGAGTACCATAAAGAGAAGGTGATTGTCGAATTTCATGCAAGGTAAACGTCCCAATGGTTGGCACGTTAATTCCAATAATTGACACCTTGCTCGCCACTTTTGCAGCTACGTATTAAGATTGAAGGTGCCGACTACTGGGACAGCGCCGGCCACAGGGACATTTAACTTATTCCGTTTGTTACAAATCTTCTTAAAAAGGAGAGTCACTGTAAAGTCGTGATTAACTACCCAAGTGATGAATGCGATAATGCTTTCAAGTCGATCACAAAAGTATAGAACAAAATATGGACTTGGCTATCACCCGCGGCTTCGCTCCCGTGGCGGAACTCCCTATCCCGTATATGTTTCGCAAAATCCCTCCCTATCCCTTGTGTAAGTTTTATGATCGTAACTTTAAAAAAAGCTATGTTTTTCCCCACAATCTTAACCCCCTTGGGGGTAAAATTAAAAATAAATTAAATACGTATTCTTTAATTTCCTTAGAAAAGTATAATTGCTAAGTTTCGAAATTTCGAAAGTTTGTCCGTACTAATTTCCGTCATAAAGTGTTCTACATAAAAATCCTCTAAACGAAATTTCAGCTTTCTAGATGTAAGGGATTGGGCTGAGCGTTGATGAGTCAGTCAGTAAGGATTTTCTTTTTATGTACTTATATTAATAATTTTGGATATAATTCGCTAAATAAATATTTGGGTTAAAAATATACCGTGACTACATACATAAATACTGGCACTTAAATAGTCAACAATTTTTAGAAAAAGCTGAAGGTATTTAAACAGTCAAATCATAAAAGCTATAGAAGATTAATAAAAGCTTAGCAAAAGGCATTGATAAGTAGCAAACACAAAATAAAATATGATTATTTTCGCGATCGCAATATCACAAAACTTTAATTCAATCAAAACACCAAATTCATTTAAGTTATTCCAAGTTTATGCAATCATATGCATCTCGACATTGAGCATATTTTTAGGTAACCGGTTTTATAGTAAAATACGAAGCAAATTAAGACTCTACAAAATGTTAACACAACTTCCATTGTTGTTAAAAATAAATTAAATTGATACCTTTTTGTATTATGATCAGTTTTACAAATTGTATACTCACAGGGTGACTGTAATTTCATTTAATCTAATCTAATTCAATCTAATCCTTATAAGGAGTTTAATAATACTAAATAACTCACTTGGAGAACGTAAAATCCTAGCGGTAAATATATGTTTGTTCTGTTTTTGTTAGTTGCAATCTTAACACGTACCTACAACATTTTGATTGGTCTCCCATTCAGTATCGTGAAATAAGCTCATGGTACACTTACTAGTATTATTAACAATATCATTTGGACGTATTACTGTTAATACCCCAGACATTCACTTAATTATTACGATCTTGAGATACTACAATCGCACCATTTGTTGAGATCGTAGCCCACCGTGGAACCTTTTCACAATAAATGCCGTAACTACTGATATTACTTGAGATCATTCAAAATATGCAAAAATAATTAGGGATCCACTCATCTACCAAATAAATATAAAAAAGAAAATAGGAAAATATTATTGGTGAGCAAATTTATTGTTTTTGTTTTAGTTCATGAACTACGTAAATATCCTCTTAGGCCGACTTGTACTGACCTGGGTTACCTAGACCCTAACCTGGGGTTAACAGAATGTCAAACGACACAAAAATGTTTATCTGCCCTAGGTTGGTGCAAGGTACAAATCGGCCTTAATTCTGACATACAGTCAAATTTGGCTTTTACAGGTGATCAATCCAAATGGGTCATTAGGGAGAAGTTAGAAACCATAAGAGATAGGGAAATCTGATCTTGGGAACTATGGCGTCAATTTCAGATTTATCATCAACAATAGCAAATTTTATAACATTGCTTAAACAGAGATTTTGACCGGGTTCGATTCCCGGTTATGAATGAGTTAAAGAAAATTAAATGTAATTTTTAACATGAAACTGCCGTAAGACTTAATCATAGTGAAATAAACGGATCCCTCACATATATAAGTTTAGCCCGACAATAGTTACGTGAGCGATCCGTTTATTTCACTATAATTTGAATGTCATTCAATCTAAAATCGACGCCATGGTTTCTAAAAACAAATTTCCCTATTTCTTATAGGTTCTGACTTTTCCCTCCTGACCCATTTGGATTGAACAACCTGTATGTTACCATATTATGACGCGGGTAGCATTTTTTAGTTTAAGCTACCCCTATTTATTATTTATTTTTATCTACGCTCTCCTCGTCTGTGTGTCTATATTATAATTTTATCAACGGGCTCTATCTTTACAATGGAAATATGAGTTCAGCTGCAATATTTACAGAGTTGATACTGTATCATTGTCATTCTTTTGCCATTATTCAGAATCTCATTCCTATGGCATTACTTATTGTAACAACTTTTGTCCTATTTCTAATGAATTATTTCGGTTAACTTTCCCTAGCCAAATGCATGCCAACGCAGTTGCTACTGAAATTATGTACATAAATATGTAATATTAAAATGCAAGGTAGGTATGTTAAAAACACAAACTAATCAGTACTTTAAAATTCTTCTTGTTTGAGTAATTTGTGCTGAAGTAAACAGTTCCTTACAATGTTCAAAACACAAGAAAATGCGAATTTCCGCAACAAAAGCCTGGACGTTTTGTTTATAACTTAATAAGACTGGAATTAATGGTTCCTAACATAATAGAAACTGCAAATGCCAGTGATTTCATAACCTCCCCAGGGATCCATCGCCTTTTCGCCCCAAAAATTATCTGTCTTATGAGTTTTACAAATATAGACTCTATCTGTTCATGATTAGTGTTACAATAGTTTGAATAAAAAAGCCGTTAGCGTCGTTTCTGTTGTAACAATGAGCTAGGTGTATACATAGGATTCAATTTTCGGGGCGTGGCGAATCAAGCACCGTGACACGATGTATTCAAAACGCCAATATTTGGTAGCTAAAACTGCAGTATAAATTAGAAGACCTTTCTTTTTCGCCGTCATTGTTGGTCGTAGAAGGGTAGCGAATGGTTATCAGTATCAGTGGGAGCCGGTGAGAGTAGTTATCGATTAGGCAATTACGAGTGCTTGTGTTGAAGGAAGAATCAAAGTATGTTCGCCGAGGGTAAATATAAATGATGCATGGGCTGTGTAGCGTGATAGTTCAAAGCTCGACGTCCACTTGCAGCCACCCCGCTCACTGCCCGCGCGCGCTTGCCGTCGACACACGTTTCTTTTGAATATCATACCATTCTATTACGCTTCATTCGTGAATTTATGATTGAAAATAAATAACGTGGCTCAAGTGGGAAAACTTAATTGATAGTTTTGTACCTAAACCTTGAACAAGTAACTCAAGTGAGATGTTCGTTTGTTGCAGGGCCGAGCGCCATAGAGCCGCGCTCGCCAAGTGCTTTCACTACCAACTCTTCCAGCATGCTACTGCTGCAGACACACGTGAGTATATGAATAAGTTAACAGCAGCGTTTATAGTTTTTGAAATTAAATAATTAGTAGGTAGTACTGTTCGTGCTCATTTTCCAAGAAATAATTTGATTCGATGTTACATACATAAAGCAGATACAAAGTAAATAGCAATCTTTCTATTCACGTAAATGTTTTATGCTCTCCAAGTCTTTGCATATAAAATTGCTGTCATATACAAATAGACTGTATAGACAAATCAATTACGATAGAAACAACGCTTGCCATTGGCTGCGCAGGTCGCCTTCCGCGTGCTCCGCCGCCTACCGCTTCAGTGACGACGCCTCTATTATCGATTATTCTTTATTTCAGAGCAACTACGGTTCGTCCTTCACTGATTTGCTGTCACCCCAGTATCAAGAAGATTCTTCTGAAATCTTAGAAGAAAACCTAGACCCATTTCCGGACGTCGAGTTCCACGCCCCGATTCCTCCTGAAGTCAAATCTCATCGTACAACCCCCATCAGCGAGGCCCCGTCCCCGACCCTTGGCCCGGCGCTGCCTAGTTTTGAAGAAACTTATTCAGTTCGTTATCCGAAACCAGACATGGCGGAGTTTGGGTTAAAAATGGAAGAAGACTGCTACAACGCGTACTCTCATCAAGGACACGCGTCCTCGCAGCTCTTGTACCAATACCATCAGCCTTCGATGCCATACGTCCCCTCGCCATACTACGCACCAGCGCAACCATGCAGTCCGACCTTCGATACGGGTGGAGTACCCCATAACCAGGATTCCTATTCACTACCACCATTCTCAGGTTCTGTCGATTTGCACTTGTCTACTGACCAAAGTGCGAGGCAAAGAAGAGCGTCTTTGCCCGTTCAGAGATCTGAATCGAACAGTTCAATTGACAGCCCAAAGCTGCATGGCACGAAGGTGCATTGCATGCAAGCATCGGCTCCGAGCTCGGCATCCAGCTCGCCCGGTGGCGTGCCGCCAGAAGGCGCCGGCCTGCGCGCTGCACCGCCCTCGCCCAGCCAGCTCTGCGCCGTCTGCGGTGATACCGCCGCTTGCCAGCACTATGGAGTCCGGACTTGTGAAGGATGCAAAGGATTTTTTAAGAGAACTGTCCAGAAAGGATCTAAATATGTATGCCTAGCTGAAAAATCATGCCCCGTAGACAAACGAAGACGAAACCGATGCCAATTTTGTCGATTCCAAAAATGTCTCACTGTCGGTATGGTCAAGGAAGTAGTCAGAACAGATTCCTTAAAAGGAAGGCGAGGAAGATTACCCTCTAAGCCGAAATGTCCGCAAGAGTCGCCACCGAGCCCACCAATTTCACTGATCACAGCTCTTGTTAGGGCTCATGTTGATACGTCGCCCGATTTTTCTAATCTTGATTACTCTCAGTACCGAGAACCTAACCCCATGGAACCACTGATGTCAGATTCGGAAGTGATTCAGCAATTTTATTCGCTGCTGACTACATCGATCGACATGATCAAAGTTTTCGCGGAGAAAGTGCCCGGATATGGGGAACTTTGCGCCGAAGATCGCGATCAACTCTTTGCGTCAGCGCGACTGGAACTTTTTGTGTTAAGACTTGCTTATCGCACGAGGCCTGAAGACACGAAGCTTACCTTTTGCAATGGAGTAGTCCTTGACAAGAGGCAATGCCAGAGGTCCTTCGGGGATTGGCTGCATGCAGTGTTAGACTTCAGCAACACGCTGCACTCAATGGATATTGACATTTCAACGTTTGCGTGCCTCTGCGCGCTTACTCTGATAACAGGTAATTTTTCAACTTTCATTATTTACATTTAAAAATAGGACTGTCCTACATTTTGATTTTAACGACTAAATTCCAGAATCGCAAAACTTAAAAAAAAACTTGATTTAAATAATACAAGCTATCTAAATATGAAATCATTGGTACCTAACTAAATAACAAAATTAACGAAAACTTTCATTGTTACAGAGAGACACGGGTTGAAAGAACCGCATCGGGTGGAGCAATTGCAAATGAAGATCATCGGCTGCCTGCGCGCACACATGCCCAACGGCGCGGGCTGCGGCGGCGCGCCACACTTCAGCCGCGTGCTCGGCTCGCTGCCCGAGCTGCGCTCGCTGTCCGTGCAGGGGTTGCAGCGCATCTTCTACCTGAAGCTTGAGGACCTGGTCCCTGCGCCCCCCCTTATCGAGAACATGTTCCACACCAGCTTGCCATTCTAAGTGCCAGCTTCCCCGCTACCACGCGACTCCCTGAGGACCATTACAGCCTTCGTACGCATCATCTCCTACTATCGAAATCCATCTCTATTATTTTTATAAGTGTTTAAATTAGAACATAATATATTTTTCTAGATGATAAATGAATTGAACACTATAGGACTCGATCTCCCGGTATCGATTTTAAACCTGTAAAACCCTATAGAATAATTAATTCTTTTGAGCAAACAAGACAATCGTACCGCTTAAGTATAGGTAAGTTTAATTTATTGTAATCGTGGTAATTTAGTCGTATTTTGGTGTGATTTTGTTTACTTATGTCGTTATGTGTGTACCTATAGTAGTCTGCATTTGAGTTACCGCTCGTGATCGATGGCATCTTGTCGTACAAAATATTCCTATGTTATTTACTTGCGTATTATATAGATAAGAAAAATCTAGTCAAAAGACTTAGAAATGTTACAATATTTGGCTCGTGATCTTCGAGCTTTTATAATAAAATTAATAAAAGTTACTTTACGAATTATACCTAAAGGCATTTGATATGTGTATTGTTTGTCCTGTTGTTTGAATGTTGTTGAGTGTCGGAAACGCGACGCCCGTCGGAGAGACTAATTGTTGGAAGTTACCTTTTAGGTTTAAATTATTTAATAATATTTAGACGCTAGGAATCTAAGGTAATTTTGCTAAAATAAATAAGGCCAGAGGGAAAGTTCAGCATCACTAATATGACTCCTTACTCCAACGTGTCTTAAAGAGTACCTTTTAGGTAGAGTATTTTGTTTTTTCGTGAACAAACGTACCTTGTCTAAGCTTTAACATAATACATACATATTATATATGTATGTTATATAATTATCTATACCCTAAAAAGAAAAACATATCACATATTCGGCCTGAGCTTTATTTTTATTAGAAATATTCATAACAACGCCGCATTGAAGCTGAAACAGCTAACTAATTATGATTGCCTATTTTATCAATTGACAACTCTTATGGGATTTCTAAATGGGCTATATTTTTGCTTCAATATGTGGCCAGCAACCATAGGAGTCTCAGAAAAACGTTACCCGTTTGGAAGCCCCTTTAATGGAACTCAATTAAAACGTTGCAAGGAACTTTTTCGTCTGTTTTATACTTAGTGATAAATGGTTTGCGAGACGCAAGCCGATCAAACATACTCCTAATTACGTAGGTATAGATCGACGCATTATTGATATTCAACCAAATAAGATTTGGAAGAACTAGTGTAATTTCACTGGACCAATACATTCAATAACTTACATGGAATGGCATGAACGACGCGTAAGTAGTTGTTTTTTTATAAATCTCAAGTACCTAATAAAATTATCGTACTTGTGTGTTGGGATTGAACGTTGCCTTGATAGATTTTCATATAATATTTAACTTTAAATACATGCGCAGTATGACACTACCTAATATGAAGATTGTGTGTGATGCAACATCAGTTTACTTTCACCCTGGAGGAATAGATGTGTCTATAATACTATGCTTGGATGTTAACACTAGTTGATAAGAGATAAGAAATGTGCGTAAGTTGATAATTTTTTACAATGTTGGTAACTATATTAACTGTAGAATATTCTAATGCTGGACTTTTTACTCGACAGGCAGGGCTCTTTTATTCGTGTCTAATAGTTAGGTAGAAATTTAAGTAAATGCGCCAGCATCCTTGATTTCTCCCTTGTCTTAAGCATGGCGCGTTTGCGCAACTAAGTATACCTACCTACTTACTGATAAATTCTTGGTTGTGTTTCACGATATTGTAGTTAGCTAATAACTACCACGCATCCTTTGTACGACATAGAACTTACCGCTAACTTATAGTTGCTTAAGTACTTGTAAACTCCGCGCCTGTCGATGCTGCATAGTTTACCTACGTGTTAAATGCACCTAATTAAATATTTTTCTAGAGCACGTAGTATAAGTAAAATGAAACACTCCGTCATTTAGATATATTTTGATGACATCATTTCAAAAATAAAATTGTACTTACCTATTTTATCATTATGTGGCTAACACAGGCGCACCCTCGAAGAACACCGAAGTGTTTCCTTTGTTATTAAAGCTCGGGTAACAAAATCATTTTGTCACTGTATTTATTATTGTAATAAATTGCATTTCTTTTTATCTTGAAATAGGTATAAAATGCTTATGTTGTACTTATATACCTAATTACCTACGTTTTGTATGTAACACATTTTTATTTCCTTGTAAATATTTCGACATACCTAATAATACTGATGCGGCTGCATCTACTGAAAATTTCATATTTTTATTTATTTTATAATAATAATAGATAGGTACTTACCCCATCCATAACCGTGAAGCGTATAAAGCGTAAACATTTAGGAAATACCTACCTCTAAAGTCTACGAATATACATTATTAACATAATGATTTCAAATAAGTATCTACAGGATGGAACGTACCGACGGACCTTTACGAAAATGACGTACTTACATATTAATAAATAATAATAATAAATATCATGGGACAAATTGACACCAATTGACCTAGGTAGTCCCAAACTAGGCAAAGCCTGTACTATGGGTACTGGACAACGGATAAACATACTGTAATAGATAAATACACACTTATATATATATTAAACATTCAAGACCCGAGAACAAATATTCGTATTCATCATACAAAAATCTGGGATTCGAACCCGGGACCTCAAGCTTCATAGTCAGGGTCTCTAACCACTAGGCTATTCGGTCGTCATTAAATGAGTGATGTTGATATAAATCACTTTGTAAAGGCCTAAGTAGATAGAGGCGTAAATTAAAACAAAAGAAACGCTTTTCGAATTAATAATTTTTCTTTTTACTATGGTTACAGTCTTAATTACCTACACATAAATATTATCACTAACTCCGCAACAACTCCAGTAAAAAAATTACGTTGATTAGGTAACGACCTCTAACTTGAAAATGGGTAACAATAAAAACATGGTTTTTAGGAGAAAAATGTGCAAAAAAGGTTACCTACAGAATTTTAACTTTTGGATTTTGGGAAGGTTCCTCGTTACGTTCCACCCTGTAACTGTACTATAGGTATGTATAGGTAAGACCGAGATAGCGACGGTGCGATGGTCAGAAAACCTGCCGCCCTAGCACAGTAAGGTTTATATATCTACTTTATCAAAGTACTAATAAGAGATAAACGGTTTTTGTGTCGTTGTTTTTTATCTACATTTGACGATTGAGTAGACAATTTATCTATTACTACTACTATTTTTTGACAGTTCCTTGGGAATAAATCATCCTAAAGTTAATTTTATGTTTCCTCGAAAGCTTGTTAAACTAGGACATTTATCTAAATTTTAGCTTACTAGAGGGCCTGACTACGAAGTTTTTTTTTAGAACACGCGGTTTGCGTATTTACCACAGACGTTTAAAATTAAGTTAGGTTAAAGGTAGTAAAGAAAAAAGTACGGAATTTGCAGAGAATTGGGAATAATCATGATAGGATTACATGGGATTGTGTAGGAACATAAAAGGTTTTAGTAATAAGTCAATGTGTTACAAAGCTTACGCAAAGCTTTCAAATCCCGGGTTTTATTTTATCCCCAGTCGCCAAAGGCAAAGGCAGATTGGCAAAGAAAACTAAGTCCTTACTGCCAAATTTGTTGCTTTTTGTTTATTTTCTATAAATTAAAGGCCCGTCACAGTAAGAGTCGTCAGTCTGTCCTAGTCACGTTCTGTTAGCTGCTCATGACTTCCGTAAAGCGATAGTGTATTTTAGGGCGAGTAGCGACCGGAGGGTACCTGGGGGCAACGCAACGAACATAGGGAATACGCTTTTTCACTTGAATTCTTCATTTGCTGAGCACAATCACATGAATTTGACGTATAATACACTATCTTTGGTATTCACCAAACACATTAAGCACAGAAACTTAAATTTAATAAAAAAAATAGATGGCTTTACGGATTTAGATTCCTTTGCCTATCCCTTACAGGTAAACTATTAAAAAAATCATTTCTGACAGTGACGTGACTTTTGATGAGAAGCAATTGCACGAGCAGTCGAGAACGGTACCTTAAATTATGTTGTGTAGTGTTGTGTGGTGAGTGTTGCGCTGTTAAGGCTCAAATTTTGTTGCCAAATTAGTTTTACTGTAATCTACTTACTCGACATCGACACCTAATTGCTTAAATACGTAGCAACGGTATACGGTATGTCATGCATGCTCCAGTTCCAGTTTTTGGCATAGGAAACTTAAAATTATCCTAAGAAAAGAAGGCTTTAGTTAGAGCCAATCAATATGGCGGAATCGACACAAATAAAAGATGTATTGGACAAGAATCTCGAAGATTTTGAGATTCAGGAAGTACTTAATAACGGTACAGATCTCAGAGAGTATGCACTACAAGTTGACAAAGGTATAAAGGAGGCTGAAAAGAACTCTGTAGCAGACTACCTCAAGGAAAGTGGGAATATAAGTTCACTTCACAACCAAATCGAAGAGTGTGACGGTATACTCGCTCGCATGGAGAGTATGCTTATGGTGTTTCAGGTAAGAGGTTAATATGTGTATACCCACACATTTAATATGAGTTTAACAAACATTTTACATCAACTTCATAACCAGCCATGCAATATCAATGCATACAGTAAGGTTAACAATACATTATCATGATACTCGGGACTTAATCGCGTAAAAAACATTTATATTTAAAATTGAATTTAAATACCTTGACACCAGATGATGTGAGTGTTATGTGTCAGACTAGTGGCAACCCTAGTGAAAAAACTAATAAAAAAGACCAAGTGCAGGTAGTTCGAGGAACCCGTGCAGCTAGGAGATGTTGATACCCACCTCTTCAGTCCCTCCGAGACCATGGACGCAACGTCGCGTCTGAAACGTCGTGTTTAAATTTAAATATAAATGTTTTTTACGCGATTAAGTCCCGAGTATCATGATTATGTGTGAAAATCACGAAAGTTTAAATCAATACAAGGTTAACAATGAAAATAATACAATTTAGTTTATATTTCTTATTTAATACCTACTTTGTTTTATTCTACATCTTTATATACATGCTAATAGACTATATACCTAATTTAAATTGGTTCAGGCTCTATTTTTTGGTGACATGCTTTAGCCAGTTCTGTTGCGCTTAGCTTTCTTTTTACTATTCCTATTGATTTCAGAATGATCTTGGAAGCATAAGCAATGAAATAATCAGCCTACAAAAGCGCTCCGTCAGCATGTCTGTGCAACTGTCCAACAGGCAGGTTGTCAAAGGGCCTCTGTCCTCATTCATAGAAGACATGGCTGTCTCTGAAACACTCATTTTGTAAGTTTTCACCAGACACTATAGCATAATAGCATTTATTGTGCAGAAAATGCTGGAGGCAACCTGTGGCCACTTTAATCCAAAGTAATAAACCTGTTTGTTTATTTTTCAGTGGCATAAATAATGTACCAGTTATTGACAAAGAATTCATGATCCAGCTGGCAATTTTGAGTCAGAAGTTGAACTTTGTGAAAGAACAAGATTTCAAGGAAACCAAAGCCTGTCATGATGTCAAGGATGTGCTTGAAAAACTGAAAATAAAAGCTGTAGCCAAAATAAGAACTTACATATTAGAACAAATATATAAATTTAGAAAACCTATGGCTAATTATCAAATACCTCAAAATGCTATGTTAAAGTACAAGTTTTTCTTTGAATTTATATTAGCCAATGAGAGAAATGTGGCCCAAGAAATATGTAATGAATATATAGATACATTGAGCAAAGTCTATTACTCATATTTTAAGTCATATGCGTCAAGGCTCGACAAACTAAAGTATGAAGAAGCACCAAGTAAGGATGACCTTATGGGGATAGAAGATGGAATAAAAGGAAGTTTCTTCCAAAAATCAAATTTAAAAAATAAAAGCACTATATTCACCATTGGCAACAGAGGAGATGTTCTGGCTCAACAGCTTGAGGCACCAATTATAGTGCCACATGCTCAGCAAAAAACAAAGGTAAGAGAACTTGTTTACTTTAAAAAGATTTTTACAAGTCTTATCCTAATTTTTTTTCTAAATGTAATAGGTAACTGTTTTTATTTTCAGTATTCATATGAAGCTCTGTTCCGAAGCCTACAATATGCTCTTGTGGACAATAGCTGCAGGGAATATCTGTTCACAACGGAATTCTTTCATGTGAAGGGGAGCCATGCTCAGGAACTGTTTGACAGAATACTTGGAAAGACTTTGTCATTGCTTGTGGTTAGTACAAATCATTTCACCTTAAAATACACAAATGGAATGTCTGTAAGACTAATACTTTATTAGAACATTTTTAATTGAGCTTAGATAACTTTTGCTGTTGAGTGGAATAACCTCAAAGCTTTCAGTTCAGAATTTGTAGGTATGTTATTTTTATAAATAAAACTCTGTACAGCCAAGTTTCACACAAAATTGCAGAAATATGTAGGTATACATCAATCTTATTGTCTCGGTAATAAGGTGTATGTGCAAATTTTTTAAACATGGTATGTATACCTACATATAGGTAGGTGCTAGGGATTGCAAATCCGGATGTATTTTAAAAAATCCGGATTTTCGGATTTTTTCCGAATCAAATCCGGATTTTTTGAATTTTTTTTTTTTGTTTATTAGACGCCAAGTTTTAATTTAAAAATGGTTTGTAGTCCAGTACTGGAACATGTTAATTACCCTGTAAACTCACAAAACTTACAAGTGGGCTATTTTTGTAGGCAGTTAGAATTTACTGAATACTACTTGTAAAAAAAAATGTATAACAGAATTTGACATTGCTTTTGGAATTATCTGGGTATTTGTTAGTAACACTTGTAAATCCAAAGAAAAAATAAGCAAGTGTTAATTTTCTCTACTAGATTATTGTATTTAACTATTAGAACAACACCTGTCATTTTCTAACACTTTCATCAAGAGCTTACGCCAGCATTATTAAAATCACGTAAAAAATATATGAATCTCTTAAAAAAAATTACAAGTCAATGATGGCTGCTGAAATGTATTTAAACCTGTTAAAAGTAACCACAGTTTTAATTTCTAACAAATTTATCAATAGCGTAGTTTTTTATAAGCAGTGGAATTTTCAAAGCGTTCTATTTTACACAAAAAAAATCTCATGATTCTCGAATCGGCTTACTAGATTCAGTTTTATTATAGTACATAGACAAAAATGCTAACGAATTCATCAATAGCTTCAAATTTTATTAACTTGTCAGTTATATCTCTAATTTCAATACACGCGACCTCGCGCGAGCCAGGCGAAAACTCTTTGCCTGTGTTTAATTTGACATTGCCCTAAAGTGCTGAACGTTTTCATGGGCCGACTGTAAATAAATCGAAAATAAAACGAGTAGATTGTTAGACACCGAACGGCAGCGGGATTGCGGGAGCACGGCCTTTTATTATTACAGGTACGTGATTGGCTGCAAGCACGCTGCGCCTGGCTCGCGCGAGGTCGCGTGTATTTAAATTAGGGATATCACTGATAAGTTAATAAAATTTGAAGCTATTGATGAATTCGTTAGAATTTTTGTCTATAAATTACTGTAATTTTGTTTAAGAGATTTTTTAAATTTTTTACGTGATTTTAATAATGCTGGCGTAAGCTCTTGATGAAAGTGTTAAAAAATGTTAGGTGTTGTTCTAATAGTTAAATACAATAATCTAGAAGAGAAAATTTACACTTGCATATTTTTTGTTTGGATTTACAAGTGTTACTAACAAATACCTAGATAATGTCAAAAGCAATGTCAAATTCTGTTATATTTTTTTTTTTACAAGTAGTACTCAGTAAATTCTAACTGCCTACAAAAAGTTGCGCACTTGTATGTTTTGTGAGTTGAATTCGGATTATTGGTGAATGCAATAAAAGTAAAATAAGTTTATTTTAGAACTCGCTTTGCCACTTGTTCGCTTATTTTTTTTTTTTTTGTTTAATTCGTTCGTTCAATTGTTTTCATCTGCTATTAGTCGTAAGACTATAATCAGATCGTTTGACGAGACATTGGCGATTGTGAGAAGATGGTACCAATGACCAGCTCTCAATCATTCACGGGAACACATTTGCCCTTTTCAGTGTGTTAATCTTGCCAGGCTGTAGCAGCATCTTTACAAGCGAATTCAGATGAAGAGATGAACGCTCTCGATCTTCTTGTATCGTTCTACTTCCATTCGTAATTGTTGGTCTTCAAGATATGGGTGCATCTTGTCCCCTGAAATCACTCTCAGGATGTTGTTCTGAGCCCTTTGCAGACACTCAGTGTTCGATTTGCTGGCTGTGGACTACATTTAAATGTCATAGGTCCACATTAGTTTTAAGATAAATAAGCTGTTTGTTGGTGAGGCATAGGGCCAATTGTCTGCTCAAGAGCCAAATCAGATTTTCAAAGCGCCGAAATAATTTGTCACCGATCTTTTTTATATGGTTTTCCAAGTCAAACATTGGTCCAAGTAAAAACCCAAGTATTTTACGGTGGTGGTCTGTGGAAGAATGCTTTCACCTAGTTTTACAGGCGAACATAAAAGTAATTTTTGAAGGTTAAAGTTATGTATTGAGATTTGGAAGCACTAGCCCTAATGCGCCATTTTTGCAGCCAGACTTTGGTTGCGTCCAGTTGGTCCTGCCCTGCAGTTGGTTGCTTGCTACTCGTTTATCGAGACGATTGATAGGAGTGTTGTCAGCAAAAGTTGTATCTGATGGCACGGCTGGAAGATCGCGTGTAAATACGTGCGTGTTATACACCACTGGTTCAAGAACAGCCCTCCAGTCAGGCATGGGAAGAAAGAATTCCATGAATCGACAACCTTCACTTTGAAAAATCTATCCCTTAGATAGGATACAATCACAGGGTAAATAGAGTGGGGCAGGTATTTTTTAATCTTGCACAGTACGCTCATATGCCACATTCTATCAAACGCCTGTTGGATATCCAAGAAGGCAGCTGAGCAGTATGCCCTCTTCTCTAGGCAGAGTCTAGTGGTGTTATAGAAGCGAAATATTTGTTTGACTGTAGAATGTTGCTTACGAAAGCCAAACTGGTGCCAACCACCAGCTCACCACCAGGTGAGGTATCCCCGCTTCAGCCAGGTGGTTATCCAGTCTTCGAAGAAGTATTTTCCCCAGTTTTTGATATCACAAAAATGTAAGGCTTATTAGCCTTACACCACATTCTAATAGACCTATTGGTCTATATAATATGGTTTCCTTAACGAGTTTTCCAGGTTTCTGAATCATAATGATCCGAGATACTTTTCAAAGACCCTGGGTAGTAGCACTAACAGCCTTATCACACTAGCGATTTGCGAGCGAGTTTTGTATTGAGGCGATCACGCAACGTGTTCGCCGCGAGCGATATTAGTATGAAGCACTCGCTGGTAAATCGCTAGTGTGATAAGGCTGTAAGTCTTGCACGTGCAGGTGACGCACTCGACACAATTAGTGATTACTGAGTGTTAAGTTGTGCAAGTAGTGCCCAATAGTTACTATTTACTTGCTAAAATCAGTTAAGGGTCGGATCTCGAAAAAATAACAACTTTAATAATGGACGAACATTCACGCTTGAATTTGAAATTGCAGGAAGTAATTAAAGAAATATTAAACGTAATTCTGTTTGTTGATTAATGTTTTCGGACCATTTTTCCATGATAACGAGCATCCCGGTAAAACGCTAAGCAAATCGAACAAAGCAGCAGTGCAGACAGCAATGAGAGCCCTTAGTTCAATTTCACGTCGCAACAAGTGTCTCGAGCGTGTTTGCGTTAGGGTGTTAATTACTATGAGAATAGTTTTTTGCCGATACGCGCCGCTAGAGGCGCTGTCGATTTACCCATTTTAATGGAAACGTTGACGTGAATGTGATCAAGACGTTTTCTTGTGTTAAAAGTTACACTAGAGGCTCAGCGCGCAGCGCATCACTTCTTATTACTTCTCAAGTACGATTTTTATGATTGGTAAATACATTATGTTGCAAAAAAAACGAGCACTAAAGATTTTATTGATTATCATGATATTTTATGTTGCATAATATTTTGATAATTATTGTTTGTAACATTTTACCTTTTTACTATCTCATTATTATATTTTTTAGACCCACAAGTAAAAATCTCAGAAAATTTTAATATGAAAATGAAAACCAGCAATTTTAATGAATATAATGTAAGTACGTAAAATAGTTTTGTTCGTACACTTTTTATTGAACATAGACATGAAAATCAATAACGAGTGTGTCCACCTCTACGCTAGTCACAACTATGACAGCTTCTATTCGTTTTTTCATGCTTCCGATCAAGTTTGCTATGGTCTCTTGAGGTATCAGTTCCCGTTCAGTCTGAATAACATTTCTCAAGTCTGTGAGATTTTGTGGAGCTGGAGTAACAGCTCGAACCCGGCGTTTTACGACGTCCTACAGATGTTCTATAGGATTTAGGTCGGGACTCCTCGCTGGCCAATCAAATCGACGGATCCCAACCTCTTCCATGTAGACGGTCACATCGGCGGCACGGTGAGGGTGAGCGTTATCGTCCATAAAAATGGATCTGTTTCCCATTACAACCAATTCAGGTTGCACATGTGGAACAAGAATTTCTGAGATATATTACATATTATATATACATTTTGCAAGAAAACTAACTCCCGTACGAGTTGTAAAAGTTATCCCCGCCCAGAACATTATGGATCCTCCACCATACGGTGTCACCTCTTCAAAACACACATCGGCATACCGTTCGCCCTGTCTTCTCAGAACTCACCGACGTCTTTCTTCACCATGTAGACATATACGGGCCTCATCGGAAAACAGAACCCTACTCCAATCCTGCATTGTCCATTGTAATAAATTTTGGCCAAACCTTAGTCTTGCTACGCGATGCCCACGGAGTAATTTCGGACCTCTAGCTGGTCTTTGAGAATTTATACCTGCCCCCATAAGCCTCCTCCTTACAGTCCATTTGCTAACTCTCACTGATCTCATTTCTTGTAGGTGGTTTTGAAGGTCGTTGTAAGATTTTCGTTGATTTCTGAGAGCGTTTGGTAGTCGTTCGATTTACAAAATTAAAGAATATTTTTCATAAAATTTTAATTTAGAATGTTCATTCTTAATGGCTAGCACGCGCATTTGAACATAGAACAACAGTTGCAAATAAACATAGGATGATTTATATTAAATAAGGAATAGATTTACAAAAAATCTTAAAGTGCTCATTTTTTTTGCAACAGAGTGTATGTAAATAAAAAATCCGGATATCGAAAACATGTCAAAATCCGCAAAAAAATCCGGATTTTCGGACTCCGGATTATCCGGATTGCAATCCCTAGTCGGTGCCCTTGACTGTACCTACATTTTTGCATGCTGATGAGGCAGAACGCAGTGTTGGTTATGTACCTATATAACTTATGATGACCTGTATTCTCGCAATAAAAATATTTCATTTCACTTACTTTTGCAGAAAAATGTTGAAAATTACGTTATTGAATGTTATGACTGCCTGGCATTATTTTTATGCATTCAGCTCATAAACAGATACCGATGGATGTGTCATAAAAGAGCAGTGGCAGCTTTAGACAGGTAACAATTTTAAATGACTAGATGCAATTTTAAATCTCAACCTGTTTGAAATCTCAATTACCTTGATCTCCAAACATATTTTAAGTGCAGTAGTGTATCCATAGGTATTATTCTACACCCCATTAGTTATGCTAAGGAATTTAAATAAACTGATTCAATAAAATAGAAAAATTTCGATGTGAGTAACCTAGGACTGGCTGGTGCAACAGGTTGCGCCCGTGACGTAATGTCAAGGTACCGGGTTCGATTCCTGGGTTATATCTTTTCTGGTTTTCTAGGTTATTTAGGAATTAAATCACAATAGGTATTGTCAATATTATTTTTACAAGAATTTCGGTTTTGCAGTTAACTTTTTTGTTTATATCATTGAATGGATCTCTATTATTTTTCAGTTACTGGGATTCATTACATAGCATAATTTGGCCGAGGCTGGATTTAGTGTTAAGATTAAATATTCAAAGCGTCCGAGAGTGCGATCCGGCTAAATTATCCAACAAAGAGTTGGGTCCCCATTATGTAAGTATACTTTAATGGATTTATTCAGAACTAGCTGATGCCCGCGACGTCGTTGCGTAGAATTCGGTTACCGCTATCCCGCTGGAACTATGCAATCTTCCGGGATAAAAAAAATAGCCTCTTTTTTAACCTAAGGTATAAATAAGCTATCTCCATTTCAAATTTGAACCAAATCTGTCCAGCCGTTTCAGTGTGAAGAAGTAACAAACATACCTATATATATGTAGGTATAGATACTCTACACACGCACAAAGTTTCGCATTGAAATATAATATTAGTAGGATTCATTTTCACACTCGGACATTATTTGACTTATTATTTTCATGAATATGAACCTCCGCAAAGTAACGCCTGATTCAATCAATTAACTAACAAACTATTAATTTACCTCTCTGAGCGCGGCGGGGGTGAAAACGAACTTCAGGTTTGTTCCCGTCGTGTCACACCCTCAACTGTCACACTGTGACTCGTTGGGAATATTTTTATTAAAAAAATCCCAATCAGTCACACTGTTACCAGATGGGACAATTTAAACCTTTGTTCCCAACGAGTCACATCCTCAACTGTCACACTGTGTCTCGTTGGGAATATTATTTACAAAAAAAATCCCAACTAGTCACACTGTTACCAGACGGGACAATTTAAAAACTTGTTCTCAACGAGTCACACCCTCAGCTGTCAAACTGTGACTCGTTGAGAATAATATTTACTAAAAAAATCTCAACCAGTCAACACTCTTACTAGATGGGACTGCTTTTAATTTATCTTATTCCTAACGAGTTAATAACGAGACAATAAATGGCGACCAAATAGGAGAATGAAAAGAAAAGTCAGACAGCTTTTACTATGGATACATTATACACATGACTATCGATGAATATATCATCTACAGTTAAAATCATTATGCCTATTACTACATCCGGTTAGGGTAAATCTAGGTAAAACTCATAGGTTAGGTTAGTATTGCGTCAGGGCCGAAGACCTAAACAACTCAGAAATAGGAGCTCCGCGAAGCAGAGATCCGTCGACTTTGTCAAGTTATACAAAAATATCGACTAAGGTCAGGTAAATCTAGATAAATAGGTTAAGTTAGGTTAGTATTTTGTCAGGGCCGAAGGCCCAAAGCACCCGGGAATAGGAGCTTCGCGAAGCGGAGATCCGTCGACTTTGTCAAGTTATACAAAAATATCGACTAAGGTTAGGTAAATCTAGATAAATAAGTTAGGTTAGTATTACGTCAGGGCCGAAGGGCCAAAGCACCCGGAAATAGGAGCTCCGGCGACTTTGTCAAGTTATACAAAAATATCGACTAAGGTTAGGTTAATCTAGATGAATAGGTTAGACTAGGTAAAAAATGCGTATTTATTACAGTAAAAAAAAAATTGAAGCTGTAAGAATAGGTATGTAAATCGGTAAAAATATCTTAAAATTCTTATTAGGTTTATATTTATCTATTTTGTAACCGTAACGTTAACGTCTTCCGGCCAATGTAACAAAAAAAGGTGATAATATGTATAAAAGTCGTTAATATGTATAAATAGGGTGCGCCTAATTTTACAGGATTTTTTAAATCCGATTATTGCAGAAATATTTAATTATGTTTAGCGTCCTTAGCCATCTTAGTAAAATAATTGAAATCTGAACTCTGATAATTTTTCAGATTTACAGGTTTTTATTCTTACAGGTCCTGTTGATTAATGTTTTTTGTCATTATAATTTGACGACTTCAAATTATAATAAACTAGCTTTTGCCCGCGACTTCCTCTGGGTAGATTTTGGTTATCGCTATACCGCAGTAACCATACAATTTTCCTGAATAAAAAGTAGCCTATATTAATACTCAATGTTCAAACTATCTTCTTGCCAAATTTCATCTAGATTGGTGCAGCGGTTTTTCCGTGAAGAGGTAACAAACAGACAGAGTCTCTCTCAGAGACAGAATTACTTTTGCATGACAATTGACACCAATTGACCTAGTCCCAAACTAGGCAAAGCCTGTACTATGGGTACCAGACAACGGATAAACATGCTTATAGGAAAAATAATTTATTACAACAAAACAAACAAAAATAATAATAACATTAATTAAATTTAGAACCTAAAATGGAAAACGTCCTCGAGTCCGCTACCTAGGGCAAGGTGCCCAAAAGGCTGGCGGCGTTGCCTCTTTGTATAGCAATGTCTATACGTTGGCCGTGGAACCCGCCAGCCCTTTGGTCACCTGTAATTTTGGTTATTTTTTTTCCTTAATATATTAAAAAATACCTATATGTATAGATAAATATATACTTAAACTAGCTTTAGCCCCGCGGCTTTGCCCCCGTGAAATATTACAAAACGGGCTAGTTCCCTATCCCGTGGGAATTCCTAAAAATTCCTTCTTAGTGCACCTCTAGATACTCAAGGTATATGTCTGCCAAATTTCAAGTCTCTAAGTCCAGTGGTTTAGGCTGTGCGTTGTCTGTCAGTCAGTCAATCAGTCACGGTACCGGGTTGTCCCATCTGGTAACAGTGTGACTAGTTGGGATTTTTTTTATAAACAATATTTCCAACGAGTCACAGTGTGACAGTTGAGGGTGTAACTCGTTGGGAACAAGGGTTTAAATTCTCCCATCTAGTAACAGTGTGACTGATTGGGATTATTTTGATAAAAATATTCCCAACGAGTCACAGTGTGACAGTTGAGGGTGTGACTCGTCGGGAACAAACGAAACTTCAAACGTGAACGCAACTGATAGAGCAAGCAAAAGTTTGCTTCCACATTCAGAGACGCTTAATGACATTGAACAATAATTGACATTTCTGAGTGTGGAAGTTAACTTCGTACTATATAACCACTGGTCGCGATAGTTTATCCAGACTAGTATGATAGAGCAAGCAAAAGTTATCTTCCACATTCAGAGACGCTTAATGACATCTTCGTACTATATAACCACTGGTCGCGATAGTTTATCCAGACTAGTATGTTAAAATGTAGACTTATATAATATGTCAATGGATAAAATATTTAATGACGTATTTTATCGCGGGCCCTAAAACGTGCTATTGTGGAAACATAAAATTAACGCTAGGTTTAACTTATCCCAAGACACCGTCAAAACAGTAGTAATTATGATTACCTACCGTGATACCGCATTACCGTGATAGAGCAGTAGATAAATTGTCTACTCGATCGTCAAGTGTGGATAAATTACCGCTTTAACGTGCTAGCTACCGCTACATAAAATCGTTTACTCATTGGTAAATAAAATGGGTGGGTAAACCTTAACGTGCAAGAGGGGCTGGAGTGACAGCTTCCGATATACCTATCACGTTACGATTGTAGACAGCTTCGATCTGTGATAATATACGATTATCACTATCCCGCGGAAGCTGTGCAACTTTCTCGAATAAAAAGTAGCCTAATGTTGTTCCTCAATGTTTAAACTATCTATTAGTATGGATAAATAGCATTACACAGGTTACAGACTGGTATTTTTTAATTTGATATTGATTGTCGTCCACATACTAGACGCGTGTTAGAGATACCTCCCGGTGTTGAAATACAGGCCAGGTGAGCAAGTAAATTAAAATAAGCGCCACCTTTTATAGACTTTAGATTATATGATGAAGATTTATGAATGTAAGTTTGTTTCAGATCACCCGTCGATATGCGGAATTCTCGGCTGCAATGTTAAGTCTCAGTGAACAGTTTCCTTCTGAAGACTTAAGTAATCTGCTTTTGAGTCTTCAAGACGAAGTCAATTGTTTTCTGCTGAAAATGGCGGCTGAATTTTCGCAACGTATACAACAATTAATATTCCTGATAAATAACTATGATATGATTTTGAGTATATTAATGGAAAGAACAAGAGATAACACCAAAGAAGCAGAAAACTTTAGGGATCAGTTGCAAGCTAGGAGCGCTGAATACGTGGAAGAGATATTAAGTCCACATTTTGGGGGCATGATGCAATTTGTAAAAGAAGGGGAACCTCTGCTCGAAAATGACAAGAAATCAGAGCTTTTAAGTATGGAGAAAAAGACCCTGTCGCTTGTTGCTTCCTTTAGTGCCAGCTGGAAACAAAGCCTAGAAGAAATACACCGGGAAGTACTCGTGTCTTTTCCTAACTTAGTTACAGGATCAGGTTTACTGCAAATGGCGCTGACGAACTTTGTGCAATATTATAACAAATTCGTAAAGCTACTAACGCCCAATGCTAGGACGCAACTCGTAAACATTCATGTTATTATGGTAGAAATAAAAAAATATAAGACTAACTATTAACTATAAAAATGTATTTAATTTAATATTTATTTGTACAGCATTCCATTTAGTAATTGTTAAGTGTGATTTTGTTTTTAGTTTTCAGACTTTTCTCATTAACGTTTGTATTCTTTTTATGCATGACGACAAAAATGATAATGTTATTAAGTAATTATTGAAGATCCTTATTTTAATATTTGGACATTTTCAGAAAACGGTGTACCATTTTTGCCAAAAAAGTCCTCAATCTTTCCATAGAAAATTTGTCAGTTTTGTGACGGTCCTTATAGAATGTATGTAAAAACGCGGACACATTTTTTATTATTTAATAGATAGTCCTTGTGATTCTGAGCAGAAATAATCCAAATTTGTTAGGTTATTAAAAAAAAGTAAATGGTTCACCGTTTTCTGAAAATTACCATTTATACTTATAAAACCGCCGAGGGCGATTTAGAATTTAGACCTGAATATAAAATTAGCACAATGAACCTACGTTTTAATTACTTTTGAATACAGTTGCTCAAAAAGTGGTACTAAAAGTGTTATTCCACGACGACGAAATACAGGAGGCCGACGGGCGCGCGCCTGGCTCACCGCCTTTGGTTTCATTGTAATTTTTTCGCAAATATATTAAACTATTAAAAAACGTTGTTTGGTACACGTGTGGAAGTCATTTTCACCCGTCCCGAATTTTGACCCTCGTCTCACGGCTCGGGCTTAGACACCTCAGAACTCGTGCAAAATTACATACTTTCCGCACTCGTATCAAAAAGTACTATAATTATAATTATCTGCGTTTGTTATTATAACTGCACCACAGCGCCGTGTAATGATGTAGCAGAGTAAAGACGGGTGCCTAATTTTATATTTTTTCGTCTAAAGAGGATGGCAAACCTTATGTAGCGACCCTAGCGCCACACGCGGATGACGTCATCACTGTTCTGCATAGCGCTTACGAAGTTTCTCAAGTCGGTTGCATAAATACAACTTCCAACTCCCTTCGGACTTCGGTATCCAGGCATAACATCTACCTGGAGAGAGATCTCTGTATTGTGGTTCTCCCCAAGCTTATACGAGGTAAATAGTGGACCAGTGATGATTCGCACTGGCAACCTGTGACAAACGACGTCTGGTTGAAACTAAAGGGGCTTTGAACCGCTTAGTGTGGCGTGTGCTGGCCGTGTGAGATAGTTTGGGCGCATAATGTCCCACTCAAAAGGCAAAACGCAAAACGTCCCTCCACCCTAATTACTTACGTCCCATTCGCAAAACGTCTTCTTTGCAAATGGTGTGCCAAATACTTACCCTATTCGCATTACGTCCCTTTCTTAAAAGGTTCCATCCCTTTCGCAAAATTTCCCGTCGGTAAAAGCCCTACGAACGTCCCTACTGCATAATAGCCCTTTCGCAAAACGTCCCGATGCGAAATATCACATACTTACGCAAAATGTCCCGTCTGCAAATTGTACATCTAACCTTCGCCTAGCGATTTTAACCGCCACAATAAAATAGTATGGTCAGCTAGGAATAGACAGCAGTAGTACTTAAACGTAGACTTATGCCCTTATTCATAAAGTCACTCAAGCCTCTATTAGCTAAAATAGGTTTTGTCTTCTCCTTACTAGCGGAAATGTCAATGTGACAAAAAGGGACAAACGAACTTTAACGGCATATTAGTTAATATAGGTTTATGAATAACAGGGTAAGAGCTCAAATAGATTTGACTAAGACATTTACGGGACATTGTGCGAAAGGAACGTATTGCGAACGGGACATTTCATGAAAGGGACGTAATTTATGTGAAAGGATATTTTGCAGAAGGGCCATTTTGGGAATAGGACATTTATAAACGGGACCTTTTGCGAAAGGGACAAAGGGACATTCTGCATATTGGGACATTATGCGCCCAAACCAGATAAATTAGTTCATAAAGGCAAGACCTCACTTCACTAGGCGTAACTACGCGGCAGCGGAGCGACCCTACCTTAGTAAGTATACCACACTAGCACGACAGTGCGAAGACAAATTTCAAATTTGCTCGTCAGTCGTACGAGTTCTGACTAGCATGTTATTCTATTCTGAACAAGATGGGAGAAACGGACATCGATATTAGAATAGTGTTTTAAGCTATGTGAGGAAGAAGAAAGGCTGGACCAAGCCTATGGCGAAACGAAGGATATTCCTGCATGACGCTACAAAATATTCTTTACATGGAATCGTGGCGAGTTGGGCATTAACAAAAAAGTTATTTAGTGCGGTCTTGCCTGAGTGAGTTAATGAAAGTATCTTGGATCGCCTATGTGAATACACTTCACACTTGAAACTGAAAGCCGTGTTTTCCGTATAAAATGTGCAGGTACGTGTATGTGATACTAGGTGTACCTAATAGGTACTTTCATTCAATCCATTTGTGCCAGTGCAAGTGAACTCATCTATATATTGTATGGAAACAAGAACCTCTAAATGTAAAGTAGGAACAGTCAAGGTCACCTATTCACATGTATACACCAGAGTGCCAAAAATATGTATACGTAATGATTATATACATATTTTTGCAACTTTGCGCGGACCCAAGTCTTTGACTTTAACTGTATTAGTGGCTCTATGAGCAGTAGACCTCGTGAGCACATTTTTGAATTTTTTTAACAGACTTCAAAAAAGGAGGTTCTCAATTCGACTCTATGAGGAGTCTATGCTTTTTTTGTTTCTTTTATTTCCAAAAAACTAATCAACAAAAAGTTCTGTATGAGTAATTATCGAACCTGCTCACAAAATATCACAAGAATCTATTGAGAAATGTCCCCTTAGCGCGCTATCGTTTATCTACAACATAAAACATTCGTCACTCTCGCACTTGCTTTTATGTCGTGGATAAAATTTACCGTGCTAGAGGGTCGGTAGAGGAGAACAGCCGGACATACGAAAGTCTTGTCCAAGCTAAAACGGAGACGCTCACTTCGTTCGCTCGGTCAACTAATACTCGTAAATCTTCCTTCTTTTCTCATAACTTGACAAAGATTAAAATTCATTAAAATAAAAATAATAAAATGTTTATTTATTTCATTAAAGTTTACTCCACTTCCAAAATGAAGCAGTTAATCTTACGCGATCACAGATGTAACATAATAGGTACTTATACTATACACTTAATTACTTTTTTCACTTAGGTATTGTATTCTCCTTATCAAATGTACATGTGAAACCATTCTACAATCACATACTTGCACACCATGATTAGTAAAAGAAGGTTTCTCCACTAACTTGCCAGAAGTTATTGGATCTCATTGATCACAACTTGAATTTTAATTGTGATCTGTTCAGGTTTGCTGAAGAGATATTTTTGATAGAACAGTCTTCCATGACTTCATGGGTCTTTCTTTGACATAATTTTTCAATAAATCTTGGAGCTCTGAAGAAACATTCTCTGGTTTCCAGAAGAGCAACGCTTTGATGACACGGTTTTGATTGTGCCGGCTCATGTATATTAAACTTGTGAAAATTGCGTCCTCCATTTCTTTCGAAGCTAAAAACAGAATGAAAAATTGCAGTTAGTTCAAAGTAATAAAAATAGCAAGAACCATCAGGTTTCAGGAGCGATGAAGACTAAACGAATGTAAACTTTATATTTTTTCAAATGTAAAATGAAAAAACTACTCACGATTTCTATTCAGCATATCAGATAACTGGTTGATGACGATTTCGCAATTGATTTTCATTTCCATGGGGTAGGGCTTCAGCAGCGGTCCCAGCAGCGACGCACAGAAGCACTTCACACGGTCTGGGACCTCCTTCTGCTCCATGATGGGTAGCAGCATATTTTTAACTATGAAGTTTTGACACCACCGCGCCCCGTGCCTTTTTGCAAGAATTATAAGCGCCATCCTCAACATTTTCTTTTCGACCGAAATATCTGTAATAAGATAATTATTTGTTTATCAAATAGTTATATGTATATCGTTAATTAACAAAACATGTACACATAGAAAATAAATAATTAAAAATGATACTATAACAATAACCTCGTAATTCAATAATAGAAGTCCTGAACATTTCGAGTATTCGCGTTTCATTCCACTCGGACATTTCATAGAAATACTTTCTATTTAAAATGTTTCTAATTTCCTGTACTCTGTTGAATCGGTCTTCACATTTATAGAAGTGCAGCAGGTAAACGAGACACGTCACCAAAGGATTTTTAGCTGCAAAATAATAATTAATTAGTTAGCAAGGCTAAGGGCGAATGTTTTAATCCCCAGAAAAACTCTTATAGGCCAATCAAATAAGAGCCATAACAAAAAAAGTAAAACTGCCTTAAAGAAAAACATTACATAAGTAATCCTCTAAAGCCATTTTATGACCAGCACAAAAATGAAGTCGGTATGGTGCGGTCTTTGAATAAAGCACCGACTTTAAAGAATTCTTTTATGTTTTTAACAGACTTGAAAAAAGAGGAGGTTTTGAATTCGTCGGAATGATTTTTTTTTTTTATGTATGTTCCCCGATTATTTTAAGGCGGTTTTACTTTTTGTAAAAGCTTTTATTTATTTCGCAATTATTTGTTTACTTAAAATTTAATAATTATCCTCCAACTATTCACGGTTAAAGAGTTGTACCCTCCAACACCAGCTCATCAACAATAAGATGATGACTTGGAAATCGGTCTACAATTGACGGAGTAATCGATGAACATACATAAAAAAATACATACAGTGGAACGTAGAACCTCCTCTTTTTTTTGAAGTCGGTTAAATAGTTTTTATTATTAGCTAATGATGATTTTGTTTGGTTACTCTAACTTGAACAGTTTAAATTATAACCTGATTTTTGGGGTTTCGTACCTCAAAAGGAAAAAACGGAACCCTTATAGGATCACTTTGTTGTCCGTCTGTCTGTCTGTCTGAAATTAATATCAAATACTCAAGCCTGCGGTCACTTGAAGCTGTGAAAAAATCAACCTTCTAAGTCAACGCAATCAAAAGATACAGTCATTAAAAAGGCTATTTCCATACAAATTGCCGAAATCCGAAAACCTGAAGGGTACTTCCAGTTTTCCTAGAAACTTGAAATTTGGTATGAAGGTAGCTCTTATAGCACAACCACTCAGAAAATTCTCAAAATCTTAAATTTTTGTCTGTAGATTTCGCAGACCAATATAAGTTGACCCCACACTGCGTACATTTTGCTTAGGAGCAGGGCTCTGCTAACACTGGACTTCTTAAAACACTGGGGAAAAGCGTTAGGTAAAACCTTTCTACGGAACCCTCGTGCGCGAGTCCGACTCGCACTTGGCCGGTTTTTTTACATTATCCTTAATTATTCGAAAATAAAAGAAGATCGAGGACTGATATTAAGCTTAGTGTTCTTAGGGCCTGCCAGTACACTATCTGAAAGAATGATAAAACCCTCTTGGGGGCCACTCTTGGTCGCTTAGCCTGCTAGGCTGTTTAGCGGTTATTTGGCTCCCAAAAGTTATGCTCATCTCCTGGGGTTACACACATTTTAGGATCAAATAAAGGTATTAAAACGAACGAAGTTACAATTTACAAGCGGAAGTCTCTTTCTAACAAAAGGCAGAAAGAGGCTTCCGCTTGTAAACTGTTAATTGTAGCTTTATAAAACACGGCCCTGTTTGCTGGAAATTAATTTGAAAAATTCAAATTTGATTGGCCTATTATCCTGTGGGATGTAGTATATGCGTATCTGTAGTGTATCAGTATCTTTTTTTTTATACGACAAGGAATGCAAACAAGCAAGTGGGTCACATGATGGTAAGTGATCACCACTGCCCATAGACACCCACAACTCCAGGGGAATAAAAGCTTATCAGAGGATTGAATGTTTGTAAATTTTATCATACAGTTAGGTATATACATAATTATACATACCTATTCCCATGTGCGCCAATGGTAAAATATGCATCCACACATCCAGGCATTGTCTAATTAGTGGGACAGCTTTAAACTGCAGACAATACATTGCGTCTATGATAAATAGCCTCAATCGATTTCTATTCTTGTCGTATCTGCACAATATCGCGTAAAAATGAGAGAGCGTTTCAATTACATCAAAATCTGGCGTTCTGTTCAGCATAAATAATGAATATTCAATGTTTTTCAAAATATTGTCTATAATATCGGGCCAACAAACTTTGAGTTGTGATACGATATAAATGAGTATCTGCTCAGCCTTTGTCATAGGCGGTGCTGGAGGCACATATACTTTGTTATACAGCTCTATCTTCCTTGCAGGGTCCTTCAAGTACTTCATCAATCCCGATAGTAATTGTATTTGCTTCCGGATTTTAAAATCCTGGACCAATTTATCCATTGCCTGTTTCGTGTCTTTAGGGGATAACTTTTGAATTTCTGCAATATCATCTTCCAGTTTTTTACATATAGCCTCTACGACATTTTCTGGAAATAAAAAAAGATTTTTTCTTTAAACCTTATAACTTATAACCTTAAGAAAATTATTCATATTATATACACATTACACATATTCACATCATATCAAACTAGATTACCTGATATAATGAAATAAAAACGGATCACTCACGTATATAAGTCGAGTTTAGCCCGACATGTTTCGGACTAATTCGTAGTCCTTCCTCTGGGAGCGCACGACCCAGCGGCAGCGAGACGCACACTGTACGACGAGATTCTGCTCGCGCGACTACTCAGTGCAGCGCGCAGTGTGCATCTCGCTGCCGCTGGGTCGTGGGCTCACTGAGGAAGGACTACGACTTAGTCCGAAAGATGTCTGGCTAAACTCGATTTATATACGTGAGTGATCCGTTTTTATTATTTCATTATGAATGAGTCTCACGGTAGTTTCATGTTAAAAGTGCATTACCTGATACTTTGGGAACCGAAGATTTTTGAGGTTTTCCGCCGTATTTATCCAGAAACGCGCATAAAATACCAAATTTCGGATGTTCTGCTCGCCTTGGCTTGCGTGCGTCACATTTCTCTGTGGGCATTCCCAAATCACTTTGCTTTTCTTTTAATAGCGAGTCATCAAACATGTCTAAGTCTTCATAATTTAAAAGTTTTTCATTTGCATGTTTTGTTTGTTTTTCCGTTAGTCTTTCAGACTCATTGCATATTATTTCACTTTCAGACTGTACTGCTGAACTCCGTAACATCCTCTTAGGAGAGAGATCGGGTTGATCCATTGATGGACGCTTGAGCCTTTTACGGTTTTCTGACGACTGGTCTACATTATTACTGTTATCTATTTCTTCCGTGACTGTTGGAAGAAAAGACTTTGCAAAATTACTGGCACTAGTGATCCTATTATTCGTGAAACAGCTGTCACTGTTATTTTTGTCGCGATTTCTACCATACATTTTAAGAGCTGGGCGTGTTTGACTTGGTGACTGTGGTTGCGGTTTGAGAGGCTTGTCTAAAGGAGTAAATTCTTTATTATGGCAAACAAAGTCTTTTTCTAGTGACGCTGAATTGTCATCAATATTATCAATACTTTTAGTTTGACTCCGAGTTCTGACAGTTCTTTGACGACCTCTCAATAGTTCAGAAACTGTTTTGGAGATATCTTGGACATTTCTGTCATAGCATTCATTTACAACTACCTTAGGTGATATATCTTTGGTCAATTGAGGTGGTAAATCGTCCAAAGTTTTCTCTTGAAGTTCATCATGAACCACATTTTCGCTTTGCCTGATTTGTTTCTTTTCTTGTATATCCAAGTGATTACTAGTAGTTGCAAAATCTGAAGGTTTTTGAGCATTTTTCTTTCGTGATAGTGGCACACTGGAAGCAACAACATTCTTGCTGACAACTTCCTTAGATTTAATCTCAGCCATCACTTTGCAAGCTTTTTCATAAGCAGCTTTGCTATTGTTGACATTATCCGAGTTGAACTGTTCTTTACATATTAACCGTTTTGGTTGTATGCGTCTTTTTCTTTTACTCAGAATGTCAACTTTCTTGATCTTACCTTTAGGCATCATTTTCTTTCGCAATTTTTCTAATTTCGTGACTTTCCTCATCTTAGGTGATTTTTTGACGTTTTTATCTTGCTTCTCTTTCGACACCTGTTCTTTTAATATCTCGTGAATACTATTAGTATCACTTTCGAGGCAATCTGGCGCTAATTCAATGACGATCTGGTGTTCATATTCGTGATCTGACATTGCGTCGTCCGATAAAATGCCTTGATTTAATAAGGGTTCTTCAAATTGCAACCTTTGTTTTGTTTTGACGTTATTATTGTCTTCATAATCGTCATCGAAACTCGCGTGGTCATTGTCAACATTCAAGTGTAGCGAATCAGGTGTCTGTGGCGACCCGGGCTGCGATGGTGACGCAGGCAGTGGCGGGGTCGATCGCGACGAAGCTGATGGCGATATTGGTGGTGGCGACGCCGACGTCGCGGTATGCGGTGGGGATAACGCGACTGGTGTCGGTGACGCAGGCGGCAGAGACGACACTGATTGTGATGGCGACATAGATAATGATGGCGTTGGAGAAAATAAAGAAACTGGTGCTCGTTGCGACGGCGGCAAGAAGCCATCATTTGGACTTGGTGGTGACGAATCATCAAACAAACTGTTTAGTCTCTCCAATTTCGATTTCTTGCCTTTGAAATCTAACTTCTCTATACCACTGGGCATTTTCTCAGGCACTTGAATCTTTTGCGCAAAATTGTGTTCAAGTTTCTGGTGGTGTGGCTTTTTTGTGTCTTCAGCTTCCGTTACAGCAACTTTTGATATTAATGGCGTACCCCCAGTGTCCATGACACTATCATTTTTGATCAATGGATTAAGTCTAAGAAGGAAATTATTAATATTCATTATATCCTTTGCTAGTTTGGCAACTGTAGCCTGCAACGTAACGTTTTCTTCTCTGATTTTCGCTGCTTCTGGACACATGGTGTTGTGTAATATTGTTTGCGTCGCAATGTTACCTGTTACTTGTAAGTTGCGTGATTTTGCAGGTGTAGTTGGGAGAGGTGTTATTAATTTTTTGCTGAATCGCATCGTGTCTAATATCATCTGAATTTCGCCATCATTACTGTTTTCATCTTCTAAACAACAACTGTTATTTAATTCCAAGCATTCTTTCTCTTGAATATTTTGATGATTGTTATTATTACAACAGTCTGATGTAGTATCTCCTAATTTAAGTGGACTAGTAGCAACAGCAATATCCTTAGTAACATTTTTGAGGGGACTTGTTGATTTTTCCATGGACTGAGTTACGACGATGGGACTCACTACTCTATCAATCATTATAATGGGAATACTGCTACTACTTGCTTTTTTGTTTTCACATGAACAGTTTGTTATTGTGCGATTAGGACTTTTCTGCTCTGTCTCTGTCAAACACTCTAAGCTTTCGAACATTACTGGGCTCGTAGCGACATTAATGAACTGTCTAATTGGAACGGGGCTGGTAGCTATATCAACTGTTATTTTTTCTTTGTTTTTTATAGCTTCTGCACCAAGAGGACTATGTTGGCTGAAGTATTCTGGACTATTAAAGCACTTATCGCTGTCTGAAAACGCCAAAGATGAACCTCGGCCAGTATCTAAGCTAACTACTTCATTACTGCATTCTGAATCGCGATCATTGTCATCTCTTGAGGGTTCATTTCCTGAAAGAATAAATGAAAAATTAATTGGGAGAAAAAATCGGGCAAGGGTGTTAACATGCTAGTATGCTGGTTCCTTATTTTAGAGAAATCAGCAACAATTTAAACTATGAGGCTTTTACTGGTCTTAAAAGAAGGCAAAGCAAGCTCAAGTTTTCATGCGAGATAAAAACAGTAAATGCCATTACCTGCATTAATAACAAGGCCTTCCAGTTTGGCCCCAATTTTATTCTCAATCCCTTTTGTGGTGGACAGGTCCTGTTAAAAACAGAAGATTTGAAAAGAATTACAAAACAGAGTCAAAAATATATATTAAAGTAAAACTAAAATACTTACAAGTTCCTCATTACATTCACCAGAGTCCGATAGAGGTGACATTGGCGTATGGAAGCTATCTGCCTCATCGCAGCTCTGTTCTCCTGAATCACAATCATTAACAGCACTTGATGTTCCACATTTCGTCAAAAACAATTTTAGTTCTTTTGATAACTTTTCTGAAATAATGAAAAGACATTTTAACTTAAGTATAAATGATAATAATAGAGCCTATTTTGTTTGTTGTTTATAAGCATTATTCAATATCTCACTTTTTCCAAGAACAACTTTGCTAATACTGCTGATATTTTTGATAAAAAGCTCATGTTCTCTCTGAAGGTTTCCAAGTTTTTTCTCCTGTTCTTTAGAATTTGCTTTTTCCAGTTTCTGTTCAATCTTCAAAGATTCAATTTGTGTCTCATTTTCTTTAACTAGTTGCTGAAAAAAAAAGATATCATAATAATAACTAATAAGCATGTGCCATATTTAGCATATATTTTAGTTACATAAAAATGCAATATAATGACATGGAAAAAAATATTATATTAAAATTCATGTCAAATCAAGCTAATTAAGACTAAGGTGGCCGAGAAATGACACAGCAAGTTATACAGAATATATCCAAAAACTTTTGCAACTTGTTTTTTTTTGTCCAATCAACTGGTACCTAGACAATTGAACAGATAATGGGAGATGTGACTTACTTGTAACTGTTTGGCATGCGATTGCATTCCGTCGTAGCGGTTGTTGGCCATAGTACATTTTTGTTCCAGTTCTGAATTTGAAGTTTGCAGCTTTTTTACTTCCTGAAAAACAAAATAAATAAAATTTAACAACTAAGGAAGCTCATTTCAGGATGAACAACACTACTTTGCAAAAAGCTCATAACATAACTAATTTCATTACTATTTATTTATATTATAATACACAAATTAAAGTTCATTTTGAAACCTTATAAAATTTTGAGATGTACATTAAAAAATTATGTAAAATTAGTGACATAATTGATTAATGATTGAAATTTATTTAAATACTAGCTGTTTTTCCCGCGACTTCGTCTGCGTAGATTTCGGTTATCTATCCCACGGGAACTGTACAATTTTCCCGAATAAAAAGTAGCCTCTATTATTCCTCAATGTTCAAACTATTTTCTTGTAAAATTTCAGATAGATTGGTGCAGCGGTTTTTCCGTGAAGAAGTAACAAACAGACAGACAGAGACAGAGTTACTTTCGCATTTACAATATTAGTTTATAAAGAGTATAGATAATATTGAAATATAGATAGTTAACATTAAGATAATAAATTGCATACATAACTATAATTGAAATTATAATTACTTTAAACTTGACTATACCCTGTTTATTTTGAGATTAGAAATGAAATGGTCAAATGTTTTTAGGTAAAACGAAGACACTACTTAAAATTTAAAGGTGACCAATTGCTCGTTTACTTCCCTTTGAATAAAGAAAAAATATGTTAACTTGTACGTCGAAAACATAATAATTACCGCTAATAAATGTTAATACAATGTATTATTTCCAGTCATCGTTACCAACATGCACTTTTCGTAGCAAAGGGTACGGTTAGCAGAAAAAACAAATACATTGAATATTCACTTTTGTTCTTAACTATGAAATAAATACTTACCTTCTTAGGATTACACCTCTCTACACCTCTAGATATTATTCTTTACGGTACAAAACCTTTTTCGCCCTAATATATTTTTAAAACAATATACGTCAAATGACATTTCATAAAAATACAACTTCAGTTAAAAATCTACGCGTAGTGTTTATTTTATTCTAAATAAATAATAATACAATGCACATCATATCTAGAGTTGCTATTCAAGTATTTCAAGTGGTGTCTTAATTAAGTACACGTATGATTGTCGAAAATTGTTAGTCTTAATGTAATGTTTGACATAACTCTTCTTTTCTCTGAAACCATTCATTTTCAGAATTGTTATAAAACAAACCTAACCTATAGAGTTGTACAGGTGACCATTTAAAAAAATATGAAAAAGGAAAAAAATTATGACCAACAAAAAATAAGACAAATGTTACATTATGACTTATAAAATTATGGCAGTCGAAAGGATCCCAATTTGGATAAATGATTATAAACATGTATTATAAATCTCATAATTTTGGAAATACCTATATAAACTTTTAATATGTACTTGTGTATTTGTTTTTTTGTCAACCATACTTTGCTACGAAAAGTGCACGTTGATAACGATGACTAAATTTATTTCCCAATTTATCTTTGAATTGCCAAAAAACGTGTGTGATAAACTGTTAATTGAAAATCTTAAAATAAATTGGACAATAAGAACACAAAGCTTTAACATCCTGCAGTCTAGATCAAAAATACTTTTATCTGTAATCTATAAATAAAAAATAAACGAACCTACTGTATAATGTTTTTAAAGTTAGGGAATGGAATGATACAAAACTTACTTCCTCTAACTTTGTGCATTTTTCACGATAATCCATGCTCTCTATGCATGCTTGTTTGTATTCTTCTTTGGAAGTAAGGAGACATCTTTCCAATGCTCTGCAGCCCAACCTTTTATCATAGAACTTTCTGATAAGGGAGCTGAAAATGAGATCAATACCTAATCAATATTTGAATAGCAAACTTAAAATAATTAAGGCTTTAACTTTGCTACATTCATTAAATTTCACAAATTAAATACATTACACTAAATACACACAAACCAACATGAACAAATTAGTTACTGGAATTTACGTTGTGTTTGTGGAATTTGCATCTCTACTAGCATCTTTTTAGGGTTCCATAGCGAAAATGACTAAAAAGGAACCGTTATAGTTTCGTCATGTCCGTCCGTCCATATGTCACAGGCATTTTACTCAAAAACTATAAGAAGTATATCGATGAAATTTGAAGTACAAGGCCGCGTTTTATAAAACTACAAGTTACAATTTACAAGCAGAAATCTCATTCTATCACCTTTTGTTAAAAAGAGACTTCCATAGCTTTATAAAACACGGCCCAGGTGTCTTGTAGAAGCCGTTACTTAGTTTGATAGTTAAATAACAAAAATAAATATTTTTGGGGGGGCACTCCATACATGTAACAAAAGTTAAAAAAAAAAATTGCAAACATCAATGTCACAGCTCACACAGCATCAGCGTCACGTCTCAGCGTCAGCTCTTTTAAAAACACATTCGAAGTTCTGAAGCATTTTTTTGATTAAGTGAATATTTTCGGAAATAATCGCTCCGAAAGGTACATACATTGTTCCCACTTTTCCAGAGTAGGTATTTTAAATCGTCCAGTATTAGCACAGCCATATTCCTAAGCAAACTGTATGCAGTATGGGGTCATTTTATACCGGTTACTGGCATAGACAAACATAAATAAGTTGGTGAACTATTACTTGTAAATCTGTAAAGCTTACTTATCTGTGATAGTTTTCCTTTTTTAAATTAAAATCACTATATACCTACAATAATGCTCACAAATTTTTTTCGCATTTCCAATTACAACAGATTCTCTGGTAGAGGGCACTTGACTCTAACAGAAATGAGCACTTAAAAACGAAATATTTCACAAACTAATTCCTCAATCGAAAAATCTTTGGACACCCCCAACATTTTTACAAGACCTACCTCAAAAAAAAAATATTTTTCATGACTTTATTCTAGCACTTTGTTGGCCTAATTAATATATACATATGCGTCCAAGTCATCGCACACACACTTGACCTCCTGCTGAATGTCCCAAAGAGACAGATTGCAGTTTAATATAAAAAGAAAAAAAAAATTAAAAAAATATGCATGCAAAATTACAGCTTTCTAGCATTTATAGTCTCTTAGCTAAGCCATGGACGGACAGACAGACAGACATGACAAAACTATAAGGGTACCATTTGACTATGGAATCCTAACCAGGCTATCATTTTTGCATGCAATTTATGTGTGAAATAAAATTTTTCATTTATCATGAGCTTTTTGGTGAAGGAAAACACCATAAGGAAAGCTACACACTCCTGCAAAGCAACTCAATGGTGTGTGTGCAGTTCCCAATCCGCACTGGGCCCGAGTGGGAATTATAGCCCAAGCCCTCTCATTCTGAAAGGAGGCCTGTGCCCAGCAGTGGGATGTAAAAAAAAGGCTGATGATGATGAATAGATTGAATAGAACTAAAACTATTAACATAAATAAGCCAATTTCATTGCAACATCCCAGCAACTTACTCAGTGGACATTATTTTACGTTTTGAAATAAATATTGCCTTGCGCACTTTGTCCTTATTGATTGGAACCTGTAACATAAGTTATAAATAGATTACACATGGTTTTCTAATGATGCCTATGAAAGAAAGTAGATAGGTCCATTGAGCGGCAAAAATTGTGACCCTCATATTATGTATGTACGGTCGAGGAAATTAATTCCTGACCCACCATGGAACCTTTACACAGTAAACGTCATAGTGACATTGCATAGCTTGACAAGGAAAATCGTTAAGACGTTTACTATGAAAATGTTCTATGGTGGGTCAGGAATAAATTTCCTCGACTGTACATACATAGGTATAGGTAATTTTGTATGTAGACCGATATCAAACACAATAAACTTGGTATGAGTCTATTTGACTAAACCAAAGCCATATTATCAGCAGCTACATTGTTTTGCAAGTACTAAAAGTAGCATGACGGCACCAGTGTTGCTTACTTTAAGCTGACAAGCACCAATAATGGACACTTCACTTTTAATTTAAAAAGATCATGTGGTTGTAAATTGACTGTTGTAAAATAAACTACTATCCCTTATTTTCTGTTAAATAAGACTTATTGTGCATTACTAGGTAATTTGCCATTACTGATGCCATTAGATTACCTTATATTTTTATACTGTAGAATGCAAATTTAGTTGCCGCCAAATTGCAAATGATAGCGGTAAAAGTATTTTGATTACTCCAACTAAGTAAGTACTAACAGAATAGTAATAAATCCCACGGATGTATTCAAAGTTTTTATTTAGCGGATTTTATTTAGGGGTACATTATTTTGATTATAACCTAACTTACCACAGCATTGTTTGATGATTGTTGGAAGAGATTTATGTCAAAATCCAATACGGAATCCTCAAATGTAGAAGTCATCCTGTTGATCACTAATTGCACTTACTTAGCAGTAACCATTTTTGTGGCAATATTTTCATAACATAATAAAACACGATCTCAAACCCGGCAAATGTCGAGGATTCAAGCCATAGATCTAAAGCAATTTTTTTTCCTCGTTCGTTATTGATTTTTGACAAGTTAGTTTTGTATCGCGGAATGACCGTGGAGCATGAACATGCATGTGAGCTTTATTTCCATAAACGACATTCACTTTGTTTAACCGCGCTTAAAAAAGCTAAGACATCAAGCCCATACAATCGTATCTCACCGAACAGGGCCGTGTTTTATAAAGCTACAAGTTACAATTTACAAGTGGAAGTCTCTTTCTAACAAAAGGTGATAGAACGAGACTTCCGCTTGTAAATTGTAACTTGTAGGTTTATAAAACACGGTCCAGGAATGTTTCTAATTTTTTGAAATTTAAATATAGCATTCAGCATTGGCCAAATGTTACTCTACAATTTTATTGAACTTTCGCCTCAAAACGACTTTACGAGGGCTGTTTGATAAGTACCAGTTTACTAAATGTATTAATATCACTGGCCACAAATAAGTATACCACCTTTTTAAGCCATTTTTCAGAGGCGGGAAAAAAAAGGCATTCTTTTGTTTTTTTTCTCATTTGACAACGATTCAGTGAAGGCGTGAACTTAAAATTGTTAAAATGGAGAAAGAACAGTATCGGTCTGTAATTAGATTATTATTTTTGGAAGGAAAACATGTGATGAAATAAAAGTAAGAATGCAAGCGGTATACCATGAATGTGCTCCTTCTATGACAACCGTCAGATATTGGTATAACGAGTTTAAGCGGGGGAGAACAACCGTCTTTGATGAGGATCGCCCAGGCCGGCCAGTTGAGGTGACTACAGACGATATGGTTAAGAAAATTTAAAATATCGTTTTAGCCGACCGCCGAATTAAACTTCGAGAAATCGTTGATGCTGTAAACGTTTCAATCGAGAGGGTACAACACATATTAGAAGAAAAATTGGGTATGAAGAAAGTATCGGCGAGGTGGGTGCCGCGTTTGCTCACGGAGGAGCAAAAACGGAATCGACTGACTACTTCGGAGCAGTGTTTGGCCGTGTTCAAACGTAACCCGAAGGAGTTTCTGCGTCGTTTCGTGACCGTGGACGAAACGTGGGTCCACCACTACACCCCGGAAATGAAAGAGCAGTCGAAGCAGTGGATTTTACCGGGTGAACCTGCTCCAAAGAAAGCATAAACCGTCCCATCGGCTGGAAAGGTCATGGCGACCGTTTTTTGGGATTCGCAGGGTATTATACATATTGACTATTTAGAAAAGGGAAAAACAATAACAGGGCAGTACTATGCCAATTTATTGGATGATTTTGACGCCGTGTTGAAGGACAAACGACCCCATTTAAAAAAGAAAAAAGTACTGTTTCATCACGACAACGCCCCGGCTCATTCGTCCAGAGTTGTGACGGCTAAATTAGCACAGTTACGCTACGAACTATTGTCTCACCCCCCGTATTCTCCAGATTTGGCCCCATGCGATTTCTTTTTGCTTCCCAACCTAAAAAAATGGCTCGGTGGCAAGCGATTTGGATCAAATGACGAAGTCATTGCCGCCACAGAGGCCTATTTTAATGACTTTCCAAAATCATACTTTTTGGATGGTTTATTGAAGCTTGAGTATAGGTGGAACAAACGTATAGAGTTAAAAGGTGACTACGTAGAAAAATAAATGCATATATGCAAAAGAAAAAATTTTTTTTTCCATAAACGGGTACTTATCAAACAGCCCTCGTAAATATGCGAAATTTACTAAATCTTTGTTGTTAGATTTTGTTGGCGCCAAAAACACCATTTAAACAACGCGTGACGTCACTGCTCAGAAACACACGTAGAAAGTATGTAAGCAACATGTGTGAATGGGTGTGTCGACCAAAGGTGTCAATGTCAACGGAATAGGTTTTGTTACACGCTACAGCTAAGTAATATAATCAACTACCACACCATTCCAGGCATCAAATAATGGTAAAATACGTATATTTATATTTTGCTATATATTTGTTATATAGACTTTTTTCGCGAATAATTTTGTGATTTTGTTTTATTACGTAAAACTATTTGGTTGTTACGAAACGCACCGAAAAGTTCAAATCTGTCAAATCGCGTGACTTGAAGTAGAGACGTCAATCAGTGTTGCCAGACCGTACTATTTAGTACGGTTTTCCGTACTATTCAAGACCAAACCGTACCTAAAACGTACCTCAGTTCAAAACGTACCTTTACCGTACTTTTTGCCATCGAAACAATTTTCACAAGTTTTTATTTTATTAGCATGAGGCAAACCAAAACGGAGCGAAACAGCGAAAGTTTGCATAGGTTTGTCCCTGTTCATAACGTCACAGGAACGGTCAGAAAGGAATACAGAGCTATAAGGGCCTGCTACACGGTTGGCAACAGAGCTTCCAATACAGTGACCTTGGTCGGTTTCCAACCGTTTGTATAAACATCCTTGCAACGCCCTTGGTTTACGGGCGTGCGTCGGCAACGCGTTCGCTCCACCGTGAAAGACGGTGGAAGGCTTGTTGGCAACCGCACGAGCGTGTTGCAAACCGCGTTGTCAACCGTTAGTTCAGTTATGTTTATGTCTAAAGTGCTAAAGCGACATCAACTTTTTGAAGTTTTGAAAGGCAAGGAACCATTTTCTATGTTTTCTCCACGAATTCTAGTTCGCGACGCACTGAAGTTGTAGCAAGCAGGGTTTGAGACTGTGTTTGCAACCGTCGTTCCGACCGAGCAACAAACCACAGACCAAGGTCACGTTGGTGGAAGTTCTGTTGCCAACCATATAGCGCAAGTTTCAGACGGTGTTTGCAACCGTAGATGCGACCGTCGTCGCGACCGAGCAACAAACCATCCACCAAGGTCACGGTGGTGGAAGCTCTGTTGCCAACCGTGTAGAAGGGCCATTAGCGGCCCTTTCTCATATCAGGGCAGTAAAGCAGGGAAGGAAATGCGATTAAGTTTGTACTAAGCTATTTTTTAACCCCTGACGCAAAGAGGGGTGTTATAAGTTTGGCCGCTATATGTGTTTGTGTGTCTGGCTGTGGCACTGTAGCTCTTTTTTTAACCTCCGACAAAAAAGAGGGGTGTTATAAGTTTGACATGTGTATCTGTGTGTCTGTGTATCTGTCTGTGGCATCATAGCTCCCAAACGGATGGACCGATTTAGATGCGGTTTTTTTTAATCGAAAGCTAATGTAATCGAGATGGTTCTTAGCCAAGTTTCATTAAAATCGGTTCACCCGTTTTTGAAATATTGAACTTTGAAATGACAAAGTCGGAGTTTTTTAACTTTTCTAAGTTGCTTAGGTTATTATTTGAAAGCAGGTTTTCCAGCGATGGTTCTTAGATATGTTTTGTCAAAATTGGTTTAGCAGTTTTTGAGATATTACATTTTAAAATGATAATGTCGGTGGTTTTGTCAAGTTCAAATCAAAAACGTGAAAGCCCGTTGATGTCTTCAGTAATTGAAGTGCAAAAAGGGCCAAAAAAAAATTTAAAAACCCGCAACAAAAAAAAAACAAAGTAAAAATAAAATCTGGCCCTAGTAATTTCATTTTTACCGTGTTTTAACTTACAAGTTACCTGTACTATACATATTTTTCTAATATTTTGTAGAAAGAACATTACTTTTTTAAAAACCGTACCTTGTAGTCAGATTTCGTACCTTTTTGACAGGCTTGTCGTACTTTTTAGGCATTCCATACTGGCAACACTGGACGTCATCAATATTTTCAACGACGTTTTGACTTGGGGTCACGTGACTCTAGTCAAAAGCTATTTTTAATAATTTATTTAAGTATGCACATTAGTGGCCCAAAAAAGTTAGTTTATCATGATCTTATAATCCAAAAGAACGTATTTGGCTATAATTGCACCCTTATGTTTGTAGATGGAAACAACCCTACTGCCGCTAGAAAGGAGGGTTATTTAAATTTAGGATGAGAGATTTCGGTTGGAATGCCACGAATGTTGTTGTTTAATTCGAAATGTAACAAAAATACCCGAATGTTTTTGACAGTAAAATATAAGTATCTTAGCCATAAAAGAGTAGATATTAATTGAGGGCGCCACCGACGTTTAGATGACAACACAAAACAAACACTACAAGAACTGTCTTGATCTTTTCTTATTTAATTAGAAGACATTTTTATTTATTCAATCAAAGGAAACAAACGTTGTATACGATAACATAACAGGTGATTTGGTAAGGCAGCGTAAACAATCTGTAAAAACTTCTTATTTTTGCCTTTTTTTCGTTATTAACGTCTGACATTTTTCTGAGTGTTCTCGGACTTTCCTGAAAGAAAGAGCATATTTTATATTTGTAGGATATTATAAGGCACGATATCCTTATTTGGGACAAAATTAATAAAAAAACACCGTATAAAAACTTTAGCTACAAACCTTGTCAAGCTCATATAATAACAAAAACATAACCTAATACGTGTTTTGTGTATTTAAGTCGATAGTCGATTTATTACTACAGAACATAGTAATTAAGTAGGACCAATGTTACTAATCTTTTAAATTGCTTTTGAGAATAAATAAAAATAAATTACTACAGAAATTTGTATTTTAACGTTACGTAGTATTAATTTGTTTTGAATACATACCCGTCATGTCAGCTGTTCATGTGTAAACGTCCTCCACATACGTAATGAGTTGGTCCGCTTGAAATGCTGCCAAATGTTGCATGAAAACCTTAAATATGACCTCCCGGGCAGCACTGCGTATTGTATTATTAATTTTTAAGCACTTAAACTTTGTTTGGTCACGAGAAACATAACAAAATACGATAAATTTTTACTAAAATATTGGATGCACTTTTTTTTTTTTAGCTTCGCGCTCTTGGCGCACTTAGCCAAACGGGGAAACGGAATTAAGAATGGAAAATGCGAAAGGATCGGAATTTAGAAAATAGGACGGACAAGATCAGGAAGGTTAAAATAAATAGATTACTTACAATTTTATATTGTTAGTATTCAGCATTTAGCATTTAGCATTCGCATGTAGAACTGTCCACTATTCGTAATCTTGCTAAATGCTCAGGTGTACAAACATGTCCCAACCTCATGCGTGATATCTATTAAAATCTATTTAAACCTGTTCACTAGCGGAAGCTTCTATATTCCTAATTGTTATAGTAAAACCACTTTTCTTGTCCGTATACCACATATATTATTTAAAAACCAAAAACCGCTCAACTGGCCAGACAAGACCAAACAACAACATCGCAACCAAGGTTACAAAACCAAAGACAATCACATAAAAGTATAAACTTCATCATCCCCCCTCAATTCTAATTCACCACAGAATAAGGATTGTCATAAAATAGGAAACAATAGAGAACACAATAAGTAAACAAAATATCAACGCTTATGTTTTCATTTAACAAACCAGGAAAGAAAATATCATAAACAAATTATCAATATATTAAGTTTTCATTTAACAATCTCTATTCACGCCCGGACTGCGTCCCTGCATTCTGCCACGACCCCTTCTATACAACTCACCACCTCTGACAGGAGCTCCACGTTGGAAAGCGTAATAATATTTGTTTTGGACATTTTTGTGACAATATCTTGCTGTGTGTCCTTTTCCATTGCAGTTCCAGCACTCTATATTAAGCGCACTATCTTGGTTTGGTGCAATCATGTCATCCAGCCTAATTTCTGCATCAAGCAGAGTCCTCTTTGTCTTTTCTAAAGTCAGTTCTTCATTCATTGCTTCTAAGGCTGTCGTAACATTCTTGTATTTACTGGGCAAGGCGAGTAGCAAACGTACCACTTTATCAGACTCGTCCATTTTTGACATCACTTCAATGTCACTTACCAGTTTGTCAAATTTCAAGAAAAAATCTTGCAATTTTTCATTGTTGTCACATTTCAACTCGATTAATCTTTTCTTCAAATTATATTTATTCATAATGCTTCTTCGTGTAAAAGTATTTTCTAAAGAATTCATCATATCTTTTGCAGTTTTGCACCTTTTCACAATTTCCAGAAAATTATCTCCTATGCACTGTACTATTAGCGATCTTGCTTCTGCGTCCTTCTTTTTATTTTTCTCATTTACGTCAGCACAGGCCTCTATATCACCAAGGCCTTTCTCCTCCATTAACAGCTCCAATCTAAATTTCCAGTTGTGGAAATTGTTTCCATCTTCCAACCGACAAATCACGTTTTGTGTTTTTGATTGAGCCATATTTTGTTCTTGTAGGTCTTTTACTACAGTAGCAAACTCTATTTATTGTAATTTAATAAAAAATTACATGAATTAAGAAAATGTCAAATGTATATTACGATGGTAAATTTTGTATTTTTTTTTATTCGAATCACTGAAAAATCAGGAATATGGGGTGGCCCATAACCTATTAAATTCTATTTAAACCTGTTCACTAGCGGAAGCTTCTATATTCCTAATTGTTATAGTAAAACCACTTTTCTTGTCCGTATACCACATATATTATTTAAAAACCAAAAACCGCTCAACTGACCAGACAAGACCAAACAACAACATCGCAACCAAGGTTACAAAACCAAAGACAATCACATAAAAGTATAAACCTCATCAATATCATGCTTGAAGTCGTTCTAGAAAGTGAGATTTTTGAAAACCAAGGTTTGACAGGGATTGTAGGTTGGATGTTACGATACCGCAAACCAGTCCTTACATCCGGAGCGGTCCAGAGTTGACTCCAAGCATCCATTAGGTATATCTTTGGCAGTGCTAAAAGATCCTCAGCAATATTTTTGTACGGGTTGAGATCCCCACAATCGATAGCTTCGCGAGCCAACCGGTCTACGCACTCATTACCTTTGATACCCCTATGTCCCGGAATCCAAGCAAAGGAAATTACATATCCATTCTGGTAACATTTAAATAGAAGACTTCGAATTTTGTAAATATATGGATTGTTAGATTTTGCTTTGAATGGAAATTTAGAAATAGACTGCAATGAGCTCATCGAATCTGTGAATATGATAGAGTTTCTAAGCTTCATTAAAACACAATATTCTACTGCTTTCAGGATGCCATAACACTCCCCAGTATACACCGAAGATTCTGGTGGCAGCTTTATTTTTTGAACTATGTCATATTGAGAGTGCAGTACACCAACACCCACACAACCATTGGGAGAGACCTTTGAAGCGTCAGTGTACACATGATGGGCATCATGAGCTTCGGTTTCAATGAAACTCAAAAACTGACGATTATGCTCGAGGTCATACTTGAAAATACCAATATTTAAAGCCGCAGAAGGAACCAGAGTTAATGATTCATATTCGTATTGAAAAATGGGGAGAGTTGAAGAGTTAAAAGTGGGAGCCAGAATAGATTTAAATATTTGGAAGCTTTTAATTAAACAAGGAGAATTCTTGTGTTTCCAGTAACTTTAACAAGATATCTGTAGAGTTAGTTGGGGCAAGATTGACCAAAGCTGATGATTAGTTACTTGAGCACAGTGGAAAAGAAATCTGTCGCTGAGAAATTGACGCCGTAAGTCGAGGGGAGGATCCACACACTCCACCTGAAGCGCATTTATGGGACTGGACTTCATAGCACCACAAATAATTCTAAGAGCTTTAGACTGAACATCACGTAATTTCTTAAGACCAGCAGCACTTCCAGGTTCTAGTAAAAAAGTCCCATAATCTAAAATACTTCTTATCAAAGCATTGTATAATAGTTTCAAGCAAAAGGGATGTGCACCCCACCATACCCCTGCTACACATTTTAGAATGTTAATGTTTTTTTCACATTTAGAAACTATATACTCACAATGAGCAAGACCTGCCTAAAAATTTAATTTGGTTTTTCATTGGAATGACATGACTACCAAATTTAACAGAAACTGGAGGTGGAAGACGTTTTCTTGTAAATAAAACGACAGCACTTTTAGACACAGAGAGCTCTAAGCCATTGGAGTCTAACCACTTCTTCAATAAGCATAAGGAAGATGTGAGACTATTACTAGCCCGTTCAATGGATAAGTCAGGTGAATACAATAGTAGATCATCAGCATACTGTAAAACTCTGACTGAACCATTTAAAGATGATTTTAAGTCAAATGTATAAATATTATATAACAATGGGCTCAGTACCGAACCTTATGGAAGTCCTCGCCACACTGAACGGGTAATTCGATTGTTGTCATCTAGAAGAATACTAATTGATCTTTCTGACAGTAAATTTATTATGAAATTAATTAAAACTAAAGGAACACCTAACTTGTAAAGTTTGTCTCTTAACACTGGCACTAAGACATTATCATATGCCGAACTGATGTCAAGGAATGCAGCTATCACTAACTCATTATTCGAAAATGCTAAACGAATATCAGATGTTATTATCGCTAGGCTGTCATGAAGAGAGCGACCTTTACGAAAGCCAAATTGACTTTGCGCCAATAGTTGCTTGCTTTCCATGAAAAACTCTAACCTGTTTTTAATCAAATTTTCTGCCACTTTGGCAAATACTAAAGAAAGTGCAATTGGGCGATAAGAGGAAACATCATCTGCAGGTTTATATGGCTTGAGTATAGGAATCACAATTTGAGATCTCCAAGCTTGTGGAACAATGCCAGTAAACATAGCTGTATTTATGATAGAAAGGTAATAAGAAAGAATATTTTCACTGACATTTGAAAGAAAATAATATGGAACCCCATCCTCGCCTGGTGCAGAATCTTTTAAATGATTTAAAATCCCTTTTAATTCTTCCATTCGAAAAGGAGAACCAAGACCAGATTAGGAAGAAGGACTACAAGGAATGGAAGAAGGCTGAAAAACATACTCTTCAGGAACTGATGCAGGAGCTAAGCGATCCATAAATTGTTGAGCAAGGTTAGAAGAAAGAATCTGTCTAGGAGTATCATTAAATGCAGATCTAAACCTTTTTACATTATTCCATACTAAAGAAGGTTTTACATTGGGAGAAAGTGACGAGCAGAATTGCTTCCATCCTTCATATTTTTTCTTGAGCAACAACTTTTTAGTATCTCGTGCAACCTGCATGTAGGATTCAAAGTTTTCATTTGTCATAGATTGACGATAACGTTTTTCAGCCTCCTTTCGTTTTTTAATCGACTCCGAACATTCAAAATCCCACCAAGGTGGAGAAGGAATTTTACCTAATGCACTATTTTTGACAGGAAAATTTTCATCAGCTGCTTCGGTAATGATCTTCGCAAGGGCACCTGAGGAACTAACTACATCCCCTTCAGCTATACTAGGAAGAATTTATTGAATCAGGCGTTACTTTGCGGAGGTCCATATTTATGAACTAAAACACAATTACTTTGCTCACCCGCGACCACTAATGACAAATAGTTATATCTGTGCTAACATACATGTGCTGTGTAACATACATTTGCCGCACAGATATAAGTATTTGTCATTAGTGGTCGCGGGTGAGCAAAGTAATTGTTTTTTAGTTCATATACTAGGAAGATTTGATATTTTAATTTCCACACAGTTCTGAAACGCTTTCCAATCTACATTACTTAAATTATACTTGAGTCTGGGACTAGGCTTTGGATGTGATTGAATACAAGAAGGAAATTGAATTAAAATTGGAAAGTGATCACTGCCATATGTTGAATCTAATGTAAACCAAGATAAAGATGATGAAAGTTGAGCGGAACAAATAGATAAGTCCACAACGCTAACTGCCTCCAAGGGGCCAGTACGCCTAGTGGGGTAGCCAGTATTGAGAACACACAAATTATGACTATCTAGAATGTCTAAAATTTGTTCGCCATAGTAACTAGAAACGGAACTACCCCAAGAACGATGCTGAGAATTGAAATCACCTAGAATCAAGATAGGTTTTGGAAGGGCAGATATTATTTGTTCCAGCTCATGAAAAATTATTGATGATGGATGAGGAATATATACAGAGATGATACAAATATTATTTACAATGGCAGCAACGATGGACCAGTCATCATTACTGTGTGATGGAGTAGTTATTTGTGAAAAATCTATACAATTCCTGATGAGTAAAGCCACTCCACCATACCCATCAGGACGGTCCTCACGCAGACATGAATAGCCAGGGAGTCTTAAAAGAGCTCCGGGCTTAAGCCATGTCTCCGAGAGGGCAAAAACGAAAGGATTAAACTTATTTATAAGATAGATTAGGTCTTGTTTTTTACTAATTACACTTCGACAGTTCCACTGAACTATCTTGTCCATTTTGTATTAAGGTAGCAGCAACTGCTTTAAGCAAGGGGGCAACGTAGGACGATGAGACAAGGCTAGATTTGGTCAACAAAGTAATCAAAGCAATTATAGCCTCAGCCACAGACTGAGTTTGAGATTCAGAATAGTTTGAATCCTTGAGCGCACAACCATTTGTTGGAGGTGGAATAGCATATTCTTTTAACAAGGCATTATGGGCAGCTTGATCATAACCTTTACTAGTTCTAATTGTTGGGCCACGGGGCTTAGCAAATACTGTTCTTCTGTAAGATTTGTTAGTTGAGTTTTGTGCGGTTCCATTTCCAACACTATTACGATATGATTGGTGTGTTGCAGGTTGATGAGGAGAAGTATTTGGCTGGAAAAGAACATCTGTGAATGATTTGGATACTGGAGGATGAAGCTTTACAGCTTCTTTATATGAGATGCAGCTATTGGCCATAGTTACTTTGATATCCCTTTGTCTTTTGTGTTCCGGGCATGATTTACTGATGGCAAAATGAGATCCATTACACATAAAACAAAAGGCATTGTCCTCATCAACAGAACAAGTCTCAGCCGTGTGCATTTGTCTACACTTGTAGCACTGGGGTTTTGACCTACAATTTGTTTTGGTGTGGCCAAACTTACAGCAGCTAAAACATTGTACTGTAGGAAAAATGTACAGTTCTACAGGAATAGAATTGTAGCATGAAAACACTCGTTTTGGAAGCTGCTGACCATCGAAAGTTAAAACAACAGTTTCTGAGGGTTGCCAGATGACCGAGCCGTTTATAAGTACCCTTCGATTAAGACGCCTGACCTTGATCACTTTTCCACACCCAATGGGCACAGAAATGTTGGCCAAAATCTCATCGTCCGACCATTGATCAGGAATCCCACGTACCAAGCCCATGCGTGTTATTGAGAATGATGGAATGTATGCCATCAGATTCTCCCCGTCTAAGCGAGTATCTTTAATAAAAGCATTAGCGTTCGTAGCCTTGCTGAAAGCCATTGAAATTCGAGTCCTGCCAATACGTTTAACACTGCCATTGATAATGTTCTCAAACCTATTTTTCATTAAAACATTTCCGAACGCCACTGGATGTAACGACGAATTTGTTTCCACTTTCTTTAATTGTACGTGAACTATGTACGGGCTAACATCAGAATCCACGAATAAATCCCTGCTAAACCTTGGTGTTTCATTTGTTTTAACAGTCTCTTGTTTTTTCGCAATTATGGGAGATGACTCTCGAAAACTTTCAGAGCAATCGCATTCATAGTTTCCGCCATTATTTCTTTTCCGTTTTTTGTTACAATGTTTGCACACTTTATTAGTTTTTAATATGCGTTTACGGTCGCTTCTGCTACCAGTAGTAGAAGCGTCCGTGTCTACACTGGATTCGTCTATCTCAATATTGCATGCAACCTGGAGGTTTGCACCTCCAGGGTCCGGTGGTTCTTTATCCCCCATGGGGGAGAAATAATTATAAAAATTCACCTACAACGACGAAATTTATAACACTACACAAATATAAATATTAACTACAAATAGGTGAATCAAAATAGATACAATATCACTACCTAACTGATCTTTTAACTAATTTTTAAAAATATTAAAATAAAAAACCTAGAAAACAACCGCCGCGTTTCACGTTTCCCGCGCTTTTTTTTTCTTGGATGCACTTGAATGTTATTCTCGCGCGCTTCGGATCGAGCTTTGACACTTTTAGTTTTAATATTGTTTGTGGCCAGGTATCGTTGTCTCCTTAGTTCCACTTTATTTAATTTCTACTCTTTTATGTCGCACTATACCTCTCTCGCTTCATTATCTAAAACAAAAGAATGCTAGCAAGCGTGCCGCCGAAAAGGACAACAGATATAGTACATACAATATTTACGATTGCCAAGTAATGAAAAAATTACCCCACAAGTATATTATTTATTAAGTAGGTACTTAAGTCAAACACTAAAATAATTCAGTGAAACATATATATTAGGTGAAAATGTATAAATGACAGTAAGAAACTCTACAAAAGTTAATAAGTGAAGTACTGTTGTCTTCCCTTTCTTCCAAAGCAATTTTGCGTCACTATATACTTTTGATGAAGGATTTGGCACATAATTGATTATTCCCGTAGCTTCTATCCATTTTCTAAGAAGGTTTGGGTCAGCGGGAAATCTGAAATTTTCATAAAAAAAAGGAAATGAGTTATTTGACATATTACGAATTACCCTATTGTGGGGTAAATTTTTATTCTAGAAACTAGCAATACTAATCTTTGAGGTTATAAAGCAAAATTGATCAGAAATATAGCCGTAATGTAACAAATTTAACAAAAATGTAACTCACATAGTTAACAACCATAAAAATATAACTACATTAGTCATTGAACTAACAAAATATACGAGAATAAATTGTCTACTTACGAATGAAAAGACAACCCAGCAACCTTCCTTCTATTATCGCTTTTACAGCCAATAACACTACACCGCGCTATTATCACAGATGTAATCACCGGCCACTTTTTAGCGCAAGTAAATCACGAAATATTTTACAATTTCAACTTTTAAACGTGAAAATCAATTAACTGCTTCCGTCCTTCCGACAAACGCCAAAGTTTGTTTGAGCATTGCGAAGCGCAACCTTGAAAAAACCCGGCCGTACGATGAGGGACAGAAAATCTTTGTCTCTTTTCGCGATGAATAATAAGCCGTCCTTTTTGTGTGCAAGTGAGTAAGAAATGTCTAGCGGTCTATCTCTTTCTCTGTCTACGTATTTAACTATGTCTCAGATTAATGAGTGAACTATGTAATGCGCTGGCAGCAGCCATTACTGTCATACATACAATATATATCACAACTTATAAAAAATATACGATATGTTTTTTATGTCTAGCGAAACTAAGTAATATATTGATTTTAAATTAAATGTAAAAGCAGAAAACAACAGACATGGCTGTATGGACTTAGTTCCCTTTGCCTAACCCTTATGGGTGAATTTAAAAAAGGAGTGTAGTTAATGTACGACCTAATAATGCATAGCCTGATAATCCATTACACATGCTCAGATTAATGAAGTATACATGGTACACGGAATACGGGTCGTGCATTATCACCCCGTACCGAACAAGTACGGTCAAGTGCAGAAATAAATAAGTATCGAATTAATCCACCACAACAACAATACCACAACCTTAATTCGCCGACATAAGAGCCATGAGACATATTTTTGAGTAAGTTGTATGCATCCATATTTTTGAACTTGACAGTACCAGCAGATATTGCTCGATTTTACTACTTGATAGTCGGAATTCACTTTTAACAGTGAGTAATCGATAACTATGAGAGCATCGCTTTGCAGAGCTTCTATTCTTAAGGTAATCGCGGTCAATATCCCGTTTTCATTATGTCTAACCAAATCTATAGTAATAGGGTTGTCTAAAAAAAAAAATGGTCATGTTTTTTTTTATTTTTACTGTACAGAAAAGTCAATTACTTATGAGAAACCGATTTTGCTATTTTATCATAGAAATCACTCCTTATTTTTAAATTATTAATTGAAATTATTTTGGCTGATGACGTCAGAGTTGTGTCTAGCTCTTCCGCACAGCTGCTTATTCAATAAATTTGTCAGTAAGCTTATGTTGAGACCCTGCTTTAGCTCCGTTTTAATCTATGGTGAATCGTTTAAACTGTCACTGTCATTGAACTGTCAAATACCGCCTACCGAACCGACCGAATAGCATAGTGATTAGAGACCCTGACTATGAAGCTTGAGGTCCCGGGTTCAAATTCCGGTCGGGGCAGATGTTTGTATGATGAATATGAATGTTTGTTCTCGGGTCTTGGATGTTTAATATATATATATATATATAAGTATGTATTTATTTATATAAGTATGTTTATCCGTTGTCTAGTACCTGTAGTACAGGCTTTGCCTAGTTTGGGACCAGGTCAATTGGTGTCAAAGTGTCCCGTGATATTTATTTATTTATTTTAAATGTCAATAACATTTGTCAAGTTACCAGTCCAAATCGAATTTAGTAGCATAAAAAGCGGGTGATGAATTTTTGTACTCACGTCAATAAAGTACAATTCTCTACGTCATAGTTGTGAATGGCGTGAAGGGCAAATAAAGGTCATTGCTTATTCCGTATATATTGAATTGATTACATAATATTAAAATGAAAAAAAAAACACTGTAAGCAATTCAAAAAGCATTAATCAAGAAATGGTTTTCGATTTACAATACGTTGCAAAAAATAGACAACTCCAATTGAAACTCAACCGATTGGATTCCGATTATCTGGGCCGAGTTTTATAAAGCTACAAATTACAATTTACAAGCAGAAGTCTATTTCTAACAAAAGGTGATAAAAAGAGACTTCCGCTTGTAAATTGTAACTTGTAGTTTTATAAAACATGACTCAGGGCCGTGTTTTACCTTGTACGCCCTAATAATGCGCGACTGTGATATTGTACGACCTGACAATCGGAAGCCAAAATGGATTCCGATTATCAGGTCGTATATTCCGGGTCATACATTATTTGCTGCCATAAAACTGTAAACAAAAAACAAACATACATTTTACCTATCCACTTAACGTAAGCAAGATTGATTTTTAATTAACACTGCAGCTTTTCGTGATATGTTGTGACACCATTGGAGTTTTCAAGAAGTACATAGGTTTTTTAAATCTTAATAGTCGTGTGCTGAATTTGCGAAAATTGATTGTAAAATCATCCCGTTCCTCAAATACATATTGAGTTAGATCAGTGGATCAGTCAAACCCGCTACCTGATCAAGTTCAAGGTTGACAAGTTTGAGTTCATCTAAAATAATTAAACGGTACGTACCTATTACCTGTTTGTTTTCTGAGTACTTAAACTATTTTATTATGTTTTGTTTTGTTAAGCTTTAATTTCTTCAGATAAAATGTCATTATTTCAAGCTTGATGGTAAGATTGTCTTCCACACCTAGGTAGTTAGTACTTACTAATTAATTAATAATGTACCTACCTACATGTTCAGTTTATGTGCACTGTTAATAATAAATAAATCAGACACTTATTTCAGGCTCCAGTACCATATCATGTTAGATTCAGTGCTTATAATATCTATGTTAGTTAACAAAAGTATCTAGTCTATATTTTCCCCATATTATAATTGACTGAAAGTCATACATAATGTAATGCTCGTCACAATCTCAGAATACAGAATGAACCAGACCCAGCGAGTGTGCCTAAAACTGAAGCAACTAAAATTACACATAAGTACCTACTTAGTGTAGTTTCGCGACTTTCGCGTAGTCATCTCCGTGCACGCAGCGTATCGTGACATGTACGAATGACAATAATAATAATCTCTTCTCATGTCGTTCTTCTTACATTCAGAAATGCCGTTGGGTTTATAAAAACAATAGGATCTGCGGGCACGGCAGTGCCCCCAACAAGTCGAGCTAAACGAAGAGGCACGGCCCTAGTAGGTACCATCCGTTTCTTGAATCCATTCAGGCCATTTTCAACATCCTGTAATTTTGTGCTGGCTAAAGCTAGAATCCTGAATTTTTAGTACCTAATTAGGTATATTTTAATTGTAAACAAGTACAAGAAAGCACAAGACCGGTCTGAGTGGAGAGCCTTGGGGGAGGCCTATATCCAGCAGTGGACGTCTTTCGGCTGACATGATGATGATGATATGATATGATATATATGATGATACTTACCGAAATCCACAAAAAATTTATACAGTGCGCGGCGTGCGGTAATGATTGAACGTGGTTTCTGGTTTGTTCTGTATTCTGAGGTCTTAATCAATCGCGACATTCACTATCATAACTCTTTTTTCTCTGAAACTATTAATTGTTCAGGATTTTTATAATCAACCTAACCTAACCTATACAGTTCTACACAGGTGACGATTATAATTATAATAATTTATGGACTTCAATATCCTGAAATAAAATATTTGAATTTAAATTATAAAATTCTTGAAAATTTTACAGTTTTTGAAAAAAAGTTAAGACTAGTGATAGATTATGACTAATATTACTTATGTTATGACATGAATAATAATTTTACTTATACAAAACAAAAGGACCCACAAAAGTATCATTTGAGAACAGTGCGCCCAACTTCCCCAAGCCTTGTGTCCTAAGTACTTACCCTCATTCATTATGCTCAGAAATGGCTCTTATTAATATGCGTAAGTTTTTTTTTTACTAATAAAGCTTACCTATTACTGGCTTGTAAATAAAACTACCTGATGAAAATTAAAGATAGGTACCTACTTGCTTTCTTGCATAACATTTTGAAATATTCCATATTGCACATTATTTTTTGTTAAACTATCAAAGTTTGTTTTGTTTCAGATGGTTTATCAGAATAGCGTGTTCAGGCACAGTAGCCTGTATGACCGGGTAGAAAAACTGCTTCTGTCATATGAATGGAGTGATTGTCGATTCACAGTGGCTGGGAAGGATTTTAAAGCACATAAATTGATTTTGGGCATCAGTAGCCCTGTTTTCGAAGCAATGTTTTATGGTCCCCTCTCCAGCAATGAAGAAATATCTATCACTGACATTGAACCAGATGTGTTTCAGCTGCTCCTGAACTATATTTACACTGATAAAGTTGAAATTCCCTCCATTGAGCAAGCATTTGAGCTATTATATGCCTCTAGAAAATATTTGTTGGAACATCTAACTGATTTGTGTGTTTCTTACATACAAGCAAATATAAGCACAGACAATGTAATAAGAGTACTAAATTACCCAGATTATCTGCAAGATCAACAACTGGTTGCATTCTCTCTTAAACTGTTTTGCGAACATGCCAACTATTTATTAAAAGAACATAAAAAGTTAATATCAAGCTCATGCTTAAAAACAATTTTACAAAGCAATGAAATGAATATTTCAGAAAAAGATCTGATTACTCATGTTTTTCAATGGACTTTACAGTATTGTAAACAGAACAATCTGCCTGAAGATCTGAAAACTAGGCATAATATTATGATTGAGAAAGACTTATTTAAGTTATTGCGATTTTCAGCCCTCACCCTTGATGACTTTGAAGACATAATTGTGAGCTATGATAATATTCTACTGCCTAAGGAATCTTCAATGATAAGGAGTTTGATTATAAATGATCAAAATGATAATACAGGTGCAGACAAATCAATTTGTACAAGCTCAGTACCTCGGTGCCCCATGAAGCTACAGTGGGACCTGTGTCTTCGCAGGCCGCTTAGGTCGGCAACACCTATTGTAATAGATTCCAGTAACAGTATTATTAATAGTAGACTTAAAGCCAACAAATCTGTATTCATGAACTCTCTTTGCATACCCACAAGGATGGCTCCAGTGCTTAACTTCCGCAATAACATAGGCAATTCATATTCTGAACAATTCTCTGTCACTGTGGAATGTGAATTTGATAAAAGTATTACCAAATTAACTAACTTTATGAACACAGTTGACTATGACGCCTCAGTGGAAATCGAGTTAACTGAACCATACTTTATAAGAAAGGATAATTGGTACAAAATAACTTTCCAGTGGTCTCAAACATTTGATACTATTACATATGTGGTGGAGTATCGTGATAGAGTGTTCACTGATCACAGAGTTAGTTTTGAATTTGATGACATGTCACCAGTTGCAAGGTCTGGAGGTAGTTTCCTTGGGGGGCTAAAGTATTGTTTGTAATTAGGCCAGTATTATTTTAGAGTAAATGTCAGTATTTTAACCACCTCTACCAAGTTATTAGTATAAATAAATAGTTTCTAAAAACAATTCAATCTGACTAGTAATCTTAAATTTAATGTAGCATAGAATTGGGTGTATTAACCAGTTAAGTAGGTAAATTTTATTTGGTGAACAAAATTAAAGTAATTAGGTACTTACTTAGGTACCTGAATGGGTAACAGAATAAAAAATAGAAATCTGATAAATACTAAGTAGGTAATTATGAATTTGTAATCCAACTGATATCCGCAGTAGAACTCAAGTTACCGACATAGCCCTTAGAATTGCGAAACTTAAGTGGCAGTGGGCGGGGCACATTGCTCGCAGAACTGACGGCCGATGGGGTCAAAAGGTTCTCGAATGGCGTCCACGGACCGGGAGACGAGCTGTCCGTAGGCCTCCAACAAGATGGAGCGACGACCTAGTAAGGATTACGGGACCGCGGTGGATGCGGAAAGCAAGAGACCGATCTGAGTGGAGAGCCTTGGGGGAGGCCTATGTCCAGTAGTGGACGTCTTTCGGCTGACATGATGAATCCAACTGAAGGAAACCAGCAAAATAGCGTTATCTGGCACTTTGTGAAAATACTAAAAATTTAATTTAGGGTTTTGGTCAAAGTGGAAGTTATAGTGAAATAAACTGATCACTCACGTACCTAAGTATGTCCGTCGAGTAGAACCTGTTTTTTATTCACTATGATTGAATCTCACGGCAGTTTCATGCTGCAATCTTATAATCTTAATGACTTCTTATTAAGATTATAAGAATCTCTAAAATAACTAGTAATAAGAACCCAAACACGAAACAAAATTGTTTCAAAATTTATTACGGACGCATCTGTGGTCCGGTTTTACTATACACACGTGTGAAAATACAATTGAAAAATAGATAAATGGAGAAAAAAAAACTGCCACGACTCATGAACTTGAAATAGAAATCAAGTAGGAGTAAATTAACAATCTACCTAATTTGGTAGTTAATTATCACAGCCAGTAAAAATATATTCGACCAGTATTGTAGCAATACGCAGATATACACCATTTTAAAATTATGTTTTCACGGGTGTGTTTTGTAAAATTAGGCCCCTGTTCAGGCAACGGGGTGTTCTATTTTTATTATAAATGTATTGATGAATTTCACTCCCAGACTTGTGTTCAGATAAGTGCAATAAAGAAATATAAATTTAACAATAAATTTTATTTTCCAAATGGTTTGGCATCTACACAGATTTCCAGCTTTACTGCGAATATTTTTCAACGCAGAGTATTTTACAGTGCCATTTTAATAATCAAAAGTTATATTTTTTTATTTAAATGACGTTTACTTAAAATACACTAAATTATCTCGACCTGTAATTCAAGACGAAACCGTAACACTTTAAACACATGAGCGGAACATCATTCAGATGGCGGCCCTTCGAACTTTTTAGTGAGGATAACTACACGTTCAGCTTCCCGGATACCGCTCAACCTTGCTCCGTGCGCAGTGGCAAAATACCCTGGCACAGTGGCTTCGCCAGCAAATAAAAGTTTCGGCGGCTGAGCGTCGCAGGGGCCGGGCACGGGCGTGCCGAGCTCGCACTGGTGGCTAACAGTGGAGCAGCAGCTCATATAAGAGTAAGAACCGCAGAAATGAGGGTCTGACGCCCATCGTGACCGAAGCATCATTCGTGGGTATGGCAAACAAGGATTACCCGTAAAGCATCGCAACAAGTTCGTTATCCCTTCAGCTACATCATTATCAGCCATAGATTCCATAGCAGCAGCCTCTTGTCCCGAGATCCAAGCGCATAGAACATGCTTACTACCTGGCATTTCGTCAATCGAGCAAACGCCACGAGTCCAGTCACATCTGCATTGCAATTCCTCAGCAGACCAAGCCAACTTTAAGTTTCCTTCATGGCATACCCAGAACGGTTCGTCGTATTCAAGGAATATCTTATCACTTAGTCCATAGCCTAAATTACAAATAGCATCCAATTTACAAACGGGGAGTGGCGGGGCAAACAGTTTATCGGCTTGACATTTTAAACAACCCAGAGACATCGTTAGAATTACGTAATCGGCGAATAATTCCTCGCCGTCACAGCATTTAACCATCACTCTGCCAGGGCCTGAAGCGCCTGTTCCCCAACGAACAACGTTCACGGGTTTACTGTAGCGAATGCAGTTATCCGGGAGCCCTCGTAGAAGCGGTGCCAACACACCTACATATCCTAATGGAACTCTGACGCTGCCACCGGGTAGTTCAATGTAGCTGCCATATTGGTCCGCACTAACGAGAGACAAGTCGTCACCACATCTATTCCTTAAAATATTACTCAAACCGAACATAACGCGAGCAGCATCGTACCTTTGATCTTCTGGAAAGTTATGCAACTCCTGTTGTATACGCAAACCAATAAAGTTAAGCAAAGTGCCATGACAGCGTTCCCCACCTAGCCTAAAAAGATTTGCTGCCTGCTGTTCTATTTGTCGAAACGTGTGATAGGACGTAATCGTTACTGGCAAATCAACCGGACGTCCCTCGCTTGTGCAAAACAGGCCGCGTGATGGGTCCAAACGAGGTAAGGGCATTTGCAAGAGTCTGTCTTGTGACGCCAGAGTGTATACAGAATTCGGAAGGCAAGCACCGTAAATCCATTCAGCGCCCATTTCGATAATTGAATCTCCAAGCCAACACGAATGAATTCTTCCTCCCGGTCTGCAAAAAAGGTGTAGATATTTACTGACTGTTCAAGCTTGAAAGCCAAATACATAGTATTGTAGATACATAAAATGTTTTGTACCTTTCTTTGGCCTCCAGAACAATAAAGTTACGGATCCCGCACTGTGTGAGGCGATGTGCCGCCGAGAGGCCGGCCATGCCCGCGCCGACGATGACGACGCGCGGCTCCTTGATGCACGGCCCGATGTTGCACGAGTCCATGATGCACTGCTGCTGCCCCGCCGCACTCACAGCACAACTTGCGAGGCGTCTCACTACTATTGACAACCCACTCCCATTTTCTATTTCTCTCGCAACGAACCATTTTAACGTGAGTTGGTTTTTTTTATTGAAGAATATTTTAATACGGGATAATTTCATCCTTAACAATTCTACTTTACAGTTAATTTTGAATTATATTTACATCATCGGTGGATTATTTGACACTTTCTAATTTTGTTTGAATATTATTATAATTTTGATTGTACCATGGAAGACAGTTCTATTTCCATAGGCAACCATCAGCATGAAGGCAGGACGCAGTGAGGTGTTTATTTTTTAATATGTCAGCGGCTTTTATTGGATTATCTTCTTGGCAGTAACTCTGTGCAGTAACTATAGTCGTCCCACGATAACTCTGCTACGAACTGACAACAGTAGAAATCTAAAATTTGTTTATGGCAACACTGATTTATAGTCAAACAACACGTTTTGAACTTTTGATTAGACTAAACATAAACAGGTTTTTTTTATACGTCGAGGAAGGCAAACGAGCAATTAGGTCACCTGATGGTAAGCGATCACCACTGCCCATAGACACCCGCAGCCCCGGAGGGTCCGCAAATGCGATGCCAACCTAGAGAGCTAAGATGAAATGCCTCTTGTGCCCGTAATTGCACCGGCTGTCCTACTCTCCACACCGGAACACAACAGTGCAAGCACTGCTGCTTACCTCGCACAAGGTCCTACCACCCGCAAACAGGTCATCGTTCATCCACCATCCACCATTAAAATACCTCTCTTATTTCGTTTTCTAAATTGTTTTTACCGTACAATGGCAAAACCTACTAAACACTGGCAAAATTGTCCTCCAACGGACAGCCATATTAAAAAAAAACGGCAACTTTTGATTACTACTATCATTATCCTAACTAATATTATAAATGCGAAAGTAACTCTGTCTCTCTGTCTGTCTGTTTGTTACCTCTACACGGGAAAACCGCTGCACCAATCTAGATGAATCCTAACTAATATTATAAATGCGAAAGTAACTCTTTCTCTCTGTCTCTCTGTCTGTCTGTTTTTACCTCTTCACGGGAAAACCGCTGCACCAACCAAGATGAAATTTGGTAAGAAGATAGTTTGAATTTTGAGGAATAACATAGGCTACTTTTTATTCGGGAAAATTATATAGTTCCCGCGGGATAGCGATAACCGAAATCTACGCGGACGAAGTCGCGGGCAACAGCTAGTTATTTATAATTAAAGAAATGTCTGAGTATCATGAAATAGTATTTCATGCAACTGCTACATAATGAGGGTCCTTAAAATACGATTGTGTTTTTATGAAACGAGGCGAAGCTGAGTTTTATTATAGGATCACACGAGTGTTTTAAGGTCTAATTATGTGGAATTGCATACATTACTTTATCTACACACATATTTTAAGTACTCTAAGATGGGTTCAGAAGCCGATGGCATATATCATACCCATAACTGTCACGAATTTGACTGTTTTTTTTTAATCATAGACAAACATACCGAGCTGACGTTTCGTAAGCTGTTTTTTTTTTGTAAAAATAAAATATATAAATAAATAAATATACATGTCGGACTGAACTAGACTTATATACGTGAGTGATCCGTTTTATTTCACTATGATTGTAAATTACGTTGGTTGTCAAATTCGGTACATCGAATTCGATATCGAAAAGTCATTACGACATCGAATTCGATGTCGTAATGACTATTACTTTACTGCTGGACCTGCTGGCGGGGGCTGGCGGCGGGAAGGCCACGTCGTGCTGCAATGCTGGTCATTTTCTACGGTTTCTGAACGCATTATAAAGGACTTATGATGTGTGTAGATAAAAAGTATTACCACAGCGTGATTTTTCTGGGTTGCCAATTAATATCTTATGCAGAGTTATCGTGGGACGATTATACATAGGAGTACGTTTCTTTCCACCTCTTTTGAGGTACCTAGTTTAAATTAAGTATTAGTACAAGTTTTTGATGTTATGCACTTTGGTCTACCTACACATACACACATAAGTTCTCCTATTATGCGCTTAGAAACCGTAGGGTAATAACCATCATTACGACAGTAAATTTTCGTCTTCAAAAACTAATAATTTTAAAAATAGGCCTCAATAAAAAAAAATTGTCGTTACGAAAAAAAAACAGCAAAAAAAATACATGACAGGTTTATTAACTATGCTCTCGGATTCTGAACTCGTCTTAGAGTAGGTATTTATAAGCTATAATATGTGTGTAGATGCAACTACATAATTAAGTACTTAGGCCTTAGTACCTATTTTAGCATTTGTTAAATTCACTGAAGCATAGGAATATGAAGAATAGGAAGCGTCCGCCCGCGACGTACCAATTGATCAAGGTTGTTGATCATGGACAATTATTGTGGAGTCTTATTTGGTGCTAAATATGACATGGCTATCGGCAACCTTGTTCTACTGAGATATTGTTTGTAATTGCTTACAAAAACGCTGCTATTGGTAACGTTAACGCCGCTATTGGTAAAGCGTTAACGCCGCTATTCTTAAATATAAATGTTGGTATCGGCACAATAATTAAAATCGTCCACCATATTATCGTCCAACTGTTATTTAATCAATTAATGCTTCGACATAAAAAATCGGCCAAGTGCAAGTCCGACTCGCGCACCGAGGGTTCTGTACAAAGTTTTTCCCGCTTTTCCCCAGCGTTTTAAATGTCCAGTGTTAGTAAGAGCCCTGCTCCTAAGCAAAATTTACGCAGTGTCGGGTTATTTTATATTGGTCTGTGACATATACAGATAAAAATTAAGGTTTTGAGATTTTTCTGAGTGGTTGTGCTATTAAAACCTAGTTACTAGGACAACTGGAAGTAAGTATCCTTTTTAATGGTTGTATCTTTTGATTGCGTTAACTTAGAAGTTTGATTTTTTCACAGCCTTAAGGGACTGCAGGCTTGAGTAGGGTCGGGTCGGGATCGGTGACTCAGTCGGGTACACTGGCTTGCGCCTATATTTTCCATATAGAACAGCAATATCTATCTGTATCCTTATTTTTCCGGGAGCGCTCGACACCCAAACACGTACAAATCACTTATCCGCTAGCTCCGGAGCTGGTTAGATGTACTATAAGTGATTTCCGTTTTAGAGGTCGAAAAATTACTTTCAAAGGTAATTCACACGCGTTTTTCTAACACACATTAAAACATTTAGACAATCTTTGTTGTTTTGATGGAAAGTCAAGCTAATATAGTAGGCAATGACATAGATTCACATAATTATCTTTGGGCGAATCGGGTGAGATTTGTGCGCCGTTGAATTGAAAATGGCGGCGGCGTGTTCAGTGGCTCAAATGTAGGAAGTAAACAGTGACTCGAAGAGTCAAGTACTAGTTATTATTTTTTGTTGTTATTTTTCTTTAAGTATTTCTTTTCCCTTCAATTAATGTTAATGTCTGAAATGTTATTTGTTTAAAAAATGGAACAATTTCTTTATTTTAGATGTCAAACAATAAATAAATGAAGCCAAAAAATTAATCTCAAGTAATTTTTTTTAATAACTTTTATGTGACGGATATTGATAGATGTTAGGCTTAAGAGTATATTTCCTTCTTAAACAAATAAGCCAGATTGGATATAAACTGTAGTTTTAATTAAATATTATATAGTTGAGTCACTGTGTACTGTTAGAGTCTCTGTGTACTACAGGGTCGAGTCACAGTACCCCAGACACAGTACACAGTGACTCATTTCCCATTTTTTTGAAAACATCGTCTGACTACTTTATTATCGTCTTTATGGAAAAACTGATAATGAAGGGAATAAATTTAATAACCAAAGCATGTAGAGTGTGAATTTCAGCTCGCTACCTCAACTTTTTCTTCACAATATGGGTGTCCGAAAAAATCCGAGTCATTGTTCCCGACTCGACCCTATTTGATATTAATTTCAGCATGCTACATTTACGCGTTCCAGAGAAAAAGGGTCTTGACAAACAGACAGACGAAAAACAAAGTGATTGAGCCCTAAAATAAAAAAAAGATTCCTACGAATTGAGAACCTCCTCCTTTTTTGAAGTCGGTTAAAAAAATATCTTTAAAAAAATATTTTTTTGGAGACTGTACTTTTTGTTGACTGTTAAAGTCAATACGACCACCTGGAAGTGGGTTAAGTAAATGTAACTTGCAAGTTTTGATTACAGACAGAGAGACACAGACAGACACCGCGGGACAGGCAACGGGACAGGTGAAACTAAATAAAAGCTTAGTAGGTACTTACTTATAGCTAAAATCTTTTAACAAAAAACTAAAACCGTCTTCAAAAGAAAACCTTGGACAAATAAAATAATCCTCTAAAGCTAGCTATGAGTTTTATGGCCCAACACTAACAGAAATATGAAGTCGGTGCGGTGTGAGCGAAATATTCTTAGAATGAAGCACCGACTTCATATTTCTGCTATTGCTGGGCCATAAAACTCATGGCCTTAGAGGATTATTTTATGTTTTTTTGAAGGCGGTTTTATTTTTATTTCACAATTTTATGTTGATTTAACATTTTCAGAGTTATCCTCCAACTCGTAACCGTTACGGAGTAGTACCTTCCATCATCAGCTCATCAACATGAGATGATGACTATCAGACGCAAATACTTGAATAGCCTTAAAAATATATATGAAACACATAATAGGTACGTGCCTGTAAAATTTGAGGGTTGCCCTCGATTTCCCTTGGGATCCCATCCCAGGAGTATACCCTTTCGAATAAAAAAATAATTTTGAAAATCGGTCTACCATTGACGGAGTACCTACTTAATCGATGTACCTACATACCTACATAAAAAAAAACATAAAGTGGAACGTAGAACCTTAACCAGGGGCGATTAATTGTGCCGCTTAGTATGGTATTATTTGCTTTGTAAAGGTAGTAGTACCTATAGTAGTATAAGGTACGGTAGGTAAGGTGTTGGTTACGTAATTATGTGAGTCAAAATTTATAATTTATTTTATTAACGTTAAAGTAGATTGTAGAATAATCGCCTACATGACAACAATAAACAGACATTATGATACAATAATATTATTATTACGATAAATATAGCTAGTCATTGTACTGTACGACTGTTCCTCATCATCTGCTCCTTGTATTGCTCAATATTAAGGTCAAAATAATACAAAAATCATGTGACAACATTTTGTCAAAACAGAAACATAAAGGTTTTTGTTAAAAAATATTTTAGACACGATTTCTTGGTGACGGTACATTTGTTGACTGTTCTATCATTGCTATCGAAATAAAATAGTACCTATGTGGTGTTGACAATTGAGGAGTTCCTTTATCTGCTTCTGGCTCCATCAGGCCCTCAATATTATCTAAAAACCAGAGTCTGTCAAGACGAATCAAACGAGCCCAAACTCGAAAGGGTTGCGTCGTTATATTACAAAGAGCTCATGGCTATCTTCTGGCTCCATCATCAGATCAGGCCCATGTCCTAATAGTAATTTTTACTAGCAAGAGTCTGGGGCAGGTGGAATTAAAAAAAAGCTTAATAAAAACAAAAAATATGCTCAATATCATAAGTACCTATTATATACAAAGCAAAGTTATTATTTAAAATTAAATCCTAAAATTAAACACTAATGTACTAAAACAAGCCATAGCATAGGTACAGTCATTGTCATAACTAAAAAATAAATAGATGGTGCTGATAGTAAACAGCCATACTCATATCATTATGTAACAAGGTAAATAACAAGATAGATAGCTTGTCTTCTTAAATGATATTGAACCCGATTCTACAACGGCCGCTAAAATTCTTAATTATATTTAGGCGTCGCTAAGTCCCTTTGCTATTCTATGAGCGGCTGTCATAATCAAATGACAAGACCAATTTGAATCTGACGTTTCTTATTTTAGGCGGTCTATTCAATTTAGGTTTAGCCGTTTAAATGCTATTCTTTGCGTGTCCTTTTTAGGCAAAAGTCAAGCTAAACTGCCTAATTTTAGCGGCGACTAAAATAGTCCCGTTTAAACCCCGATTGCTTAAAATCAAGTTGTGTCGGATCGATTCCATACTATATTATTCATTAGAAATGGATGACGAATACGTGATAGCTGCTCTGGTGGCCGAAGAGAGGGAGTATGGCGAGGGTGAGGGTGAAAAAAATTATTTGAAGAGGTTGCGAGATGAATCTAATCCGTTTGACCGGTCCGAGCAGAAGTTTCGGAAGGCTGTCGCTGGGCGCTGTGTGTGTTGTTTGGGCCAACACGTTGTGGACACTAAACTTTGTGTGCAGGGGATGCGCTACTGCAACTTACAGGTTACAAGCGGAAGTCTCTTTCTAACGAAAGGTGATAGAATGAGACTTCCGCTTGTGAATTGTAACTTGTAGCTTTATAAAACACGACCCAGGAGTTCCAAGATAAAGCATTGGCTACAAGGCTATCAGCTTAAACACGATGCCAGAAGCCATTTTCTAAATGTTGCCCATTCAAATTTAAGAAAATACGATCCCATACATTTTGACGAATTACATTCATTCATTCGTTCACTTATTTTTTTCAAGTAGCAACACGCTCAATTTAATTCAGAAATTTTAGGATACGGATAAAACCCGGCTAAATTTAGTCAGCTTGATATTCTGGAATAGCACTTGTTAAATCCGCCGTCTAAAATTTAACTATAAATTAGAAAATTTAGTTTTAGGCTATTTAGGCGACATGCACGTAGAATCGCATCCATTGATAAGCTAAGTAACAATGAAGTATCTGTAAAATGTTTAGGTATGTATTTCATACTAGAATATTTTGATCATACTCGTATAGATATAAATACCTACTTGCATTTATATGATAGGACACATTTCTAGGCTAAGTGATAGGATAAATTTCTAGGCTAAGTACATGATGAATGCATAGCATAAATGTAATATTCTAAACTTGCTACAAAATGCGTATCATAACTGTAAATAAATAAATAAGTGAATACTTGGCGGATGCCCCTTTTAGTAATGGTCCCATTCTTTAGAACGATAATTTATTAAGTAAATAGTTCGTCTCAATTCATGGTGGTCTTGCATCGCATCTGCATTTATAATATCATTCATAGTGTTATTGTTATTAGGTATCGTATAATATAATTTAATTTCAACCACTATACTTATTCTGAAACTTGATGATTATGAACATCTAGATCTAAGCCCTAAATAGTTAACTTTTACTAAGTGGGTATTGTGATTAGGATAACGTTGGAACATTCTTGGACCTGATCTTGACTAACAGTCACTTTGTCCACAAAAATGATTTCTGCGTTCAGAGGCCATTAATTATTTTACTTTTTCTGGCTTTTGAATACTTCATCAGCGGAAGCTTTAATCTCCTCCCACGATTCTTGAATATCTTTCTCCTCACTAAAACGCGAACATATCGCTAGTCTCAGGAAATACACGTCGTCGATCTTGGAAGGAACGAGATGAATCTTGCCACGGCCGTTAATCGTTCGCAGCAGCGCCTCGTTAACTTCATTACCTTCTTTTAATTTGAAGCAGACGAGCCCCATTGTGACCTCTTCGTAAATTTCAAATCGTTCGTCTTCAAGACAAAGTTTTTCGAAGAGATGAGCCAGTGCGATGTGCTTTCTTATGAATTTTTGTAGGTTCTCTACTCCGTACAGCCTTAAGACGAACCACAGCTTGAGAGCTCGGAAGCGACGTCCCAAAGGTATTTGCCAGTGGCGGTAGTCCGGGGCATTTCCCTGCTGGTCGTGTTTCAGGTAAAGAGGGTCCACGTTGAAAGCATCGACTACCCATCTAGGTTCCTTTAGCCACATGGCGGAGCAATCAAAGTTAACTAACAGCCATTTGTGCGGGTTGAAGTTGAAAGAGTCTGCTTTTTCGATGCCCTTCATCAGATAGCGGTACTCAGGGCAAATGAATGCGGAGCCGGCATAGGCGGCGTCTACGTGGAGCCACACTTTGTCGTCGGCTGCGCACAAGTCCCCAATCTCATCCAGAGCATCGAAAGTGCAAGATGACGTCGTACCGAGAGTTGCTACAACCTGCAACATAATAAAATTTCACAATTAACCAGACTTCCAACATAATTATTTTAGCAACGTCCTATAAGTATAATAAGCGAAGAAATAAGCTGATAACACAAACATCCTCATCTCATCAGCAGCTTTTACATAAGTAGTGTTTTAGAGTTATTTTCCCAAGCCCGGATTTTATGGAATACAACATCTAAAAAAAATTACTCACGTAAAATGGTATAAGTCCATTTCGTTTGTCTGCCTCCATGGCTTCGCGCAAGATGTCTGCGGTGAGGATCCTCTTGTTATTCGGTTGCAGCGGACGTAGCTTCACGCCACCCAAGAGACCGGCACGCTCTACTGATGAGTGGGCTTGCTCTGAAAAAGACATTCAATTTCGTTAAGAATAATTAAAACCCTCATTCTATCATGTCAGCACCTATGTAATCTATGAATGATAGGACCATCAAGTGGGAGTGAAGGACCTTTTACGAGGCCTGTCCGGATTACTAACATCATATATCTGCTGCTAAGAAGCAATGCCGACAATGGTTGTTACGTTTCCATATGGAGGGTCAGACAGCTGGAGAAACGAACAACTAACAAAAGAGGAAAATCTACTATCAATCAGTTTGACCCGCTTGCTCATTTTCTCTTCTTGCTTCTTACCGTGAAAGTTGAATATATACAGTCTGGGGCCCGGAGTTGGGGTTAATATTGAAAACAGAGATTCTCTAGAGTATTAGTATATATTCTGAAAAGATTCCAGTTAACAAAAATTGCATTACTCACAATAAGAATTTTAAGTTACGATTCTTAATCAGTGTATTATTGCAAAACGATACTATCGCTAACATTAGTCAATGTCGTGGTACAGGGGATTTACTTACTGTTACAGTATCCCACAAGTTTCGAAATTATTTCATAGTCTGTCCATTCAGGGTGCTCTTCCCGGATTTGCTTCATGGCACGGGACTTGGCTCCGAGCAGCGCGACTAAGGTGGCCTCGCTGGCGGTGCCTTGGATGACGCCGCCGGCCTCTCCGCCCGAGCGGGCCAGGAAGCACTCGGGGAGCCCCAGCATCTGGCCCAGCCAGTCCAGCATCACGACTTCCAGCTCAGTGCAGGCGGGACTGGCGATCTTTAAGGTAAGAAAAGCAAATGGAATATTTTAAATGAAGAACAACCTATCGCTGCGAATTTATGAAGCAATGTTTTATGTTGAGTCAATAATCATTTTCGTATGTCTATTTTACTATATCGGCATTGTTTGTTTCAAAGCATCGTGTAATTTTAAGATGTTTTTTCATAGTTACTCTTATATATCTACTCCTCTCGCAGAATAAATACTTTAAGTACAAAATAAAGTAATGTGGTAATAAGTATTTAAAAGAAGAATAAAGGTAGATATTTATGATGTCGCGCCATTATGGCATCGTTTAACAATGTCAACCATCAGACAAATTCAGCATTGTAGTAACAGTAAACGAGCAACACGATAAAGGTTATGCATATTACTGTCGGAAGAACTGGACCAGTTTTCCTTGTTCGCAATTCGTGAACTTGACACTGGCATTGATTTTATAAGTTCCGAGCCAACTTTTAAGAACGTGAAGGTAATTAATGTGTCCACCAATCGCTACGATATAAAAGGACCTTAAAATGTCTACGTGTAACCTTTCCTGTTTCTAATTAATGTACTTACCTACCTACTTACTTATCTAAAACAACATTTCTATTAACAATCAGCGTCTGAGGAAGTGATGAAAAAAAACGGGCAAGAGCAAGATGCCTAGTGTAAGGTTCCGTAAATGTTACTACAAAAAAATGCAGTACCGATGAAAAGGGCATATCTTCATAGCACTTACGTCCCTTTGTTGAGAAGCGCAGATTTTCGGCAATAAGTCAAAAAGGTTAATTCAATCATGTTGAAAACAATTTTCGTTGAAAGTATTTATTAAGCATTATATTTGTAATTCTTTTCATATATTTTGGACCTACGGTTTAGAAGATAAGGGGGAGGGGGGCAATTTATGCAACTTTCGGAATTATCAAAAAAACTTAGGAACCTCGAAATGTTTTTTAAAGAGCTGTCGAAATATGTGCCATACGTTGATGTTTGCCCTCCCTAGAAATATTTATTTTTATTATTTAACTATGAAACTAAGTAGCGGCTTCTACAAAACACCTATACTCAAAATTTCAACAAATATAGCTATACCTCTTGTAGTTTCTGAGTAAAATGCTTGTGACATACGGACAACGGACGGACTATGTAGAAACTATAAGGGTTACGTTTTTGACATTTTGGCTACGGAACCCTAAAAAGCCAGCTGTTTGTTGTATGTAGGATGTAGATAATATCGTCCAAAATAAGTACAACATCAAACCATTCTTCGCTTTATTCTATCGACTATTTTCTATGGTTCTGAGAAATTAACAGAAACTCGAATTCTGTGCCTTACAAAGTCACCGATAGTTAAAAGTTATTCAAACCCTATCAACCGATCATTACAAAACCGAGTCGCTAATTAAGTAAGGTTAAGAACAATGGGAAATTAGCTTTGAGTAGGTAATAAGATATGTTACCCAAGTGAATCCGATACAGGCGATGGCCCCGCTAAGCATGTCTGCTACGATGGCGGGGTAAGAGTTGGCTGTTGGGAAGTAGGCGTGGAACCGAGGGGAGTGCCAGTGGGTTACTCCAGTCATGACGACGCGCTCGATGTCGGCCATCACGGCCGTCCAGGGCTCGGCCTGCTGCGGCGCCTGCTCGGGCACTAGCGGCCGCAGGTACCCCGGCTTCACTGATGGCACCACTTGCCTATAGTTCAGAATAGAATGCATCATTCATTATAGGCGTTGATTTTAACAGTACATACCGGGTTCAAAGCGCATCAAGTTATCAGTAGGTACCTACGGATCATTGTACAGGGTTCGTTTTAATCTAGTTTTAATGAACCGTCAAGAATTCAGCTAGGGGTTGAGTCCTAAGTGAACCTCCCTGTAACATTTTCGTTTGAAAACAAATAATAAATAAATCATTCTCCCATAGATATTGTCAACCATCAGAGGCAATTAATGTACTTATGGCAGTTTATTTTTATTATGATTTTCCAAATAAAAACTTTACAGGGGTGTTCACTTAGAGTTACTCAACCCCTGGCTGATTTCTTGGCGGTTCATTAAAACACACACTGTGTAGACTACACTTACAAACAGATTAGTAACCTAAGTCAAACAAAAAAAGAGGAAATAGGGTTTTTCGAATAAAACGCATACAAGAAGATCCTCTGAAAGTACTTTTAGATTTGCCTTGACATAAGACCGAATATAACAAGGTATTACAAAATATGCAAATATGATATGAACTGTGTTGTGAACTTGTTTAGTCAAGAACATTAGAACGCACATGCATGTTTATTTGACAATTCAAGTATTATTAAGGTTGGATTTTGTAACATGTATTAGATAAAGTACTGATTAACGCACGGAAAAACGCGTTTCCACAAAGCAATACCTAACTAGATTTATTGTTCGGACGCATAAATCTTCTATTTCATCGAAATCGTTAGAGCCGTTTCGATTCAAGATAGTAAATGTGTATATATACCTACTTACCTACCTGCAATCAAATCAAGTTTAGTTCATTTAATTTTAATGTAAAAACGGGCCAAGTGCGTAGGTAGGAAGGTGCAAGCAATCTATCACGGGAATCGAGTCTCGAAGATTTTTCCTGCTTTTTCCGAGTGTTTTAAGTTGTCCAGTGTTAGCAGAGAACTTGGCCGGTTTTTTAGGGTTCCGAAGCCTATTTGTACTAGAGAGCTGTAATTTTGCATAGACATACATATTAATTATTCCGAAAAAGTGCTGGGATAAAATCGTGATAAAAGATTTTTTTGGGGTACCTCCACTACACGTAAAGTGCGATGATTTTTTTATTTCTCGTCCAACCCATAGTGTGGGGTATCTTTGGATAGGCCTTTAAAAATATTGGGGGTGGTCAAAGATCATTTTTCGATAGAGTTATTAGTGTGCGAAATATTTCGCTTTGAAGTGCTTATTTTTGTTGGAGTCAAGGAAAGAGAGAGAGAAACTGTTTTATTTGGAAATGTGAAAAAAATCAGAGCAGTAGTGCACATAGTGAATTTAAAAGGAAAACTATCAGAAATAAGTAGGCTTTACAGGTTTGGGAGTAATAGTTGATTAACGTATTATGGTCTGTGTCGGTAACCGATATAATGGACCCCACACTGCTTACAGTTTGCTTAGGAGTAGGGCTCTACTAACACTGGTTTCGAATAGGTGTGATGGAATAGGAACCAGGATATGAACCCTATTCTGGGCGTGTCCGACACGGTCTTGCCTGGTTTTTTTTTTGTATGTTAATACGCGATTACTTAGCTAGCTTAATTATAAATTGATTTTGATGATTATTTTCTTCTTTGAAAGGGTATAAGCACCTACTTTTCAGAGGTGGTCCCATATAAACTGTATCAAAAACCGGTCCATAGTTTTTTTGTTGTCCGTCTGTCTGTCTATCTGTCTGTCAAGACCCTTTTTCACTGAAACGCGTGGAGGCAGCATGCTGAAATTAATATCAAATACTCAAGCCTGCGGTCCCTTGAAGCCGTGAAAAAATCAACCTTCTAAGTCAACTCAATCAAAAGATACAGTTATTAAAAAAATCTATTTCCATACAAATTGTCGAAATCCGAAAAGTTTCCAAGTTTCTAGAACAACTGGAAGTACCCTTTAGGTACTTCCAGTTGTCCTAGAAACTTGAAATTTGGTATGAAGGTAACTCTATATTAGATTTTCGCTTTATTTTGCAAACATCCTTCAAATATCAGGTAACTCTTATAGCACAACCACTCACAAAAGTCTCAAAATCTTGAATTTTTATATCTGTCTGTAGATTTAACAGACCAATATAAGTCGACCCCACACTGCGTACATTTTGCTTAGGAGCAGGGCTCTGCTAACACTGGACTTCTTAAAACACTGGGGAAAAGCGTTAAGGCGCTGTGTGTAGCCAAAGTGTCATTTTAGAAATTATAGATAAAATACTTACTCAATTATCTGAACAGTGAAATTTTTATATGTATGTCTTCAGTTTATAGCTAGTTTTTTGCTAACGCGAAAACACGATTACTAAAAAAAATCTTGATAGATTTTATTTTTGAAAAACATGCTATTTGTTTTTTATTATCCAAATATCTCAAAAGCCAGTTGAAATATTGAAACAAAACTTATTTGGTTACATAGCTTTTTAGTAAGTCTAGTTTTGTGTATACCACTTTTTCAATACGTTGAATGTATAATTTTTAGCATTTTTTTTTTCTAAAATCGGCTACCGCGCGGCGTCGCATCATAGCGCCCGCCATTCTGTTGGCCGTTCAGTTTCAGTACGCCAGCGACCACTGTCAACGACGGTTCTGTGTTTCTTTTGCTGGCGCGCAAAAATTGTTTTAGATAACAAATAAAATGGGTAACCGCAGTGGAAAAAAAGTCATAGAAAAAGGCAACGCTTGCGTGAACTACGGGAATACATCAGAAAGATAAGATCACGAAAACGGCGAGTAACTACCATACCTACCTACCTCAGAATTAATTCTGAAATACGGACACCTTTACAGAACGAATGTAGTGCGTCGAATACGAGCCTGATGAATTTTCTGTATTGAATTTTAGTAATTATGTCTTGAGTCTCATTCTCATCTCACGCTCGCAAATCTCAGTTTTATACATAATATCAATATTTTTGTTGTTTCTTATAATATACATGAAACAGATATTACAGTGTCATTGCAAGTTAATTAAAAGCTTGTAAAATCTACTCACTATGCCCAAAGTCGGCGTTATGTCCGAAGGTATAGGTATAATCAAATATATATTATAGACTATAGAGGTTACCTGTAGGTATACACCGTAAAATTTTAGTGATTGTTTTCCCGCGGCATGGTGATTTAGTCTCGATTGTACTATTAATTTTTATTAATAATCATTCTGACTAGAGTCAAAAATCGGCAGATTTTACAATTGAGAAAACGAGACTATGATATCCAAGGTAGTCAGTCTGTCAAATTTCAAGTCTTGATCTCCAGTGGTTTAGGCTGTGCGTTGTTTGTCAGTGAGTCAGTAACGTTCTTATTTTATAGGTAGGTACCTACTTATAGATTTCAAGTTTGTCTCAGTGATTCGATAGAACTAGGAGAAGTGTACGGAATTACTTAGTATTACGATATTTTCATTTCCAGTAAAACCAAAAATCTCAGCTAATAGAAATCGGTTCACTTAAAATGATAGGCTCTCAAAGTAAAGTGTCATTCTATGGAACTTGCTAACTATGTAAACAAATAGCCATAGTAAATTCATCATTCAGAGATAATTTCAATATGGCGGTTTGTTTACATAGTTAGCAAGTTCCATATACAGTATGACATTATAATAATTATGTAATAAATTGCTTTTGTTATGATTAATCTTTATTTTTGTGGACCTCTATGTCCGTTATTGCCGTCTGAAATTTGGTTCTGCTGGTAATCCCGTTAATGCGTGCAGGTAATTCCGTTATTTGCAATAAATGCCCATTCCCTACAGGATTAATGATTTTTTTTAAACTAATGCGATGTGATCTGAAATATAACATCATTAAATTTTAAATAAAATAAAAAACTTTTAGCTAACTGGGGGAGATTGGGGACATTGGAGCCGTATGGTACTTTGAATGGGAATTTAGTATTAAACTTTGGTTATTCCTGTTGCCTCCACGCCCTTGTCCCCTTGTGGGGGACAACGGGAATTATTTTAGCTTCAGCCAATCATTAGTCATGAAATCAATATAGGTAATTCTGAGTTTTCCTAGTCTCCCCCGAGTTACTTACGAAATTCGATCCGAAAAATCATGTGCGTTAAGTATTTTAACTAAAAATTATCTAAAACTGCTGATTAATCTTAGTGAAATAAACGGATCAGTCACGCATGTTGTGTCAAGTACCTATAGCCCTACATGTTTCGGACTAATGATCATTGTATCCGAAACATGTCGGGCTAAACTAGACTACCATACGTAATTGATCCGTGTATTTTGCAATGATTTTAATCTCTCGAAAGTAGTTTGTGGTAAATATTTAAAAAATGGAAATAATTGTTCGATATGGATACCTTTTTTTTATAGTAAAACCATACTACGTAATTTGATCCCAAGAAACTATGCAATACATCGTACTCGTAACAGCAAAGTTTGTTTGTTTATCTCATCTTAATCCTTGGAAAATTACAAAATAGAAAAAAAGGCTCATATGTACAATATGTGCCGCCGAGTTTGCGGCTCATTTTTTTCTGGAGAGAGATCTAATAATAAATAACAATTTCACGAAGTTTCATGCTGCGGAAACGAATAGTTACCGAGAAAAAAAATAATGAAGTTTACTTCAAAAAAAATTTAATTACGCAGTCAACAGCCCCCATACTACGAAATTCGAAGTTCGTATCGTATCGTCCCGCTCACTCTCGTGTTAAATAATATTAGCTTGAGAGGGACGGCACGATACGAAGTTCGAATTTTGCACTTCGTAGTCGGGGGGCAGAGTCAACGTGGCATTTTGTCAAACAAACTTTGCATAACAAACATTCGAGACCCGGAGGGATGTGGGAGTATTAGGGTGGGGAAAAATTTATGTAGAAAGGGGTTTCAAGGTCAAAAAAGAGGTGGTCAATGTCAAGAAAGAGGTGGTCAGATAAAAGTCAAAAGTCAGAGAAGTCAACTACTTAACCTAATCTGCTGGAAAAATTTCGAGCTCCGCAATCGGGCTCCGTGGCAGATGTCTTCTCTGCGACAAATATTTGTTTTGAAGAGAGGGTGGGTTGCTTGCTTACTGCGCTTTCTTACTGTGTTCAGTTTATTATGAGACACGGTCAACGGAGCTCCGCTACGCGGAGCTTCTATTCCGCCTTATTAAGGCGCTTCGCGCCTTGACGAAATACTAACCTAACCTAACCGAACCGAACAGACTTATTTGAAATTGTTATTTTATTTTTACGATGCAATTATTTAAAATAGTGACCATAATAAATCATTTTGTCAATTTTTTCCCAAGTGTCGGGACCCCTTTTGCTATACCCTAATCCAAGCGGTTCACTAGAATCCACTAGAAACGCAGTACGAAAGCGCAGTAAGCAAGCAACCCACCCTCTCTTCAAAACAAATATTTGTCGCGGAGAAGACATCTGCCACGGAGCCCGATTGCGGAGCTCGAAATTTTTCCAGCAGATTAGGTTAAGTAGTTGACTTCTCTGACTTTTGACTTTTATCTGACCACCTCTTTCTTGACATTGACCACCTCTTTTTTGACCTTGAAACCCCTTTCTACATAATTTTTTCCCCACCCTAATACTCCCACATCCCTCCGGGTCTCGAATGTTTGTTATGGCGTAGCTTTTTTTTTTATGGTTTTCCGCAATTTGTCGTTTTCAAAAATGCATTATAGACACTATTCTACATCCAAAAAAATATAGTAGGTATTTTTATTCAATGTCAGATATTGTAAATTCCTTCCTTTATTTGACGACATCTTGATCACACTTAATATGAAATTAAGTAAATGCACTTACGGAATTCCGTACATTTACCTTAGTGAGGGAAATCATCTTACCCTTTGATACTACACCCATAGCTCGTACGAATAAGCCAAGGCCATCTCACCTTCACGTATTAGTCCATATCTTGGAAACTCCTGAGCTGATTTTGATATAACTTGCGCTGTTCTCTTGAAGTACTTAAATATACTTAAGCCAATATCATTCACTTCAACTCTCGTGGCACTGCCTATACCCATTATGCTTTTTAGATCCCTACCGTACCTAACAAAGGAGCAAATAACCTTGTAACAGCTGAACCGATTTTGATAAAACATGTATAAGAATAAGAACCATCGCTAGAAAACCTGCTTTCAAATAAAACAAACCGCATTCAAATCGGTTATCCCGTTGAAGAGCTATGGTACCACAGACAGACACACAGACATATACACAGATAAACAGACAGACACACATAGTAGTCAAACTTATAAAACACCTCTTTTTCCGTCGGGGCCTAAAAATAAAATAATGTTTCTTTGGGTGAAATTGCTACCTTTAGTATTTAGATGACTTTACTTCCTTAATTCAATCCGTATATTTCATTCAATACAATGGTATTTAGAGATTAAATGTATTAATTTGAACTTCTGGAAAAAACGGTGTTGAATTTGGTATGTAACATAACAACCAGAATTAGGATGCCGACAGAATAAGGACGTCGGCGCTCGGCGAGTTGCGCGGCGCGGGCAGCGCAAGGTCAGCGCGGCTACTCGTGCGCCATGTCCCCTGCTTCACCCCCGCAAATACCTAAAGATTGTCTATACACAGCGCCTTAAAATCTTTCTACGGAACCCACGTGCGCGAGTCCGACTCGCACTTAGATAAGGAGTTGTACCTTCCATCATCGCCTAATAGATATGAGATGATGACTACCAGACGCATATACTTGAATAGCCTTAGAAAATATATGAAACACACATTGACATTAAACATTTTATTTTTGGTAAGTAGGTCAATCATCAATGGAAACACAGAATACGTGCCTGTAAAATTTGAGGGTTGCCCTCGATTTCTCTGGGATTCTATGACTTGGTGACAATGGAACCATCTCAGGAGTACTATTTCGAATAAAAAAAGAATTTTGAAAATCGGTTCACAATTGACAGAGTACTTACATACATTAAATTTACATAAGTACACAGTGGAACGTAGAACCTCCTCCTTTTTTGAAGTCGGTTAAAAAAGTAATACCGCCTTAAAATATGTGATCAATAATCAAGTTGCCAATTGCCTGGAAACTTACCTGTCCCTTATGTTTTCCAAGTACTCCGCGATGTAGTCTGTCATCGCCTTGGCGAAGTCCTTGAAGTCACCTGCCTCCATGGTTTCTAGAAATTGCAAGTGAAATACGTTACAATCGACTCAGACCCACATTCGGCCCAAACGTTTCAGCTCAAAGCGTCGTCGTCATGTCTTAAAGTTTCAAACTTTTTTCATATTTAATTTAAATAAGTTTACACGCATACTCGTAGGTACTTACTTAACAAATTGTGTTAACTGTTAAGAACCTATCACTGCCTGTTAGGTATACTTTATCTACTGACTGAGTGAAATGGGTCTGTTAATATTAATAAAACCCACCAACAATCAACCAAGCTTAAATTAATTGTAGTATGGGAGGTAATGTTGCATTTTTACGATGTCGCGGGATATCTATCATTACATTTTTATCAGCTGGAATGAAAAGGCCTTCTATTGCACCGCTGTTTACCGTACGAAAGGCAGTTCGAATCTAATTTACGACGAAGCAAGCGAGCTATTTTGCGACCCCTTTGATGAATACAAGCAAATTGACGCAATTTGTATTGCATGCACTTTCGTACGACGCATATAGTCAAATAAAAAACCGGACAAGTGCGAGTTGGATTCGCGTACGAGGGTTCCGTAGAAAGATTTTAACGCTATTCCCCAGTGTTTTAAGAAGTCCAGTGTTAGCAGAGCCCTGCTCCTAAGCAAAATGTACGCAGTGTGGGGTCATCTTATATTGGTCTGAGAAATCTACAGACAGACATAAACATTTAAGATTTTGAGAATTTGCTGAGTGGTTGTGCTATAAAAGCTACCTTCATACCAAATTTCAAGTTTCTAGGACAACTGAAAGTACCCTTTAGGTTTTCGAGTTACGGCAATTTGTATGGAAACAACCTTTTTAATATATATTGATTTTTTAATGACTGTATCTTTTGACTGCGTTCACTTAGAAGGTTGATTTTTTCACAGCTTCAAGGGACCGCAACCTTGAGTATTTGATATTAATTTCAGCATGCTACCTCCACGCGTTCCAGAGAAAAGGGTCTTGACACACAGACAGACAGACAGACGAACTGACAGACAGACGGACCTATAAGGGTTCCGTTTTTACTTTTGAGGTACGGAACCCTAAAAACGTTGACATTGTAGTTTGACTGAAACCAAACTAGCAACAAATGACTTCATTCTTAGAGAGTTAACTAATTTCTTTTCTCTTTTATACTTAAACACATGCTTACAGAAATTACTTCAATGCATTGCAACTCAAAAAAACAGCACACTACACAAACATTCACAAGTCTACATTATTATTAAGTAGGTAGTTGTAGCCAGAGACAGTGAAACTAAATAAAATAAGTTTCACAGCTGAAAGATATCATTACATTAGAAATTTGTTTTTAAAGTAAGTAGGTATATCTAAATGCTACTGAAGTTTTATAACAGAATAATGAAGAAGACTAGAACATAAACATTACTACAAGATGACTACAAGTAAGCAAACAGACTTCTAGATGTATATAAAATGTTGACAAACCTATTTTGAGCCTTGCGTCCTGTTGCGTCATGTGTAGTGCTGTCATGAAATAAATGTGTTCAAGTCTCGTTTAAGTAGTTTTTAATTTGTCAGCGGTAGAATATATCTTCTACTTGGATTTACGTTTCTCTGTCTTCTATTTTTAACCCCCGACGAAAAAGAGGGGTGTTATAAGTTTGACCTGTGTATATGTGTGTCTGTGTATCTGTCTGTGGCATCATAGCTCACAAACGGATAAACCGATTTAGATGCGGTTTTTTTAATCGAAAGCTTGGTAGTGTAATCGAGATGGTTCCTAGACAAGTTTCATTAAAATCAGTTCACCCGTTCTTGAAATATTGAACTTTGAAATGACAATGTCGGGGGTTTTTCAACTTTTCTAAGTCCTTTAGGTTATTTTGCAACTGATTTAAGAAATAAACATTAGGACTTTTTTCTCCTTACAAACGTAGTCAACGATTTTCTCGCTTATGATTATGAAATTAGAGCAAATATTTTTTATCATAAAATTCATAAAATCTGCCTCCATCCTTAGCCATTAAAGTAATTAAAAAACCGGCCAAGTGGGAGTCGGACTCGCTCACGAGGGTTCCGTAGAAAGGTTTTAACGCTTTTTCCCAGTGTTTTAAGAAGTCCAGTGTTAGCAGAGCCCTGCTCCTAAGTCTTCGAAATCTACAGACAGACATAAAAATTTAAGATTTTGAGACTTTTTGGAGTGGTTGTGCTATAAGAGCTACCTTCATACCAAATTTCAAGTTTCTAGGACAACTGGAAGTAATTTATTGAATCAGTCGTAACACTCATCTGCGGTTCGTGTTTTTAAACTAAGTTCTCGCTCCAGCAATTGCTCACTTTCCACGCCTGGGCATTAATCTACTATTAGTTCATAACTGGAAGTACCCTTTAGGATTTCTCAGTACGGCGATTTGTATGGAAACCACTTTTTTAATGACTGTATCTTTTGATTGCGTTCACTTGGAAGGTTGATTTTCTCAGAGCTTCAAGGGACCGCAGGCTTGAGTATTTGATATTAATTTCAGCATGCTACCTCCTCGCGTTCCAGAGAAAAAGGGTCTTGACAGACAGACAGACGGACAACAAAGTGATCCTATAAGGGTTCCGTTTTTTCCTTTTGCGGTACGGAACCCTAAAAAAACTAAGGTCATTCTAAAGCCACAGGATCGTCCGGGCCCCGAATGTTATTTGTCAGACGTGCAGTAAACAAATTCAACAAAAAAACGAAAACGGAGACTGTTCAGTTTCTATTTACAGTATGTTGAAATAAGTGAAACAAATGACTACTTACTTAAATGATTATTGGCATAAACAAAAACAAAAGCTTTGTTATTAAAAAAAAATCTGTTTTAATATAATTTTCACGTAACGATCAAAATACTTAGTGGCCCCTATATTCTTTTGAGTAGTATTATTATATGTATGTTTATATTGGAAAGGGAAAAATATATTAAAACTGGTAAATTTGACCAGAATACAGGGGAGCTACGAAAGTATGTTTTGACCACGTAATAGTAGTTTATGCAACTGTTACATAACGTGGGTCTTTAAAACATGGCAATTTTTTTTTAAACAGAGATAGACGTTTTCTTGTGTCAAAAATTAATTAGGTACACTAGAGGCTCAGTTTTTAATAGGTATTTTCAGTTCACGCTGCGGTTGACATTTTACGCTTTAATTTGGGCTAGTGGAGGGAAGGGGAGCCGCAGCACTTATTAAAATACGTATTTTTCATAAATCTGTCGTAGTGCTTCGTCTTAATTAATTTAAATTACTGTTTTTTTTTATTCTTAGCAAAGAGATTATGTAAAATAATTCCGATCAATATAGGTAGATTTTCTTTTTTCTTAACGTGCCTACCTATACTAAAGCGTTGTAGAGAAAAAAATATTTTTACACTTTCTTCCACCTGATATGGACTACTTAATGCGTGCTTATAGTATGTACCTTAGAAGTGCCTAGGTCAGAAAGTTCATATAAATTGGTGGTCCTTGTTCAATGTCGAGAGAACGGCGGGTGCGCTTGCGCAACGCCGGGCGGCGAGCAAGTGGTGCGAGGTTATGCGCAGACCTCGCGAACGCTGGTTCGCAGTAGGCTGTTTCAAACAAATGTGTACGTTAGTTACACAAAGGATTTCACTAAGTCGCTCACTACTACTGTTGTTTGTTGTTTTGAATCATTATATATATAATTCTTTTTTTTGGTTCGTCAGGAGACTGTTTCCGCTTGCAATCGCAATCCTTCAAACGTTATCTATGTACCTACATATATTACTTACAAGGGTTACAAGGCAACATTTGCATTTTATCTAAGTAAATAGCGAATTGAACTCACACTTTCATCACATCATTAGTAAATATTATGCCTAATTAGTAAATACTCATATTTATTTATTTTAAGTACAAACAGACCTAAGCAATGCCTTCTGCATACTTAATTAAGTAAGTTCAGTCTTAATTAAACTTTAAGTAAGTTCTACGCTACAACGCTACTAAAATTGGCAAAACTTCTAACTAAATTCCTGCCGTCGCTCCGCAGCGCCCGCACCCGTTTCTGTTTTCTATGAATTGTGCTTTATATCCGTTTTATAATCGCTTCTGTCTTTCGTTCTATGAATTATTAGTATCAGAAATATGTCTCGACTCACAATTACATCGGCTCTCAATGTCGAATCAATATAAATACTAATGCCTCAGAGCAATATTGAATTGAATTAAATTTCTGCTTGATTCAAACGCTGCAGATTCTCAGCAGCCATATTAAATGCGGATTATCACGGATTGCGTTGGGTAAAACCAAGGCAAGGGGTGCACGCGATCTAGCGCGAAAATAAGATGTTTAAATTAAGCGCCTTTTACGTGATCTTTCTTTTGTTGCAGTTAAGGTCAAATAGTAAATTGTAGATTCCATTCCAGTATTTAGTGATTCTGCTTACTGATACATACATATTTATTAAGCGACAACGTTGCCGACTCGTAACCTATTCGAAATAAAATTGGTTTAGAAGATGAATTATTACGCTGTGACATGTATTGTAGCTGTGACCGGGTTGATACTCCATTCCATGACAAACATTATTTAGATACCGTTGTCTACCTAATTAGCGTTAATGATAATGATGATACTTTTTCATTATTATAAGTTTAACTGACATAAAATGTATAATGGTTTTATTGACGAAATATGAAGTCGGTGCGGTGCGAGCGGAATATTCATTGAATGAAGCACCGACTTCATATTTCTATAGGTACACATATATAGCACTAGCGTGCTAGGCCATAAAACTCATGGTTTTAGAAGGATTACTTTTGTTAAAAGATTTTTACTTCACAATTTTATGTTGATTTAACATTTTCAGAATTATCGTCCAACTCCTAACCGTTAAGGAGTTGTACCTTTCATCATCAGCTCATCAACATGAGATGATGACTACCAGACGCAAATACTTGACTAGTCTTAGAAAATATATGGAACACATAATACGTGCCTATAAAATTAGAGGGTTGCCCTCGATTTTCCTGGGATCCCATCATCAAATCATGACTTGATGACAATGGTACCACCTCAGGAGTATTACCTTTCGAATAAAAAACGAATTTTTGAAAATCTGTCTTCAATTGACGGAGTAAGTAATCGATGTACAACCATAAAAAAAAGCACATGCAGTGGAACGTAGAACCTCCCTCCTCCTCCTTTTTTGAAATCGGTTAAAAAACAAAAAAAAACTGCGTTTGCTGTTTTTTTATTTCAAATTGTACTTACAGTCTTATTATTTTGTACACGTAAGGTAAGATACAGTAACTCTATTCGTTAATTAATTATCTGAGAGTAATCTATTAGAAATACGTAGAGGCGAGGAAATTTTTCACATTCATTCATTCATTATACTTCAATATTTTTCGGGTTCGACCTCAAAAGGAAAAACTTAACAACTTAAAACATTCGGGAAAACCGGGAAAAATATTCAAAACTCGTTTCTCGTGATAGATGAACTATTTGCACCTACAAGTTTGTGCGGAAACCTCGGTGCGCGAGTCCGACTCGCACTTGGCCGGTTTTTTCACCTTAATAGCAGGAAATTGGTCAGTGCGACACCTCGAATATGAAGACAGGTTATTCCCCCGTTTCCATTAGCTAATGACAGCGACCTACCTTTGCTCTGCTAGTCGACGGTGTGCGTCATCCGTGTGGTATTATCCTCAAACGTTTTCTTCTAAATAATTGTGACGTTGACAAGGGAAAACCCCGATGCAGGGTGCATTGCTCCGATAGTGGTACAGTAGCCGAGTAGAAATACGGTTGATAATTTATTTGCTATCATCGCATCGATCTGATTTTATTAAATTTATGAATATAATCGTCACGAATTAAATCAAGGATGTCGTCACGATCTACTTATAGTAAAATGATAATTATACAAAACACAAAAAAAAATTCTATGCAGACAATAATATTATCAATTGTAATAAATAAATTTATTTAATAAGATTCTGTTTTACGTCGTCACAAACGCGCTATTAAGTCTTTATTTCCCTAATGTACTTAATTATTTATTTTTGTTTCTAATAATAAGTATAAATGTGATTGATTACGATTACACTTAAGCAAATTACTAGGTACTGGAGATTGTATCACTATTATCAGTCACATTTAGGTTTTCCTCATAATGTACTTAATTTAAATAGGTACCTACAGGATTTTAAGATGCTTCATTTCCGCATTATCATATAAAATTACATAATTATGTAAAAAACTATAAATTGGCCAGCAGCAACACAACAACAACTCGTTTCTATTCAGCATAAATGAGTTTGCGCAGTAATTAATGATCAAAAATACGGCACCGTAGAGTAATACTTTATTTCCACAGGATATACTTAGAAGCGAAAAATTTCCATATAAATTTATTATTATTAAGACTTGACAAACAATCAAATTCGCAACTGAGAAATATTAAAAATTATAAATAGTTAATTTAAATTTTATTGCGTTTATTATATCCATCCCTTTTTACGACTGACATCGTCTTCAATTCTGAATATAGTTAACAAGAAGGTAGGTACTGAGGCCCGAGTACGAATATTCGAATCCTGCTTAAGATAACGTTATCGTATAGAAATCGGGTAACTTATACAAATTTTTAGTTTCAAATACGCTCACGGGCGGGCGCTGTTCCAAACGTCATACTGATTTCTCGATAACGTTACTACTTGATTACGTTACGCAAGATTCGAGTATAGGTATTTTAGGAAATAATGAAACCTACTACCGATAGAGCATAAAATATTTTTTTATGTGCTTAAAAATCTTAGTTTATAACTTTTCGGTTTAATAATTAAAAAAATTATCCATTTCACCTAATGTACCTTTTGCATGAACCTTTCCACAGAGATACAACATCAAACACCTATTTACCAACGCAGAGGCTTTCAAACTGTATGCCCCGGTGCTCTAGCACGTTCTGAACTCGGTTTTTGTTCTCTACTGAATTGAGGTTGTCTATTTTTAACCGACTTCAAAAAAGGAAGAGGTTCTACGTTCCACTGTGTATGGTTTTTTTTGCAATGTATTGTATAGGTCGCGCGGCGAATTAAGATCGCTTGTCAAAAGTGGAAGGGGGATGCGCAGAAGTCAATTCTTAGGTCTATTTGGTTGCGCAGAGGGGTGAAGGGAGGGTGTGCGCTGGCGCCGACACGTTATTGGTAGATCAAGTCGTTCTTCCCCTCCCTCGCTTCGTTCACGCGTCACGTGTCTCTTGAGTACTGTTGCGCACGGATTGTTTTACTGTATTAGTAGTAAGTACGTTATGATGTCGTAGTTAGTGAAAAAAATACCCAAATATAAAGTTTGAACATGGCAAGCCAGAAAAATGGTTTACGACGTGAATTGTTATGTTAAAAAGGAAACTAATTAAATCATGGGTAATTAAAAGCACGTAAAAAATGCTACCAAGATTCTGAATAAACATACTAGCAAAATAAGACACAAGCAAAAACGAGTGTTATATGACTTATAGACTAAAGGTACAAAAAAATGCGAAATAAGAAAAATATGTTTCAAAGAAATACACTCAGAACTTAACAATTTTGTGCGCAATTGTACAGATGCGCCAAATTGCTCCCACCAGTTTCGCCGAGCGATCTTAATCCATCGCGCGGCCTATAAATCGAAATCCATTTCGAGGTTAAGTAATGTTTTTTGACTTGCTTCCGGTATTTTTTTAATTTTAATATGATGTAATTAATTTAATATATACAGAATATGCAATGACCTTCATTTGTCCTTCACAGCCATTGACAACTATGACATAGCGGTCCGAATTGTACTTTATTGGCGTGAGTACAAGAATTCATCACTATTTACCCGCGTTTTATGCTGCTAAGTTCGATTTGGACTAGTAACTTGACAGTTGTTATTGACGTTTTATAGTTCAGTGACAGTGACAATGACAGTTTAACGATTCACCACAGTTTAAAACTGAACTAAAGCATGGTCTCAACATACGCTTACTGACAAATTTATTGAATAAGCAGCTGTGTGGAAGAGCTAGACACCAGTCTGACGTCATCAGCCTAAATAAATAAATAAATATCATGGGACAATTTGACACCAATTGACCTAGTCCCAAACTAGGCAAAGCCTGTATTATGGGTACTAGACAACGGATAAACATACTTATATAGATAAATACATACTTATATACATATTCAACATCCAAGACCCGAGAACAAACATTCATATTCATCATACAAACATCTGCATCGCGGGACCTCAAGCTTCATAGTTAGGGTCTCTAACCACTAGGCTATCCGGTCGTATAATTTCAATAAATAATTTAAAAATAAGGAGTGATTTATATGAGAAAATAGCGAAATTGGTTTCTTATAATTGACTTTTCTGTACAATAAAAATATAAAAAGCTCTGGCATTTTTATAGACAACCCCAATTTGCTTTAAATCATTTAAGTCTTGTACATTTAAGTTGCCGTGAGTTATACTTAGTTTTTTACAGCATTAGAAAGAAGGCGAAAAATCTTGACAAATATCTTTATGAAAAATGCTTTTTAAAATTAAGTTATAGGTCTGTTACATATAAAACCATACCAATATAAATAATTATATCTCATTGTCATATAATTGATACTTGCTGTTACCTACTTATTTTGTAAAAGTAGTTTCAATAAAAAGACAGGTCATGCTTGTTTACCTTTTTACTAATGCAAAAAAACTAAGTATAATACTCGAATGTTAAATGCGTGATGTGATAAAGTTTGAGAACGATTATATAATTTAACGTGTCCTAAATGTTTCGGTCAAGGTTGGCGGTTGACAGTGTGCACTGCACAGTGATCGTGTCACAGACTAGTTTAATGTAATTTTTGAAAGGTAGCAAAAAACGACCTTCATGCAATGTTATTATCGTAAATTAGGTTTACCTCCTGGCCTGGAGCTCAACTGTGCACCCGCCACGTGGTACTTTCGCAATAAGTCGAACATCATGATCATGAAAACACAATAAATATTGTCAAAATATTAATTACACGTTGCAACCTTACGTAACTCTAACATACACGACTTCCGTACACAAAGCAAAGATAATTAATATTTCGTATTCGTAATGTACCTAATGCATATTTATTTTCGTCTTTGAAATTTTGTTGTTACCAAAACTAGACGATTCCGTATCCTCTAAACTTTTTTTACATAATAACATTATCAAACTTAATTAATTGCAATGAATGAAATAGAAATATTCGAATACCTGTTAATTTTATTATTTTGTTTCACGTTAAAATGTAAACAGGCCGGCTCTTCAATCTTAATTCATAGGTAAATATAAGTATTATAACGCCTGATCTTAAACAAACTGCAAACACAGATAACGAAACGAGATCCTCTTAGTTTAGCAGACGAAAACTTTTTTTTTTCACTTTCCCGTCGCAGATCGTTTACGAACGTGACTTTTGCTTGTTTAACAGACTTGTCTTTGACTTTTTCTGGCCAGGAAAGTTATTTTCTTTTAATATTGTTGGATTGCTAAATTATTGTAAGAATAATGTACTTACCTATATATATATTATTCACGTATAGGTTTTTCTGCGATAAGCAAGAAATAAAAGTTTCTAAAAATGTTGGCTTTAGCTTTAGATGGCTGTATCTTTCTGTAAGGTAATTATAATTTTTAAAAAATAGATGTTTATTTATTGTATTGTCACTTCGTTAATATATGAATACTAATAAGTAGGGTCGCCCGGCGTAGGTGTAAGATCATAAAATACCCTATAGTCGAGTTCTTGGCGCTAAACGTGTTAAGTAGACTATTCTTGTCATAATATTCTGCCTACGCCTCCGTACAAGGTCTAGTTTAAACAGAAGTTGGTTTTATATATGTCTATATTTATTTTCGAAAAGTACCTACCTACTTATATCTTTTCACTAAGGTATATCTAAGTAAATAGCTTTTGGAGCTAATGTCCTTGCTTATTAACTACTAGCTGTTGCCCGCGATTTCGTCCGCGTAGATTTCGGTTATCGCTATCCCGCGGAAACTGTAATTTTCCCGAATAAAAAGTATCCTATGTTATTCGTCAATATTCAAACTATCTTCTTACCAAATTTCATCTAGATTGGTGCAGCGGTTTTCCCGTGAAGAGGTAACAAACAGACAGACAGAGAGACAGGGAGACAGAGTTACTTTCGCATTTATAATATTAGTTAGGATAACACACTGAAAACAACTAGTCGCAATTAATATAAAATTATGTACTTCCCTTACCTATGTTGAAGTAATCTCATTTAGGTCGATTTATAAAATACTTACTTGAGTAATTGATATAATTACATAGTCAGATTTTAGGCGTCAACGGTTTTTACCAGGAAACTACAGTGAGATTCAACGGATCACTTACGTATCTCAGCCGAATATAGGTATGAATAGAAACATGTGGGCCTATACTCGAATGATGTACGTGAGTGATCCATTTATTTCACTATGCTTAAACAGAATTTAAATTAGTTTCCGCTGTAAGTGTCTAGACCGCCACCACTTACCTTCTAATATAAAGTTTGAGCACAAAACGAGTCTTGAAACAAAAACACAACCTTCACCTGGTAATTTACAATTACAACAGAAATTAAAGTGAGTAAGTACCTAATTGATTTGATTGGTTTCGTGCGATCGTTCGTTCGCGCTACGGGCGCACGTTACGTTGCCTGCGCTGCCACCTTTACACTGCGTTGAGGCGGACCTTCGCAGCTTTTATATGCCGCCTATACAGCCAGTATACGAGACTCCATTAGGAAGATACGTTGTGCGCATGAGCCCTCGGACTGAATTTTAAGATTATAGGTGACCGCACTAGATCTGATAGGGAGGTACGTGTAGACATGGGTGCATTTGTTCTGAGCGCGCGAAAGTTTCTCATCAACAGGGACTTTATTTTATATTCAGAAAGCCAAAGTAGGTATATTTACCTAGTCAGTTTGACAATGGGCATACCAAAGGGTGACTTAGTAGCAAAGATTGTGATGCGAAGAAGTGGTATGGTTAGGGAAGAAATTTCTCTTTTAGGGTTCCGTACCTCAAAAGGAAAAAACGGAACCCTTATAGGATCACTTTGTTGTCCGTCTGTCAAGACCCTTTTACTCTGGAACGCGTGGAGGTAGCATGCTGAAATTAATATCAAAAATACTCTAGCCTGCGGTCCCTTGAAGCTGTGAAAAAAATCAACCTTCTAAGTCAACGCAATCAAAAGATACAGTCATTAATAAAGGCTGTCTCCATACAAATTGATGTACCCCGAAAACTAAAGGGTACTTCCAGTTGTCCTAGAAACTTGAAATTTAGTATGAAGGTAGCTCTTATAGCACAACCACTCATAAAATTCTCAAAATCTAATTTTTTTATGTCTGTCTGTAGATTTCACAGACCAATATAACTTGACCCCACACTGCGTACATTTTGCTTAGGAGCAAGGCTCTGCTAACACTTGACAATTTGATGCACTGGGGAAAAGCGTTAAAATCTTTGTACGGAACCCTCGTGCGCGAGTCCGACTCGCACTTGTCCGGTTTTTTTGAGTCTACCAGCGCTTTCGGAAAGACCATGATTGCCAAGAGTAATGCGCCGCAAGAAACTTGGTACAAAGTCGTTTCTGCCATCATCAAATACATATATATTTGTTTTGAGACCGGAGTAAAATAGAAACCCATAGAATAATAATAGAAATACTGTGTTTTAAAAGTCCAGTGTTAGCAGAGCCCTGCTCTTAAGGAAAATGTACGCAGTGTGGGGTCAATTTATATTGGTCTGCGAAATCTACAGACAGACATAAAAATTTAAGATTTTGAGACTTTTCGGAGTGGTTGTGCTATCAGAGCTACCTTCATACCAAATTTCAAGTTTCTAGGACATCTGGAAGTACTCTTTAGGTTTTTGGAAATCGGCAATTTTTATGGAAATAGCCTTTTTAATTACTGTATCTTTTGATTGCGTTGACTTAGAAGGTTTTTTCACAGCTTCAAGGGACCGCAGGCTTGAGTATTTGATATTAATTTCAGGATGCTACCTCCACGCATTCCAGAGAAAAAGGGTCTTGACAGACAGACAGACAGACGGACAACAAAGTGATCCTATAAGGGTTCCGTTTTTTCCTTTTGAGGTACGGAACTCTTAAAAAACAGTCAACTTCGTGACCGGTATGGGTATGATATATGCCTTCGGCTTCTGAACCCATCTTAGAGTACTTATAATATCTGTGTAGATAAAGTAATGTATGCAACTCCACATAATTAGGCCTTAAAACACTCATTATGCAGCAGTTGCCAGGCTATTAATACATATGAAAATAAATATACATACTACAATATAAATACATATAGTACTTACCTACAAAACTTAGAAGACATACAAAATTTATCTCATTGTTTTTTTTTCGTATATATGTACAGTCAACAGCAATAGTTGCTAAGCAACGGAAGCGCTCACAAAGATCTAAGCACGGCTCTATTGTTATAGACATAAGAGCTTGTGCAGATCATTGTGAGCGCTTCGGTTGCATAGCAACTATTGCTGCTGACTGTATGTATTCAGGTAAATTCGAGTCATTGTTCGGACCCTGGCCCTCTTCTCTGTCTTAGAGATCTATGTGGGCGGTAACAGATCAAGCCATAAGGCTACCGCGCCGCGGCCTTTTTAACCGACTTCAATAAAGGAGGAGGGTGGTCTCATTGTCACCAAGTCAGTATATGTAGTCAGGATAATAGGATCATTCGATCTGGCAACCCTATATGGAGTGTTAACGACCACTATGCTAATACCTAAGAAACTTATGCATGCACATCTTTTTTACATAAATATTCCAACGGCTCCCAATATCTCCCTACTAAGAATAAGTATTGTATCGTAGCCGTAGCGGAGAAGCCGTGATTTGATCTATGGCTTCTCAAGTAAAGTGTCGTGGGTTCAAACCCCGACTCGCACCTCTGAGTTTTTCGGAATTTATATGCGAAATTACATTGGTAATTTATCACTTTTCAGTGAAGGAAAACATCGTGAGGAAACCTGCACACTCCTGCGAACCAATTCAAAGGTGTGTGTGAAGATTCCCAATCCGCACTGGGCCCGCGTGGGAACTGTAGCCCGAGCTCTCTCATTCTGAGGAGAGGAGGCCTGTGCCCAGCAGAGGGACGTAAAAAAAGGCTGGTGATGATGATTGTATCGTACGGTCAAGTGCCAAAACAACCACAACATTATCACAAAGTGATATAAACGGATCACTCACGTATGTCAGTCGATTATAGCCCGACATGTTTCGGACTAATGATCGTGATGTGATTAGTATAGTGTGCTCTACCCTACTTTTGACAATAATAAAAATTACGATGAAAACGAGGTTAGTTGTGAATGTGAGCCGCCGTCAGCTGCGCCGAGCAGCCGCGCGAGCAGAGCCGCGGCGCGCAGTTTACGTCTCGCCACCGGCGTGGCGTATGCTCCTAGAGTAAGGACTACGGATTAGTCGGAAACATGTCGGGCTATACTCGACTGACATACGTGAGTGATCCATTTATTTCACTATGATTGAATCTCACGGTAGTTTCATGTTAAAAGTAACATTACCACAACTTTAATTCGCCGACAGAAGAGCCTGGGACATATTTTCGAGTAAGTTGTATGCACCCATATTTTTGAACTTGACTGTACTTACCTATAATTTGGTTTCCGTCGTAGAAATATATTATTTGGCTTTAGTTCAGAATTGTTTTTTGTGTAAAGACCCTGTGAATCCCTTTTACGTGAAGTTTTATTTTAACCTATAAAAACCTTTTAACAGTAACGCCGCCACACAATCTACTTCATCCATTTTCATAGAAATGTGTATCTTAGAAGAGAATAAAGTGGTGTGGTGTGGCCCCCCCCCCCCCCCCCCGTACCCCACCGCCTCAGTCCCAGTCGGGCCGAGGGAATTGAATCAATTCCCTTTAAGCCTCGACAACTTGAGAAAATCCGCTTCGAAAAGTGCTCAATAAAAGGCATTAAATGTCACCGTACTATTCATTCAACGTCAGTCGGTCGTCTTTACCAATTTATGAGAACCCATATAGCACCCATAAATTCACTTTATAAAATTGTTATTACCCTGTTCAAAGTATTGTGAGATGAAGTGGGTATACTTTTTACTCATTAGCAACTCATTTATTCATTGTAAAGTCATTACATTATAATAAAAACCAATAGGCGAAAAGCTCGGTGGTCGATATTTAGAGGAAAGTTGAAAATGTGGAGAAGAAAAATACTATTTTAATATTGCGACCCCCTACGGGGTTTGTAATAATGTTGCTATTAATAAATACTAAAATACGTCGGTAAGTAGGTACATAGGTACCTACTGGAAAAGCGCAGAAAGCCACCTAACAATTTTGACCACTTAACAATGTATGTAATCGTATGGCAATAATGTTTTTTTTTACAAAAAGTAAAGTGAGTAGTGTAACTGGTAGTTTATAGCATGTTGAACGGTTGTTTTGGTGGTTTGAGAATAGCCTCGTAGAATGCCGAAACGCGTCAGCGTATTGTAGTGTAGAAGTAGTGTACCTAAATATAATATAAGATACATTTAATTAAATTAAATGAATGGGTAATTCATAAATGTTCTTTATTTTCTGCTCTGACTAACTATGAAATTGGTAAGCACTTCCATCTACAAATATTTTTTTTTTGTCAAGTGCTTACAAATTTCGTAGTCAGCCGGTACAGCAAATAATAGTACATTACTGCAGAGGCCGAGAAGAAAGGGGTTGCCGGACGAAAGGGTTAGACGGCCGAGTAACACGAGGCCGGCTATAGTACGAGTCCGGCAACCCCGGCAATTTGACACCAATTGACCTAGTCCCAAACTAGGCAAAGCCTGTACTATGGATACCAGACAACGGATAAACATACTTATATAGATAAATACATACTTATATACATATTAAACACCCAACACCCGAGAACAAACATTCATATTCATCATACAAACATCTGCCCCGACCGGGATTTGAACCCGGGACCTCAAGCTTCATAGTCAGGGTCTCTAACCACTAGGCTATTCGGCTATCGAAATTATTGAACGGTTGTTGTTGTGCTTCGTCAATGGCCTCGTGGAGAGTGCCGAAACGCGTCAGCGCTTAGTTTAGTGGTCGTGGTGATAGTTGGGTCTGTGTGGCATGTGTTGATTCGTGTAACAGTGGAGGCGGAGGTGTTGCATGGAAACATACATTAGTCGCACAGATATAATTATTTTTCACAGTGGTCGCGGGTGAGCAAAGTAATTATTTTTAGTTCATAAATATGGACCTCCGCAAAGTAACGCCTGATTCAATAAATTATGTTGGAAATGATCTCCCCCATACATAACCCCTATAAGGGAACAGATCGACTTACCAATAACCCTGTATACTAGAATACCTACTGTTTTAAATAAATATTATCTTTGAATTTATAAAGTAAAGTACCTAGTTAGTAAAATAGATAAAGACTCGAACTATTATTCTGACCGACCATTTTGGAAAAAAATACACGTTTAAAAATAAGAGCGTGAAATTGGCGCGAAAGCATGGCTTGCGTTTTGTTTTGTTCTTTCTGGTTGCGGAGAATTTTTTTTTATTTAAATATTTTTCATAAACATATTTTTTTTACTTTCCTAATACCTAGTCGAGACGAGATGAATAGGAGGGTGTTTAACTCTGTAAAACGCCAATTTCAATCTCTAATTATTGGCTATCTCTTTGGAAATGGGTCCTTTTTAGTGGTTTGCACCGGAGCATAGACCTCCGGAGAAACACCGGTATTCCACCGGTAAAAGTAATCGGTAAAAAAACAGGAGAAACACGGGTATTCTCCGGTTATACAACTTATAGAGTCAAATAAAAGACATGTTTTATTTATTGATTAACGATGTGTTTATTAAGTAGATACCTACTATTTGTTATCATTGTTTTTAATCACAGTAAAAAAAAAACTCACTTTTGTGTATTCTTCTTTTTGATGGCTCCATAAGTTATTGGATAATGAGAGAGAGAGAGAAACATTTATTCACATACATTCGACACATACATAGAAATAAAACAGTACATTTGAAAGAAAAAAAAATACAGCACAACATAATATCTTGGTTTAACAACAAATTATTGTACCGAACGATGTTAAATGGGCTCCACTCAGCACAATGTTGCGGCAAGCCGCAACGCTGGTTTTCTGCATTGCCCATTTTAAACTAAAACTAGACACAAATAGGCCGAGTAATCTGGCGGTTCGTTGTATGAAGACCCCGCATAAAATCCTCAGTCGATGAAACTTTGCAGGGATGTAATATAACGTGAGATTAAACTAAAACAAAAATATCCAAAAACATGCCGAAGATAGGTATTTATACCTAAAAATACAAAACAAATAGCTTGATATATTGGACTGAGTAATTCCTCAGTTCAAAATTATTTTACTAAATGAATCATTTTCATTGTTAGGTGTAAATTTATAAAAATCCAAAAATTTGACCAAAAAAAAACTGTCACTTTTTAAAGATAATAAATAACTTTTTTGACCGTAATTTCGGTGGCAAAATTTCTCAGTCAAATTTTTCTTGTTTTAGAATGACATTTGGCGTAACCAGTAAGAAAATAAAAAAAAAAATGCTTACCACAATCAAGCTATCTCACTTCAATTTAAAAATACCAAAAACTCAGCATGGAAAATTTCTCAGTCCGATGTTTTTCTTTAATAATACCAAATGGTCTCATTACCACTTAAAACCAAAATATCCAAAATAACAATCATTCTCCGTTGAACACGATTTAAATATTTCTGCAAATTTATTAGTTTTTAATGCGCTTGATATTTTTTTTGGATATTTTTGTAGTTGGAAGAAAATAAATTAATATAGTTGTATCAGTAAATAAAACGGACGGAGCAATTGTCCACAGCGACTAAAAAGGTATTTTTTGAAAAAAATGTAGTTTAATGGTAAATATTTTCGATTTTTATGTCGTAAATATAAAACGGAAATAAATTCGTATTGCACTGAAAAAAAGTGACTGAGCAATTTTGCGGTGCAAGTTATGATAAAAAAACATGTTTTTGAAGAAAAAAGTGGTTTTTGTAAGGAGATTTTTTTTGGATATTTCACATACAGTTTTCGTATTTGTAGTGAATGTTTGTAGTGATACTCTATCATACTATAAAGTTTTCTTTGCCTGAGGATTTACAGTTGGGGCTCCCTTGCTTCGTTTCCTGGCCTAAAAGTACATACACAAACTGTGACGACACGACCGCTAACGGGAAACAGTTTACAAAATAACAAAACAGGAAATATGTATGGCAACACTTGATCAATTCAACCGTATTTTAACAGTTAAAACCGTAACATAAGTCAGGCCAGATATTATTGTGGTCATTGCAGTGAACTATTAACAATTTCAGTTGTCTTGATATTGCAACAATTACCTATATCACAACAACCCCCGCCGAGAGACAAAAGAAATCAAAAATAACAATAATGCAAAAGTAAAAATGTACCTAGTAAGATGTACCTAACAATTTTCGACCCATCTCGCTTTTGGCAGCTTTCTCCAAGCTACTGGAACGCGTAATTAATAAACGGCTTGTCAAATATCTAGAGCAAAACAAACTCCTTTCGGATCGTCAATTCGGTTTCCGCAGAGGCAGGTCTACTGAAGATGCGGTCACGTTGTTGACAGATATTGTCGCATATCATCTTGATGGGGGCCGTTGCTGCATCGGTTCCTTTCTTGATTTAGCAAAGGCATTTGACACGGATTCAACCCCTATACTTTTTAAAAAACAGGTATGCTTGGGTATTCGTGGTCTGGCACGCGACTGGTTTTCAAGTTATTTCACGAAAAGATATCAGCGTGTGAGAGTTGGTGACAACTATAGTGGCCTGCAGCCTGTGTCGTTTGGAGTTCCTCAAGGAAGCATATTGGGACCTACGCTCTTTACTGCTTATATTATATCCGGGGTTGCGGGTGTCTATGGGCAGTGGTGATCACTTATCATCAGGTGACCCACTGGCTCGTTTGTCTTCCTCGTTGTAAAAAAAAATTAACGATGTCATGTGCCTCAAACTCTGTAACAGCGAGATGCTATGTTACGCTGATGACACAGCTATAGCGTTCTACGGCCGATCTTGGCGGGATGCTCGAAGGGCAGCGGAAATGGGAATGCAAAGGATTGCATCCTGAATGGAACAAAACCTATTAACTCTTAATGCCGACAAAATAAAATTCCTTTGTTTCCACAAAACTGCGGCATCCTACCCTCCTGACGACATGACCAGCCTAAAACTTCATATGTCTAACTGTGTCGCGTCCGGAGTCCCCTCCGGACCTGGTTCCTGCGTCAGCATCGGGAGGGTTGCGTTTGCGAAATACCTAGGCATTACACTGGATGAAAAACTAAATTTTCATAAACATATAAAGTTAACTTCAGCAAGAGTGCGCAAATTAATTTACACAATGAAATTTCTAAGAGATGTCGCAAATGCAAAACTTTTAAAATGAGTGTACCTGGCGCTCTGTCAACCCGTGCTCAACTATTGTATACTTGCCTGGAGAGGGTGCTCCAAGTCCACTCTGATAACTTTGGAGTGAGCTCAAGGAGAAGTGTTGAAGGTATCCTTGAGGAGACCACGGCGGTATTCTACTAAGAGTCTGTTTGAGGAGGCAAGTGTTTAAGTGTGCGCAGGTCATTCCTGATGCGGGCTACAGTTTACATGCACAGACAAGTCTTGAATTCGCCATCCTACAATTATATGGTAAGCAGGCGTATTTATAGGGCTTCGGTTCCTACTGTACTGAGCGCTCTGGTTTTGCAAAGCGTTTTAAATAATTTATTTTTCCTCGTAATTATTACTATTTTTACCTTATTATATTACAACATCAATTGGTGTCTCCGTGTGTTATTTATGACTCCCACGATACAGACTCAGCCTAGTGTGGGTGTTGCCGAATTATTGTCAAATTTGTGTCTCCTTTTTTGGTAATAAATCATTTTTACTTTACATTAAAAAATAAGAATAAAACATTATTTTATGATTAGCAACTAAGCGGGGAGAGCACGGAACATCATTAAGGGCGTTCCCGATAAGTGAATACCGACATTCTTAACAATAAAAAACCCGAACGTAATGTTATGCGTTCGTCACCAGTAAATATAAAGTTTAAGTTTTTTTATTTGTCGAATCTCATAAATAATCTTACTTATGTAATTAAATGAATAACATATTTCATTACAAGCATTGATGTACCAAATAGTGACAGATTCGCCACCCCTTCACAGCGCGCGGACAAGCAATATAGGTGATTAGGTTACTCGGTGACATAGTCGCCAACAGCCGCCGCGCGGGTGACATCTCGTTGATTCGCCCAGTTCAACCGCTTAAAATGACGTCGTGCACATTTATGAACTGTAGAAATAACACAAAAAAGAAAAACAAAGCACATGGATTCACATTCCATACGTAAGTAAATAATATACTCATTATTTGTAAAGAAAACCACGCACTTCAAATTATAATATCATAGCCAAATAATGCAGGGCCGAAAAATTATTTCCCCGTCTGATAAATCCCAACCTCTAATAGTATGGCCATTTTGTAATTCCTAGTAAACTAAATAAAACTATTACAGAAATTGACTATTTTATCTATTTCTACTGATTTTCCAGTTTTTAGATCTACCGATTTAGACTGTGCATTATCTGTCCAATGACGACACTGAAATAGGTACCTTTTTTTGTAATTTTTCCATTATTTTATATTTTTACCTTTGAAACAGTTACGAAAGACTTGCCTTCCATTCCACTTGCCACTCTGTGAGCTTTTTCGTCTTTTATACCTAAAATATTATCAATAGTGGCTCTGAGAGCTGTAGACCTTGTGAGCTATTTTTTTTTTCAAAAAACTATAATTATCGAGCCTGCTTACAAAATTTTACACTGCAGAGGAGAACAGCTGGACAGACATTAAGAAAGCATTTTTGTCCCATTTGAAACGTTCATGCTTCGCTCGCTCGGTCAATAAAGAACGACCTGTTATTTTATGTTCGTAAATTAGCAGGTCATTGTTATCATGCGACTACTTGTTATTTTGTGGACATGAATTAGCAGGTTGGTACGGTAGTCGTACATTATCCAGATGGTATATTTGTCTGTGGTATATTCCCTTGAAGTTTGACATGTCAGTGTAATGACAGCTAATGAGTGAAGGCCGCATTTTGTCAGCGCTAAAGAGGTGCGTGGCCAGTCTTCATGTATACAAGTCGGTGATTACAAGCTTTAATTTGCACAATATTACAGAACGATAACTATTCTAGCTAAACAAAACTCTCCGGAGATCACCGGTGAATCACCGGCGATAGAAAATCACCGGTTCGCAAGATTCCGCTCCGGTGCAAACCACCGGTCATTTTCCTCCCTCGTTGAGCAATCTACTATTATAAATTAGGTATGCAAGGACTTTTCCGTAATGGCTATGGAACCCTGTACTGGGCGTGTCCGACAAGCTATTGGCCGGTTTTCAAAATTAAGGGAGATAGATACTTAGGTACCTATATAATGTAGGTAGTTATACTCCAAAGATCGCATTTGACCATTGTCATTAATATGATGCACTCCATGAGAAAGTATTCAAATCATCTTTTGCTTAAGCAAATGAAACTAATAAATGAAATGACCTATAACATAGACCTATAAAACTCAAAAACCCCAAATTTATTAGTATTTTATTTGTGATTCGTGACCCTACTCTAGACTAACGCACGTAGAGGGCTTTAGATGTGTAGGTAATTACCGCCATGACGCGAGACCGCTCTCTGCTCTTGACTTCACAAGAGGCAGTACGGAAATCAGGGTGTGAGGAGGGGGCAAATGGACGGCCGGTTGCCGTGACAACGGGGGTGGCTACAGGCTTCATCCTCGCAGCAATCGCAACAAGTGGGGTTATCGCTATAAATGCCAGGCCACCTGCTGTGATTTACCTATTTCTTTAATGAAGGCACAGTTTCTTATTCGTGTAGTTTTAGGTAAGTTTTTTTTTTCAGATTTATGCTCATATCTCGAATATCTGTACGAATTGCATTATGATTACTTTCGAAAAAAGTTTCTACATGAAATTACCTACAGATTTGCTCATAATATACGTTTTTACTTTAAGATTAATACTCGTAATCTTCTATACCTATATAAGAATCATTAAAATCGGCCCACGCGTTTGGTCTCCAGAGTGCCACAAATGAACAAACATACATCGGCTGATGAACACATTACCCTCCTTTGCGTTTCGCAGAGTCGGGTAAAAACAGTACAGTGGCTGACTAACTGACAGTCAGTCTGTAGATTTTGTTAAATTTAAAATCGTTTTAATTGCAGTAATAAGTGAGGCATCGGTTTTTCATGAGTATTTTCCGAAGCTTGTTAAGTGAAGATGTAAAATTATTTTACTTTGACATCAGTCGACAACCATTGACCGACACGATCCACATGCGATCCACTCTCACCACCGGCAAAGAATATATATACTAACGTAAAAAGAAACGACACGGACGCATGTGTGCAGTAAACTACTGCGTTGTTATTGTGTGCGTAACAGGACGCGAGCGGGGGCGAGCGCGGGTCGCGCGGGGTGTGGAAGGCGAAACGCGAACGCCAAAACGGAGGGCCGGCCTAGTCGTGCCATAACGTCGTAACGGTCGCTTCCCTTTGGATTTTATGAGAGAACTGTTTGTACGATCGAATATTCGCGATAGTTAAAGAAAATAATAAAATGTTTAAAATATATCGTAAAAATAGAAAGCATAATTAATCAAGCAATTTATAAAATGTGTGAACGTTGAACAGTAATATTTTAATTTAACATTAGATTACATAGATTCCTTTATTTCTTATTGAAAATAATTACATTTTGAATGTCAAAAATATGAGAAATTCAGAAATACAACAAAAGTTAATGCATGATATAGTGAAGTAAAATGTCAAAGCATACATAATATAAAATTTTACATAATATTTCATTACATAATTAAACTTCTTTCACTAAATATATTTAGTTATCATTTCCTTGTGCCGCGGTAGCTAAACTGTCAACCCTACACGTGCCATCGTAAGGTCGCCGGCGCGCAAGCTTACACCGACAGGCCGCTGTCGCCCCTGTGCCACCGGTTTCCCGCCAAGCACTCTAATTTATTTTGGGATAGACTAAGGAATCTTAGTTCATACTGCCTAGTTTTTAGGGTTCCGAAGCCAAACTGGCAAAAAGGAACCCTTAATATATGAACCTCCGCAAAGTAACGCCTGATTCAATAAATTACCCTTAATATAGTTTCGTCATGTCCGTCTGTCTGTCTGTCCGCGGCATAACTCAGAGACTATTGGTACTAGAAAGCTATAATTTTGCATAGATATACATATTAAGTAGGCCAAAAAAGTGCTGGGATAATCTTAAAAAAAAATTTTTTTTGGTGTACCTCCCCTACACGTGAAGTGGGGATGATTTTTTTTTATTTCTCGCCCACCCCATGGTGTGGGGTATCGTTGGATAGGTCTTTCAAAAATATTGCGGGTGTGCTCGAAGATCATTTTTCGATTTTTGTGAGTTATTCGTTTGCGAAATATTTGGCTTTGAAGTGCTAATTTTTGTTGGAGTCAAGTTGTGCATAAATGTTAGCGTGCTAAGGGGTCTGGTGGATAAAGTTACCGTGCTAGGGCAGCGTGCTTCTATTATGAAACGGAGGGTAATTTGGCGGGAAACCGATGAGAGTGGATCGTGTCGTTAATTGAATTTTAGTTTCTGTGCTTAATGTTGTTTGGTGGATAATAAAGATGGTGTATTATACAACAAATTAACGTGACAGTGCCCGGCAAATTAAGAATTCAAGTGAAAACGCGTATTCCCTCTGATTGTGACCCCCAAGTATCCGCCGGCTGTTGCTCACCGTAAAGTACACTATCGCTTTACGGAAGGCATGAGCAGCTGACAGGACGTGACTAGGACAGACTGACAACTCTGACGGTGACAGGACTTTAAGAAATTTACAAAACACATCAGACGTGGCTGTATGGACCCAGTTCCTTTGCCTATCCCTTATGGGATGAATAAAAAAAGGAATTAAAAAAAACTGACGTTTCTTTGTTTCGTTCCATAGAGTAATATAATATACGGGGAATAGAGCGCCCTCTCAGCGAAAAAAAATGTCACCTTCAACCAGCCTCTACAGCAATGTCATCTTTTATCTGTGATAGTCGACAGAACAGATTTCATAACACACACACGCGCGCACACACGAATTGTGTACACACTTTTATTAGATAAGACATTATGAAAAATTCAAACTCAGAATTCAAAATCGTTTATTTCGTAAATTATACATTTAAAGCGTCCAAAATCGCAACAACTAACAATAGCATAAATCACAAGCATCTGATATCGCAATAAATAACTGAAACAACACAGAAAGATTGTAACTAAAGCGTCCGAATTTTCGCCGCAACGTCCAATACACACGAACTGACACTGATAAAACGGAGGAGCTGAAAATCGACTCTACGCATTTACTAGTGGACAATTAACGAAATAACAGTTAAACACTGCGCATTTTCTAAAAAACAGAAAGCCGCTGGGCGCTGCATCGGCTGCATGCTGTATGACGTTTACTTGAGTCCGAAAATTGAAGGGATGTAGTAGGTGTACCAAAAACGGTTTTTTTCTGATGATGATAATTTTTGCAAATTTTTTAACAGAAGTACAAGCAATAATTTGTATCTGAAAATTACAAGCCTTCGGTTCGGTATTTTTTTATAAAATTTTGCAATATATAATGAAAAAAAAAATAAACCGTATTTTTTTTAAACCGACAGCAATGATTGACGCACTAACTACTAAAAATTAGCCTTACACAGGTAAGAGATGGCGCAGCTAAAAACTTCAACTGTCAAGTACAGGTAACTTTCCTCCCCCTGTTTCGTTCTTTCATTCACTCGAGTCGGTCAATTTCATTTATCGCCCCCCCCCACGCATATACACCCCTCCGACATCCTATTCCACGACGAAAGTTTTAGGTTCAAAGTCTGGCTCTATAATTATTTAAGTAGCCATTTAGTTTATAATTTCTTTGATTTAGTTAGGTCTTCCTAAAATGGCCAACCAAAGGTTAATCAGTGCACTTAAGATCCTGAAAAATAGGCATGATGCTAAGTTTCTTACAGGTAAGATCATAGTTTGACTTTTTAAACTTTTCGGGTGCTAATACAATTTCATGACATTGTTTCGATTTTTAGAGAATTTTATTGTAATTATAATTTTTCCCAGGCTTCCATAGCAGAAACTATGCAGCAGCGGCAGCTGGTCATGTGCACACCAAGTGCAAAATAGTCAATGGTGTGTATGTAGTGACATTGGACTCCCCTAATGTTAAGGTCAGTACAAATTGTTCAAAAATATTATCACCATTAAAACAAAATCAACGTCATTTAATACTTAAATTATATGTATGAGTTATAAGTACTGGTACTTCAATAATACACGATTATTTCTTCAACAGAGTTCTTACACTATTGATAAAAAAAAACAGTATTTTATGTTTAGGACTAAGTAAGTGCTTAGTTACTTTTAAAAAGCACACCAGGATTTTCTGTATTTGTTGGAGGATTTTGATACTCACAATAATTATTAGTTGAAACTCTTGAACCAACAACTCGCTGTTGTTAAAAGGTTCAACTCTTGAGTTAGGTTTATATTTTCCTTAGGTACAGTCAAGTGCAAAAATATGGGTGCATAGGTACCTACAACTTACCCAAAAATATGTCCCATTGTTTTTATGTCTGCGAAATAAGGTTGTGGTATTGTTGTTATGGTGGATTAATTTGATACCATCAATATACCTATAAAACATTAAAAATAGGACATCCACCTGTTCAGTGTGACAAAATGCGGCCCTCACTCATTCGCTGTCATTAGACTGGCATAATGTCAAACAACAAGGAATGCTAAGTCACCAAATCACCTATAATTGCTTGTACTTTTGCACTACCATGCATACAAACAATGTCTCATCCATTCCCATAAGTTAATGATGGGGATGATAGATGATTGACACCATAGTTGCTGGTACATAGGTAGGTATGTTATCCAAAAGAAGGTATGGCACAATATATTTATATTATCATAGGTATTTCAAATTATAATTCAGTTGGAAAATAATTATATGAACTGCCACTAATCCCTCAAGTGTCCTTAGTTATGTGTGTGTGTGTATAGAAAAAAATCATCTGTAACTGATGTACTCAGAAACATCTATTTATATTTGATTGTATATGTATAAGTAATATATAATTATGTTATAAGTATAATTTTTTCTTTAAAATTTAAAATTATGTTTATTTAGAATTCACTACAGTTTATTACCTACTGTTGCCATGTGTGTCAGTAAACTAGAAATTGTATGCCTGATGAAAGTCTATAATCATTATGATCAGTTTCTTGTACTATAATTAATTTCATTTGTTTTTATAACAAAATATTTTTTACAGGTAAACTCCCTTAACACTGAGGTAATGAATGAAGTGACCAACATTTTAAATGAAGTTGAGTCAAACCCTTCCATCGAAGCTGCAGTGCTGATATCAGGCAAGCCGGGTTGCTTCATAGCTGGTGCTGATATCTCCATGATTGAAGCCTGCAAGACAAAAGAAGAAGTAGTAGCCTTGTCGAAAAATGGTGAATACTCTTTATGACTTTTTGTTCAGCTGGCATTAAATAATTATTTAATTGACTTAGTAACTAATTATGTAACAAAGCATGGCCTGTACATGTATTTATGTAATCTTTTTGATAAAAGTCCAATAAATTCAGGAAGCTGACCTATACCAACTAGTACTTAATTCCATAACACATTATGGCTTAAAGCCAAAACTCATAACATGATGCCTTGGATGTAACAATATGATATCCATTGTAAATAAATTATCCAATTTGGATAACAGTAAACACGAGCAGTAAGCAATAAAAATATTGACTAAATAAATAAAAATCTACATAATCAGGAGCATAAATAGTGCTATAACTGATTATTTTTGTCTAAATTGCATGCAGGAAGTGATAAAACTAGAACCAGATAAAAAACCTAATGCTTGTCTTTTGTAGTATGAAAAATAAGTTCTAATTTAATTTTGTTTAGGTCATGAAATATTCCGAAGAATGGAGACATCCCGCAAGCCGTTTATTGCAGCTATTCAAGGCAGCTGTCTTGGAGGAGGCCTGGAGACTGCTTTGGCTTGCAAATATCGCATTGCCATCAAGGACCAAAAGACTGGATTTGGACTCCCTGAAGTTATGCTCGGACTCCTGCCTGGCGGTGGTGGCACTCAGAGGTTATAACCTCTAAAATTTCTTTATCATGTGAACAATTCACTCAGGCTAAAATTTGTACTCAAATTTACAAATTGTTGACTAAGATTTTTTTTTATTTGCCAGGTTGCCTGCTCTAACTTCCATTCCTACGACTTTGGACCTAGCACTTACAGGCAAAACAGTGAAAGCTGATAAAGCCAAGAAACTTGGAATCGTCGACTTACTAGTTTCGCCCCTTGGACCTGGTAAAAATATAAATAAAATATATTTGTCACCAATTGACCTAGTCCCAAATGAGCCTAAGAAGATGTTTGTATGATGAATATGAATGTTTGTTCTAGGGCCTTGAATGTTTAATATGTATATAAGTATGCATTTATATACATATGAACGTATGTTTATGTTTATCCATTGTCTAGTACTCAATATCCATAGTACAGGCTTTCCCTAGTTTGGTTGGTTTGGTGTCAATTGTCAAATGGTATTTATTTATACAATACATAATAAACAAGAAAGAATAAAAACAACAATACTTAAGAACAAACATTCATATTCATCATACAAATATCTGCTCCACCTTGAGATTGAACCCAGGACCTCTAGCTTCATAGTCAGGTTTTCTCTAACCACTTTCTATTTCTCTTTACAAATTTCATAGCAACTTTTCATTAAATTTGAAACGAATGAATTAAATGTATTTCTAGGTTTGGGTCTTCCTGCTGATAATACAATGAGATACCTAGAGACTGTAGCTATCCAAATCGCAAAAGACATTGCGACGGGTAAGCTAAAAGTTGACAGAACCAAATCTGGCCTTGTGAACAAAATCACTGCAACTGTCATGGAATGGGATATGGTTAAAAATATGATCTTTAACAAGGCCAAAGAGCAAGTAATGAAGGCCTCTCGCGGCCTTTACCCTGCCCCACTGAAGGTAATGTTATAGTACATAACAACATAACATATTTTATCTACACACATATCAAAAGTCCTCTAAAATGCGTTCAGAAACCGTAGAAAATGACCTGCATTGCAGCGCGTCGTCGCCTCCCCCGCCAACCACCTCCACCAGCAGGTCCTGCAGTAAAGTAATAATCATTACGACATCGAATTCGATGTCGTAATGACTTTTCGATATCGAATTCAATTTTTCGAATTTGACGACCAACGTAATTTACAATCATAGTGAAATAAAACGGATCACTCACGTATATAAGTCGAGTTCAGTCAGACATGTATAATTAATAATGTGATATTGTTTTTTTTTTACAAAAAAAATCCCTCAGGACCCTCATTATGTCGCAGTTGCATAATAGTAGTTTATGCAACTGCTACATAATGAGGGTCCTTAAAACACGAGTGTGTTTCATAATAGGATCACACGAGTGTTCTAAGGCCTAATTATGTGGAGTTGCATACATTACTTTATCTACACACATATTATAAGTACTCTAAGATGGGTTCAGAAGCCGAAGGCATATATCATACCCATACCTGTCACGAATTTGATTGTTTTTTTTTAAATCATAGACAAACATACCGAGCTGACGTTTCGTAAACTGTTTTTTGTTATTGTAAAAAAAATATATCACATTATTATTTATACACATGTCTGACCGAACATGACTTATACATGTCAGACTGAACTCTACTTATATACGTGAGTGATCCGTTTTATTTCACTATGATTGTAAATTACGTTGGTTGTCAAATTCGAAAAATCGAATTCGATATCGAAAGTCATTACGACATCGAATTCGATGTCGTAATGACTATTACTTTACTGCTGGACCTGCTGGTCGTGGTGGTTGGCGGCGGAGGCGACGATGTACTGCAATGCTGGTCATTTTCTACGGTTTCTGAACCCATTATAGAGGACTTATGATATGTGTGTAGATAAACTACTATTTACTATACCTTTATTGCCTTATTAGGCGTGTAAGACCTGTACGTACGACAGACCGCACTTTATGCAACTTACTGCTCCTATGTATTGATTTAAACTTTCGCGATTTTTACACATTATCATGATACGCAACCACCACGCCACCATTACCATGCCATTACCATGGACGCAACGTCGCGTCCGAAACGTCGAGGTATTTAAATTCAAATTTAAATATAAAAGTTTTTTACGCGGTTAAGTCCCGTGTATCATGATAATGTGTTACTGCTTCTAAGTATCATTGCACCCGAGCATGCATTATTTCTTAAGCTATGTCTTTATTGGGCACTTATCATTTATGATTAATGTTCTTTCAGATTTTGGAGGTAGTCAGGACCGGTGTAGACAAAGGTCGCGCAGCGGGATACGAAGCTGAAGCTCAGGGCTTTGGTGAGCTCGCCATGACCCCCCAGAGCAAGGGGCTAATTGGACTGTTCAGAGGACAGACTGAATGCAAGAAGAACAGATTTGGCAAGTCTGAAGTAGATGTTAAGACTGTAAGTATGTTCAATAAATATCTAAGTACATTTGATACATCTTCAGACCAAAAAAGGATGGAGTTAAAGAATCGACTACGAATTCCGAACCTAGCCTAGCAGGTGTTTTACGAAATTAAGATACCAAAAAAAAAGAATACCTCATCTCTAGCTTCATCAGCATCAGCTTTTCAGTCAGGGAAATAATCTTAAGAAAACGTGTACAAATCTGTGGACCAAAAAATAAACATCTTTAAACATTATTTGGTCACAGATTGGTGTGTTGGGCGCCGGATTAATGGGTGCCGGTATCGTCCATGTCTCCATTGACAAGGGTTATAAAGTGGTCATGAAAGATGCCACCAACGCTGGACTTTACCGCGGAGTTGGACAGATCCAAACTGGACTGGGCAATGCCGTTAAAAGGAAGAGGATCTCGGCGTAAGTTCATACCAGTTTTTAAAGCTATTGGCTGTACCATAGATCTTTGCATTGTGTTCATTTAACGGCCCTAAGTTTACAAGGTCCCCAATATAATTTAACAATGTTGTCCATTCCAGGATCCAGAAGGATATATTCATGGGAAACCTACTGCCAACATTAGATTATGCTAAGTTCAAGAATGTTGACTGTGTCATCGAAGCTGTATTCGAGAACATTGATATCAAGCATAAGGTGATCAAGGAGCTCGAAGCCGTTGTGCCCAAACATTGCATCATCGCTACCAACACCAGCGCCATTCCCATCACGAAGATTGCGGCTGGAAGCAGCAGGCCTGAGAAAGTCATAGGTATGTTGGTTGTTGGTAAAGTACATTTGAACTATTGAATCCTGTTGCCCTGTTATCAATCAGATAATAAAGATGGTCTTATAAGACGCTCATATAAGTCTCCAATCTATTCAATTGACAGCATTTCATATTTTTCACACCTGGAAATTAATACAGGTATTGAAAGGGCTTTGCCTCCTGAACACATCACTATATTTATAAAAAGTTAATATTACTTATTTTTTTAAATACAAGAGAATAAAATAAAATTACCAATTCTACCAAAACTACGCAAGAATGGGTGTAATACTTTTGCCTTTTTCACAAAAAAAAAAAATAAGCAACAATCACACGTAGGTTTGACACTGTCAGATAAATGTAACATCTTGGTTTTGTTTTTGATCGTGACAAGACAAAGACAATTGATCCATCCTAGCGTAGTTTCGAAGTTACCTCCTTTTGGAATAAGTACCTTTTAATAAATTAATTACAAATCCTAATGAAAATTTAAAACCGTAGGTTTGCTCCACATTCAAAGTAGAATACAGACAATTGATCAAATTATAGTCTCAAAAATATGAAATGTTGTCAATTATCCTACATACAAGCATCGGGCACTTGGTCATTATGGGCGCTACCAGTTACTTTACTTGATCATAATTATTTGGGTCGTCCGACTGTAAAAATTTTATCTAACGAATTCGAAACGGTACTAGCAAGTCTAGTATATACTAATATGATAAAAGCTACTACTACTAAGCTACTTTGTTTGTAATAATCTCTGGAAAAACTGATCTGATTGTAGGTTTTATTCTTTCTCTACACTATCCCTGATTAACATGGACTACTTTCGTCCCGGAATAGTTGAGAATTCCCGCCGGATGCAGACCCCCTACGTCTGCTCTGCGTTAGATGTTTTGATTTGAATTGCAATTTGCAGGCATGCATTACTTCTCCCCGGTGGACAAGATGCAGCTGCTAGAGATCATCACGCACCCCGGCACCAGCAAGGACACGTCGGCGGCCGCCGTGGCCGTCGGGCTGCGGCAGGGCAAGGTCGTCATCACGGTCGGCGACGGGCCCGGCTTCTACACCACCCGCATCCTGTCCACTATGCTCAGCGAGGCCATCAGGTCAGAGGCAGCTAGATAAAGTACTTATCTGTCTTGACTAGTTTACTCAATTCATTAGGGATGTTTCCCAGGTAAAAAAAATATTCTAATTAACCTGTCCCTCTTGTTAGGTTATCAAAAAATGTTGAACATGTAGGTATTTTTGCTCTATTAAACCAATAAAAAAATATAAAGTCCGGGAACAAATAAAGGGCGTCAAAGTTTGGGAATGAGGGTTCGTGACGTCACTTAAAAAGCTGCTAAGGCGGTCCCGCGGAACAGCACTAGATATGTGTATCATCGTCATTTTTTGTTTAATTGACAAAAGAAACAATAATTAAGTCCAATTTTTTTGATAATGTAAATGACGGACTAAATTATACTTTTCAGGAAACCAGCCAATTGTGATCTCACATTTTAGTCTGTTGAAAAGACAAAAGGGATGTCTTGTTACAAGCTTTTATTTAAATTGCATTTTTTGTATGTATGTACATAGTTATGTTCAGGTCAAATCTTGCAAGTGAAATTTGAACCAATTCCCGATGTTCGATTAAACTAGAATTTTGCATGCTTATGTAAGTTCAGTGGCAATGTAATAACCTTGTAGTGAAATTCTGTTGGTGCGGCAAGGATCGTCTCCACAGGAAGGAACTCTTCAGTTAATGACATCGACTTGAAATTTGGTATGGATGTGTAAGTTCAATGACAATACTACGTGTAGACAACAAAAAGTACAGTCGGCAAAAACAGCTTGTTATATATTTTATGGTTACTTATTTTTTGTTTTGAGCTTCCATGCTAAAACAAGTCTTACTTCGCACGCGACTAATTGTTGGAATTCAAGCCAAACAAAAAGAAAAAATAAGATCTCGTAAACAATGATTGAACTGACTTTTAATAACACCCATCTGCTATATTTTAGGCTACTCCAAGAGGGAGTGGATCCTAAGGAGCTCGACAAAATGACGACGCAGTTCGGTTTCCCGGTCGGAGCCGCCACGCTCGCCGATGAAGTAGGCATCGATGTCGGCTCGCACATCGCGGCTGACCTCGCTAAGGTAACTTAAACAGGTAGTAGGTACGACTAGATAACAATAGGTTATATGTATAGTCGACCAAAAAAGTTCTTTACCAATTTTCAACCTTAACGTCATACAAATAGAGGCGAAAAGTGGTAAAGCACTTACTTGGTAGATTATACCTACACCAAAGTTCCTAGCGCCACGAAAGTCTAGCGGCGACCGGTAATGTGGAGGGGATATTGCGCACTGGTGCGACTGGCGGGCCAATGGACCCGATTCTACAACGGCTGCTAAAATTCCTAATTATATTTAGGCGTCGCTAAGTCCTTTGCTATTCTATGAGCGGCTGTCATAATCAAATGACAAGGCCAATTTGAATCTGACGTTTCTTATTTTAGGCGGTCTATTCAATTTAGATTTAGCCGTTTAAATGCTATTCTTTGCATGTCCTTTTTAAGCAAAAGTCAAGCTAAACTGCCTAATTTTAGCGGCGACTAAAATAGTCCCGTTTAAACCCCGATTGCTTAAAATCGAGTTGTGTCGGATCGATTCCTTACTCCGATTCATTAGAAATGGATGACGAATACGTGATAGCTGCTCTGGTGGCCGAAGAGAGGGAGTATGGCAAGGGTGAGGGTGAAAAAAATTATTTGAAGAGATTGCGAGATGAATCTAACCCGTTTGACCGGTTCGAGCAGAAGTTTCGGAAATTGTTTAGGCTGTCACGGGATATGGGCCAACACGTTGTGGACACTAAACTTTGTGTGCAGGGGATGCACTACTGCAACTTACAAATTACAAGCGGAAGTCTCTTTCTAACGAAAGGTGATAGAATGAGACTTCCGCTTGTGAATTGTAACTTGTAGCTTTATAAAACACGACCCAGGAGTTCCAAGATAGTTTTCCTCCATTACAGTTTTTTTTATTATAAAGCATTGGCTACAAGGCTATCAGCTTAAACACGATGCCAGAAGCCATTTTCTAAATGTTGCCCATTCAAATTTAAGAAAATACGATCCCATACATTTTGACGAATTTCATTCATTCATTCGTTCACTTATTTTTTTTAAAGAAGCAACACGCTCAATTTAATTTAGAAATTTTAGGATACGGATAAAACCCGGCTAAATTTAGTCAGCTTGACATTCTGGAATAGCACTTGTTAAATCCGCCGTCTAAATTTTAACTGTAAATTAGAAAATTTAGTTTTAGGCTATGTAAGCGATGTGCACGTAGAATCGCATCCATTAAGTGCTTTACAATACGCACGACCGACCCGCGCCCCGTCTTCGTCCCTACGACACCTTATTTTTGATTTCTGCGCATTAACGGTCATCGCTAGACTTTATATCACTTGCGAGCGACAAACGCTGACTGAAGCTGAACGAACCTTATTATTCGCCTTTATAGCGACCATGAGCTCATTCCACGATGTTAAATAAACGTCCTAGAAAGGAAATTCTTAGAACCGAACAGCATGTATAGTTGAATTGAGAAATGTTTTTACATAAGATTGTTTTTTGCCTGACCCATGGAAAAACTTTTTTCACTAAACCTATAACCATTATAATTCTAATGTGTGAATGTCTACTATACACTCGTATATACCTATTTCTGCTCTCCAGGCGTTTGGCGACCGCATCAGCGGTGGCAACATCAACATAATGCAAGACTTGGTGAAGGCTGGATTCATGGGTCGTAAATCTGGCAAGGGCTTCTACGTTTACGAGAAGGGATCCAAGAACAAGGAAATCAACCAGGACGCTGTCACGCTGGTGAAGAATTACTCTTTGGAGCCGCGTGGGGCCAACACTGTGGAAGACCAGCAATTAAGAATGGTGTCAAGGTAATATCAGCATTTATAGATTAGTAAATTTTGCCCGCGACTTCGTCTGCGCAGAATTCGTCAATTAGCCACATCTCTTAATTGTGATTATGTATGGAAAATCAATTTAATAGCTACCATTGTCTTTTCAGGTTTGTGAACGAAGCTGTGTTGTCGCTGGAGGAGAAGATCCTGCACAGCCCCCTGGAGGGCGACGTGGGCGCCGTATTCGGACTCGGCTTCCCCCCGTTCACGGGGGGACCGTTCAGGTAATTCATCATTGCTACCTTGATAATACAACTTTCTAACATAAAGTTAACTTTTTTGTAGGTACTTTTCTTCTAAATAAACAAACACCAATTATTGTAACCGTAATCTTCAACTACTCTTATAGATGGGTCGATCAGTTCGGAGCAGACAAGTTAGTGAAGAAGATGGAAGAATTCCAAGGACTTTATGGAGCACCATTCAAACCTGCTCAAACCCTTGTCGATATGGCCAAAGACACGAGCAAGAAATTCCACAAGTAAACCTGCTGCCAACTTCAACTGTTTATAAATGGGTACATTATTGTATCAGAGATTGTGGTCATGACAGACGAAATCACGAATGGGCGAGGATATTTTGTAGCAAGTGTATGATTTATCGATAAGATAGATAGGTAACATACTAAACAAGGATGTAAATAAAAATCAGAATTTTTATATCAGGCTTATATTGGCACTTACTTATTTTATTAATTTTAGTAATTCTGCTGGAAAACCCTTTTTATCCGTCTGCAGTATTTTATATATAGTGGAATACAAGAGAAGAATCTATATTGCATGATCGTTGTAAATTAATAAATTATTATTTTATACTTTGTTGTTTTCATTCTGTTGTGTTCCAGGTTGGAGAGTGAGGCAACCGGTACCGGGGTTTGGGGGCACAAGAGGCATTTTATCTTGGCTCTCTAGGTTTGCAACGCATCTGCAAACCCCCCAGGGTTGCGGGTTTCTATAGGCAGTAGTAATCACTTACGACCATTAGATGACCCACTTGCTCGTTTACCTTCCTTGTTATTATTATTTATTATTATTATTATCCTGATCTGTCCCACTGCTGAACAAATGCCTCCCCCCAATACTTCCACTGCTTTCGGTCCTTAGCAATCAGCAGCCAGTCCTTCAAGAAGGAGTCCAGTTCATCCCGCCATCGCCGTCTTGGTCTTCCGGGTCGCCTCTTCGAGTATGTGGGACTCCACTCGGTGGCTACCTTGGCCCACAACTCGTCCGACATGCGGCAAACATGACCAGCCCAGTCCCACTTCAGCCTAGATGCTCTTTGACCTGCGTCTGCAACTTGAGTCATGGCGCGCAGGGCTGTGTTGCGGATTCGGTCCACTAGTTTTACGCCTAGCAGGCGTATCCTAGCAGGCGTTTCCTTGTATGAAAAAAAATATTTCTTGTGCGTTTTGGAATCTGACTATTTGCAGTACTTCTACTTCACTAACAGTCATAGTCTGCTATCTTCATGCTTTGTCTTTCACCTTGTTTCTTTCTTCTTTCTTCGTAATGGCGGCTTCTAGGCCTTGTGCCAATGTCAGTAAATATAAAATACCACGTTTAACAATCGTTTATGCAAGAGTAATGTAATAAAAAAAAAAATTACATTCCACCTTGTTTCTAGCTAATGTTCTTATACACTACGACAATCCGAATGTAAATTTTTTTCTTAAACAATTTCCATCGACTGTAAGGACTGGTTTACATTTTTCGTTTCCTTCGGTCTTGGTTTACTGAACCTTGTTTTTCCTTGGTCACTGCTTATTCTAACTAAAGTCGCCCACTTAAGTTTTTACCAAGTAAGTACCTACACTAAAAACTTAAGGCAACCAACGCTTAAATAAAAAACCCGGCCAAGTGCGAGTCGGACTCGCGCACGAAGGGCTCCGTACCATTATTTATCTGTACTACAAAACATAAATATTTATTTAATTCTGTTTTTAGTTTTTGTTGTTATAGCGAAAGCGGCAACAGAAATACGTCATCTGTGAACATTTAAATGTCTAACTATCACGGTTCACTAGATACAGCCTGGTGACAGACGGACAGACAAACGAACGGACAGCGGAGACTTAGTAATAGGGTCCCGTTTTTACCCTTTGGGTACGGAATCCTAAAAACCGGCTAAGTGCGAGTCGAACACGAAAGGTTTCGTAACACCGCAAAGAATTTGACACTAGGTACCTACATATAACTTTTAAAGACAGTGTAGTGTAGTGGAGGTTCCCTTTGGGTATCGAATATGGAAACAGCTGTCATCTGTCCTGTTATTACCGGGTGCTTAGCGGGCTTTGGCGGGAAACTGATAACAGTGGATGTTATTTGGTGACCAGCAAATGAACAATTAAAGTGTTAACGTGTACGTGTAGCGTATAAAGTACAATCGCTTTGCACAACAGACATGGCTCTATGGATTCCTTTGCCTATCCCTTACGGGATGAACTATATAAAAAAACCACTATGTCAATGTCATCTGTCACTGTCACTTCACCTCGCCCTCGCCAATCGCCATCACAAGTAATCACAACACAACAAACTGAATTGAAAAAGAACAACACGTGAAGAGGTTTCTTTTTGATTACTTGCAGAATATTAAATCAATCAATACAATCTGATTAGTTTGAAAAAATATAACGAAGTAAAAGATTGCATACTATATATGATTCTCAATAGCTGAAATCAACAGTATAGTTCAGCATTCTCACAACACAAGTGTATGACCTCAAGGTAAGCTCAAAAATTCTGTTGTTCATTGTTTAATTTTAAATTTAACAATTTTGTTTTCATTTACAGGTAGTTCTTGAATAAAAAGAGGTGTGGCATGGCTTGAATAGATAGAACATTATATATTCTTTCCTGTTTTATAAAGTTTACTATGTTAAGTTTTGTTTTAGAGTGTATATAAACCCATCTTAAGTTGGCATGAATTTTGGATGCTTTAAATATTGAATAATTAGTAATTGGTTTATTAGTTGTCATCTACCATCAATTTTAAAGAAGGAACAATGTTGCTAAAATTGAATTCTGTCACAAACAGAACCCTTAAACGAGTTTTAGAACACTTGTTCTATATTATATTATTGTTTGTACTGATTCCAGGTTTCTTGTACTTTGAAATATGCATTGTGTTACCAGCCATTGTAGAAAATAAGACTACTCAAATAATTCATATGTGTGTTGCCTTCTTTTTGCTACTTAATATCATGGGAAATATGATATATGGAATGTTAACTGATAGTAGTATTAAAGGAAAACATTTAAATTATGTAAATAATGCTAATTGGACTTTTTGTTCTATATGTGAATGTTTTAGGCCACCGCGAGCTTGGCACTGTGAAATTTGTAATATTTGCATTTTAAAAAGGGATCATCATTGCACATACCTCACTTCATGCATTGGATATTTTAACTATAGATATTTTTTACTCTTTACCCTGGACATTTTCATTTCTATGGTGTATGCATTCTATTACAATGTTTTATTCATAGCTAAATTTATTTCATGGAACCATGGACTAGCTATTCTTAAGTTTATATTCCCACTAGCAAGCTTTGTAGTGGATTTTGGCAATGAAAGTCTATATATACTTATGTTTGTAATTAACATATTAGTAGGCCTTTTTTCAGGATTCCTAGTTTACTATCATCTCAATAATGTTGTTAAAGGTCAAACTACACCAGAAAAAAAACGAAAATCTAAGGAATACAACAAAGGATGGAACGCAAACATGGTGGAAGTGTTTGGAACCAGATGGTATTTAACCTGGATTTCACCTTTTATCCATAGCCCACTACCAGGCAATGGTGTACAATGGCACATTGAAGATAAGTTCCAATAGAGTAGATGAAGTTCATAAGCTGGCACAAGTGGATTCAATGAGTGAATGAAAGTATCTATATGTCACCTATGTATTCAAGTACATTCTACACACATATGAAAATGTCAGGGTTAAGTAATTTCCCTATAAAAATTGCTTACAGTCTGTGTATTTTAAAATTTGAAATTGAATTCACACAATTTTTAACCAAACCAAAGACAATTCAAAATGATTGTGCTAAATACTTGAGGAAAACATAATAAAGGTTTTTTTCATTTATAATAAAACTGGCAAAACCATTAATTCAAGGCTTGAAATAAACTGAAGTGATATTAGTTAAGACTTCAAAAAATGAGGTTCTTACTGCTTGCTTACACAAAGACGGCTAGACCGATTTGGAAGATTCTATCATACTTTCTAGTTGGCCCCATTGTCACCAAGTCAGGATCTGATGGTGGAATCCCAGGGAAATCGAGGGCAACCCTAAAATTTTATAGGCACATAATATTATGTGTTTCATATATTTTCAAAAGCTATTTAAGTATTTTGCATCTGGTAGTAATCATATCATATTGATGAGTGAGGAGTTGGAGGATAATTCTTTAAATATACATAAAATTGTGAAATTAAAAATCTTTTATCAAAAAAGTAAAACCACCTTCAAGAAGAACAAAATAGTTCTAAAACCATTAGTTTTATGGCCTAGCACAAATATGAAGTTGGTGCTTAATTCGAAGAATATTCCGCTAGCACCATACCAACTTCATATTTGTGCTAGGCTATAAACCATGCCTTAGAGGATTATTTTGTTTTTTTTTAAAGGTGGTTTTACTTTTCTGTTAAAAGATTAAGATCTTCAATACATTTCTGCAAGCTCTAATGAAGCTTTTATATCGACCCCATACAGTTATTTACCTTTTAATAATTTGCAACTCAAGTAATAAAGTAAAATAACATGAAAGTGTCTGTGCAAATCTACCTACTTGTATGTGATAGGTAATATAAAATTGTGCACAAAAATAATGTACAACTAGAGCTAAATGTGTGTTTAAGTTACAAATAAATTAGACAAGACTAAATTCCTTTGTCTAAATATTTTATTACAATAGTTACATAATTAGTTTTACTTATTACATTTAATTAATTAAGCATTTGTCAGGATATATCTCATGAATGATTGTGAGATTACAAATATCTACAAAAATAAATTTATTTACAAAAGATAATACATAATAATATATCTGTCATGTAAACTATTGTCTGTCTGAATGAGGAATGTTTGAGTTTGGCAATATTTGTGCGAGGTATCTACTGCGTATTCTGTCTGACTGAACTTGCGCGATATCTTGAGAAGAGGTGGCTTCCTCTTCCCAGTTCCGGGGCCTGGAGTCAGTTTCCTCCTGGTCAGTGAATTCTTCAGTATCCAACAAATTTGCAGTTTCGTCAATTGCTCTAGTCCTATAATTAAAAAGTTTTTTAGTTCAGCTATTCATTGTGATTATTCAGCATAAGTAGTCCAGTGGTGTATTTATATGTACTTACGGCTTAATGGAATCTCTGACACTTGGGGAGAGGTTAAGTATACCATTGTTAGCTGAATCAATTATATAAATAAGTACAGCAGCTATCAAAGATACTGAAAACGAAAAAGAAAATAATTTTTCATCTACTGTGCTTCGTTTTTTTAACATTAGAAAAAAGGTAAACAATCTTGATATCTGCGTCTTTTTATTGAAAAAAGGTTTGAATAAAAGTATAATACCGTAACAATTATAAATAATCAAGTTTCATTGTTATTTGATTGTTACTTGCTGTTAGTTATTTTTAAAAAACCGGCCAAGTGCGAGTCTGACTCGCGCACGAAGGTTCCGTAGAAAGATTTTAAGGTTTTTCCCCAGTGTTTTAAGAAGTCCAGTGTTAGCAGAGCCCTGCTCCTAAGCAAAATGTACGCAGTGTGGGGTCAACTTATATTGGTCTGTGAAATCTATAGACAGACATAAAATTTTAAGATTTTGAGACTTTTGGAGTGGTTGTGAACTACCTTCATACCAAATTTCAAGTTTCTAGGACAGCTGGAAGTACCCTGTAGGTTTTCCGATTTCGGCAATTTGTATGGAAATAGATTTTTTAATGACTGTATCTTTTGATTGCGTTGACTTAGATTTTTTTTTTTCACGGCTTTAAGGGACCGCAGGCTTGAGTATTTGATATTAATTTCAGCATGCTACCTCCACGCGTTCCAGAGATAAAGAGTCTTGACAGACAGACAGACGGACGGACGGACAACAAAGTGATCCTATAAGGGTTCCGTTTTTTCCTTTTGAGGTACGGAACCCTAAAAATCGTTTTTCAATAAAAATACATGTCAGAATAGGTTACCTTCTTTCTAATGCTAAAAAAAAAACCGAAGTATAGTATAGACTGCTCAAGCCAAAGAGACATTTAAAGGTAATCTTACCAAACAGGCAACCCAAGAAGAACATTTCCAGCATCAAATACCCATATTTGTCAACAATTACTCCTGCCAATAGAATTACAGTAGCCAATCCCAAGTTCTGTACAGCCTGGCAACTAAAACAAGATACAGGTTTTTTGTTTGTTATTTGACTTATTTGTTTTGTATTAGTAGTTTTTTAAACAAACACGATTGAGCCAAGTTTCTTGCGGCGCAGTCTGCTTGGCAATCATGGTATTTTCGAAAGTACTGATCCCTATTTCACCTATGTTACAAATGTCAGTTAACAATGGCAACTCAGTGTAATTGCTGACTTGCAAGAGTATTTTGTTTTAAGGGGCTTCCCTGAACCAGACTGTAAAATGGCTACTTTTTGTAGCCATTCTGTACATTATTTAAACGTTAAAAACAAAATATACCTACATTAAGTATCTATAACATCTCAACTTGTTTTTCTACGTTTTTTTTTTCGTATTTAATACATAGGATATCTGCATCACAAGTAAGTCAAGTCGCAATTAATATTCTGTTACTACATCATTCATAAGCATAATTTACTTTGACTTGAGACATGTACACCAATGCATAGATAATTTAATGGGCTAGGATTTCTACGTTTAACATTATTATAATACCTTTTTATAATCATCATCATCGGCCTATTTACGTACCACTGCCAGGTACCAGGCCTTTATTCATAATATTTGAAAAAAAAAAAAAAAGTAATTTACGTATTCGGTGCGAATTCTGAACGATTTTTTTTAAAAAAAAAACGCGTTATTTGTGATAACACTGTAAAATGAAGTCAGACCGATATTTAATTGATGTCGCCACTAAAACGAAGTTGTTTAGTAGAAATGAGGTGGGGTGAGGAAGGCGCGAAACGTTCAAGGTCATCCTCCCAGGGAAGCCTCTTAATGATTCATATTGGCAATTAAATGTAGATCGAATTGTCACTGTAAACTACCATTTGTATTGTTAGTGAAATGGACACATAGACTTACAAAAAAAACAGAACTAGTGTTTTTTAATATTTATACTCATGGGGCACAATTAATTGCCATTTTATATTTACTACTCATTGTAAAAGCATTAACCCTTTTCCAGGCTGCACCTAGGCGGCTCAGAAAAAACTAAATATATATTCACAATAGTAATATACTAATAAATTTCGCAATAATTTTAAGACAAGTAACTATTATAGTAAATTCAATTTGATTTAAATCTTAAATCTTGGTGTCAGGGTTGAAATTGTAACTACACTTTTAATAATAAGGGAAAAGCGAGTGTATTAATTGAAATAGTGCTTACATGCCATATGCGGTACCTAGTTGATTCTCGGGCACAATCAGCGCTACCAAGGGCCACAGACCAGCCGCCAAGAGTGAATACGAAACTCCTAATAACACCTGAAATCATTGTAACAAATAAATATGTGTAGTGAATATTTCAAAATAAAGTTACTAAACTATAGATAAATCCTTTTATTTTTTACCAAATATTTTCTATGGAAGTACCTACAGTTTGTGAGCATTTAGAAATAGGATTCGGGTTTTAGAAATGCTTCGGCCGTCAATGGCAATGGAATTGAATAGAAGGCAAAAGAAAGAGATGTCATTACGAATTCACCCGAACCCGAATGAATCCTATTTTTAGTGTTCATTGACTATGTAAATGAGGGTAACAGCAAAAATCATAATTATGATATGTATTGTATTCTATTCAAAATCAAAATAAAACCGGCCAAGTGCGAGTCAGACTCGCGCACGAAAGGTTTCGTACCATTATCTGTACAAACTGCAAAAAAAATTGTCTGTTGTATGAGAACCCCACTTAAGTATTTATTTATTGTTTTTTTTAGTATTTGTTATAGCGAAAGCGGCAACAGAAGTACATCTGTGAAAATTTCAACTGTCTATTACGGTTCATGAGATACAGCCTGGTGACAGACGGACAGACAGACGGACGGACAGCGGAGTCTTAGTAATAGGATCCCTTTTTTTACCCTTTGGGTACGGAACCCTAAAAAGGACGAGTTTCCATCTCAATTCGTCGGAATTTTTTTTTTTAGAAGTACAAAAATATTGGTAATAATCTTACCACTCCAGTATATGGGTTGAAGAAAGTAAATGCCAACAAGCAGTGAGCTCCAATAGTAGTGATATTACTGATAATGACCCACATCACGTTCCTGCCAGTTTTATCAATAAGTACACCGAAGAAAGGACTCAACGCTGCCGATAATAAGTACACCATAGAATTGACAGTGTTAGCATCTTGCGGGATAAAATCAAATTTTCGTTCGAAAAATAGCCTGAAAATCAATTTCAAACATCAGACAGTTTTCATCCATATTTATTTCGTCTAGCGTAACGGTACTATGCGCGCAAAATATCTTTATTATACTGCAAACGCATAGAGAGCGGTAGCCGGGCCGCGGTATCGGTTGTAATAGGTATTCGTACTTGTAAGAAAGAGGTCGCATAGACCGCGTGTCCGGCCGGTGTTCTATGCGACCTGTTCCTGTGCCATACCAGTTCGAATATTACAACGAATTCCGCCTCGCGCCACGTCTCCCCGTCCTGCTCCGCTACCGCTTCCTGGGCCGTGTTTTATAAAGCTACAAGTTACAATTTACAAGCGGAAGTCCCTCTCTAACAACAGATGATAGAATGAGACTTCCACTTGTAAATTGTAACTTGTAGCTTTATAAAACACGGCCCTGTGCGTTTGAAATCAAAAATTAGGTAAAGTCCCGTTTTCCAAGACAACTATCAGGTACACACATAAACTCACTTTCCTAAAGCTATGAACGGGAATATAGCCAAATAATAGGCTACACATATAACAGAAACGAGCCAGAATACTGATTTGAAGTGGAGTATGTCTTTTAGATGGAATGGTTCGCTGTTCTCTGATTCCTCAAGTCTACCCAAAATTTTCTCTGCTCTGTAATCCATCCATCCGAGCACAAGTCCACATATGAGAGAGATGAGGCATGTGAGGGCGGCTGAAAGTAAATATAAACTTGAGTTGTAGTGTTCAGCTGTTTAGTTTTGGATTATGGAACAATTTTTTTTTATAATTAGTAAGGACAAAACGTATTTTCTTAATCTTAATTTTATCAGGAAACGAAATTTTCTTACATTTTGGCCCCTGAACCTTGTTACAGCACAAATGTGTTTAAGGTACTTCTAGTCGAGTTGACTTTTGATAAAAAAAATCGCATATTTTTTGTTTGTATACAATTATATAAAAATTAAATTGAAGAGTTAAACACGTTAGAAAATAAAAGTATTCTTACCAATGAACAAAGTAACCCCAAGACGCTCATAGCCCACAAAGTAAGTAGCCACCCATTTGTATATGGGTTCCATTACCCAGAAATTGACAGTGCTGCCGAACCTGGAAAACGATAGCTGCAGGCCAAACACCATGTTAAGCTCCTTGCCCTTGAACCAGAGTACCACATAATTGTTTACAGCCACCTGCAGTGATTCTCCACCGATTCTGAAAAAGAACATTGCTGTATGACTATTTTGAGAAAACTCAATGACAATGTACCTACCTAAATAATATGAATATGAAGTAGTTTTATGGTAGGTTAGGTACAGCAATGTACAAAAATAAAAATACCTTTATAAAATACATATCGATGTCGTAATGACTTTTCGATATCGAATTCGATGTATCGAATTTGACAACCAACGTAATTTACAATCATAGTGAAATAAAACGGATCACTCACGTATATAAGTCGAGTTCAGTCCGACTAGTATAATTAATAATGTGATATATTTTTTTTTACAAAAAAAAACAGTTCACGAAACGTCAGCTCGGTATGTTTGTCTATGATTTAAAAAAAACAGTCAAATTCGTGACAGGTATGGGATATATGCCTTCGGCTTCTGAACCCATCTTAGAGTACATATAATATGTGTGTAGATAAAGTAATGTATGCAACTCCACATAATTAGGCCTTAAAACACTCATGTGATCCTATTATGAAACTCAGTTTCGCCTCGTTTCATAAAAACACACTCGTGTTTTAAGGACCTTCATTATGTAGCAGTTGCATAAACTACTATTAAAGGTTGACTTGGTAGGCCAGTATGTTATTTGGTATGTTATTTGGACTCCTTAGTGGAGTGTGAAACTATGTTTTGCAATGCAAGTAAAAAAGTTGTGCTACTATTCACTATTACTGTAATGTTAAATGAGGGTAATGAACTTATAATTATAGGCAGGTGTTATATTTTTTCTTAATAAAACTTTCAATTCAACTGCTTACCCAAATATGAATCGGCCCAGTATCATCAACCAGAAAGCATTAACATATGCTCCAAGTGCAAATATCATTGCCCCAATGAAGACAATGGTCATGTAAATAACAGTGCCCAATCTCACTCCAAAATACCTGGAATATTTATCATTTAAATATTAAATCAAATGCTGTATTGAATTGACAAAAGATTGCCATTGTAGCAGCAAAAGATCTTATCTGATACACTTTGACCCTATGGAAATCAGAATAATTACAGAAATTGTTAAAAATATTCAAATAGACATTGTTAGCTTATTAATTAGGTATACCGTCACAATGTCATAAAAATATACCAAAACAAGATTATTTACACTAGAAATAAATAAAAAAGATGGTGAAAGGTTAATTATAATAGTAGTGTAAATAAATTCAAGTTCAATATTTGAAGGATTTGTAAATTAAATAAAGTACATCAGTTAATAATTAGTCCCAGGACATTGATAGTAGAATCAGGTCACAACACTGCACATAATGTAAACAAGATCATATTATAATGTAATAGTAATATGTGTCACTACAGTAAAACATAATACTATGTACCAAATGTAGATAGTTAGGTACTTATTGAAACTAGAATACTTAGAAAACTAGAAAAGACATCATAGCTAGTGGGTAATCTATTAATCCAGCTACAATAAATAAATAATAAAAATCATGGGACAATTGACACCAATTAACCTAGTCCCAAACTAGGCAAAGCCTGTACTATAGGGAACTAGACAATGGATTAACATACTTATATAAATAAATACATCCTTATACACATATTAAACATCCAAGACCCAAGAACAAATTTTCATATTCATTATACAAACATCTGCCATGACTGGGGATTGAACCTCAAATCTCAAGCTAGTCAGGGTCTCTAGGTAACCACTAGGCTAGGTATTTGGTTGTCAGCCATGCCTCATACTTAAGTCCAAACTTTGATATGCATAGATAGTCAGTAGTCAGTTTACCCTGAAAAGCTAGTATCTAATATACACTTGGATTCACATACTTCTGGGTAATACAAAAGTAGTAACATACCTATCTACTAAATATCCACCAATAAAACACAATATCACATTTGGCCAAGAGTAAATGGAATAAACTAGAGTGAACTGGGATGTGTTCAAGTGCATATCATCTTTGAAATTGTCTGCCAAAGCTCCCGGTGTGTCATAGCAGAAATAAGAACCTGCAAAATTTATTAAAAAATAAATACTGAACAGTGAATTATTTTAATGATAGCACTATAGAAGGCTTACTGAACTTGCAACCCGTAATTAATAACAATATTGTGGGAAAACAACATAAATAATGCAAGGGAAAGTTTTGTATCTTACCAAAGCAAAGGAAACACATTAACATCAATGCCATAAATCGGTGAACTCTGTTTGCTGGGTGGCACCATGAGGAGGTGGACAGGGTTGTCCTGTTACTCCCACTGGCTTCTGGATTCTCCATCGTACTTCAATAAAATAAAAATAAAGTACAATAATGTAAAGATATATATGCAAATAAGAAATATCAACAATAAAAATAATACTTACAAGAAAGATCGACCAGTTTTCGCAAAGTTATGTTTATTTAATCAGAGTACAAAGTTCTGAGTCACCAATAAATAATAAAATTAATGTAACTCCATGCATTGATAAATTTTATTAGTCACATTATCGACTAACGCCACTTAAACACTAGCGAGCCCGCCTGTTTCACTACACACAGGCACACATGTTAATGAGAGGGATGTGGGCGAGACTAATATTTATTTATAACAAAAGGAGCTAATCATAAAATGGATTGATCGATAAATAAACAAACATAAGCTTGCTGCTTGCTGTTGTGTTGCTGTGATATTTACACACACATGCATGCACGACACGAACAACATGACACAAGACACCATGGAAATAGTAAGTACTTCGTACAACTGAATGACATCATTATATTACTCTATGACATCTCTCTAACATTAACGTGGTCGTACCTAAACTTGGAATTAAAAAAAAAGTGTGAAAGGGACGTCACCGAGGGCGGGTCCATCTCTTTCTATACTTCTCTGTGTGACCAGCATAAAATATTGTACCACTATTAATGGATTGTTGTAGGAGTTTGGGAATTGGCATTCCAGTGCAAACCAATGATAGCTCTCATCTTGTCGTTAATAATTAAAAAAGAAAAGTATCTAAAATGGCATCAGCAAAGGTTGACAAGCTTCTTATTAGCAAAATATGAATATAATAATTAATGACGTAGGTATTTGACTTGAGCTCAGGGGCAAACTTTTTAGGAGTTGGCAACTCGCTCCTGTGAGGTAGTTGTTTTATACATTTGTGTGCATCTGTGAATAGAGGTGACCACGTTTAAACATCTGGGAAGACGGGCCACGACAAGGGGAAAACTACATATAATTATTTTATTTAGAAATTTATAATAATAATAAATGTAAATTTATTTAGATCATATGTATGTTTTTGTAACCTATGACTACACAGATGTGTGAATGTAAGTTCGGTTATAATGTGAAAACTGCTGAACCAATTTTGAATGTTCGAAAAAGTTCAAATATGGTTGGATTTAAAGGTTTTAATATCAGAAAGTTTTATTTTACTAAATTGCGATTACGACATAATGTTATTATTGAAACTTGAAAACGAATTTTTCTTTAAAAATAATTTTTAATACAAGCTTTTTTGTCGAATGTACTTGTAGGTACTTATTGTTGTCTGTATTTGTATTGTCATCCAACTTAGATACCCGTACCAAATTTCAGGTCAATGCCATACGGTACGGGTCAAACTGCGAACGTACTACTTTTTGAAGTCGGTTAAAAAGCCCCTGTGGTCCTGTTTGTCCTTCGATAGCCTAGTCACCATAATCAGAAAGAGACAGTACCGCCCTTGCCTAACGTCCTTGTCACTTTTTTTTAAATTCATTTTCAAGGTCAAATAATCAGGGCCCCGATACTTCCTTGTAGATCTTGTTCCAGCTCTAGTGTAAGTTTCTTGCATGACACAAAGAATATTTTTTTCATTTTTTTAAATTATTTCATTCCATAAGGGATAGACAAAGGAACTGAGTCCATACAGCCACGTCTGATGTGTTTTCTAAATTTCTGTATATTATAGTCCTGTCACCGTCAGAGTTGTCAGTCTTTCCTAGTCACGGCCTGTCAGCGGCTCATGCCTTCCGTAAAGCGATAGTCTACTTTACGGCGAGCTACGGCGAGCAGCAGGATACTTGGGGGTCACAAACAGAGGGAATAAGCGTTTTCACTTGAATTCTTAATTTACTGGGCCCTGTCACGTTAATTTGTTGTATAATACACTATCTTTATTATCCACCAAACAACATTAAGCACAGAACTCTCATCGGTTTCCCGCCAAATTCCTTTTTTTTCATATAGTTCATTCATCCACGGTTCATCCCGTAAGGGATAGGCAAAGGTATCTAAATCCATACAGCCATGTCTGTTGGTTTTTTTTATTATTGTATGTAAATTAAAGTCCTGCCACAGTCACAGTAGTCAGTCTGTTCTAGTCACGCCTTGTCAGTGGTCAGCTGCTCATCTCATGATGCCTTCCGTAAAGCGATAGTGTAGCGTACTTTACGTCGAACTACGGCGAGCCGAGCATCGACAGGCGAGTACTTGGGGGCAACGAACAGAGGGAATACGCAGTTTCACTTGAATTCTTCATTTGCTGGGCACAATACAATCACGCTAATTTGCTGTATAACACACTATCTTTACTATCCAGCAAACAACATTAAGCACAGAAACTAAAATTCTTTTGACTGACTGACACGATCCACTGTCACCGGTTTCCCGCCAAGCACTCCTGATAGTCCTTGGACAGTCCTGGCATAAAGAAAGTATAGTCAATTAAAGTTAGAAAAGCTTTCCCCCTCAAAATGTTTACGGCATTGTCATAAAATTGATTTTTGCCTGGCCCATAGAAAAAGTTTTTCTACTAAAAGCGAGGTAAGCACTGTACTTGCGAGGAACATATACTTACTTTTCTTTGTAATTCATCCCATAAGGGATAGGCAAAGGAAACTAAGTCCATACAGCCATACAGCCAAATCAAAGTCACGTCACAGTCAGGGTCGTTAGTCTGTCCTAGTATAGTCCTAGTCATGTTCTGTCAACTGCTCATGACTTCCGTAAAGCGATCTAGAGTAGAGAGAGTAGTGGAAGTGGTGGCATGTTGAGCGGTTGTTGTTGTGCTTCGTAAATGGCCTCGTGGAGGGTGCCGAAACGCGTCAGTGTTTAGTTTAGTGGTGGTGGTGATAGTTGGGTCTGTGTGACATGTGTTGATTCGTGTAGCAGTGGAGGCGGAGGTGTTGCATGGAAACATACATTTGCCGCACAGATATAACTATTTGTCATTAGTGGTCGCGGGTGAGCAAAGTAATTGTTTTTAGTTCATAAATATGGACCTCCGCAAAGTAACGCCTGATTCAATAAATGATCTAGAGTACTTTACGGCGGCGGCGAGCAGCGGCCGGCGGGTACTTGGGGGTAACAAACAGCGCAATATGAGTTTTCACTTGAACTCTTAATTTGCTAGGCACTATCACATTAATTTGATACATAATTACACTATCTTTACTATCCACTAAAAACATTAAGTACAGAAACTAAAATTCAATTGACTGACACGATCCAATCTCACCAGTTTCCTGCCAAAAGCACCTCCATATAGAGGGGCTACCCCGAAGTCTGAAATTCGAAGTTCGGAGTCGGGGCTCAGTACAATTAAAACATCCGTAGACAGACAATACCTACCAAGACTTATTGATAGCTGCCGTCGCATTCGCACAAGAAAAAAACCGGCCAAGTGCGAGTCGGACTCGCGCACGAGGGTTCCGTAAAAAGATTTTAACGCTTTTCCCCAGTGCTTTAAGAAGTCCAGTGTTAGCAGAGCCCTGCTCTTAAGCAAAATGTACCTACGCAGCTTATATTGGTCAACTTATATTGCATTAGACATAAGGAAAACGGGATATTGATTGAGTGTTTGCCCGTGATCATGATGCATGCAACTGCATCGAAATATCGGAAGCTCATCAAACCTATAAGGTAATCCCGGTCAATATCCCGTTTTCGTTATGTCTAATGCAATTAACCGCGAATAGTTTAAAAAACTGCAACTTATATTGGTCTGCGAAATCTACAGACAGACATAACAATTTAAGATTTTGAGACTTTTCGGAGTGGTTGTGCTATAAGAGCTACCTTCAGTCAGAAGTGGATTGAAGCCAAACGTGGATTGGACAGCAAAAAAATCATAGTGGTATAAAACGGAGCACACAACCCAACCGCTCCCAGAGAAAGGACTACGAATTAGTCCGAAACATGTCGAGCTAACCTCGACTTACATATGTGAGTGATCCGTTTTATTTCACTATGATTGAGTTTGAGTGAAGTTTCAAAAACTATGTATGATTATCCCTGGAGCGGTCTTTTTCCGTAGGCCGAGCACGAGTTTTCCAATCCTGCGTAACGTTACGTTATCGACGTTATCGTATTGAAATCGAGAAACCTCATAGGTCCTAAATTTTCGTTCCAAATACGCTGTTCCGAGCGTCATACAAATTTCTCGATAACGTTACTACTCGATTACGTTACGCAGGTTTCGAACATTTATACTCGACCGTTGTAACGGTCCAAGGCTTCATTTAAGCATATTTGGCCCTGGACACGAATATATTTCATACTTGGTACAAGTAATTAATTAAATAAACAAAATAGTTAAGAATACGGATTTGTATGGGGTAAAATTACTAGTAACACCATCTAGCGGAAGTATCCGGCAACAGGTTGTTAATTAAGTTTCGGTTTATCGAGCTAGTTTAAGTGGGGCTCTTACGCGGTTCAAGCTTATGATAATAGATGGCGCTAAATTAAGTCTTGAGTTATTTATCATCAGTACAAAAGAAATACTCAAAATGCAAGGAAAACAATTATTGGATAATAATCTCTGCATTATAATCTTCTATACTAGCAAATTTCATACGACTCGATTCAGTATTTTAGGCCTACGCGGCATGGGAATAACATTATGAATAATACAAAGAGATTATGGAAAATGCAAGGAAAATGGAAGTTGATTATTAAAGACTAGTGTCTTACGCTCATTTTAACATATGTTTCGTCAAGTTCTGTTCAGTAGTTTAAGAGCAAAGAGCATCAAAACATTAAATGGAATACGAGCACGGCGATGTACTTACCATGGCGTCATTTTATAGAAAGAAAATCTGTAATAAGGTCTAATTAATTAATAGGGAAAAGTCATGTAATATCATTTATCATAATATACTCTAATATAACTCCGAAATTATCATAAAGATCATCTACAATTATAAATCAGTTAAAAGTCGCTAAATAATACAAGTTTTGGAGCGAACGAATTAAAGGTTAAAAATAGCTAAATTACTAAAAATGCAAGCAATACATGAATGGAAACTTATGTCTTGGTCTATTAGCTATCTTTAAATTAAGATCTTAAGTAAAATAGGATAATTGGGAAGACGTAGGAACATACTTTGTATAAATAGCTGTCATTAGAACCTTGTCGTATAAGTCGTATCATCATAAAGTAAGGAAACTGTATGCGAGGACTTGACGTTTTAATGTGACAAGGAACAATTAGTTGAACGGGACCGAATTGGGAGAAATGTTGCCAATATATCGATTGCAGGCAAATTAGCACATTTTACCCGACTGCGAAACGCGAAGGGGGGAGATGTGTTTATCAGATCATGTATGTATGTGTGTACGTATGATTGTTCCTTTGTGGCACATTAAGTTATTATAATAGATAGTGAAGTAAAATAGCTATTACATAAAAAGGATTTCACATAAAAGCATCAAATTTATCAGTAGAAGAAAAGCAACACTAAGAATGATTTCTGTACTAGGAGAACTAAGATTAATAGAGCGATTTAATTTATAGGCTATGTACATAAAAGGTGGAAAAATATAATAATAGTATGAATTAGGATTAGAGTATTTTTCTAATTGGAAGGAAATCTAAAGTATAGTGAAGGAAATTTATATTTAGAATGTTTATGTATGCTTGGAATATATTGGAATTTTAAAGTTCACGAAGAATTCAAGGTCAGGGAAATAATAGTATGTCGGCAAAAATTAGGGATGGTATCACTTCTGTGTCGATTGGGTCGGTGATTTCGCCGAAGTCGGAGGACGCTTACGAAAGCTATAAAAAGGACGAGCGCATCGAGGGGAAAAAGGAGAATATCATCGATTTTCATAGGGTTAACGTTACTTGTTGGCCGACGGGGAATATCATCGATTTTCATAGCGTTAACGTTACTTGTTGGTCCGGGGAATTAAGTTTTATTTCGGGGAGATTTTCATTTAAATTCTTTTAATTATTGTAGTCATTCTTTTAGCATTTTAATTGGGGGTTTTATTCATAATATTTTAAAGTAAAATCAGGTCACAGCGGTTGTAAGTTACATCGAGTCTGCTGAGTGTTAACTAGAGTTTGGTCATTGGTTTTAATTTATTAATGAAATATTTAATGCTAGCTTTCATTCGGAAGGTTTTCGTGAAGGACTATTTGCAGCCCTGTGGCGGTAAATGTTCTTTGCTTCTGTGAGACTTTGGTCGCCGTTCCATAGCGGTTTGAATTAGAGTCTTACGCACTGTTATTGTATTTTGTTACTAATATTTTTCGTGTCTTTCCCCTTAACGTTATTTCTCGAAACCTACCGGTGTCAACGTCAGGAAATAATAGTTAAATCTTCACCGGATTGTGAGAGCGATCTGGAGGCTGTCTGGTTCACGCTGGGCAGTCTAAATACTCTCTTGCAGTGCTATTGAATTGGCGATATCAGACTTGACGGTTGATCTGGTTGTCGTGTTACGACACAAGAACGGGTATTGCCAAGACCTAGTATTTGCAATCCCCATATTTATATATTTATACAAACACTACGCTAGGTATTCTGCTGATCCGTGGGGTCTTCGTCCTAGAGGAGCTTGCTCCAAGACCTCACAACAATTAGGGACTGGTTAGGAAAGTTAGCACACAATCTCTTTTATAGGAGCATAGTAGAGTTTCATTGCACCCCGAAACTCTTTACACTACACTAAATGTAAATGTGGGAACGTACCCTAGTTTTGCCAATTATACACACAGTTTAGGGGCCTTCTTGGCATAGCTTTAAAGTACAAGTTAGGATGATAGGAAGGTAGGGAACTAGGCAGGGACTTTGGTGTTAGGGAATAGCTAGAATGGCGAAGCCTAGTGACGGACTAGATAGCCAATTTCGCGGACACACACAATTAATACATAAAAGTGAGATCTTGAACTCACATTGGGTTTCATCACAGAGCTAGGGAAAAGCTTAAAATCATACATACCAATAGTCATAAGTAAAATTGCCTAATTAAATGACTCACTAGAGTATAATTAATTCCATAACAAATCCAGATAGAGTTTTTATCCTTAATTGATTTGTACTCTCTTTGCTTTAATTATCATCCATGATGAAATACGTTTTAAGACTAGCAACAGGTCCGTAGTAGTTGATCCTACTCAGTAGATCATGGATCTGAGGCCAGCCCTGGGGAAACCACCCTGGTGAAAAGGTAACCGCCGAAAGGGGAACCGATTCTTTGGCTCGCGTCTCTGCTGAATATGACTAGAAGCCCGCCAAGTTACATGTAATGATGGTTGGCGACCGTTAGTTTTAATCGTTATAGTTTAACTTACAACACAGAGTTAATCAAGGGATGAAAACACTCACTGTTTGATTAATTAATATTCATCAGTAAAACATTCACAATGTAGGGAGAATGTAGACCAAATTGAAAGAGTCATAAAAGTTAGACAATTTATAATATTAGTATAAAAAGTTATTTGTTAAGAAATTCCAATTGAACTCTATTATATGATCATTAAGAGCTATGTTGACTCACATCTCAATACAGTAAAGTTACTTGCTAAAATATAAGCAGTGTCAAAAGAGTAAAGTTGCAAAGACAAAGCTATCCTCCAATCGACTCTATCATTCATATACTAAGTGAACGTTGTGTTTTGTTCATGGATACGTCCCGAGCAAATTTGACACCGTATGGGCAAATGAGCTTAACAGTAAACTAACATAGTCTTCATTTATCTTTCAATACATACATAATTGAAACAATTCTAAGGCAAAACATTACCTGAAAAGAAAAAGTGGTTATGTCTGGGCAAACAAGCTTAAATGACTGATAAATAAATATTTATAAAAGCAAACCTAAATAAACATAGATCCTTAGTGTTCATTGGTAGAAGTTGAAACATGAAAAGTACATACACATACAGTATACTTTATGAGCAGTTTTCTAAGTCAAAACTAGGACTTTTAACAATCCACAAATATATAATTGACATTCACACAATGAATGAATATGTGTTAGTTTTGAGGTCAAGGCCTATAGTATTTCTTGACACCAGCATGGGCAAGGAAGCTATACAAAATTAGCATGCTTTCATTTAACTTTCAATGTAAACAATAATTGAAAGGGATTAGGCATAAACATTACCTATCCATAATATGATAAAACAAAATCATAACCATAATAAACCAAGTTCTGGCTTAGCAAACAAAGCGTAATTGAGTAAAAGACAATGTACTTAGACATGTATGTGAATAACATGAAAGTAGATAATAGTATCTATAAAGCTGTACTTACTGCTAAAACATCAGCTGCACTAAGCCACGGTAGTTCTGTGAAATTATACTAAATAAAAGTATGCCTAAATTAGACCATTCAAAGCAATAGAAATATGTTTGCATGAAAATTCATAGCTGATATAAGCGCTATGTAACTGAAAGTTATAACATTACCTATAATGACGTTATCTATACTTCTAAATAAAATAGGCAAATAATGAATGCCAAACTAGGTATACATCTAAATATATTGTTATACCTAATACTCAGTTTATATATTAATTGAGTGATTGAAATTTACAATCTTGGAAAACTAAATATATATGGTTACTCATGTTGCTATGATATGTACTCTATACTCTATATGAATCTATGAAATATTGATCTTTGGCAGACATAAATATGCTGTAATCAGGTTCTATAAATACCTATGGGAAAAGAAAATTAGCCAATACAATGGTTGATACATTTGCGGGGTTCCTCTCTATCTCTAGTAGTAAAAATACTGACATTACTGCTATACTGACTGTAGACTTTTGATAAATAAATAATTCAATACTCCCTGGGGGCGGTGGAGAGATGTCCAGTCCGGAGTCGAGTCTCACAGTTATGGTATCAACCAAAGACGATAGTCTTGGGCGGAAGGAAGGGGCCCTAATCTTAGCCGCAAAGCATAATGCTTATTTGAAAAGCATTAATGCTACCCCAGTTACTTTGTGTTACTACAGTTAGTAGAATTACTTTGTAAGATCATTCCTTTTAAGATAACTTAACTTTAGTTAATTTGCTAACCAGTTTCAATACTTCATGGATGTCCATACTTACTATTCTTTATATGGGACAGGTTAATTAATTAGTTTATTCCTAACAAGTATGTATTATTCCTTAACCACTTAGGAGTGTTTTCTTAGTTAAGTAGGGTTCCATTCTTACTTTGACTTAAAGTACCTTGGGTTATTATAGCGATCACAATGTAGGTTCCTCAATCACTAGACGAATCACAAGGCCAATATTTAGTTGAATTTTCTAGGTAGACTGATCAGTGTAAGCTAGAGTACTTCAGAATAGAGTCGCGATGACCAAGGATTTTGTTTTCTTAGTATGATTAGGCTGGGTATTTTTAGAATTAGGTCTACCCGTGACCAGGATCAGTTCTTGGTTAAATTTAATAATATAGACACCAGCAAGGGGAGTTAGATTGTTTACAATCTGGTGGTGCTTAGATTAGGATAGGAGTTAAGGTACACCGTCTGGATGAAGCTACCAAGGTCGAAGGGCGTGCAAACACCAACTTCACACACGTTAGTATATTTATTCTTTGGTCACACGCGTAGGTATTGAAAGTGGTCTCCCGTCCCGCCCATATAAAAATTATCTGTCTACGGGTCCCGCCACGCCACGGTGCTTCAAACAAAATTTGCATTAAGGCTCTCAAGTTTTACTAATTGATGTATTTTTGTTGGATAAAATGGGGTTCCCAAATGGCGTGACTTTATAGCGGGGTGGCCCCGAGGGACCCAGCCTAGGGTTGCCTATCGTACTATTAATATCTACGGTATAGTACGGTTAGGGTTGCCAACTATTTCTTGGGCGAATATAGTATTTTCCAGCCCAAGATATAAAAATATAGTATTTACACTGAAAGAAAATTCTGACTGCGACCTGACTTGCACGGAGCGAATAGCAAGAAACCGGGCAAAATCATATCGGGCCATAATATGCCTATTGGTTCCCTAACCGTTACTCCAAAAAATGCAGTAAGTACCGATGAAAGGGCGTATCTTCATAGCATTTTACTTCCTTTTGTTGAGAAGCGCAGTTTTTGGGCAATAACTCAAAAATGGTAAATCCAATAATTTTTTACATGAAACTACCGTCGTAAGGCTCAATCATAGTAAAATAAAAACGGATCACTCACGTATATACTTAAGTCACGTAGAATCAGTCACGTGACTGAGTGATCCGTTTTATTTCACTATAAATCTGATCACATTGAAAGCCAATCCAAACCGTTAATGTGTAGAAAGGTTATAGACCGAACTATGGTATTTTTGCGTACCTACTACGTATACATTTCTTCGACAATATACTATATAGTAGGTACACATAGTCTAAATATAGTACAATGCACTAATATTTGAGTACGGTATTGCAGTGCGTCGACAATGTTCGCGGAGGCGCACGTGGACTGCTTTTTTACCATCATGAGGCAACGATGCGCATCTCTCCTCAGTCGCAGTCGCGGCAGCTCGAATAGTATCCTGAGCATGTTAGCCCACCGCTGGGACTCGCCGCTGTTGCAGCGCTATGTGCAATGGAACTGCATGCGCCTGTAGCACCGGTGCCAAGGCGCCTTTAATTTATTTAATTAGACATTAAAATACTAACCTCTAACACTATGGATTTTAAATCCGAAATAAATGATTTGTATTGTATTGTATTGTATTACAATTTCTTCCAGTGTACTATACTTTTTAGGGTTCCGAAGCCAAAATGGCAAAAAGGAACCTTTATAGTTTTGTCATGTCCGTCTGTCTGTCTGTCCGCGGGATAGCTCAGAGACTATTGGTAAGTACTAGAAAGCTGTAATTTTACATAGGTATATACATATTAATTAGGGCGAAAAAGTGCTGGGATAAAATGTAAATAAAATTTTTTTTTGGGGTACTTACGTAAAGTGAGGTTGATTTTTTTATTTCTCGCCCACCCCATAGTGTGGGGTATCGTTGGATAGGTCTTTCAAAATATTGGGGGTGCTCATAGATAATTTTTCGATAGAGTTATTCGTGTGCGAAATATTTAGCTTTGAAGTGCTCATTTTTGTTGGAGTCAAGTGTCGTCGTCGTCCCCTCTACCAGCGAAACTGTTGTGTGTTCCAAATCTGTATATACATGATAAGAGGGTAGGTAAGTTGCGGTAGTGTTATCCGGTAAAATGCGTCGTGTTGTAACTGAAAAAAAAAAGTAAGAGTTGTATGTTAGATACCTGCCAACAAGGTTAATATTATATAGGTATATTATAATGAATAATCATAATCATAATCATAATCATTTATTCGCATAACCAGACAGATCTTAACACAATTTGGTCGATTTTCATGCTTAAAAAATATTGGTATGCAAATATAGGTTTAACATAGTACACGAACGTCTAACATGCATAGATTAATCAATTAATTACAATCACTCTTAATATTTACATGTTCCAAATGACGTCATAGTCTCAATTAACTTCTAAATTACACGAGCCTATTTAATATTATTATCCATGTCAAAGAACTCGTTTACGCTATAAAAATTGTTGTTGTTGTTGTTGCCTTTCAAATTTAGTTATATTCAGAGCCTTCATATCATTCGGTATTTTATTATATATTCTTACAGACATAAACAAACAGCTTTTCTTATGTTTAGCCATTCTAAGATAATCATCATGCAGTAGCCTATCCGGGTTCCTACAGGTGCGTGGATGACCATCAGAAGCTTGGCTAAATAGTGCTTTGTGTTTATGGACAAACATACAAACTTCATATATATAAAGGGAAGGGAGTCGTAACAAACCATGCCTTTTAAACAGTGGCCGACATGATTCATCGGGCCGTATTCCATGTATTGCCTTGATGCACTTTTTTTGTGCAATAAACGCTCTATTGATATCAGAGCTATTTCGCCATACTAACAGTCCGTAGCGCAAAACTGACTCCACATATGCACGATAGCAGGAGATCGCAGTTTTAGTATCCGTGACTCTACATACGTTTTTAAGGGCAAACACATATTTATTGACACGATTTGTAACATTATGCAACTGCGACTTCCAGTCCTGGTTCTCATCAACAATTATTCCAAGGAGTTTGGTCTGCGACACTTTCTCTGTACTTGGGATATTGAGATCGATTTTGGAGTTAGGATTTAGCGATTTATTAAATTGTACGTATTTTGATTTATCTACATTAATTATTAAATTATTAGAATATAGCCAGTCTCTTACTATTTTAATTGTATTGTTAACGTTTTATTCGTGGTGTTTAACTGTATGCGTGTCCCTACTGGATGTAACGATGATAGAAATATCGTCAGCAAATAGTATACAATCATGGTTTGTAACGTCAGTTATATCGTTTATGTATAAGAGAAACGGAACCGGTCCCAGGACGCTTCCCTGTGGAACTCCATACCCATTGTATTTAAACTTTGAGGAGTAATTTAGGTAGACCTACTGAACCCGGCCTTCTTCTGTTGCTATCAATCTGTTGGTTTATTCATTTGTTTTGCCTTGTTGAATGGTACCCATGCAGATTTCTTAACTCAAGCTGACCTAGGTAGGTAGGTATAATATAAGCTTAACATTATCGAAGTGCTATAGGTACATTTGTTACATATGTGACATACATTGTCTTGACGGCACGGCGCTTATTTTAATGTCTATACAGCTAATATGAGAGCGGTAAATACAGGCGACCAAAATTGCTTTCTCAATAGAATTATTATTTATTATATTATTATTATTATTGAACCCTAGTCAATACTAGGGTTCAATAATAATAGAGACAACAACTCAAGGTGAATTATTTCAGGCGATTTATCTAAGTAAGTAGGTACTTAATTTTTCTCCAGAATTTTCAAAATTCATCCTTCATCTTGTCTTGTGTATGTAGATTAGGGAAAGACTGTTTCAAATTATTTATCTTTCATGAAATATGAGTCGTTAGCATTTAGCGGATTGTGATTGTCAGGATAGTCTGGCAGCAGGCTGCGGGGTCCGTGGTGAGCCTGCGGAGTTGCGGAGTGACGAAATGGAGTAGTCGCGGCGGGGCAGAGCTCGCACAACTCACGGCGCAGTGCGGGCGGCGGGCGCGGGCGGGGGCGGAGGGCGGGCGGGCGTGCGGCGGCCGGAGGCGCAGTCCTCAGCGCGCAGGACGGGAGCGGTGTTCACTCGGCGGCGCGCCGCGGCGCGACATGCCCAGCTGATGTTTATTTATACCACGAGCTCGGTGGAGGGCGCGCGCGGGAGGCCCTCCCCTCCGCGGCACCACGGGTCCGCGTGATGCAGCCGAGCGAGCCAACCGATGCCGCGCTCGCCGCTAGCGGAAACCCCCCGCAGCGAACCCTCAACGGCGGTCGCTTCGACTTTGACGACGGCGGCACTTACTGCGGCGACTGGGAGGACGGCAAGGCCCACGGCCATGGTGTGTGTACCGGACCCAAAAGCCAGGGGGCCTATGCCGGCTCCTGGCACTTCGGCTTCGAAGTTTCCGGCGTCTACACCTGGCCCAGGTGAGAGAGTGACTTCGCCCGGGCCTCGCACATGCCCGAGCGCGAATCGGCGTCCGAAGCCGCTCCAAAAATAGGCTGCTATTAATAATTGAGTTCGGTGTTTCGCTAGAAAACGCGTGTAACGGCGGTGAAAGTGCCTCATGGCCTAATAGCGGCCAAAATGTTCATATCGATCTACAACCACTGATAGCGACACGTGATAACAGTGGTATCGCATCATGCCTGCTCTGCAATATCAATTGACTTGCTATTACTGCTACATACATGCCCATTACAGGTTCAATAGGAAGTCATGGCTGAAATCATTGTTTTATTATCACTTCTAATTGGGAACAATTTAGCACGTGCGTTAGTAGGTACGTCTTCTGCGTGGTGTCTAAAAATTTAATGATCAAAACCGTCAACAACATCAATCATAATACAACTTGATTGTGTTTTAATGTGAACCTCTACAGTGTGTGAGTATGTGTATTTTTTCCTACCTAAGATACCCTTAAGGAAGAAAAAAGATCATAATATAATAAAATGGTATGGCATTCAATATAGGTATTTTTATAAAATAAAATTGTTACAAATAAGTACCTACTGTAAAAAACTCTGGAACTAACTCAATAGTTTTAAATGAAATTTAAAATACTGTATTTCAGAGAATTGGCACCGTTTTAAACAAACCACCCTGTAACTTTCGCCGTCAGTCTTGTCAGTCTACATATAGGTACAATGGGTAGGTAAGGTATTTATTTGAACTGGATAGTTTTATTAGATTGTATTAAAGAAGGCCCGATACATGGCTCTTTCAGAATGCGTATCAGTGCCAGGCCTTCCGGTTGCTTCATACAGCTAGCCTGTTCCAATGCAACCCACTTTAGTCAGGTCATTGATCCATCGAAACATGGAATATCCCGACGTCACTTATGCTCTGTTTGAGTGACCTTAGCTATAATAATTATTACGACATTTTACCCGTTCAACCAATGCCACGCACCTAGATTCTAGGTTAACATATCAAATGCCTATAAAGCAGTAACCTGAGATCGTAACAGTAGGTATTATTTCTCAACCATAAGGATATTGTTTACCGGAGATTGATTTACCTAAGGAACTCGGCTCTATGCAGTAGTGTAGTCATAGGGAGCTGTATCTATTTGCATACTTACATCTGTTCGTGTCTATTTTCCTGGATGGATCAGTCGGGCACATGGCGACTGCGGCTGTTACCTTTGTGGTACTTGAAACACATTCGCTGTTGTGACTGTTCGTGAGTAAATCATCGTTTTATTAATTTATGGAATTTGTTCCTAAGACTAGTCTTAGGAACAGGTCAGGTCTAGACCTGTTTATGACTTAATTATTTCTTAGGTATAATAAAAACGACCGACCATTTTCTTTGAAATTAAAACAAACAATAATTTCTATTCACAGTTAACATCACAATGAGATAGGTATTAAATATAAAAACAAAAACAATGAAATAATTGTTAGGTCATTGGCAGGAAGTTTAAGTACACTTCTTGTATTAATGTTTTTTTTTTCAATTTGCTATGTGTAGCGACTAGCGCTGTAAGTATTACCTACTTGGAAAGAGTTGCTACCATTCTACCTATACCTATATTATTGAATTATCATCAGTAGAGTCTGTCAGTATTGCGCAAAGAGCCTATAGTACAAAGTGGCATAGCTCACGTCGTTCTGCAAATCTGCATTGATCTCCTATTTAGAGCCATATCACTGTAGGTATGCTATCAAATCCACATCGAATGTTTGAATCTAAAGAGTTTTTGTCGTGCGATATTGTATACGATGGAATGGAATGGAAAGATTTCTACAAGAAAACGTGCTTATGTCGAATATTGAAATAGGTATATCTCGTAATGCAGCACTGAGAAACGGGGCCTTATACTTGACCACCTTGTTACGAGAGGATGTCGTTTCACTGCCCTCAAGTGTAATCAAAAAGCACAAAATACGTCTCGATCGCGTTTGCGTTAAGTGTCAAATAGTATGAGAATTGTTAAACGCGAACGCGATCGAGACGTATTTCTTGGCCTGGTCGGCGATTACACTAGGCGCTCAAAACACCTAGTATAATCGCCGACCAGGCCAAGAAATACGTCTCGGCACAGAAGCCTCTCAAACGATTTTCGAGACGTAGCTATTATAAATTGACGAAGCGTCTCAGACTAACCTTAATTCCGTACCTGTATCATACGATATCAATATAATACCAAAGTAGGTACCTACTTATATCAATTAATATCATGGATACTTTTATCTACACACATAGTCCTCTATAATGCGTTCAGAAACCGTAAAAAAGGACCAGCATTTCAACAGCCAGTATCGAGTATCGATGTCGAATTCGATGTCGTTATGAAATTTATATTTGAATCATCTTCAAAAACCAAAGTAATTTACAATAATAGTACTTTTTGATATAAGTGCGGAGTATGTCATTATGCACGAGTCCCGAGGTGTCTAGGATCGAGCCGCAAGGCGAGGGTCGAGACTCGGGACGAGTGAAAATGACACTTCCGTACGTGTACCAAACGACGTTTTTTAATACATTTGCGAAAAAATTACAACGAGGCGGTGGGCCGCCCCACCACCACCATCACCGAGCAGAGCCGCCGACGCCTTGGAAAAGTAAAAAGCACTACTACGAAAAACGCAACTTTCCGCATGAAACGTAGCTACAAAATGTAGCAATTTTTGAGCAACTGTATTAAAAAAAAACATTCGATACGAAGCGTGATCGGTATGTTTGTAGCAGCAAATTGTACGCAGTGTGGGGTCAATTTATATCGGTTACTGACATAGACACACATAATTAACTATTTCTCACAAACCTGTAAAGCCTGCTTATCGCTCATAGTTTTCCTTTTAAATTCACTTTATGCACTACTGCTCTGATTTTTTTCACATTTCCAAATACAACAGTTTCCCTGGTAGAGCGAAATATTTCGGAAATGAAAAGATAATAGGAAAATGATCTTCGAGCACCCCCAATATTTTTAAAAGACCTATCCAACGATACTCCACACTATGGGGTGGGCGAGAAATAAAAAAATCATCCCCATTTTACGTGTAGGGTATCCACAAAAAAAAATTCAAGATTTTATCCCAGCAATTTTTGGCCTAATTAATATGCATATCTATGCAAAATTACAGCTTTCTAGTACCAATAGTTCTGAGCTATGCTGCGGACAGACAGACAGACAGACAGACAGACGGACATTACGAAACTATAATCCTTTTTGCCATTTTGGCTTCAGAACCCTAAAAAACTGGCCAAGTGCGAGTCGGACTCGCGCACGAGGGTTCCGTAGAAAGATTTTTACGCTTTTCCCCACTGTTTTAAAAAGGCCAGTGTTAGCAGAGCCCTGCTCCTAAGCAAAATGTACGCAGTATGGGGTCAACTTTTATTGGTCCTATAAATCTACAGACAGACATAAAAATGTAGGATTTTGAGACTTTTCGGAGTGGTTGTGCTATAAGAGCTACCTTCATACCAAATTTCAAGTTTCTAGGACAACTGGAAGTACCCTTTAGGTTTTCAAAGTACGGCAATTTGTATGGAAACGACTTTTTTAATGGCTGTATCTTTTGATTGCGTTGACTTAGTAGGTTGATTTTTTCACAGCTTCAAGGGACCGCAGGCTTGAGTATTTGATATTAATTTCAGCATGCTACCTCCACGCGTTCCAGAGAAAAAGGGTCTTGACAGACAGACAGACAGACAGACAGACAGACGGACGGACGGACCGACGGACGGATGGACGGACAGACAGACAGACAGACGGACAACAAAGTGATCCTATAAGGGTTCCGTTTCCTTCGGCTACTGAACCCATCATAGAGTGCTTATAAATATGTGTGTAGATAAAGTAATGTATGCAACTCTACATACCTAATTAGGCCTTAAAACACTCGTGTGATCTTATTATGAAACTTTGATTTCCCTCATTTTATAAAACCACACTCGTGTTTTAAGGACCCTCGTTATGTACCAGTTGCATAAACTACTATTATGCAACTGTAACATAACCAAGGTCATAATTCAAGAGTGTGTTTTTATAATAAATCACACGAGTGTATAATGACCAGTTATGTACCGTTGCATACATTACTTTTTCTACGACTTCATTGTAGAAATAAGAAATATTTTAAAGTACATGCTTTCAGAAAAAGACGTAACACTTTTTTCAATTCACCATTTCATGAAGTTTTCCGGCAGCATATTATTGTCCGTCACTCTGTGTCATTAGGTACCATAATTTCTTCGCCAGTACACATTTAGAATTTCTTTTACCTATTTAACCGAAACAAATCCGATAACTAATTACAATTTTTGCATTAACAGTAAACTCGTTTACGAGCTGACTCATTTTATTGGGGTTCCGTACGTCAAAAGGAAAAAAACTGAACCCTTATAGGATCACTTTGTTGTCCGTCTGTCTGTCTGTCACGACTCTTTGTCTCTGAAACGCGTGGAGATAGCATGCTGAAATTAATATCAAATACTCAAGCCTGCGGTCCCTTGAAGCTGTATAAAAAATCAACCTTCTAAGTCAACGCAATCAAAAGATACAGCCATTAAAAAGGCTATTTCCATACAAATTGCCGAAATGCGAAAACCTAAAGGGTACTTCCAGGGCCGTGTTTTATAAACCTACAGGCTACAAGTTACAAGTCTACAGGAAACAGTCACCTGTATGCACTGTGTACAATTACATGTGTTTTATAAAGACACACGGAAAGCCACACTTGCAAAACGGTATTGTAAATCTCGACTACAAGTAAATTCTACAAGTGTAATGGACATCACTAATTTTAAAAAAAGTGGCTGCCAAAAATTACAAATACGTAGAGGTTTTTTATCCATTACGTATTAAAAATACCCATGCAAAGTTGATAAATAAAAATATATCTAAATACATAAAACAAAATCGTGTTAATTGGACTATTTATAAGTCAAGAACGGCTGGATCGATTTTTATGGTCTTTCATTTGTTGGATTTATATCTTTGCTTCGAATAGCGGGATAGGTAATAATAGAGGGGAAAATTTTAGGAGAAAAAAAATAAGAAGCTCATTTTCTCATAGGTCTGTACATTTTCTATGGAATGACCTATGGCGGTACGAAGTTCGCGGGTCGGCTAGTAAAGTATATCTATTCTAAGCAATGGCAAAAAACGGCCAAAAAATGCATGTCAACGATTGCATGATACTCCAGTGCATACAGACAGACACAGACAGAGAATTGAAGCTTCGTGCTCAATGAATCATTTTGATTACTTGACGATTATAATGAGCTCCCAATTGGGATTGGGATTGCAAGAGATTTCTTGCAGAATCTAGTCTAGTCTATTTGCGTACAGTTCATTCTGGACCTTTCATTATAATATTGAAAAGGTGTGTCAAGATCTGTATTTATTCGTGGCCAAAACTCTCTAGTTCTATGCTGCCGTGGACTCTCTTCTTCCGAGTCCGACTCAGACGAGTTTCTCAATAAAAGAATCATTCCTTGATGACATTTAGTTTAATAACTTGAAGAATAGATAGACAGGTAGATAGAACGATTAATTTGGTACTGATCAAGACACCTAATTCAAAAATTTGTGCACATGTAGCCATTGTTACAGGTCTCAAGACGCACGTAAGTTTTCGTTACAAGTTTACATGCTACAGTTGTATTTTACAATATTTAAAAAAACTCCTGTTCGATTATGAATTTAAAACTATAAAAGGTCCACTTTTTGTCAATGATACGGCTACAGACGCCCGTACTTGTAGCTTGTAAAACTGTACTGTGTACTTTTATAAAACGCAAATTGTAAAAAACAGGACCAGTATTGCCAAGAAACGCCTGTAAAATTGTAACCTGTAGGTTTATAAAACACGGCCCAGTTGTCCTAGAAACTTGAAATTTGGTATGAAGGTAGCTCATAGCACAACCACTCAGAAAATTCTCAAAATCTAAAATTTTTATGTCGGTCTGTAGATTTCACAGACCAATATAAGTTGACCCCACACTGCGTACATTTTGCTTAGGAGCAGGGCTCTGCTAACTAATACTGGACTTCTTAAAACACTCGGGAAAAGCGTTAAAATCTTTCTACGGAACCCTCGTGCGCGAGTCCGACTCGCACTTGGCCTTTTTTTTTTATTTGCCTACTACAGACCACAGAGCTAGGATATTTAGCGTGTCCTCAGTTAAGTACAAAAATTTGCTTAAAAAATACTCCTTAATTATGATTGGCTTACAGCTGTTCTTAGTCATATTTAATTTAAGCAACCAATCACGAGGCAAGAAAAACTCGATATCAGAATCGAAAGTAGTATTCTTTTTTCATTCATAGGCGGATAAACACATTACCCTCCTTTGCGTTTCGCAGTCGGATAAAAAAATGCAAAGCGGCTTAGTCACATCTTTATAGCCGCTAAGTAGGTAGGTACATTTTATGTAGGTAACTATAGTGGCATTACTCCGCGCTCACTGAGCGCTATAAGGGCAATATTTTCTTTAAGTTGGACAGGTGCGGCGCGTGGCGGCAGTCGCAGGCTAGGTCGATTGTTACCCTTTTCAGGTCAAGTTGACTCTGCTGAACGTGGACTACATTCGCTCTATTGAGCTCGCGTGATTGAAGAAAAGCAACAAGTCGACTATTGTGGTTAGTGAAATTACGTACAAGCTACCTTTTGCAAGTAATGATCAAACATTCTCGAACAGTTAAAAAGAGCCTAAGTACTTGCTCTACGAGTCGTAGGTATTTTGTGTAGGCAGCCGTTGATACACGGAAAAATTCCACATTTTGCTGCCGCCGAATCGTGCGCTCCCTGAGCAAGAACTACGAATTAGTCCAAAACGTGGCATAAACTCGGCTTATATTTACATATATACATATGAGTGATCCGTATGTTTCAGTATGTTGCGTCTTACAGTAGTTTCATAAAAAGTTTGTGGCATAGATACCTTATTTTTATATGTAGTATTCTATGCAACTGTAACATAACCAAGGTCATTATACATGAGTGTGTATGTATATAAAACGAACCCGAAGGGCGTGTTTTTATAATAAATCTCGCGAGTGTATAATGACCAGTTATGTAGATACCGTTGCATATTCTTATTACTATTTTTACTTCATTGTAGAAATAAGAAATATTTTAAAGTAGGTACATGCTTTCAGAAAAAGACGTAACACTTTTTTCAATTCTCCATTTCATGAAATTTTCTGGCAGCATATTTTCCGTCACTCTGTGCCATTAGGTACTACATTTCTTCGGCAGTAAGTACACATTTGGAAATTCTGGTACCTATTTGACCGAAACAAATCCGATAACTTTATACAATTTTTGCATTAACAGTAAAACTCGCCAGCTGACTCGTTTTTTTTTTATTTGCATCCGAACCTACCACAGATCACAGAGCTGGGATATTAGCGTGTTCTCAGTTAGGGAATTTTGCTTAAAAAAGTACTACTTAATTATGATTGGCTTACAACTGTTCTTACTCATGTTTAGGTAACCAATCACAAGGCACATGCATGTTTAAAAAAAACTCGATATCAGAATCGAACTTAGTATTATTTTTTCAAATTTTACTCAATAAGAGTAACTTAATGAAATTAGTATGTTACTAAATTTTGACCATAGAGCATAGAACTTGAAACAGACTCTTGACCTCAGATTAATGAAGTCAATAGATGGAAGGTAAACTTATGGCCGTATAGTTATACCCTTCGCTCATGTAACTAATGCCCTTTGTTAAAAAGAGAATACTGTATGCTCGGATTTCAAGAGCCGCACCGTTTTTTTGATCTGTAGTGTGCGTGAGTATTTGAATGTGTGAGGGAGCGTTTGATGACAACTATAACCCGATCTCATTCAGTGACACTTTACTTGAATGACTACCTAGAGACGACCGATGCTTCTATTTTTTATCGGGTACATTGGCTACAGAATTGACTACTGGGCATCTGGCTACAGGCTGTGTTGTACACAAATAAAAATCGGGTACGCTTGACAGCTGCTTACATGGGGTTTGTGATGTCTGTGCTCTTGACATATTCTATTATTGTATACTTTTTTTACCATTTAATTGACAGATATAGGAGTAGAAAAAGGTATTTTCATCACACCTATTCGAAACCAGTGTTAGCAGAGCCCTCCTCCTAAGTAAACTGTACACAGTGTGGGATTGTGTTATGTCGGTTACCTATAGACAAACGTAGATAAGTTGATCAACCATTACTCGTAAAGCTGTAAAGCATCTCTCTGATAGTTTCACTTATCTCTGATAGTTTTAAAATCACTATATGCACTACCGCTCTGATTTTTTTCACATTTCCAAATACCACAGTTTGTCTGGTAAAGGAGGAGGATAGGTGCTTGATTCCAACAAAATGAGCAGAGCAGAGGTAACAAATAAAGCTAACTATTTCGCAAACGATTTTTTTTAATCGAACGATGATCTTTGAACACCCCCAATATTTTTAAAAGACCTATCCAACGATACCCCACACTGGGGTAGACGAGAGAAAAAAAAACATCCCCACGTAACATGTAGGGGAGGTATGTACCCAAAAAAAAAATTGTTCCAGCGATTTTTCGGCATCCATGCAAAATCACAGCTTTCTAGTACTTACTAATAGTGTTTGAGCTAAGCCGCGGACAGACGGACATTACGAACGAAACTATACCTAAATAGTTAACTAATAAAAAAGACGTGTAAATAAAAAAGGAAGTGTAACTGCCTATTTGGTGAATGGATTTTGGCTCGGAACCCTAAAAAGGTGTTTTGGAATCAAAACTTATTAGGGTACCTACTTTCAGTTGTCGTAGAAACTTGAAAAGGAGATTGACAAGGTTTGGGCCAAAAATGCTGCCCAGAAATTAAAATACCTGTAACGAGTTTCTTGCATTACTTTTATTCTACGCTTTTATTACAAAAAACATAACATTTTGGTTTCTAAAGTTTTTTAGCGAGCGTGCGCTTGGTTTTACTTTTCACTTTTTATTTAGTGCAAAATAAACTATTGCTGTTCATGTTTTTCGGGCCGGAGAACAATTAGCTGTTGTGCGCACATTATGTGCCTAGTGCCTAGTTTGGTTCTTAGGGTGGGCTTGGTATCAAGTCGTTGTTAGGCGCTCTCGGCGGTCTGAAATGAATGTCGGCACGACATCATGAAACGTGATCTATGAATCCATTCAATCCTGACTCCTGAGACTTACCTAAGTAAGTATACTTAATTATGACATTGCTAAAGTCCTGTTGCTTGCTACAACGCCGACACCTTGTAAGTTTTTCCTAAGAAACGCAAAGTAGACCTGAGTTGGTGAAACTATAAGGGTTCCTTGTTTAGCTACTACGAAACCATAAAAATGCTGAAAATAATTGTTGTTCTTTCCTCAGTTGCAGATTGTTCTTGTATAAACAATACCTGTACACTGTATTGTCTCAATGAGCAATTTATTTATTTTCTTTGTTACTTCGTCTTCTCGAAACGTTTACGAAGGTCGCGTTATAAAGGAATCCTTGGAGGGCATTTTGGACGGTATTATTTTCCGTTGTTATTTACAAGGTGTACTGACGAGCCAATGTGACTGAAAATGACTAAGAATTAGTATTTAATTTCAGGTGTATACTGTATACTTAGTATGTGGTTTGTACAACATTAACAAATAGAGTAAAAATATTTTAACAAAAAGTAAACGCGTCTTGAAAAACACATAAAATAATCCTCTAAAGCCATCAGTTTTATGGCCTATCACAAATAGGTAGGAAGTTGGTGTGTTGCGAGCGGAATAGGTGTTCTTTGAATGCAGCACCGACTTCATATTTGTGATAGGCCATCAAACTGATGGCTTTAGAGGATTATTTTACGTTTTTGAAGGCAGTTTTACTTTTTGTTAAAAGGTTTTTTATTTCACAATTTTAAATTATGTTAATACTTATTTAAACTATTATCCTCCAACTCCTAATCGTTAAGGAGTTGTACCTTCCATCAACACGAGATGATGACTACCAGACGCAAATACTTGGATAGCATTCGAACTTTTTTATAATTTTAAGATTTTAAGATAAACAGTTTTGTAGTTATGAAAATAATAGGCGAAAATTTACCATCCCCCCTCTTAACTCCGAAACTAATTGACCGAAAAAAAAAATACAAAAAACTGTTCGTTGTCTATAGATTACAGGCTCAATTACAGGAAAACCTATGGAACACCTATAAGAAATCTATGGTAAGTATTAAGTAAGTACCTAAACACTTTATTGTACAAAAAAAACAGGATAAAAACACAAGTTACAACAACCGAATTCGTGTACAAAGGCGGAGGCCCTTTAAAGGCTCTCTGACCAGCCAACCTTTGAGTGGTGGAAAGGAATAGTTCACTGGGTATCGACAAAAAGTGAGTTCATAATAATATTATAAATAATAACAACAACAAAAAAAGCAACATAGTCAGATAAGTAACGTACCTACGGAACCCTCTCCACGCGAGTCGAACTCGCACTTGTCCAGTTGTAAAGTTTTTAGCGTTCCACACCTCAAAAGGTAAAACAGAATCCTATGATCACTTTGTTGTCCGTCTGTCTGTCTGTATTTTTAGTAAATCTGATCTGACCATAGTTTATTCTGTGCCATTGATAGTGGGTGAAAATCGATTTGCAATGCGAAATAACTAATCAAGCAGACGAATCAAAGCTTTAATAATAAAAAATCTAAATAAAGAGGGCAAGGTCGTTTTACAGGCTCCGCTATTTTCTTTTCCAGCAGGAACTCTCAAACTTCGTTTAAATATTGAAAATATGTCTACATACATACGTAGATAATTTTATTCTAAACTGCAAGCTACACGTGCGCTACGCCGTAGATGGTCGTAGCGGTCCAGTGTCAACGTAGCGTCGATCGTAGCTATTCTTACGTACAAAAGACCTTAGTCAGAAAATATGAAGTTAGTATTTCAAGTTTTTGCTGTGTTTGCCCTTGTGCGTTCGTGTATGTTTTTTATTTTATTTCTAACGGAAAGTTTGTTCACGTCATAATATTCAAAACGGTGACTGATATTTTTAACCGACTTCAAAAAAGGAGGCGGTTCTACGTTCCACTGTATGTATTTTTTTTTATGTACATCGATTGTGGACCGATTTTCAAAATTCTTTTTTGTTCGAAAGGGTTCCTGAGGTGGTCCCATTGTCACCAAGTCATGATCTGATGATGGAATCCCAGGGAAATCGAGGGCAACCCTCAAATTTTATAAGCACGTATTATGTGTTTCATATATTTTCTAAAGCTATTTAAGTATTTGCGTCTGGTAGTCATCATCTCATGTTGATGAGCTGATGATGGAAGGTACAACTCCTTAACGGTTAGGAGTTGGAGGATAAGTCTGAAAATGTTACATCATTATTCGAAAGGGTATACTTCTGAGGTGATTCCATTATCACCAAGTCATGATCTGATGATGGAATCCCAAGGAAATCGAGGGCAACCCTCAAATTTTATAGGCGCTTATTGTGTTTCATAATATTTCTAAGGCTATTCCATTATTTGCGTCTGGTAGTCATCATCTCATGTTGATGAGCTTATGATGGAAGGTACAACTCCTTAACGGTTAGGAGTTGGAGGAAATAAACATAAAATTCATGATCTCAATTGGAAAATCTTTTTGTATTTTTTATTTATATTTTTTCCAATTTTTTTTTATTGAAATACCGATTCTGGTGTAAGGGTGGGCACGCGACCCGGAGTGTCGAGGTTCCGGGTTCGATTCCCGGGGTTAGTATTTTTTCTGGTTTTTCTGTGTATTCATGTTTCGGTGAGTTTATTAAAAAAATATAATTGATACTCACGGGAAGACCGTAAAAATAAAATAAAAAATTGAAAAAAAAAAAATAAAAAATACAAAAAGATTTTCCAATTGAGATCATGAATTTTATGTTTATTTCCTCCAACTCCTAACCGTTAAGGAGTAGTACCTTCCATCATCAGCTCATCAACATGAGATGATGACTACCAGACGCAAATAATGGAATAGCCTTAGAAAAAATATGAAAAACATAATAAGTGCCTATAAAATTTGAGGGTTGCCCTCGATTTTGAAATACCAATTCTGGTGTAAGGGTGGGCACGCGACCCGGAGTGTCGAGGTTCCGGGTTCGATTCCCGGGGTTGGTATTTTTTCTGGTTTTTCTGTGTATTCATGTTTCGGTGAGTTTATTAAAAAAATATAAACATAAAATTGTTAAGTAAATAAAAAGTCGTTTAACAATACGTAAAACCACCTTCAAAAAAACCTAAAATAATCCTCTAAAGCCATCACTTTTATTGGCCTAACACAAATATGAAGCCGCTGCTTTATTCAAATAATATTCAGCTAGCATTGTACCGACTTTATATTTGTGTTAGGCCATAAAAGTGAGGGCTTTAGAGGATTATTTTAATTATGTTTTTTTGAAGGCGGTTTTAAGTTTTGTTATTTAAATCATAGACAAACACACCGAGCTGACGTTTCGTATCGAACAGTTTCTTTTTAATTGAGGACTATTTGAAAATGGTAGGTATTAGTTTTGTAGAATGTGTCAAAACTATTATTTTAGCAATCCTTCTTTGTTTTACGGCTACGATCATAAATACATAAGTACCTCACCATTTAAATAGCAATAAAACCGATCACATGTTTCTTTTATTAATATAGTAGTCGAATGAATCCGAGGACGATTAGATCTACATCCGTTGCAGATTGGACGGGTTCATTCGGGGGGTTGGAATCAATATTTATAATTGGAATACAGACAAAAGATACCTAAAGATACTTCGTAAACGCGTCTATGGACACAGTTAAAGGTATACAGCCTTTATTGGAAAGGTTTATTTAAACAGTGCGTAAGCGTTTATAATTTAAGACGAGTATAGGTAAATATAACTCTTACTGCTTGATTCTCTTGCAAATTAGGTAGAGCGTGTGTGATTTGATAATTTTTTGGACGAAATTATGTAAAAGGATATGCGAAAACTTGAACTGGATTGTGTACCTAGCTAGACGAATGTAGATGATGACGATGTAGAATTAGGTAGCATCGCTTTAAAATCGACCAATCACTTAAAAAAATCTTTTAACAAAAAGTGAAACCGCCTTTTTAACCGACTTCAAAAAAAGGAGAACGTTCTCAATTCGTCGGAATATTTTTAATTTCACAATTTGACGTTAATATTTAAAGAATTATCCTCCGACTCCTAACCGTTAAGGAGTTGTACCTTCCATCATCACCTCATCAACATGAGATGATGACTACCAGATGCAAGTACCAGGTACTTGGATAGAGTTGACCTCTATTTTCTTGAGATCCCATCAATTCCTAACTTGGTGACAAACGAGACCAACTAGAAAGTATAACTTTTCAAACAAAAAATAATTTTCCAAATCGGTCGAGCCGTCTTGGAGTAATTGGAGAGCATATGTACTTAAATAAAATACCGATGAATTGAGAACCTTCTCCTTTTTTGAAGTCGGTTAATAATAGTTTCGGCGTTTAATTTTATGATCGTAGCCAATAAGACGTAAGTCTTAAGAGAGTGGATATTCCGCTCCCGTCGTCCAATTAAAACGCTTGTAGGCAATCTTGTCTATGCAGGCACTGACCATTCATTATTAAGGCTGCAGAATGGCTGCAGATTAAAGTCAAATTATATATTACCTATCGTCTTTTAGAACATTACGAGTATCGAGTAAGTATAGAACAAGAGATCGTTCGACACGCTAGGCCGTCACGCCGTCAACCGTCAATTCGCATCTCGTCATTCGGTGCCGCTGGCTGCTACATTTCTAATCGCGGCAATTACATGCACGCATTTTATACCTAAGATGGTACCTACTCTTATAGTACCTACATTGTGATACAATTGAGCTTAAGTTGGTCATTCTCCCGAAGCCGAAGAGTGTACCGATATATTTTTAATGATAATGACCAATGCTCAAGTACGTTTTTCGACACTTGCGAGGAAAAGTAATTTAACACGTACCAAGACTACCAAGTAAAAATAAATTAATAGCTGAAACTGACCTTTTATTTGATGCCAGATATTGGTAGGTAATTCGGAGCATTTTAAGAAATTTTCAGTGTCCTTTGGTGACAGCACCTCGGATTTCTTGTTACCATTTTTAACGTCCGAGCTTTGAAATTATGATGTCTATGCAATTTTCGGTTAGCACAGTGCTTTGCAACTAAAATTATACCTACACCGATCGAAGCCAAACACATTTTCAGAAGAAACATGATTACGTCAATTTGCGTCGTATTTCTGCTTCCGTTGTATATTTATCTTTATTTTATATTTGAGGGGGCAAACGAGCAGGGGGCTCACCTGATGTCAAGCAATCACCGCCGCCCATGGACACCTGCAACACGAGGAGACTTACAGAAGTGTTGCTTGCTCTTTAAGGAATAGATAGGCTTGTTTTTAGGATTCCGAAGCCAAAATGGCAAAAACGGAACCCTTATAGTTTCGTCATGTCCGTCTGACTGTATGTCTGTCCGCGGCATAGCTCAGAAACTAATGGTGCTTACTAGAAAGCTGTAATTGTGAATAGATATACATATACATTAGGGCGAAAAAGTGCTGGGATAAAATCTTGAAAAACATTTTTTTTTTGGGGGGTACCTCCCCCTACACGTAAAGTGGGGATGATTTTTTTATTTCTCGTCCACCCCATAGTGTGGGATATCGTTGAATAGGTATTTGTAAAATATTAAGGGTGCTCAAAGATCATTTTTCGATAGAGTTATTCGTTTGCAAAATAGCTTTAAAGTGCACATTTTTGTTGGAGTCAAGTGTCGTCGTCGTCGTCGTCGTCGTCCGTCCCCCCTTCTACCAGAGAAACCGTATTTGGAAATGTGAAAAAATCAGAGCGGTAGGGCTTTACAGTGAATTTAAGAGGAAATGTATCATAGATAAGCAGGCTTTACAAGTGTTATAACCAGGTTAATATTGGAATGAAACCTTGAGACCAGTAACCCAATGTAATTTATTTAAATACACCATACGGCAATATTTAGGCAACAAGACTATTATTAAAACAATTAAGTAAATTATAATTGTAAAGGTAACCAGGTTAACACTTGAACTAAATCTTGAAACCAGTAAAGCAATCTAGCATATTTTAAATTACCATTGTAACAATAGCTAATAAGACTATTGTCAATACCAGGGTAGTATTTGAATGAAACCTTAAGACAAGTAAAGCAATGTAATATATTTTCAAATACCATATAGCAATAGCTAATAATTATGACTTTATTTAAATTAATCAAATTCGCCAATAAAACTCAAGAAAACCCTGGTCATTCACTGGTTAATAAAGGCCTAATTTGATTAAGCCACACGATCATTAAGTATATTCAATTAATAAACCCTGAAAACATAACTCCCTAATAGATTCAAGAGTTTTACACAATTTGCACGTAAGTGCTCATCTTATTGTTTAATAAGGAACGTTACTTTTTTTTAAAACTGAACGATCGTCCGACTAGTAGAAGTTATCAGAATACACACCAAATTAAGTTTTATATTAAGATACGAAAGCGACTTATTATTTGCTTAACTATTTGAAATAAAAGCCGATACTACAGCATTTGCAATCAGCATCAAAAACCGTTAATTTAAATAATCAACCAAAAGCTTAGCCCGTAGTCTCCTAACGAACAATACGTTTTTGTTAAGTTTAAACAGAAAGTACTTATCTTTGTCGCAACGCCACTTAATTAAGATACACAGCACTTTCAACAGTTCCTCTAACCAAACACGCAAAAGTAATGCCCCTGCCGTTTCAGGTTCGTACCAAGAAGTATAGATTTCCCACCAACACGTTTGAAGTCTAATTGGTTAATAATGTTCAGCCAATCACGTTGCAGTTAATTGTAGGGCGAAAGACGCCGATTGGTTCCATTCGAGGGAAATGTAGACAGGCGCTGCTAACGCCACTATCTCGCGCCATCTTGCTGACGCGCGGGGAACGAAGTTGTTGACTTGACAGCTGTGAAGAATGGCGATGTTCTAACACCGCGATCGTCACGCCATCTATAGTACGAGCGTGGCCATTATTGACACTCGTCCATCCTGACGACTTTGCGACTCTGCAAAGAGAGAGAAGAAACAAGGATTAACCATTCACAACCACCAATTAACTTCTACATATAATGATTTTTAAGTATTGACTATTTTTCTTAATTATACCACATTACCACGCAAAGCATGTATATTCAGTAGTTAATCTCTTCCCTTTCAACAAGTCCAATCGACGTTTATATTCTCACTGTCAAAAGTTATAATTAAGTATTTGATCCATCATTTCCACATTAGATTCGTATTTTCAATAGACCAATATTTTCCAAAGTATTTTTAATTCCAATTTGCCATTATTTCAGTCAAACATTACTCCAATTAACCCTTAACTTCATTTAACCATTACTTAATTTAACCAATAATCCATTTAACCAATATTCCATTTAACCAATACTTAATTTGACCATTATTCCAAATGAACGGTAATTCAAAAATAGGTTTAAACCAACGAATAAAATATTCGAACCATTTATCAATATCTCCAAGTGAATATTTATCCTTCCAATAAATCAATTAATTCCTCAGTGCTATCGACTTGACTGTCATCAGAACTACTTTCCTGAACATCAGTCTCTCTTTGAAATAACTTAATAGAGTCAAAAGATACTAAAGCTTCAAACCGTTTGTATCCCTTAACACCTTTCAATGAAGTGATCACGTATCTGTCATTACCAACAACTTTTGATACTTTGTAAGGCCCGCTAAACTTTTCTTTCAGCTTTCGCCTAACGTTGATGTTCCTGTCAGCCGCTCCTTTCCAGAGCACCAAATCATTTACCTTGTACTTGGTTGGCCGTTTCCGTTTTGCATTAAAGTGCTTACGCATGGCTTCAGCTGTCCTTTTCAGATTACCTGTTGCGGAACGCAGTGTTTGCTCTGCTGTCTGTTCATCATCAAAAGAGTTCCCTGACATGCCTTGATACCTACTACGACTGGCGCTAAACATCAGCTTAAAAGGAGTGAACCCTGTCGATGAACTCTGCAGGTTGTTCATACCCCAAATAACATCTGGAAGTTTTGTATCCCAGTCTCTCTCGTTGTCCACGCTGGTATTCAAGGCATCTAATAATGTGCGATTGTACCTTTCCACCTGCCCGTTTGCGCGAGGACATGCTACCGCATTAATTATGTGTTTAATGAGATTATCTAAACAAAACTGTTTGAAAGTCTTACTCTTGAAGCATGAGCCGCTGTCAGATACTATTCTTTTGGGATAACCAAACGAGCAGAATATATTGGATAGTGCCCACAATACCTCACGAGCTCTTGTAGTCTTCACTGGTATTGCCCAGGTAAACTTTGTGAAGGAATCAACAACCATCAACAAGTAAGAGTTACCTGCTCGACTTTTACAGAATGGTCCCAGGTGGTCAATGTGTAGCGTGTGCAGTGGTTCAGCTATTTTCTCGATTGGGTGAAGCTCACCTTCAGGACGTCCATACTGACCTCTTTTGTAGATACAATCTAAACAGGCATTTACGTACTTACGAATAAATCTGGTCATGCCGGGAAACCAAAACGTATCCTTGATGATTTTCTCACACCGTCTCAACCCTGGATGTCCTACACAATCGTGATATTTCCTTAAAATGTTCCACCTCCCGTATTTAGGAACAACCAACCTATCTGTTCCATCTGCAATTTTCCTGTATAGTCGTTCTTCCTTTAATTTATAGTTATTTTTAAGTTCAGACTCGGCCTCACCGGATTCTAATTTTACCTTGATGATGCGAATTTTCTCATCTTGATTTTGGAGACACACAATCCAGTCAAATACGTCGATCGCGTTCATATCTGCTGCTCGTGTAGGCTCGACTGGGCATCTGCTTAGGGCATCTACGTGATTGTGTGACTTACCTGGTCTATGTTCAACCTCCATATCGTATTCTTGGATGAGCAGCCACCATCGTGCAATTCTTGGCGTTAGGTCCTTTTTCTGGAACGTATACCGTACTGCTGAGCAATCTGTGACCACTTTGAAATGATTACCTACCAGATAAATACGAAACCTCCTAAGGGATTCCACGACTGCCAAGGTCTCGAGCTCGTAAGAGTGATACATTGCTTCTTCTCTGCTTGTTTTACGACTGAAGTAGGATATCGGCTTTAATTTACCATCTTGTTTCTGGAGAAGAATACCAGCCAGGCCCTTACTGCTAGCATCAGTGTGAACTTCGATATCCCCTTGTCGGCGGAAGATGGAAAGAAGTGGACGCGTTGTCAATACCTCCTTCAGCTCTACGAAAGCCTTCTGTTGTACCGGACCCCATTCCCAGGAAACGTCTTTCTGAAGCAGCCTGTACAGGTCATGCGCAATACGTGCATAGTTCGGGACAAACTTCCTAAAATAACTTGTAAGCCCTAAGAACATGCGTAACTCATGGATATTATTTGGTTCCTTATATCCCGATACTGCCTCGATTTTCTTACTCCCTGGTCTGATTCCTTTTCCACTAATCTCATAGCCCAAATATTCAATTTCAGTTTGTAAAAAGAAACATTTTTCCAAATTCAGGGTTAACCCTGCTTCTTTAACTATCTCTAATACGACTTTGAGGAGATTAAGTCCCTCTTCTACAGACTCAGTTGGAAGGAGCACATCGTCAATATAAGGTAGAACCTTATCGTGGCGAAGTGATGAGAATATGCGATCCATCAACCGCTGAAAAACGGCAGGGGAATTGGCCAAACCGAAAGGCATGCGAAGGAACTCATAGTGACCTTCGGGAGTCACAAAACCAGTTTTGTGAATAGAATCTTTCGCGACTGGAATTTGGTAAAAGCCTTGCGACAAATCAAGACTAGTAAAATATTTCTTGCCACCAAGCTTTTCAATGTGCTCTTCTATAATAGGTAATGGATATTTATCTTTCACTGTGATGCTGTTAAGCTTTCTAAAATCAACACAAAGTCGAAAATCCCCGTTTTTCTTACGAACCAAAATTATGGGACTCGCGTAATTGGAAGAAGACTCCCTAATTATGCCATTGGATAACATATCATCAATCTTCTCTCTCATGACTGCCTTTTCTGCGTATGACAACCTATAAGGGCGATAACAGACCGGTTTATCACAATTCAACTCTATATTAAGCTCCACTTTGTCGGTAAGTCCTAGCTCACCAGTACTTGCAGAGAAACAATCGGAGTAATCTTGCAAAATTTGAATCAGTTTCTGTAAAACTACTGGATCTTGTACACCGCATTTGATTTTGTCAACATCGAGTTTCATAATGGATTTGGTGGGGATATTTATTTCTGGGGGAGCAAGGTTCTCATACTCTTCCGAAATATACCCGCGAACTAACAGCTGATCCTTTTGAAAAGTTAATGGCTTGGAATTGTGATTCACTACTAGTACGGATCTAACCGGAGAACAATAGACTGAAGAAGGGATGCTGTACTCTACGTCCTTGAAACTGCACGAACGGGTATCAACGAAGAGTAAAGTTGATTCTTGAAGGACATCTGTACCGAAAGTTTCCACAAATTGAGCTGTATTGGGTGGAATAACGGTCTCTTTAGCACAAAACAATTTAGTCTTTGAATCATCAGTCTCATTGTTGATTACATTTATGTAAAGGAGTTCCTCGTCTGATGCTTTAATGCCGATCTTTTCCAAAGTGACCATTGTTCCGGAAACTACTAACCTATGTTGCTGATCATTAAGGACTGGCTGACCAATAAACACATCTGCCTGTTTTAGGGGTACATTCACAACCACGACTTTTGACGCTATCTGAATCCCGTCGATGATGAACTCTACCGCCGCCTGACCACAAGACTGAATCGACGAGCCGCTAAACCCACTTATGAAAAGATCACACGGTTGCAAAACAAGACTGAGTTTCTGTGAGCATTCCCAGGAAATCAAGTTGACCTGAGCTCCAGTATCTAAATAAGCCCTGACTTCCGAACCGTTCAACTGAATATTCTTAAAATAGCATTCATTTACCTGAGAACTTACGAAGTTAATAGACTTCCGGAAGCACTGCTCGGTTTTATGGTTAGTCTTTCCGCAGATGTCACACTTCAGCGCGCTGGGATTTTTCGGACAGGATCGTACGATGTGGCCTGGCTCCTTACACAAAAAACAAGTAACGGGCGACCTGCCAGTAGATGTCATAGTCTTCTGCTCTCCCACGGGCTCCTTTGAAGTACTTGGCGTGCTGCTGTCTCGTCCCCTCAACGTAAATGGCCGTTGGTTCGGGAGCCCCTTTCTTTCGTCATTCATACATAAGAACTGGGAATATAATTCACCAGGAGTCCTATAGTTTCCTGCTCTTGCTGGGGTTTTTAAGTGAAACGGCAATCCATCGATTATACATGACACCGCCTTTTCGCCCATAATCTCACATTTAGTCAACATATTACATTTAGAGTAAAAGTAGTGAGTCATTGTTTCAGAGAAAGTCTTTTTTCTATTAATCATTTCCTTAAAAACCTCAGCATAATCTCTATTTTGAGGGAAAGCTTCAAGAATTTTTTCTTTCCATTCGACCCATGACATTTCATAACTACGTAAAGCATTGTGCCACATTTTTGCTAAACCAGACAAACGCGCTTGCATGTAGTAACTTTTCACACTATCGGTCCAACCGTGTATTGCTCCCAACTGTTCTATTTTGTTAAGCCATTGTAGGGCTGGCAACTCTGATTTCTCAGGATCGAATTCTGGGATAATGTCAGGTTTAACAACAACGCCATAATAATTTGGATGGATCCTACCAGGTTTATCCAGCGCAACAGATGGCTCTCGTTCCACAGAGTCCCGTGGCCGCCACGGCGCCCAGCGCCTCGGTGTGATTCCACGGCTCCGTCTGCGACTGCTGCTAGTGCTGCGACGTCGTCTCTCGCTCCGCCTATTGTCCCATCTTATAGGGCTTCGGGACCGACTACGGCTCCGGGAACCCATTATCCCACTTCTGAAATTGTTATAACCAGGTTAATATTGGAATGAAACCTTGAGACCAGTAACCCAATGTAATTTATTTAAATACACCATACGGCAATATTTAGGCAACAAGACTATTATTAAAACAATTAAGTAAATTATAATTGTAAAGGTAACCAGGTTAACACTTGAACTAAATCTTAAAACCAGTAAAGCAATCTAGCATATTTTAAATTACCATTGTAACAATAGCTAATAAGACTATTGTCAATACCAGGGTAGTATTTGAATGAAACCTTAAGACAAGTAAAGCAATGTAATATATTTTCAAATACCATATAGCAATAGCTAATAATTATGACTTTATTTAAATTAATCAAATTCGCCAATAAAACTCAAGAAAACCCTGGTCATTCACTGGTTAATAAAGGGCTAATTTGATTAAGCCACACGATCATTAAGTATATTCAATTAATAAACCCTGAAAACATAACTCCCTAATAGATTCAAGAGTTTTACACAATTTGCACGTAAGTGCTCATCTTATTGTTTAATAAGGAACGTTACTTTTTTTTAAAACTGAACGATCGTCCGACTAGTAGAAGTTATCAGAATACACACCAAATTAAGTTTTATATTAAGATACGAAAGCGACTTATTATTTGCTTAACTATTTGAAATAAAAGCCGATACTACAGCATTTGCAATCAGCATCAAAAACCGTTAATTTAAATAATCAACCAAAAGCTTAGCCCGTAGTCTCCTAACGAACAATACGTTTTTGTTAAGTTTAAACAGAAAGTACTTATCTTTGTCGCAACGCCACTTAATTAAGATACACAGCACTTTCAACAGTTCCTCTAACCAAACACGCAAAAGTAATGCCCCTGCCGTTTCAGGTTCGTACCAAGAAGTGTAGATTTCCCACCAACACGTTTGAAGTCTAATTGGTTAATAATGTTCAGCCAATCACGTTGCAGTTAATTGTAGGGCGAAAGACGCCGATTGGTTCCATTCGAGGGAAATGTAGACAGGCGCTGCTAACGCCACTATCTCGCGCCATCTTGCTGACGCGCGGGGAACGAAGTTGTTGACTTGACAGCTGTGAAGAATGGCGATGTTCTAACACCGCGATCGTCACGCCATCTATAGTACGAGCGTGGCCATTATTGACACAAGTTTGGGAGTAATAGTTGATCAACTTTACTATGTTTGTCTATGTCATTAACCGATATAATACCCCACACTGCGTACAGTTTGTTTACGAGTAGGGGTCTGCTAACACTGGTTTCGAATAGGTGTGATGAAAATAAATTTAAATTAGGTATCTATGCCAGGGCTTTTTCGTAATGGCTTAGGAACCTTATCCTGATGGGCGTGTCCGACACGCTCTTGCCCGGTTTTTTAAAGATCCCTAAGCTGTATCGCCCCGGGAATGTTGCTGCCGGAGGTTGATTCCGTATCTTCGTCGTGCGAAGGAAAAATTCCCTTTGATTTTGGATGGCAATACTTACACTTTAAACACATCATTCGCAAGCACAAAATGCTTCATTTGGTATTTATTAGGGTTACGTACCTCAAAAGGAAAAACGGAACCCTTATAGGATCACTTTGTTGTCCGTCTGTCTGTCTGTCAAGACCCTTTTTCTCTGGAACGCGTGGAGGTAGTATGCTGAAATTAATATCAAATACTCAAGCCTGCGGTCCCTTTAAGCTGTGAAAAAATCAACCTTCTAAATCAACACAATCAAAAGATACAGTATATTTAGTTATTTTTCATTAGGTACTTAAACTCTACATTTTTCAAAGTAACAACAGAATGCGCTACCGGTTGAACAAAATATTTGTGTTAGATGACAGCTGACTTTTAAGTTTTTTCGCGCTTGTTCCGCACGATATGTTAACTTATGCGCAAATAGTTTGAAATAAAGGTAGGTATACGAGGGCTGTTTGATAAGTACCCGTTTATGGAAAAAAAAAATTTTTTTTGTATATATGCATTTATTTTTCTACGTAGTCACTTTTTAACTCTATACATTTGTTCTACCTATACTCAAGCTTCAATAAACCATCCAAAAAGTATGATTTTGGAAAGTCATTAAAATAGGCCTCTGTGGCGGCAATGACTTCGTCATTTGATCCAAATGGCTTGCCACCGAACCATTTTTTTAGGTTGGGAAACAAAAAGAAATCGCATGGGGCCAAATCTGGAGAATACGGGGGGTGAGACAATAGTTTGTAGCGTAACTGTGCTAATTTAGCCGTCACAACTCTGGACGAATGAGCCGGGGCGTTGTCGTGATGAAACAGTACTTTTTTCTTTTATAAATGGGGTCGTTTGTCCTTCAACACGGCGTCAAATTCATCCAATAAATTGGCATAGTACTGCCCTGTTATTGTTTTTCCCTTTTCTAAATAGTCAATACCCTGCGAATCCCAAAAAACGGTCGCCATGACCTTTCCAGCCGATGGGACGGTTTTTGCTTTCTTTGGAGCAGGTTCACCCGGTAAAATCCACTGCTGCGACTGCTCTTTCATTTCCGGGGTGTAGTGGTGGACCCACGTTTCGTCCACGGTCACGAAACAACGCAGAAACTCCTTCGGGTTACGTTTGAACACGGCCAAACACTGCTCCGAAGTAGTCAGTCGGTTCCGTTTTTGCTCCTCCGTGAGTAAACGCGGCACCCACCTCGCCGATACTTTCTTCATACCCAATTTTTCTTCTAATATGTGTTGTACCCTCTCGATTGAAACGTTTACAGCATCAATGATTTCTCGAAGTTTAATTCGGCGGTCGGCTAAAACGATATTTTCAATTTTCTTAACCATATCGTCTGTAGTCACCTCAACTGGCCGGCCTGGGCGATCATCATCAAAGACGGTTGTTCTCCCCCGCTTAAACTCGTTATAACAATATCTGACGGTTGTTATAGAAGAAGCACATTCATGGTAAACCGCTTGCATTCTTACTTTTATTTCATCACATGTTTTTCCTTCCAAAAATAAGAATCTAATTACAGACCGATACTGTTCTTTCTCCATTTTATAGTACATTGTGCATGAAGGGCGGTAAGAAGGGTATTACTAACGAAAGTCTATTAGAAGGCCGACGCCGAAGGCGAAGGGCTTTTAATGACTTGAGTTTGTAATACCCTTACTGCCCGTGATACACACAACGTTTTTCATCACATTTGCGAGGAAATAAATACACCCAACAAAAGGCAAAAAATCTATTTATTAAAAGTTTGGTCTTCACATACAGAAGACATATTTTACTAAGTTCAGGCAGTACCTCCGTAAATATTAGATTAAGTATATACGATTATAAATATAAACTCAGCAGTCGGCAACAAATAATAGTTTTGAGATTGTCAACTTTTTTCAATGGAGACTTCAGACTTCCAGTATTTCCACAGATAATGATAAAAAACGCGTTTAGAAACTGGAAAGACGAAAGCCCATCCATACAGCCAGTTTTTATCGTTTTCAAAATAAAATTCACTGAAATAATTGCAAAGTAAACTCAAATAGTTTTAAAACACAACAATAACGTTTAAATTAAGTAATACTTATTTGTAGAAAACGTAAAAAGCCATGTTTGATTTAAAACCTCCTTAGTGTGGAATGACATATTATACCTACTTACCTACGAGTGAACGCCATATTTTTTAAAACTAAACTCATTAGTCCCTTGGGAAAATTACAAATTACCATTACTCCCGTAGGAATAATTTAGGCCGTTGTCCTTCAGTATGCCTGCGTACAATACGACGCTTTACGAGAAAGTGTGATGAAAACAATTTTAGGTTCACGCCTTCACTGAATCGTTGTCAAATGAGAAAAAAAAACAAAATAATGCCTTTTTTTTTTTAATTTTCCCGCCTCTGAAAAATGGCTTAAAAAGGTGGTATACTTATTTGCGGCCAGTGATATTAATGAAGAATATGACTGGCATTTATGAGATTAACACTACCTACAAAGTAAATTAAAATATTAAAACTAAAACTAACTTAAAAATTAAATACCTACCAAACCTGGACCTCTCGGCAGGGTGCCCATCACGCAGGCAGCATTCCCGCGCTGAATTGCAATAGCAATTCTTTGCGCGAGAAAGCTGCCCGCGCGAGGGTCGCCTGTTGTTAATATATTTAATAAAGTGATATTAATATATTTAGAAAACGGTACTTATCAAACAGCCCTCGTAGTGAAAAACTTAAGAAAAGGACCTGTGTATGTGTGAGTAATGCGGGCGAATAGACGTTCATTTTTGAAATTTGTAATATAACGTATGGTTTGCAATCGCATTATTTGCTTATCTTCCAGGTTTGATTATTCCTGTCCACTTATCATTCAATTGTGATGGTAAGATTAATACAATAAATAGTCGTTAATATCGAATAATTGTCATCGTATTTTTGAGTCGTTTATTAATAAACTATACAATCCAGTTTACCACAGAAGTACATTAAAACATTGAATTTGAATTCAGCTAGGCAAATTAATATGGCACTATTTCCTGAACTTGGTAAAGGACCACAAATATTTCCAAGGGGTTTGCGATAAACACTCAAATTGTTTATGGGCACCAAAACAATTGGTCATTAAATCACCTAGAGTACAGAAAAATATGGTTCTCGACCATTAAACGTTTATATAATTTGTAATGCTCATGCGTTTTTATTCAAACTACACAACTAACTATATGCAATAAGTAATTTTCTTCAGTTTTTTACTTATACAGCCTACAGACCAAACTGCCATTCAACGTCATAAAAAAATACGCCTCGGTAATTTTAACGAAACTTTTTTGCAAGCTACCAGTTACTAAAGAACTATTTCACATTTAGAAATAATGCACGACTAACTCCGCATTCAAAACATTCAATAGGTAAAAAGTAAACTTCAAGTTCATATTCAACTACATAGTTCCAATTATTTTATTATGGAAAGTTGACACTTACGTACGAGCCTAGCATCTTACAAACTAAAATATTAAATGATGTCTCGGAACGCGGTAATAAGAGAGTATTAATTATATTTAAAGTAGTGGTATCGCGCTCACTCTGCATCCCGGTACTTAATCTAACAGAGCCAAGGTGTTGATACGCCGCATTTCCCAAGGTTTGACCTCTATTCAAGATCCTAGACGGGATACGATCGATAAACACTCGGTCGCCGCTTTACCAGACATTTTCCATTTCATAACGCGCCTATTCAGGGCAACGTAGGCAGGGTAATATAGGGATGTATACAACTTATACAAGTGTATACCGCTGTACGGTAATAATAATAAGTTTAGCTACCCGCCCTCATAATCGCCCAAGGCCGGAGCTCTTTACAACTGAAGTCTGTTGATTTAACTTGTATTATTCAGTTACGATACCACAGAATGTGTAACAGCGATATAAATAGAGGTTAAGCTCGGACTGTTCCGCCGCCTGTGCTGAGAACAGGCCGTCCATTATCTCGCTGCAACTAAGTAATAAAAAAGATACTTCTCTGTATGGTTTTGCTTAACTACACAGGAATGTGGTTTCCATTTAGGAGATTACCGATTAAGTTAAGTTATTTCATTAAATGACGAATGAATTATAAAATGGTTGGCTATAACTATAAGTAATAGTCCGAAACTAGATTTTCAAAGAAGAATTTTCATCGTTTTCGTACCTTTTACCAAAAGGAAAAAACCGAACCCTTATAGGATCACTTTGTTGTCCGTCCGTCTTGTCTGTCTGTCTGTCAAGACCCTTTTTCTTTGGAGCGTGTGGAGGTAGCATGCTGAAATTAATATCAAATACTCAAGTCTGCAGTCCCTTGAAGTTCTAAAAAAATCAAACTTCTAAGTCAACGCAATCAAAAGATACAGTCATTAAAAAGGTTGTTTCCATACAAATTGCCGTACCCTGAAAACCTAAAGGGTACTTCCAGTTGTCCTAGAAACTTGAAATTTGGAATGAAGGTACCTACTTAGCACGACCGCTCAGAAAACTCTCAAAATTTTAGAAATTATGTCTGTCTGTAGATTTCACAGACCAATATAAGGTGACCACATACTGCGTACATTTTGCTTAGGAGCAAGGCTCTGCTAACACTGGACAACTTAAAGCACTAGGGAAAAGAGTTAAAATCTTTGTACGGAACCCTCGTGCGCGAGTCCGACTCGCACTTGTCCGGTTTTTTGTATGTAATATCATTGTATGTATACATACCTTATCATATTATGACAATAGAATCGTGTGGACAGGAATAAACAAAATGAGTTTGCAAACCATACGTTATATTACAAATTTCAAAAAAATGGAATATCTATTCGCACGCATTACTCACACATAAGTACAACAGTAGGTCCTTTACCACTTGTACTATTACTATTATTTATTCTGTCCTTTTCTTAAGTTTTCCACTTAAATATACATACTAGCCCATACTGACCGATCTAAATGTGCCATCCTGTATAGTCCATATAAAAGGGTAGGTAGAATGTTGCATTGCATATTAGTAATATTCAAAGGCATAGGATTAGTCACGATTATTCTATAGATTTGTAATGTAGATATACATACAAGAATTGACTGCCCTACTCTGTGGCCTTACCCAATGGCCCTATATACCCTATATCCAGTGAAAACAAAAATTCGGTAGGTTTATAAACTTTTCGTTTTAATGGTCACCGAAAGCTTACTTGCCTACTTTTAAAATGTTTAACCAAGACAGTGGGAATGGAATTATGAACAATCGTATACTTAATAATAAATGTACTCTTACAATTAGGTACAATTCTTACACAAGTGTGCGTTGCTATCTCTGCTTGTACCAAAATAAGTATTATCTGGGAGTATACTTCTTTAGAATCAATGTACTTTTTACGAACTCTGGGAGTTTGGTTTAACTACGTGTACTTGTAAGATTAGTTCAAATACCTATTCCGTTGCCTAAAAGTCATAAGCAAGAAGACTGCGTAATTCATTTATGTAAACATTGAGTCAACACGAGGCAAAAGGATAATTTGATTGAACGTTATTGACACTTACTTGAAATATTCACAATTTCCTTGATCTTGACATGTCGCTCCTCCGTTTTGCAAAGGAAGTTAGATAGATCAACGACTCTATAACTAACTTTAATATTGTTTATTTGTGTAAAAATTCAATGACAATACCTTCACTATGTGAATCTGGTTGTCTATTAGATTATTTTTAGTCAATGAGGTATGGGAATGTGGTAATTATCAATATATATATTAAACTCTCCCGTTACTGACTGAGTGGCTGACAGACAATGCACAACCGAAACCCTTGGCCCTATATAGAAGGCTGAAAATTTGCATGGAGTTGCCATGTAGACAAGCACTAAGGACGGATTTGTTGAAATTCTTACGATATAGAGAATAAACGGGGTTTATGGGCGTACGAAGTCGCGGGCAAAAGCTAGTAAATTATAAAAGCGTTAGTAACAATGATTTCAGCTCTAATTAAAGAACTAAAGGTATCAATATCAGTAGAGCATTCAAGAGGATCATACCTCTACTCTAAGAGATTACTTAACGTCCGAACTCAAACTTCCAAGTTCAAAGTAAATCTTGCATATCAATTCCAGTATTTTTAATACAAATAAATACTATCCAAACAAAATTACTTTCTCCTCAACACTTCACTTCAACCGATCCTTGAAAAACTTTTGGCACGTGGTCATTACTCTGATTCCCCTATAGTAACAGGAATCCCATTTTTTTCTCAATTAATAAGAGAGAAAGTTAGGGCCATTCATCTTAGTATAAATTCAGCAAATCATTGAAAAACGCATTTCATACGAGAATGTCAAATTCGTTCTTGGGTAAACTATTACCATTTAAATAATGGTCCTCCCTTGTCCACAGTGGAAGTTCATTCGAGGGGCAGTGGCAAAACGGCAAGCGGCATGGGCTGGGCGTGGAGACGCGCGGGCGGTGGCTGTACCGCGGCGAGTGGACGCAGGGCTACAAGGGCCGCTACGGCGTGCGCCAGAGCACCACCAGCAACGCCAAATACGAAGGCACCTGGGCCAACGGCCTGCAAGACGGCTACGGCTCCGAGACTTACGCCGATGGCGGTGAGTCAATTTATTGTAAATCTGAGACATACCTAAGTAGTTATTATTTCTGTCTTGATATTGTCTGAATACACTTTATCTTTTATCTACACTACACACGTCATGTCGTAAGTCCTCTATATTGCGTTCAGAAGCCGTAGGTAGGTATTAATGACCAGCACAGCATACACTCAGTTTTCATTTTCAAAAACCAATGCAATTTAAAAATTGGCCTTAATTAAAAAAAAAACAGTCGATACTAAACTTCAGTTCTGTATAGGTATTTATCTATGATAAAAAAACAGTCAAATTCGTGATAGGTTTGTTACGCCTTCGGCTTCTGAACCCATCTTACAAACTTACAGCAAGTACATTTTCCGAAAAAGATGTAAGACTTTTATAAATTTTCCATTTCATGAAATACATGCTTATACATAAATACTACACATATTCAACATCCAAGACCCGATAACAAACATTCGTATTCATCATACAAACATCTGCCCCGACCGGGAATCAAACCCGGGACCTCAAGCTTCATACTCATCTTTAAAAAAAGAATCGAATTTAGTATCAATAATTATGTTACTGAATTTTGACCATACAGAGTACTTGTACTATTATATATTCTGTGATAGAGCATAGAACTTTGAACAGTACATTAATAGATTATATTAAAGGAGTAGAAAAACTGCTATTATGATTGTAACATTCTTGAACATGTAATCACCGCCTCACAAGGGCGAAGTGCACGGTGAACTCAGCCGGGTATTAGCACCAAGGTCCGCACAGGAATAATGTAGCGACAGTTCTACGTATAAAACGTCTACTCAAACAATGTCCCGCGCATTGCCTGAGTAGGGAAAGCGAAATCAGCTAGCGGCTAAATAAAATTTACCTACGTCCTCGTTAAAGAATGCCGGCAATAAAAGCTGTAGTAAATTGTCGATGAACTAATTTTCTCAGATCTCATCCACCCAAAACGACCGCGCTGCTTTCAAGACGAGCCTCGGTCGACGGCATCCTCGTATTGAGAAATATAGCTATTCTGTTATTTTCGTCGAATATCGTGCCAACTGACACTGTGTCTGCAAACTAATTAGGATTAATTCAGCCTTGAAACATCGAAAAGAGAAAACGCCGTGCCTGAGCAACACCATGAAACGACGTCACACCAATTTTACACAAAAGGTGACTCATAATGGAGATCGGTCATTCATAAATTCACGATAGTGACTACATTTGACATCTTTGTCGTATATTAGTCATCATAATGCGTAGTTCATCCGGCCAGAGTGTTGTCCTACCGCGGATTGCTCCATTCATGTCCCGGCTCACGCAGCGCGAACGCCATTCACGACTTAAATACTATTACGTATAAACCCTGTTCCATTATACTAGCTACCTCAATAAAAAAATGTGAGAGGGTTCTCAATACTTTAGCGTGGGTCACGCTTTTGTGCAGTAAACGTAGAAAGATGTTTAAGTACCTACTTTTAATTAGAGCAATAATTGATTACACTCATTGTAAACATAATATTTGATTTGGAATTCCATTGGCTGCGTGTGTTTTTTAGTGAACTTGGAAAAACTTTCATTCAACTGTAATTTTATAACGACCTAAGATTTACCTAGAAATCTTTTAACTCCGCTGCATCGTTGTTATGGTTTTGCGGCTTTTGGCAATCGAAAATTAGACGATGACCGGCCGCGGAGCTGACGTCATCTTCTTAGTCCCCATTATAGAACTCCCTAACAGATGTGCGAGTTTTTCGCGTTTTCTTACCTTCTTAGTGCCAAATTATTCATAGCACGTACACAGATAATTACATCTCAAAATGAGCTAAATTTCTGATGTGACTTGGACTTGCTTCATAACCGTGAGAATTATTTGAAAAGTCGTCCTATTTTGCTTGAGGTTCCGGTGTTAACCAATAAGGTGGATGAATGTTACTATTGCAGTGTAGTGTAATGTTACTAGTGCCGATGTAGGAAGTAAATAGGGCATGGTTGTAACTACTAAAAGCTTTTTAGTTTAATAAGTGAATGGTAGCAGGAGAACGATATGGAGGCGAGGGCGCCGCCGCCGCGCCGCCGCACCGCCGCCCCGGTCCGCGGCCCTCGTGTTATATATAGCCAGGCACGCCTGCCACGCCGCCCGCGCCACACAATGTCGACCACTCATTTAGACCAGTGCGTACAATAAACCACTATGAAAACATAAATCGCAGATTAATCACGAACCTATATACATGCCCCGACCGGCCACGGTGTGATAATTAGGACACGAGATTGCAATCGATAACTAAAGCTATCGATCTTGAGTCAGTTGATCATAATCCACAGAAAAGTGCTATATTGTAAATATTGGAATCATACAAAATCTCTATACGTACTACATTCATAGCACCTATACCTAAGACAAGGACAGTTTAATAAACAAAGCGAAGCTAACCCAATAAGACGACTGTGACGTTTTATCAAACACAAAGTGCTCTAACATCTATGTAGTTAATTAATTACCAAACTGAATTAGGCTCTGTTAACGATATTCGCTCGGTCAAGGTCATTAACTAATAGCCTTTATCAGTAATCTTCGCTAGAGCCGTCCCGCGAACGGTGCTTGTTATCTACTCGGGTAGATTGCACGCTAATTGATATTACTATACCTGTCGGGCATATAGATATACTTTGGTGTGGGTAGTGGAGTCTCGTTAATAAACATGACTTTATTTGTCCACCGTGAATTAATTAACTTATACTTAAACTGTGCATCAATGTACTCTGTGCTGTGCATATATGGTAAAATTTAAACGATGATTATGTAGGTAGGTACTTACCTACAAATTATTGTAGTGTCATTCAGTATCGTTACAAAACCAACGTTTAGCTATTTTTAGGGTTTCGTACCTAAAAGGAAAAACGTAACCTTATAGGATCACTTTATATTCAGTCTAACTGTCTGTCAAGATACTTTTTCTCTGGAACGCGTAGAGGTAGCATGTTGAAATTAAGTCATTAAAAAAGTGTTTCCATACAAATTGCCATGATATCAAAACCTAAGTATATGCATAAAGATAGGTAGTTTCAGTTGTCCTAGAAACTTAAAAATTTGGTATGAAGGTAGCTCTTATAGCACATCCAAACAGATAAATCGGAATATCCTATTTTTTATATCTGTATCCCACTGCTAGGCACAGGCCCCTGGTGTGTGGAAGTTCCTAATCCGCACTGGGCCCGCGTGGGAACTAGGTACTTATATAACCCAAGCAATTTCATTGTGAGAGGAGGCCTGTGCTATTTAGAGTCATTCTGTACATTATTTAAACGATAAAAACAAAATATATAAATACATTAACATCTCAACTTGTTCTTCCACGATTCATTTTATTTTTTCGTGATATCTGCATCACATTCAAGTAAGTCGCAATTAATATTCTGTCACTACATCATAAGCATAATTTACTTTGACTTGTGACATACACCAATATATAGAGAATAAAATAGGCTATGAGTTCCACGTTTAACTTTATTGGAATACCTTTTTTATAATCACCATCATCATCATCACAATCATCATTTTGTGATAAAACTGTGTAAAGTAAAATGAAGTTAATTAAGACTGTTAGTAGCCGACTTAATCATATGATGTATGGCTTATAAAATAAATGAGATTAAAAAAAAAGACTGTTAGTTAACACCGCTATTTAATAGATGTCGCCACTAAAACGAAGTTGTTTAGTGGAAGTGGGTGGGGTGAGGAAGGCGCGAAACGTTCAAGGTCATCGTCTCCGGGAAGCCTCTTAACGATCCTATTCCCTGTACTTTCACATTTTCTAGATTGTACCGATCCTGATCGGCTTAAAATTAGATATGTTATGGCTCATGTAACGTGGCTCTCTGAGCGTTTCATTTCAAAGACGGTGAAAGTCGTGCGAGACCCAATTCAATGTGAATCGAGACACACTCGATTGTTAGATTTTTTAAAGTTGTCGTGCGAATACTACCCTAACCTTACACTACCTTATTTTGTACCTGATACACAGTCGACCGCTCGACAGAGATCTCGATGAGCTCTACTATCTGTGCGTAACATCCTGTATATTATTATGACTTATTAATTGAATCTTACTGTGGTACTCAACAGTCCTGACACCTGTCACGTTAGTTTAGGGCTTGACACCACTTACTGACATGTCAGCAGCTCGAGTGTCCCATCACTTACTACAACGATAAGAGTCGACAAAAGTACCTACTTCTAACTACCGTATAACCTACTTTTTAAACAAATAACAATAAATATAGTTTATGAATTCAACGTCATTTATTCAAAAGTAATATAAGTAGTATAAACTAGGTAATTAGAGAACAATGTATTTAAAACAAATGTACAATGGACTAACACTACCTACAAAGTAAATTAAAACATTAAAACTAAAACTAACTTAAAAAATTAAAAATTTAATACCTACCAAACCAGGACCTCTCGGCAGGGTGCCCATCACACAGGCAGCATTCCCGCGCTGAATTGCAATAGCAATTCTTTGCGCGAGAAAGCTGCCCGCGCGAGAGTCGCATGTTGCCTCTTTCAGGCGTTTGCTCATCTCCTTGTGGAGCCCGAGCGCACCCTTACCCCAAGGACCCAGCGTCTCGACGCCAAACGGCAAGAACTCGTATTGGGCGCCGAGACAGCTGTACTTGCTGACCTTGAGGCGCTCCCGGGCGTCCGCCGCCGCTCCTGCCCGTTTGCTGGTTAGTGGGACGTAGGACGCTGCCACGGTGTCCGTGCAAGTGGCGTCCCACACCAGCGCACGGCCCATCTTCCAGGGGATTAAAGACATCCCATCAGGGCGCTTGCCATCACCCCGAGCAATCTGGGGCTCCAGAGCAGCGGGGACGTTGGCGCTGACGAGTGCTCTTCTGAGGATGTCGTTAAGAGCAGCGTGGCGTGACAGGCAGCCGGCGCCCAAGGAGCAGGAAAGGCCGTGGTGAGCGAGTTGGTCTACAGGGGCCCCACAAGAAGTGCAGCTGTGGCTTGTGCAAATTCCAGCTCCGAGCCGGAGACCGACAGCTATGCGGAGTGTGGCGGGATCTAAAAATGTTCCTGTGTTAGGCTAGGGATAGGCATGGAGCCAGTGACCTGACTCTGGCTTGGACACTGCTAGCAGCCTTGCCAGATCCCTGCCTGGCGATGTGTCTTTGAGTGAGTTGAAAGTGGTGAAAGAGGCTATTGTATCCCAGGCCCTTTGCCTTTTGGGTCTAGTTGGGATAATTGGGCTCGGTCCAGCTAGCCAGGCATTCGTGGCCTCATCCAAGCACGCGATTTCACAGTATATACTTGTTGGGCTGTTCAGTATGTTACCTGCGAGATCTAACGTGCTGTCGATGGAAGACAGGAATGCCGGCAAAGCAATACTAGAAATTTTGCGGGTACCCAAACCGCCGTGCCTTATCGGTAAAGCGGCTTGGGTCCATGCCTGCTCGCTAAGGTGGATGTTCAAAATAGTTTCGATTTGGAATTTCATAAGATTGTCGAGGGGTTGGATCAAATGGGGGAATTTCCAAATTGGGCAGCAGCGGAGCAGGTAAGTAAATTTTGGAACAAATAAGCAAAATTTTAGAAAAAATAAAGCGGAGTGACTACTAATTTTGACAAGGCGGTCCGAATAATTGTTAAATTTTGAAGTCAATTTAGTGAGGAGAAGAGGGATGGCCTCGTTGCAGACGGGGGACCCGAGGAGGTGCAAACTGTCTTTGGGTACTATTTTTAAGTTTAGAGCGACGTTATCGAAATTTTGAATAATTTGGGATGCGGTGTGCGGGTCTATTCGATCGGAAATATATAATTCACACTTATAAAAATTCAAATCTAAACCTATATCATTGAATTGCTGTTTAATTTTTATCAGATCTGCTAGGACAGTCTGCGCGTCTCCTTCTAGGGTCTCATCGTCAAGGTACCAAACGTTCAATTTCGAATTTAGATTGTGGATTATCGGATTAATAGCCAAACTAAATATCGCTGGACCGAGGGAATCACCCTGCTGACAACCTACGGCCGAAAGGACTTCATTGCTTTTGTGTACTAGTTTTGAAGGGCAGTGGTAACACTGGAGAAGAAAATTATGAATTTCTGGGACATGCATTTTAGATTCGCTAAGCAGGGTGTCCCTATTAACCGAATTAAATGCGTTTTTTACGTCTAATTTTAGAAGAACCTCGCACGAGTCACTTTGTACGAAGGTGCGTACAGCATGAACTGCCACCTCGCAACCTCCGTGGGTGCCAAAGCCAACTTGTGTGGGTTCAAAAAGGGCCTGTAATTTTGTTCGGGCGACTGTAATTTGACTGTAATGCGGCTGCGGTCTCCGGTGTGTCGGGTGCTAAGGTGTCGTTCGATAATAAAAGGTGCGTTGCTCCTTTAAGGTCTCCGTCGTGTATTTTCTCCTCGACCTTCGCAAACAAGTCGTACTTCTTGCTGTGCGTTCTAGGAAGAGAGGCAGGATTAGCTACAGTCGGATGTAGTATGATATTTTTTATCTTTTGTGTGAGGGATATTAGGTAATTAAAATAGTACTAATATTAAAACCAAAAATAAAATGAACTAAGACTATATACAAACTAAAACTGTAACTAAAAAAGTTGTCCCAAATCAATGAATTATGTTTTTTACTGTTATCATTATTAATTTATCTAAATTTTGTTCTGCTAAGAGTGCTAACCTTCTGTGGGTCGTGGGTTGAAGCCGTAAAAATAAAACATTATTGAACAATCAAACTAGCTTACCTGTAAGCGACGTTCGATTGAGATTATCCCTGTTGTTGTCTCGTCCGAAGATGATGAAGAATTACTAAGGTAGTACATTTCCGGGTTACCTGAGGGCGTCACATAAGTTGAAATCTAAAAAAAAAAAGATTTATGAACGCTCCCGACTCTAGCCGCTCTATACTCTTATCTATGGACGTCATTTAGTTATCAGACAAGATATCTGATTGATACAACCACCGAGGGCTGTTAAGAGTTACTGTAACCGAAAGGGTGGGTGGGACTCATCATCTTCGGACGAGACAACAACAGGGATAATCTCAATCGAACGTCGCTTACAGGTAAGCTAGTTTGATTGTTCAATTATACCCGTTGTTGTCTCGTCCTCGATGATGAAGAATTACTAAGGTAGATGTTTAAAGAATGTTGTATAATCAGATATTTATTAATGTTAAGTTGCACTCAAACATTAAAACAATAACAACGACTAACAACCTGTGTGATTATTGAGAAAAAACTGCTTCTACGAAGCTTACACTACGCACGGGGCGGTTATAAAACCTGGCAAAACAATTAGAGCTGTCAGTCCAACCAGCTGTTCTACGTATCTCGTCAATCGAGACGCCTCTCTGCAAGGCTGCAGATGTTGATGCATGTCTTGTACTGTGAGTAGAGAACGTATTCATGTCTATGCCGCTTTCTAATAGCACTGACTTAATCCAACGACTAATTGTACTGACAAGTATAGGTTTGTGAGGTTTTCTAAAAGACAAAAATAAATTCTGAGTATCTCCTCTTATATCTTTAGTTAACCTAATATAATCTACCACAGCTTGTGCTGGGCAAATAAGAGGCCTATTCTTAAAGAATGGCAACCTAATGAAGGGTTGCATTCTATTAACATCAGATGTTTTTAGTAGCTTATGTACCTGAATGTATAAAACATTCGGCTCTATTTTAATCTTATTTATATCAATGGCACAAATTGTTTGGGCTCTATGCCCTGTAGCTAAAACTAATAGTGTAACAGTCTTTTTTGAACACATTTCCAAGTTCGTAGAATCTACATATTTATTTTCTATATAATTTAATACAACAGACACATCCCAGGTGTAATCATACTTAGGGTGACATGGTCTTAACTTAAAAAATCCTCGAAAAAGTCTTTTAATATTACAGTCAATTCCAATATGAGAGCCTAGTAATAATGATAGGGCTGACCTTGTAGAGTTCAGGCTGCCATAAGACATGCCTTCATTAAATTTCTTTGTAAGGTATTCCATAACTTGTGGCACATTAGCTTTTAGACTATCAATCTGATTTGTATGACAGTACTGAATCCAGTCTCTGATGCAAGGGGAATACTGCTTCAGGGTGTTGTTGGAGACAGAGCTGAGCATAATGTTGACCGTATCTTCACTTAGTCCTGTAGCTAGGAAACTGTGCCGGAGAGCAGCCCTGCCATCAACGTTAGGCTCCCATGAAGAGGATGAACTGTTCTGCAATTGCACAAGGTAAGTAACTTTATGTTAGGTCCGAATAATAATGGTTCTTTTACCAGAAGTTTTTGATAAAGTGGGTACCATGGCTGTGTTGGCCAATCTGGTACAACCACTATACCACTACTTTTGTCAACAATGATTTTTTCTATTGTTTTTGAAACCATTGAAAAGGGGGGAAAAGCATAGAAAAATATATTGGACCAACAAAATGTGAATGCATCAACCTTATATGCATCAGGATCAGGATGCCATGAGACATATTTTTCGCACTTTGTGTTTGTTCTTGATGCAAACAAATCTATCTCTGGCATTCCATATGTAGATACAATTTTACTAAAGTATCTATGACCTAGTTCCCATTCTGTGTGTCCTATATCTTTTCGAGATAAAAAATCTGCAACAACATTGGCCTTAGTGTTTATATAAGAGGCAAATATCCATATCTGATGTGATTCACACCACTGCCATATGGATTTTGCAACAGCATGTAAATGTTGGTACTGGATTCCACCTAAACGATTTATATATGAAATGGCAGTTGTGTTGTCTATCCTCAACAATATTTCACAATCATATAAATCTTTTGCAAAACTTTTTAACCCTAAAAATGCTGCATGTAGCTCTAGTGTATTGATATGGAGTTTTGCTTCTTCCTTGGTCCATGGACCACCAGCTGTTTTATTGCCACATCGAGCACCCCAACCTTTTAAAGATGCATCAGTCTCAATTTCTATCGTATATTTATTTTTACGTATAGGACAAACTGCTGATTTTAGATTAGTCTGCCACCAGATAATATCTTCATTACAAGAATCAGGCAGTGATATCTTAGTTTCAAAATTTTCATTATTATCTCTCAGTGCCAAAAATTTTATTCTTTCCAGGTGTTTTGTGTACAACATACCATATTTAATGGCTGGACAGACTGAGACTAAAGTCCCTAGAACCTGAGCCAAAAAACGGATTGTCAATTTATGTTTAAGTTTCGAAAGTAAATCTAGACATCTTTGCCTTTTATCTTGATCAATTGAAATAATCATATCTTTTGTATTAAAGATTAGGCCTAAGAATTTACAATTCTGTTTAGGTATAAGACTACACTTTGGATAGTTAACAAGGAAACCTAGGGTTTCAAAAAGGGTAAGTATGTGACTTACAGCCTTCGAGCACTCTGAATATGAGTCTGCAATGATACAGGTGTCATCAAGATATTGTACAACCTTTAAGCCACTTTGTCGAAGTGTGGCAAGTATGGGTTTAAATATCTTGGTAAATAAGAGTGGTGCAGAACAGAGACCAAAAGGTAGGACTAAAAATTGATATAATTTGCCATTGAAAAAGAAGCGTAGGTATTTTCTGGAATCATTATGTATGTTTATCATATAATAAGCATTTTTTAAATCAATGGATGCTAAGTAGTTGTCTTTTTGAATTAATTTGCATACAGTACGGTAGTCTTCTAACTTAAAATGGTCAGGAGACATAAACTTGTTGAGTTTTTTAAGATTAAGAATAAATCTATATTCTCCATTAGGCTTCTTTACTAAAAAGACAGGAGAACAAAACTGTCCTTCAGTTGGTGTACAAATCTCAATAGCATTAATACTAAGTAAGTTATTGATTTCTTTTTCAATGAGAATTCTTTCTGAGTGAGAAAAAATATTATTCTTAGGAGCAGTTATCTGAACAGGCTTATCAATAAATTCAATGACATATCCTGAAATCCAGGACAAAATCCCTGGATCTTCAGTTATAGTTTGCCAATTTTTTATAAAAAAAGGCAATCTGCCCACCTGATGGTTTATTTCCGTTGGCTGTGGTGATGGTGCTGCTTCGGCAGTCCCTTCTTGAAGTCCTGTCGTACTGTCCTCTTCTTCACCCCTCCACTGCTCTGCTTGTTGGTGTTGTTCTGCCGGTTCTGCTTGAAGCTGGACTGAGGAGGGGCCCGCCAGTTTAAAGACTTGTTTGTATTACTTGTCTTGCTATTATTAATAGGCTTAAAAGGTGCGGTTTTATTTGTAAGTTCTTGAGCAGATCTTTGCACAGCTTTTGTAGTTTTTATTCTCTCAGATAAAGTATTCCCAAACAAGAATTCATTTGCTTCTTCTAGAAGGGATCCTTTCATGTCCTTGTTTACAACCTTTTGAATGAGATATCTACGGCTTGCTGTCTCCTCATGGAAAATGTCGCACATTATCTTTGCAGCATCATTAAAATGTTTGATGCCATCAACCTTACTACCCTTGGTAAGGAAACATTGCAGCCCGCTACCTATAGCAGACAAAGCAATTGCTAATTCTCTTTGTTTGTTCTCGATGACAGTATCTCGTTTTTTAACAGGCTCAGTGATAGCTGCTGCCAGTTCTGGATTTAATTTTGGTGGTATCATTGCTGGCAGATTGCTAAAAGGACTGTATTGTTTTGTGAATTCTGTTTTTTCATCTTTCTTAAGCCCCTTAGTCAATAATGGTGTCCAACGCTGGGCAATTTCTTTGTGTATTGGGGGGCCATTAACTTGGTCTTCCTCAACTATGCCCATGGCTGTTAGGATATCACTGTCTATTTCAGGTCCCTCAGTTAAGTCGACAGGCTGTTCTGTTATTGGTTCCGGAGTCAACGGCTCCGGAGACTTGGTCTCTGGAGGAATGCTTGGAGACTTGTCCCGTGTCAATTCTATATTGAGACAAGATAAAATAAAAATAAAAAACAGATATTATATTCTGCCATAGCCATACCACAGCCATATTTAGAGTTGGTGTGCAAAGAAAATAACAGTTATTTTCGAGACAGTTATTCGATACTCTTGCAGTATAGCAACAACTAATGCACATTTTTGTTATTATAATGTTATCTTATTGCTCGATACCCTTGTGGTACAGCAGCAACTATCCATCATATAAGGATATTTTAATTTATTTTAGTCGTTCGATACTCAAAAAGTATAGCAACAACTGAATAACGTAATAAACGTAGCGAGGAAGAGACCGGTAGGTACTTGCTAACCGGCGTTTTTTGGGCGGCGTGGTTTTTCAAAAAATGCGATTATAGTTGTTCGATACTCGTATCAGCATAGTAACAACTACTCTAACTTTAAAATTGAGTATATTGGAACAGAAAATACTATTTTCTTTGCAGTAAAAACACAGAAACAAAAAGAAAAAACCGTTTGCCGCCAACTGACCGTTTGAAGGTTTCTGGTTCGCCAATTTGTCGAGCTTCCTTCGAAGTCTCCTCAGTTCTTTATCAAAATCCTTCGCTTTCCGTTTTCCCATGATCTTTTATCACTTCTTGATGCTATAAAAATAATATTTTTGGGAGCTTCGTGACGCCTCCAAGTGACATAAAAAACGAATGACGTCCATAGATAAGAGTATAGAGCGGCTAGAGTCGGGAGCGTTCATAAATCTTTTTTTTTTTAGATTTCAACTTATGTGACGCCCTCAGGTAACCCGGAAATGTACTACCTTAGTAATTCTTCATCATCGAGGACGAGACAACAACGGGTATAATCCAGTTCGAAGGACGAACTTTTTAATTACTCTTCGTTCACACTACATCGTCGCCTTGCGTGAGCCACTGATCTAGGTGATTTTTTGCGAGGTAGTTTGAAAGCTTTGTCTTATTTCGGAAAACTGCATAGGTAGTTCGTGCGGCATTGAAATTATGTAAGTACGCAACATGGGCGAGCAGGCGGCGTTAGCGCAATCGAACCAACGTGCTTTACCTCGAGTGCTTAGTTGAGTGAATGGATTGGCATGGCACGCACACAGGGTCATGTCGTGTATTGGCATGGCACGCACACAGGGTCATGTCGTGTATTGGCATGGCACGCACACAGGGTCATGTCGTGTATTGACTACTGACAGCGTCAAACCACAGGTCAAACATCAAAATGATGTTTCGTTTTCCTACCGATAGCAATAAAAATTTAAAGGGCGACGACGAATACAAACATCTTTAGATGTAAAGCAGACCAGTATTTTGTGAGGTCTGTTATGAGGTCGGTATTTTTGTGATTAATAATAGTAACCTTGAAAATGATATACTTAATATGAATTTTGACGTTAGGCCCCGATTCTAGTACCTATCTCAGCGACAAAAAGTCAACATTGCTCTCGATTTGTCTTTTGATCGCCTTGCCCGTACTGAAATCTGATGCTGATATTTTACTTTCCACTTAAGCACCTGCCTGTACAGTCTTTTGATGACTCCCTGACTGATCAGGACTCTATAGGTATACTGTGTAGACGCTCAGGATGCCAGTGGAAAATAGGGTCTAGCTCTAGAGACTTAAAGCAACTTCCGCGTTAATTAATTTTTAAGTAGAACCATTACCTACCTACTTACTTTACTTATTGCTTATATGCTACTTCGCGGGGTCGATCTCGAAAAAGCAAAGTAACTGTTTCTAGTAGGTACATTGACATGGATCTCCACAATGAAAAAAGTCTGTTTCAATAGAGTACTCATATTCCATCTCTTCTTTTCCAGGAACATACCAAGGACAATGGATGCGCGGCATGCGGCACGGCTACGGCGTGCGGACGTCGGCGCCGTTCGGGCTCGCGTCGCACTACCGCGGCGGCGCCCGCGATGCCCGGGGCTCCATGTCATCGCTGGTCGAGGCGGGCACGCCGGACCCCTCCGAGCGCCGCACGCACCGCATGGACGACGCGCGCGGCGGCTTCGTCCTCAAAGCCAGCTCCGACGAGCCATCGGGGCGACGCGGCTCGCTCATCGAGAAATCAAAAAAAGGCTTACTTTCCGTGAGTGTCAACGTTCAGCTTTCGTTTGCTTCAGTCAGTTCATTAACCTGTCGGGTCAAGCCTTATAATAGGCCATACTTAGTTTAAGGTTAAATACACGCTTATACTAATAGAAATAACGGGTCGCATTGTATAGAAAATCTATTTCTTTACGGTATACTTATTTGAGTGAAAGGTACCGATCATATTATAATAAATATCGACACGATCATGCGTCAGAGGCCCAACGTAGCTGCTGTTCTGCAGACCTTTTAGATGTCAGTACATTAGTTTTGCTTGTTGCGTATCACTTCTATCACACAGTTTGTCAGCACACATCACTTGTCCTCCTTTATCTAATGAGGTCTTGTTAGAATGCACTTTGGTCCTAGTGGATCTTCAAACGACTATCTTTTAAATTTCATCGAAATCCATAAGGAGTTAGCTGTACATTCAGCGTCAAAAGTAGCTTAAAATAACTTATGTACCTTCTTGCTCTACGGCCAGGTACAAAATATCATACTTACTTACATGATTGACAAATGTGGTATTGTGACAAGGTACAAAAGTAAAGCTACTTTTAATGTTGACTGTACTTGTAAATTGATGCAGGGACCGTCATATGGAAGTCGTATTTCATACAAATTTGACAAACAGCGTGCTAACTGCTTCGCCAAAGGGCAAAGGATATATACCAGCTACTCTTGCTCGTGGATTACGGTCCCGTGTCTACAGTACCTACTAAAAAAAATATTCAGACGAATTGAGAACCTCCTCCTTTTTTGAAGTCGGTTAAAGATGAAGACCATGACATGTTGTCTATTGCTATCTATTACAGTAGTTTTTTTCCTATATGACTAATTTTATGTTTTCTAAACCGACATATAATGTAAACTGAATACATTCAATGGTAGTAGCTTAAATGCAACTGTTACATAATAGGGTCCCTAAAACACGAGCGAGCGTGATAATAAGATCGCATGAGTGTTTTAAGACCTAATTATGTAGAGTTGCATTCATTACTTTATCTAGGTACACACATTATAAGTACCTACTCTAAGTCTTTAAGGTGTGGGTTCAGAAGCCGAAGGCATAACAAGCCTGTCACGAATTTGACTGTTTTTTTCTAAATTTATTTAATGACAAACATGCCAGCTGACGTTTCGTATTATAAAAATATCGATGTTAAAAAATATATCGTATGGTACCTATTTAAATTTATCATTACATTTATTTTACATTAAAAATTAAATTTAACATTATCGAATTCGAAGTCGTAATGACATTACGTTATTAAAATTTTCATAGAACTTGGCAGTTACAATTTACAAGCGGAATAGTCTAGTTCTATCAATTACTTTTTTGTTAAAAGATTTTTATTTCACAATTTTACGTTGATTTGACATTTTCAGAATTATCCTCAAACTCCTAACCGTTAAGGAGTTGTACCTTCCATCATCAGCTCATCAACATAAGATGATGATTACCGTACGCAAACACTTGAATAGCCTTAGAAAATATATGAAACACATAGTACGTGCCTGTAAAATTTGAGGGTTGCCCTCGATTTCCCTGGGATCCCATCATCAGATCATGACTTGGTGACAATGAGACCACCTCAGGAGTATACCCTTTCAAATAAACAGTCTACAATTGACGGAGTAATCGATGTACATACATAAAAAGATAAAAAAGTTACAGTGAAACGTAGAACCTCCTCCTTTTTTTGAAGTCGGTTAAAAAATAGAATGACGACTTCCGCTTGTAAATTGTAGCTTCGGCCCTGGGGGTCGATTTTTGAATCTCACCCGGTGACTATAATTCAGTGATTTCTGAAAAGTTCGTATTTTTTAATCTCACCGATGACTAAAATTCTCATGCCCATGATATGAAATACGAATGCCTTCACCCAGTCCTAAATGAGATCATGAGTGACTTCTTGACCACTGGAAGTAACAGCTAACCTCAATCCACTATGTTGACGTGCTTGTCTTGGCTGTGGCTTGTCAGAAACGCAAATTAGCTGCATGTCAGATACCCATCTGACATTCAAAAATACGGCTTTTGGCAAATGGTGATATCAATGTCATGGGTGAGAATTTAGTCACCAAGTGAGATTCAAAAATCGATCCCCTGGTTGTCGTAATAATAATTTATAATATTATGTAGTAATAATAATAATTTCCTACGGTTTCTGAACGCATTAAAGAGGACTTATAATATTATGTGTGTGTGGATATAGTTATTTTTATGGTAATTTAGAACAAAATAATATTAGAGACACAGAAGTAAGCGCCGTAGCTGAGCTGATCAACCATCAGTCAATATAATAATATGATTGATTACACCTATTGATTTTAAAATGTGTTGCTATTATTACCTACTTGCACGCCAAATTTGAAATCTTAATTAATTATAGTTAGGGAGATAGAGCCACTTTGATTCGAAAATATAAATCCCACTTATTCCCTATCCCGTGGGAATTTCTAAAAATCCCTTCTTAATGCACCTCTATGATACATAAGGTATATGTGTGTTGTCTGTCAGTCAGTCATTCAGCAAGTCAGTCAATCAAAGTATTGTTTTATAGGTATAGATATCGAAAAACTTGACCGAGTCAAACTTGTAGCAAATTTAATCAGCTTTATTTTAGCTGGCCTATTAATTCAATACAAACTTTATACAAGTTTATACTAACGTATCGTTTTGAAATTTCATAAAAAATTGCAGATTTGACTAAGAAGAAACAACCCTATTCCATTATTAGATTTATTAGACTTTACTCAGTTTATTCCTTGCAATCACTGTGTTCACCAGAGATGGGCAAAATTATTTCGGATTATGAATAAAAAGAACGAGATTATTCACGGACGATGAATAACATTCTCGAATTATTCTTACCTATTCGTAAATGGCGAATATTTTATTTGTCGAACGAATTCCTAAACTCCAAACAATTTAATAATAATTTGGTAGACGTCCGGGTGTCCCCAATCTTCAATTTACTTATTCATCATTTGAAAAAGTGATTGATTGATTTAACTATTGCTTATTCGGTTAATTATTCAGACTTCAGCATACTGAGAACATACTTACATATATATTATTGGCGTAATGATATGCCGAATATTACACGTATTTGAATATAAACAAGCTGCTTAGGTCGTCTCGTCTTATACTTATCCCTATTTTCAGGGTTCCGAAGCCAAAATGGCAAAAAGGAACCCTTATGGTTTCGTCATGTCCGTCTGTCTGTCTGTCTGTCTGTCTGTCCGCGGCATAATTCAGAGACTAATGGTACTGGAAAGCTGTAATTTTGTATAGATATACATATTAAGTAGGCCGAGAAAAAGTGCTCTGATAAAATTTTGAATTGTTTTTTTTTTGGAGTACCTCCCCTACACGTAAAGTGGGGATGATTTTTTATTTCTCGCCCACCCCATAGTGTGGGGTATTGTTGGATAAGTCTTTCAAAAATATTGTGAGTGCTCGAAGACCATTTTCCTATACAGTTATTCGTGTGCGAAATATTTAGCTTTGAAGTACTCATTTTTGTTGGAGTCAAGTGTACCCCCTCTACCAGAGAAACTGTAGTATTTGGAAATGTGAAAAAAATCAGAGCAGTAGTGCATATTATAGTAAATTTAAAAGGAAAACTATCAGAGATAAGCAGGCTTTACTTACAGGTTTGTGAGAAATAGTTAATTATGTTTGTCTATGTCGTAACCGATATAAATTGACCCCACACTGCGTACAGTTTGCTTAGGATTAGGGCTCTGCTAACACTGGTTTCAAAAGTAGTGTGATGAAAATACCTTAAAATTAGGTATCTGTGCCAGGGCTTTTTTGTAATGGCTTAGGAAAGGAACTCTGGGCGTGTTCGACACGCTCTTGCCCGATTTTTTCATAAAAACAACACTCAACTTTTTCAACACTCCGCTCCCGTAGTATGATAAAAAGTCAGCTTATTCATTTAAACCTGCGCACCTACACGAGTGTTTTTCTTACTTAGTAGACTTCTCAATATTCATATCGTGCATGGCATAAGTAGTCTTTACTAGAAACGTGATTAAGGCTTGATTTTAGTCCTAATTGGTATATTATATGTAACTATTTTAGGAACGTCAGTTTTTGCTGTTAGACGAACATTGAATCTATGCTTTGAATTTGAAACAGCATTAGGTAAATAGGTACCTATTAATTTTTCTACCTGACCTTGTAAGTATAGGTACTAATAGTAATCAATCATCTATTAGGCTGAATTATACCGACTACCGATCTGGGTTAGACACTAACCCGTGTTTAACTAGACCCAGGTCGGTGCAAGTTGACCTTAGTGAATTTAGTGTTATACTCCGGGACGTAACTAAGGGAGATCTAGACTGTATCGTTACCGCATCGCTTCTGTGCCCCTAGTGTAATCAAAAAGCACAAAATACGTCTCGATCGCGTTTGCGTTAAAGTGTCAAATAGTATGAGAATTGTTGAACGCGAACGCAATCGAGACTTATTTCTTGGCCTGGTCGGCGATTACACTAGGCGTTCTGAGGCCCGAGTACGAATATTCGAAACCTGCGTCACATAAAATCGAATCCTAAACGTTATCGAGTTTGTATGACGTTTGGAACAGCGTCCGCCCTTGAGCGTATTTGGAACTAAAATTTAGTATGAGTTTTCTCGATCTCGGTACGATAACCTCGAGGGTCGAGCACGACTTGTCGAATCCTGCGTAAAATTACAGTTATCGTACTTACTTATTGAAATCGAGAAATCTCATACTAAATTTTAGTTCCAAATACGCTCACAGGCGGGCGCTGTTCCAAACGTCATACAAATTACTCAATTACGTTACGCAGGTTTCGAATGTCCGTACTCTAGCCTCTGTATAGCGCGTTGCAAATGTGACAAGCGGCCACATGTCGCGACGCAGTCCGCATTCACGAACCGGGTGACTGCATCGCTACTAAAAGTCGCCGGGCGCTACCTCCCTAAATCGGGCCATCCTGTGCCCTAAGCACGACTTGTCGAATCCTGCGTCACGTAAAATCGAATAGTAAACTATAACGAGTTTGTATGACGTTTGGAACAGCGCCCGCCCGTGAGCGTATTTGGAACTAAAATTTAGTATGAGATTTCTCGATCGCGATACGATAACCGTAACGTAACGCAGGATTCGACAAGTCGTGCTTAGGGCACAGGTTTTTGTTTTTGTTGGTCTTAACTAAGTAGAACTTTGTCTATGCATTCAATGCGAAAACACAAGGGGCTCAATTTAGGTCTGTCTGCTTTATGCGTTCGAGAGTGTAGTTTTACGAATGTCAGCAGTAACCGTACATAATCTGCGTGTTTCTTACTTTTAGTGTGTGCATGAAATGCAAAACTTCATTTTCTTTTAACTGCATACTAAAAATGTTTTTACTTTATTTGCAAGCCGGTAGCACAAACCGTTATCTTAGAAGATCTAGATGTAGTCAAAGTGAGTACATAACATTACTAACATTTGTTCTTTAATTGCATTTTCGATCATAAAATGTCCATGTATTTATTTACAACCTAAAACTTGAGATAAAGCATTAAGTTTTTTTTTCCGCAGTCAAGTGCAAAAATACATAAATTGTTCCATATATTTATTTATTTCACACTTAGACCTTTTAAGAGTTTTAAGGAAATTTAGAAGAATTTACGTATTTTTAAAAGTGACTGCGCTGCACACGACTTAAACCAGCAATTAAAGTAACACTTAACACGCTTAATAGTTCACATTACCTCGCCTGTTTGTACAATCGCATCTAAAGATACTTATAAGTATAGTTTTTAAAATATTTTCAATAATGCAAGGAAAGAAAGAAGCGGGTTTTTTTTGACGTTTTATGTGCCTAGCAACTATCGTGCGACTGTACTTATATCCATTTAACACAGCATAGCATATGCATAATATATACTGTGTCAACAATATGGAGATATTTAAAATCTGTGACTGCCACACGATCTGCGCGTTACAATAGCGTTGACCCAATTCACCAAGTTGACTGAGATTCTCTCTACTAAAAATACAGAATTCCAATGAATTCATGTTTACACTGCTGCATTCCGTGCTGATTCAGTCCATCCGCTGTGTCTCATTCATGCCGGTTTATGTTAGGGATACAAATAAATTAAGATGCACCGTTACACATCGCGAATTTTTTTTTGAATGAGTGTACATTTACTTAACCCATCTGTTGCATCTGCTCTGCACATGATTATGTTGAGAAAGAACTTTCTTTATGCAAGAACAGTATGATACAAAGAAATATTTAAACCACAATGATTACTTAGTTACAAAACGATTAAATGGCATAGAGATACTTTTTAGGGTTCCGTACCTCAAAAGGAAAAAACGGAACCCTTATAGGATCACTTTGTTGTCCGTCTGTCTGTCTGTCTGTCTGTCTGTCTGTCTGTCTGTCTGTCTGTCTGTCTGTCTGTCTGTCTGTCTGTCTGCCTGTCTGTCTGTCAAGACCCTTTTTTTCTGGAACGCGTGGAGGTAGCATGCTGAAATTAATATCAAATAGTCAAGCCTGCGGCCCCTCGAAGTTGTGAAAAAATCAACCTTCCAAGTGAACGCAATCAAAAGATACAGTCATTAAAAAGGGAAAACCTAAAGGGTACTTCCAGTTGTCCTAGAAACTTGAAATTTGGTATGAAAGTAGCTCTTATAGCACAACCACTCAAAAAAGTCTCAAAATCTTATTTTTTTTGTCTGTCTGTAGATTTCGCAGACCAATATAAGTTGACCCCACACTGCGTACATTTTGCTTAGGAGCAGGGCTCTGCTAACACAGGACTTCTTAAAACACTGGGGAAAAGCGTTAAAATCTTTCTACGGAACCCTCGTGCGCGAGTCCGACTCGCACTTGGCCGGTTTTTTTTTTATATTACTTACTTCTAAATGAAAAGAAAATGAAGGACGCTTCTTTCCCCTTAGGCGGTCATGGTAACGGTAATAACCCAATTTTACATGGTAGGGTACCTAGTATGTATATTCTGAAATTCTAATAGAACACAGTGCACACAGTCTCATCCATCTCATATTCACCACTTCAAAGCGGGACATACACGGTGTTCATTGCCACAGAATAACTTAATAGTAGCCATTGCACAAACAAGTACATTATAATATAATGTATTATATCATATAATAATTATATGTTAAAATATAAATCGACAAATTTAAGTGGCAACATTTGATATTATCTCGTATAATAGATCACTTTATGTAATTTTTTTACCTGTAGCCCCAGCACACCAGTGTTTATCGCGGACATAAAAGTATCCACACTTTCGCACTCGCCTACTAGTTAGCTTCTGAGTTACTGAAATGACGGATGCTATGTCTACTAAATGCTGGTGGTCCACTGGTGTTGCAAGCTATAGTTTCTAGCTTTGAGAAATTAGACCCAAATATTAAATTTGTGTTGCAGAAGCTACGCAAGCAGAAAAGTGCTGGCGAGCTGGACAAGCGGGGCACGGGCTCGGTCCGCTCGGGCGGCTCCGGCGGCTCGGGCTCCTCCTGGGTCTCCTCCGTGGAGAGCTCACACTCGGCCATGACACATGCCTCGCTGCACACCGACTCCAATGCTAGCTTTGTTGTCGAGGTAAAGCAGTCAAAGAGATTATGTTAAGTTTTTCTAAATCTTCCTTCCGCGCCCTTATTGCTTATCCCCCTAGCGGAATTGCATCGGCCATGGGTAGGATGTGGGGTAGCAGTAGCGGCCTTCTGCGCGCCTTACGGAGGATGTGTCGTGTCCGATATTGCACCACTGGACCAAGGTGCACGTTACCAAAAATGCCTGGTGACGAATTTTGTTGTATTGTTTTAGTATACTAAGTATTATAATGTAATGTATTTTTCTTTGTACGCTGCTTAAAAAGATTCATTATGAAATAAACACCTGATTAATTTAGGTAGGTAAGTATTTAGTAAGGGCTGTAGGTATGGAATAACGAACGAGGCTGAGGTAGGCCGAGCACGAAGTTTTCGAATCCTCCTTAACGTATCGAAGAACGTCGTGCTAGCCCTCGGATTGGGCCACCCGGCAACCGTTTCAGCTCTTGGGCGCTATGAAAATAGAAAAGGTCCGAGAGTTGTATTTAGGGCATTTATAACAGCCAAGTTAACATGCTATAAGCCTTACAATAATAATGAGAGCGCATCTGAAACTTTGGCATTTTAATTATTTGTAAATGTATTTTTCTCAAAAATGCAATGAAATATTGACATTATGATCCTTATAATTGGCTGCGAATATCACGTTTCGTTCGTGGTTAGACGAGAGGTCTAACATACATATAATGGAATTGCTAATAAATTCAGATGTTTAGGCCTGCTAAGTCATCATCATCATCATCAGCCTATTCTAGTCCACTGCTGGACATAGGCCTCCCCTAATGAGCGCCACAGCGCCCTGCCTTCAACTTGCCGCATCCAGCATCTGCCTGCAGTCTTTCGCAGATCGTCATCCCACCTGGCCGGAGGGCGTCCTACATTACGTTTGCCGAGTCGCGGTCTCCACTCAAGTACACGTTTACCCCAACGGTGGTCGGTTCTTCGTGAGATATGGCCGGCCCACTGCCACTTCAGCTTGCTAATTCTTTGAGCTATGTCGATAACTTTGGTTCTCTGTCGGATGTATTCGTTACGAATCCTATCCTTCAGAGAAACTCCGAGCATAGCTCTTTCCATAGCTCGCTGCGCAACTTTGAACTGGTGGACCAGCCCTACCGTGAGTGTTCCACGTCTCAGCTCCGTAGGTCATAACGGGTAGGACGCACTGGTTGAACTTTAGTTTTCAAGCATTGCGGTATGGATGACGAGAAGACCCGACGTAGTTTTCCAAACGCTGCCCAGCCTAGCTGGATCCTCCTCCTGGCCTTCTCCTCAAAATTGTTCCTGCCCAACTGCAGAATCTGCTAGGTCGTCCAGCATCCGGTTTAGCTCCTCTAGCGATTCCGCCATTAGGACTATGTCATCAGCGAATCGCAGGTGTGAGATGTAGTCGCCGTTTACATTAATGCCCTTACCTTTCCAGTCCAGCGTCTTAAACATATCTTCCAACGCGCTTGTGAACAGTTTCGGAGGCCCGCTAAGTAATCGTCTTTTATTTTGTTGTCAATTTGCGACACAGCACCGTGGCGTTCGGCCAATTCAAAACAAAGACTCCGACGAATTGGGAACCTCCTCCTTATTTTGAAGTCGGCTAAAAAATCAATTGAAGTCGGAAATAGAAAGAGGCCCGAGTACGAATATTCGAAACCTGCGTCACGTCAAATCGAATAGTAAACGTTACTGAGTTTGCATGACGTTTGGAACAGCGCCCGCCCGTGAGCGTATGTGAAACTAAAATTTAGTATGAGGTTTCTCGATCTCGATACGATAACCTTATACGTTACGCAGGATTCGAAAAGTCATGCTCGACCCTCAGAATAAGTATGTATAGTAAGTGCTCGTTATAATTTAAGTCTAGTTTAGTTTTACCTACACTCGCTGCGCTGTAAGCTCGTAGTTTTTATTTTTATTTTAATTATTGCATATAAAACAGACTCTCAAGCAGTGTCGCGGGTTCAAACCCCGGCTCGCACCTCTGAGTTTTTCGGAATTTATGTGCGGAATTACATTTGTAATGTATCATGAGCTTTTCGGAGAAAGAAAACATCGTGAGGAAACCTGCATACACCTGCGAAGCAATTCAATGATGTGTGTGAAGTTTCCAATCCGCACTGGGCCCGCGTGGGAACTATAGCCCAAGCCCTCTAACTCTGAGAGGAGGCCTGTGCCTAGCAGTGGGACGTAAAATGGCTGGTGATGATGATGATGATTGCATATTAAACAAACGCACTATACTTACCTTGGCGTGAAAAGGGATTGCCAGTGTATATATCTACTTCGCCGGCAATCCTTATTTTTCCGACCTCTACAGTAATGTACTAATAAGGATACATTTTATTTATTACAGGATGAACATTTGGATGCTGGCGTCACAGAAACCTACTTGGGCGAATGGAAGAACGACAAGCGCACTGGGTTCGGCGTGAGTGAGCGAAGCGATGGCCTCCGCTACGAAGGCGAGTGGCTGGCGAACAGGAAGTATGGCTACGGCGTGACAACCATGCGCGACGGCACGCGGGAAGAGGGCAAATACAAGAACAACGTGCTCATCACCAGCCAGAAACGCCGCCACATGTTCCTCATGCGCTCCGCCAAGTTCCGCGAGCGCGTCGACTCCGCCGTCAACGCGGCGCAACGGGCCTCCAAGATAGCGCTGCAAAAGGCAGACATTGCGACATCCAGGTTCGTTTCATCGAGTATTACTTAGGTACTTAGCAAGTAGGTACATCTAAACAAATGCTACTTCACTTGGTATAAAACAACCGTGACAGGCTGACTGACTGACTGACAACGCACAGCCTCAACTACTGGTGATAGAGACTTGTTTGCATACAATCATGTAGCTAGAGTATCATAGAGGTGTACTAAGGAAGGATTTTTCGAAATTCTCACGGGATAGGGAATAAATGAGATTTATATTTTCGAATCAAAGTGGCTCTATCTCCATAACTATAATTATTAGAGATTTCAAATTTGGCATGCAACTAGATAATAATAAGCAACAGCTGAAATTCCCACGGGATAGGCAATAAAGGAGATTTATGTTTCCGCTTAAAAGTGACCCCATGTCCGTTATTATAATTTTATTATTAAAGACTTGAAATTTTGCATACCTTAAAATACAGTATAGGCATCCTCTAAGGAAAGGTTTTTGGAAATTCCATCCCTAAAGGGGTGAAATAGGGAATGAATGGCCGTCTGTTTTGAAGTTAGGATCTTCAAATTTTGTGTTTATTTAGGCTGATAATCGAAAAATTGCGCCTGGAATGACGCGGGCGCGGGTGGGTTAATTGTTTGACAACTTTTGGCTTTTTATTAGTACCTTGAATTGTTCTGTTTTATGTTATATGTTACTGTGTAAGTAGTATTTAGGTGTAGCTTTGGTTCTGTCATAAATGTTATAATTATATTTTTGATAATTTTTACTCTAATGAAAAATTATTTAAATAACGTATCTCAGCATTTTTGATAATTCCATATTTCACCCTAAAGTGGTGAAAATAGGGATGAAGTTGTGTATGCAAAGTTTCTTCATTTATAATAAACTAGCTTTTGCCCGCGACTTCGTACGCGTAGACAATAACGTAAGTAGGTAATACAAATACTGGTTTTTATTGAAAGAAGGCTGCCTTTGCTGTCTTTTTGGGGTTCCGTACCTCAAAAGGAAAAAACGGAACCCTTATAGGATCACTTTGTTGTCCGTCTGTCTGTCTGTCAAGACCCTTTGACTGAAATTAATATCAAATACACAAGACCCTTGAAGCTGTGAAAAAATCAAACTTCTAAGTCAACGCAATCAAAAGACACAGTCATTAAAAAGGTTGTTTCCATACAATCTGAAAACCTAAAGTCCTAGAAACTTGAAATTTGGTATGAAAGTAGCTCTTATAGCACAACCACTTTTTTTATGTCTGTCTGTAGATTTGGCAGACCAATATAAGTTGACCCCACACTGCGTACATTTTGCTTAGGACCAGGGCTCTGTTAACACTGAACTTCTTAAAAACACTGGGGAAAAGCTTTAAAATCTTTCTACGGAACCTTCGTGCGCGAGTCCGACTCGCACTTGGCCGGTTTTTCCTTTTGAGATACGGAAACCTAAAAACGGAACCCTTAGAGGATCACTTTGTTGTCCGTCTGTCCGTCTGTCTGTCAGTCTGTCTGTCTGTCTGTCAAGACCCTTTTTCTCTGGAACGCGTGGATGTAGCATGCTGAAATTAATATCAAATACTCAAGCCTGCTAAGCAAGCTCAACGCAATCAAAAGATACAGTCGTTAAAAAATCAATTTCCAGACAAATAGCCGATTTCCAAAAACCTAAAGGGTACTTCCAGATGTCCTAGAAACTTGAAATTTGGTATGCAGGTAGCAGGTTTGGCTTATAGCACAACCACTCCGAAAAGTCTCAAAATCTTAAATTTTTATGTCTGTCTGTAGATTTCGCAGACCAATATAAGTTGTCTCCACACTGCGTACATTTTGCTTCAGAGCAGGGCTCTGCTAACACTGGACTTTTTAAAACATTGGGGAAAAGCGTAAAAATCTTTCTACGGAACCCTCGTGCGCGAGTCCGACTCTCACTTGGCCGGTTTTCCTTTTGAGGTACGGAACCCTAAAAACGGAACCCTTTATAGGATCACTTTGTTGTCTGTCTGTCTGTCAAGACCCTTTTATTTTATAGATAACGTCATCACCAGCCTATTTATATCCCACTACTAGGCACAGGCCTCCTGTTCTTATGGAATGGCTTGGGTATATAATAGTTCCCACGCGGGCCCGGCGCGGATTGGGAACTTCGCACATATTGAATAGCATAAAGAATTGGCAGGTTTCCTCACGATAGTTTCCTTCACCGAAAAGCTCACAGTTCAATAAATGTTCATACATTGTTCTCTTTTTACCGTGAGCTTTTCGGTGACGCAAGGATTATCTTAGTTTTATAGTTAGAGGGCTGGCTGAAAATTGGAATTTAGGAACTTACGGAATTTAAGAAGGGTCAAATTATTTATTCGTGTACTATATAAGGTCGCGGAAAAAGCTAGCAGTTATCTATATTTCAATGTTTTCTTACAGAACCGCGACAGCTCGAGGGAAAGCTGAGCAAGCCGATGAGTCGGCAGACCAAGCAAAAGAAGACTGTGATATAGCACAAATGACTGCGAAGCAGTTCGCCCCAGATTTTAAGCATCCTGGCTTTGACAGAATAGGATTAAGAGACAAATATAGACAAAAACCTTATAATCCGCAGGTTGCTACACCTGTATCACAAGAATCTGAAAAGATCTTGGATGGTAACCGCATTCCAAATCATATCCCTCCGATGCATTCACAGATTCCTCAAGCCAATAAAGCTCCTTATGGAGCGCCCCCAAGACGACCCTCAGCCCAGTTCCCTAATAAACCAGGGCAATCTATAGACCCGCGGCTCACGAATAATTCCAACTACAACACCGACGATCGGACAACTAGCCCGTATTATAACTCTAATCAAGATCATTGGTCAAATTCACAACCGCAAGCGCCAGATTATCAGAAACCGTATTCACAAAATGACCAAATGGGCGCGTACGGACCCAGTGCGCCGACTGCAGTCGCGGGACCACCTTCCTTTAGCCGATTAAACAGACAGGATGCGATCCAACATCAACCGGGCATGGATCAAAGCAGTCAACAGTTTACTAACCAAGGTCGAAGAATCTCTTCAGCAACGAGACCAACTCTGAATCTGAACCAAAGACCTGGCCAGCAGGAATGGAACTCCTCACAAGGGCAAGGTGGGCTTAGAAGATCGAGCGTATTAGGCCAGCCAACTAATGAACCACAGGATTCTATGTATGTGGAAGGCGGCGCCTCGAGCTACGGACGCAACGACCTAAGAACTGGGACCGTACATTCAGAAGGACCACTCGATCGCCTAGCCATGGATCAACAACAATATCATCAAAGTGTGGATCCTCAAGGATACAGGCAGCAGCCTGATCAGCACGGTTATAGACAACAATCTGACCAATCAATGTATCGCCAAGGGCCCGCCGACCAGCAAATGTATCGACAAGGGCCCCCTGTGGAACAGGAGATGGTCAACGGGCCGCGCGAGGCTCGACAGGCTCCGGGTCGTACCTCGATCGATTACTTTGACCATTATAAACGGCCGCCTAGTAGGGATTCTAGTGTGGACCGGTACGGACGGAGATCTCGACAGCCGTCAGTGGAAGCTACTGCGCCGCCGAGAGACTCGCGAGGCGGCTCGGTGGTGCCGCAGCCGCCGGCGCCGGTGTCGCGGCCCGCGTCGAGAGCGGCCACGCCGGCGGCCGGCAACGGACACTTAGCTTCGGGCCGGGGTTCGATATCTCACGTGGGTTCTCGAGAAACGCCGTTCGAGGAGTCTCTTATGAGAAAACGAACGTTGGGACAAGATATATCGCCTTCGCCGTACCAGCCCAAGCGGACCGAGAGCCTGTGCATGCCGCAGGTGCCCGCACCGCCGCCGCCCGCGGTGCGGGGGGGTGGCGGCGGCGGCGGCGGCGGCGGCGGCGGCGGCGGCGGTGGACGGAAGGTAAGATTTTTTTTTTAAATACAGTTTCTTAAAAAGTATTACTTTTTGTGGCTACGTATCGTGGGGAAAGTTATATTTTGCACAATAGTGTTTTTTACTTTTCAATTTTTTTTTTTATTTACAATTGTTCCAAGCCATCCATCCAACCAAAGAGTTGTATATTGAATCACTTTTTTATTGCGTCATTTGGTATTGAAACGATATAATGCAAATATATTTAAATTTATTATTATTATTTCCTGTATATTTATTTGTATCTTAGGTGAAGCTTTTACAATATTCATATATAAAAAGTAATAAAACAATATTAATACAAAATATAAAAACCTAACCTAGGGTGCCGCCGGCAGCGAGGCGGGGCCTAAGCTACCGGTGGTCAGGGCGACTAAGAGAGGAACCTCCTGACTATCCGAGCCGTGTCCTTGTATTATTATTATTAATTTATATTTATTTAAAATATTTAAATTGCGTATTTGACAAATTACACTTTATATAACATTAAAAATCATCCAGAACAATTATCATAATGTTGGCTGATTGGGTATTTTCAAAGACCGGAGATGAGTATTAAGCAAGACCGCTTGCTCTTTACGCCAAAGAATACATTTATTTGCAAAGAAATCAAATAAAAAGTAATAAAAAATATATTTATTGCTGTTTCATGTAAATTCTAAAAAAGTGTATTTCTTCCTAAAATAGTGTATTTTGATTTGGCTGAATGCTGACAACCGATGTCATGTTGAAAAAAAAAATAACTAATTAAAAGTATTTATTTTCATTCACGGAAAAATTTGGCGGGAAACCAATGAGAGTGGATCGTGTTGTTAATTGAATTTTAGTTTCTGTGCTTAATGTTGTTTGGTGGATAATAAAGATAGTGTATTATACAACAAATTGACGTGAAAGTGCCCAGCAAATGAAGAATTCAAATGAAAACGCGTATTCCCTCTGTTTGTGACCCCCAAATATCCGCCGGCTGCTGCTCGCCGTAGCTTGCCGTAAAGTACACTATCGCTTTACGGAAGGCATGAGTAGTTGACAGGACGTGACTAGGACAGACTGACACAACTCTGACGATGACAGGACTTTAATATACAGAAATTGACAAAACACATCAGACGTGGCTGTATGGACTCAGTTCCTTTGCCTATCCCTTATGGGATGAATTAAATAAAATTAAAAAAAAATTTCATTCACGGTTGAATTTTGCAAGTGACTTGTGATAATAAAGTTTTTGTGTAAAAATTAGTGATTCAGACGATTGTGGAATAGATTTAACTCCGCCAGATATACGTGAAAAAGCAACAATGGCAAGTAATTGTGTTTTACCAGAGAAGTCCAAGGAGAAATACATGGCCGTGTATGACCAATTCATCGACTGGAAACGGGAAAACAAAGCTGTTTCATTCTCGAAAAACTATCTAATGGCCTACTTTCTTGAACTGTAAGAAATATCAGGCATCTATACTATGTGGTCAAAATATTCAATGTTAAAATGTATGATTAAAATGAAAACCCGCCAAGTGCAAGTCGGACTCGCGCACGAGGGTTCCGTAGAAAGATTTTAACGCTTTTCCCCAGTGTTTTAAGAAGTCCAGTGTTAGCAGAGCCCTGCTCCTAAGCAAAATGTACGCAGTGTGGGGTCAACTTAATTTGGTCTGTGAAATCTACATTTCTAAAAATCTAAAATTTTAAGATTTTGAGGCTTTTCAAAGTGGTTGTGCTATAAGAGCTACCTTCTTACCAAATTTCAAGTTTCTAGGACATCTGGAGGTACCCTTTAGGTTTTTCAAAATTGGCAATTTGTATGGAAATGGATATTTTAATGACTGTATCTTTTGATTGCGTTGACTTAGAAGGTTGATTTTTTCACGGCTTTAAGGGACCGCAGGCTTGAGTATTTGATATTAATTTCAGCATACTACCTCCACGCGTTCCAGAGAAAAAGGGTCTTGACAGACAGACAGACAGACAGACGGACAACAAAGTGATCCTATAAGGGTTCCGGTTTTTCCTTTTGAGGTACGGAACCCTAAAAACGACATTGATATAAAGAGTTACACGAAATTGACTGCATTTTAGAAGAGAAAATCAGAAGGATACCTGTCAAACCAAAAAATCTAAAGTATTGACAGCTGCTGATATTGAAAAATTTATTAACGAAGCTCCGGATCATCATTATCTGGCCACAAAGGTAGGTTTTAAACACAATACTTATTATGGTAGGTATTTGCTGGTTATTAAGTGGTCTTTCTTTACTATAGATGTGACTAATGTGTGTTAAATTTTTTGAGAGGTAGCACTCACTTTTGGATTGGATAAAAATTGGAAAGCAAATAACAGTCAATCCATATACAACCAGCACCCATTGAACAGTGTGAGACTAAACAACATCCATCCACGTTTTGTAATAGTTATGAACCCCAACCAGGCCCCTCTCATGCTTACGATAAAATTTCTACACCTGAGCCAGGACCCTCTAATTCTGATGGCTGGCGACGTAGTTCTACACCGACTAGAATGCAAGAACCTCAGCCAGAGTTAACACAAACGTACGAGATTACCAGCTTGAGTCAAACTTTGAACTTGCCCGCAAAGGCCTTTAATGTCACTCTGTTCAAATTGCACTCTGAATTTTTACCACACAAAGAAATAAAGTCTACTTTAGTTACTCCTTAATTTTTGTTTCATTTTCCTTTTTTCGCAAATGTATTAAAAAACATCGTTTGAAACACATGCGGAATTGTCATTTTCACTCGCCCAGGTCTCGACCCTCGCATGGCGGCTCGGGCCAAGACTTCTCGGGACCGTGCAAAATGACATACTTTCCGCAGTTGTATCAAAAAGTACTAAGTATAATACAGTTGTTCAAAAAGTGGTATTTTTTGTAGCTACGTATCATGCGGAAAGTTGTATTTCTCGTACTAGTGCTTTTTACTTTTCCAAGGGCCGCCTACACCTTCCTCCTCCTCCACGGCAGGGCAGTCCCCGCCGGCTCACCGCCTTTGGTTTTATTGTAATTATCTCGCAAATGTATTAAAAAACGTCGTTTGGTACACATGCGGAAGTGTCATTTTCACTCGTCCTGAGTCTCGACCTCCGCCTCACGGCTCGGGCCTAGACACCCCAAAACTCGTGCATATATAATGACAAACTTTCCGCACTTATATCGAAAAGTAATGTATGCAACGGTACATAACAGGACCGTGTTTTATAAAGCTACAAGTTACAATTTACAAGCGGAAGTCTCATTCTATCACCTTTTGTTAGAAAGAGATTTCCGCTTGTAAATTACAACTTGTAGCTTTATAAAACACGACCCTGGTCATTATACACTCGTGTGATTTATTTTTTTTAAAAACTCGCCCTTCGGGCTCGTTTTATGAACATGCACTCATGTATACTATTTTATGGTTCCGTACCAAATGGTAGAAAGGAACTTATGGTGCGATTCAGTCCGTCCGTTTGTCCGTCTGTCACAGCTGATTATCTCAGGAACTACGAATAATGCTATCGACTTGAAATTTGGATTAGTGTTAGATGATGCTTGCCCAGCAATTTTGCAAATAAAAAAGAAACGAAAATATTTTCATCTTTTTTGCAATAGGGACTGAAAGAGGGTCTTTAAAATTTTAAGTTGGGCTACCAGGTTGTGTGGGGTATCAAATGAAAGAGCATTGTTTGAACATTCTAAAACATATTTTAGGCCGCTTCATTTTCAACTTTTGATGAAAAATGTCTGTTTATGGGGTTGCGTGGCTTGCAAGCTTCAGGATCAGGAGGCCTCTTCAATGAATGCGTTTTATTTTAAACTTTTAAAGGATGATTTAATGTAGTCCTTTAAGTACGTACAATTTGAATTCAAAGCTAATACGTGTCCAAAATCAATAAATTAAGTACAAGAGATGTGCACTATAAACGTGGCGTGTAGTGAAGTAACGTCAGTTGTCGATAAAAAAACCGACAGTCGCTGCGCCCCCGTGCGGCCAGCGCCGTTAAACTTTCGTCTTCTCGCGCCACCGGTAGATGGCGTTGAAAGCATAAACAATGTCCAAAAAATATCGTCCGAAGTAGGTAGTATAGGCCGCGCGGTGGATTAAGATCGCTTGGCGAAACTGGTGGGGGCAATTTGGCGCATCTGTACAATCGCGCACAAAATTGCTAAGTTCTGAGTGTATTTCTTTGAAATATATTTTTCTTATTTCGTTTTTTTTGTACCTTTAGTCACCTAACACTAACTCGTTTTGGCTTGTGACTTATTTTGCTAGCATGTATATTCAGAATCTTGGTAGCATTTTTACATGCTTTAAATTACCCAAGATTTAATTAGTTTCCTCGAGGTTTCCTTTTTAACATAACAATTCACGTCGTAAACCATTTTTCTGGCTTGCCGTGTTAAAACTTTATATTTGGGCATTTTTTTTCACTAACTACGACACCATAACGTACTACTAATACTAATGCAGTAAAACAATCCGTACGCAACAGTACCCAAGAGACACGAGACGCGTGAACGAAGCGAGGGAGGGGAAGAACGACTTGATCTACCAATAACGTGTCGGCGCCAGCGCGCCCTCCCCTCATTCCTCTGCGCAACCAAATAGACCTAAGAGTTTACTATCCTATAACTATTTAGTTAGTTAGTTTACTGTCCTAGTTTTATAGTAGAAGTAAAAAAATCTGAAATAAATCTGTATTGTAGAGGTTTATGTAAAAATTACAGGAAAAGTAAAATTAATAGAACTAACTCTCTGTATAAATATGTCAATGACCAATATAAAATAACCCATGTAAATGTATATGTTTGTACGGAACCCTCGATGCGCGAGATTTCGAATCGCACTTTCCTGGTCTCCGTATTTTTTCACATGCAAAAGCATGCTTTAGCACGGGGAGTGACGATCGAAGTCATGCTTACGTCTTCTCGTCGTAAAATTCCACCTAATTATCCCCCAAAAAACACCCGTCTATAATCATAAATTCAACAGGTTATTTATCTACAAACACATCGTAAAACACCGTTTTCTCAAATTAGCCGACTTCATAACAAACACTGTAGAGTTTTGTTTACCTTTAGTCATAGTCAAGCATAAGCTTGTGCTAGTGCTAGAACCAGACTAACCCTGTTGTAAATAAACCTACATTAACTAATATGCTGTTAAATTTCGTTTGTCCCTTTTTGTCACATTGACATTTTCTCTAGTACGAAGAAGACAGAACCTTTTAGCTAATAGAGGCTTGAGTGACGTTTATGAATAAGGGCATAAAGCGATTAGCGATTATTCTATTGTTGTGTTTTAGGTTAGAACAACATTCGTTTACGTTTGAGTTTAGTTTGGTTTATTTTTATGGTTCCGTACCTGAAAAGGAAAAAACGGAACCCTTATAGAATCATTTTGTTGTCCGTCCGTCTGTCTGTCTGCCAGGACCCTTTTTCTCTGGAACGCGTGGAGGTAGCAGGCTGAAATTAACATCAAATATTCAAGCCTGCAGTCCCTTGTAGCTATGAAAAAATCAAACGTCTAAGTCAACGCAATCAAAAGAGACAGTCATTAAAAAGGTTGTTTCCATAGAAAATGCCGTACTGTGAAAACCTAACTGCTTTTATAGCACAGCCACTCAGAAAATTCTCAAAATCTAAAAATGTTATGTCTGTATATGTCACAGACCAATATAAAATGACCCCACTAGTACATTTTGCTTAGGAACAGGGCTCTGCTAATACTGGACTATTTAAAACATTGGGGAAAAGCAGGAAAATCTTTGTACGGAACCCTCGTGGGCGTTTTGCTCGTATTTTACAATCCCTGATTATTATGTACTATTTGTAGTAAATGGTAATGTAGTAAACGTAAAATAGCTATAATCTAAATCCATACTGTTTAATTAAATGTGTAAAATTAATAATGAATTATCACTTTTAACATGAATGAATTATCAATCAATTATCGGATTACAAATAAATTCAATCCTTCTACGGTTAAGTAATTTTTCAACAGAATGCTTATGAGGGGCTGTGTATTTTCATTACGAATGCTTTTAGTATTGACTCAAGCTTTGGTATCGCTAACGAGACGTTTTATTACCCTACTACGGTTTGCACTTAACACATTCCAAACATAAATAGGCCATAAGCTCATATACCTATACCTACCTATACGTATTTAGCAATGAGATCACTTCTATATTAACATTTAGTTTATTTGGATTTTAAAGACGTGGATTTAGAATTTTAGATTGTTAGTTTAGGTCCTAACAACATGTAAACTTTAGGATAGCTAGTTCTGTTGAAGTGTTGAACTATTTGAAATGTATGTATTCGACTCGGTATTAGGGTAGGAAGTTTGTTAGCATATTAATCGATCCTGTAGAATAGCGGGACGGCAGCGGCGCGCGCGCAGCGAGAGCGATGTGCGGAGGCGGCGCGGCCGCGCCCGCCGACTCTACGACCCGCGACTCGCCGAGCCCGTTCTATTTCTATATCGAGAGACAGTCGCTCACTGCCGCTTTCCGCGCATCACCTCTTTGCTAATTATACACAAATAAAATGTACTTTAATACTCATTAAAAATATCGTATAAAGCCCCGCTGTTGCTGTGACATTCAAATAAAATGTACCGAGACGTCTCTTGAACCACAGAATCGTGCCCGGTTGACATGGTGAAATGTGACTCTGACTCATACGTTTGGGTCATATCGGTTTGTGAGTAGATGAGAACAATTTGAAATTTTCGCGATGTGGTACCAAGGAGATGAGGAGGAGGATGAGGATCTCATGTGCTCGCCGGCGATCCTGGCGCGACGCGCGTCTGAGAGCTGGATTAATGTGCCTCCCGTAGAGGTAATACCTAGGTAGTTCTTGGAAGTTAATGCCAGGAACGTGCGTGCTATCTAACTAAAACGATAATACCTTTCCCTGCTTAAAACATTGTAAAGGATTCGATAGAGTAGGTACTTTGCTGAATCGTACACCAGCATCAAAATATCGTTCTGGGTATAGGAACTTTTAATTCGGTTTACAACTCGTGCTTAGCTAAACGGCGTAACGTTAAACTCAACAGTTTATAAATACCCGTAGCGCAACTTTCAACTTTTAGGGTTCAATAAAAAGAAATGAGCAACGTTCCTTTAACCGTTCCAGATGTTAAGCACGCCACAAACCCTGCAGCGCAAGAAGTCGTTGCCGGATGTCGCGGGAATGCCGCGCGCGGCGCCGGACGCGATGTCGCGCGAGGAGGTGTCCATGCTGGGGTCTGCGCGGCGCGAGGAGGTGCGCCGCATGTACGAGGAGTCGGAGAAGCTTCGGGCCAACCCTCTGCTGTACCTGGTCAGTCCGCAAGTCAAGGTAAGTCTGGCACTGCAATGTGCTCGTTATGTAATGTGGCGCCAAGTCAAACGCCACTCAGGCCAAGTTTTGAAAGTTCAGGGAGTTTATTTAAATGTTATAGGAACATGGAGCTTAATTTAAAGTTTCTAGAGGCGGTAAATAATGAAAACACTTATGTTTCCGTAGCCAAATGGTACTAAAAACGGAACCCTTATAGTTTCGTCATGTCCGTCTGTCTGTCCGCGGCTTAGCTTATAGACAAATTAGAACTAGAAAGCTGTAATTTTGCATGGATATACTAATTAGGCCGACAAAGTAGTAGAATAAAATCTTGAAAATGTTGTGTTAGGTACCTACCCTTCCCTACACATAAAATGGGGATGATTCTTTTTTTTCTCGTCTACTCCATAGTGTGGGGTTATATAGATCTTTCAAAAGTATTGGGGGTGTTCGAAAATAATTTTAACCCCCGACGCAAAAAGAGGGTTGTTGTAATTTGGACCGCTATGTGTATCTGTGTGTCTGCGTGTCTGTGTATCTGTGGCTGTAGCTCTTAAACGGTTGAACTGATTTGAATGCGTTTTTTTTTCATTTGAAAGCGGGTTTTCTAATGATAATTCTTAGACATGTTTTATCAAAATCAGTACAGCCGTAATTGAGGTATTACATTTTTCGATTGAGGGATTCGTTTGCGAAATATATTTAGCCTTAAACTGCTAATTTTTGGTAGGGTCAAGAGTCCCGCCCAGAAAAACTGTTGTATTTGGAAATGTGAAAAAATCTGAGCGGTAGTGTACGAATATACAGTAAATTTAAAAGGAAAACTATCACTGTATCACATACTTATCTGACCTTTAAAGCCTAGATACCTATGCTTTACAGGTTTACGAATAAGTAACACTTAGAATTGACCAACTTACTTATTTACGTTCGTCCATGTCAGTAACCAATATAAAATGACCCTACACTCACTGCGTAAAGTTTGCTTAGGAGTTCGCTAACACTAGAAAATGTAAAACACTCTGAAAAGCTAGAAAAATCTTCGGGACTCGATTCCCGTGACAGCTTAGTGTGATAGACGAACTATTCAAATTACTACGGGACCCTCTCTGCGCGAGTCCGATTCGTACTTGGCCGGTTTTAAAACTTGAATACTGTCTTGTTACTTTACACCAATTTACTTAGTTCGATTGCACGATTCTTAGAGCCGTCATCATTTCTGAGTTAGCCTGTGCTTTCAGACTCGAATCTTCAGTGTATAACGGTGTTAGTACCTAACCTTGGGTGTGTCTTTGCAGGACTGGTTCTCGCGGCAGCAGCTGGTGCTGCTGGTGCTGTTTATCAACATCTCGCTCGGCATCATGTTCTTCAAGCTGCTGACGTAGCGGCGGCGGCGGCGCCCCTGCGCCCTCTCTCCTCCAAACTTGTACATATTTGTAACTAATTTTCAGTTACCAAAAATAGCCAAACTTTGAATGTTCAAAAGTGTATACATTTATTACCTACCCGAGCCTTCAATTGATACAAAGTTTTGAAAAATCCGAAATAAATTTACTTGTAGTCGATAAGGACTTCGGTTTGCTAGTGTATTTTCTTTGACGTTGTGTAAGTGTGCTAAGACGTTACTTATGATGCGTGGCCGCCAAGCCGCCTCGGCCGCGACCGAGCCTGTCCGCTGGCCCCACAATATAGACATTCATTATTTGTATACTATAAGGAGCACGAGATTACCTGCGTAATCTTTTAACCTGCATATTGTAGGTTTTAGTAGTCTTCTACATATAGTAACTTTAAGCTTAACACAAAAGAAGGACAATTTTAAAAATGGACTTACTTAAAAATATACCGTACTTGCATCGAAAACTTATATTATTACATGTTTAATTAAATTAAAAAGTCTTTAACTACCCTTAAAGAAATTGTTAATAAGACTAAATTTTAAGTTTTTATTTATAAAACCTATCGGCGAAGATGTAGGTTAGATATAGTACACCACACAACTTAGTTAAAATTGTAATTTCATATTTTAAACTCGTACTTTACAAATTAACTAGGGAAATTGCAAAAGTGGTGCTTTCATAAAACTATGTGCCCTATATTAATAATGATGCTAAAATCAATTTTATTATGCCTCGAAAGGTAAACTGAAAATGTTGCTGTCTATTTAGTAATCAGTCCAAAGGGTTGTTGGTTCACGTACAATTAATGTAACCTGAGTGATTCTAAAAGCACAAATTATAGTACTTACTACATAAAAATGTTCATGACTTATGAACTTTGACATTAAATTGATAAATATGTTATTTTGCTTGTTATAAATACTCTGAAAAAATGTTATGAGCTTTTCTTTTTGTTTTTAAACCTACCTTTATATAGATTTTAACGTTTATGTTATCTACTTAAATAAATTTTATATACAAAGTAAGCTTTATTACTTTCTATGTATATGACGTCAATTCTCGTAAACAAAGTTTTGGATAGATAGGTACGTATTACGTATACAATGTATAATTATTGGCCCCTTCTCACTGTACCAAGGGGCGAGTATGTGTGCGCGTGCGCTTGTGTGCGTGCGCGTGAGACTGTTGGTAGTTACTTACGTTGCGTCACTTCACGTCACGTAAGACGGTACAACGAACGGTATATGAGAAACAGAAATTCGTTGTAATTCGTTTCAAGAATAATAAAGTTCGTAAGACAATTTTCACGTTTTCATTATTGTGTAAAAATATAAGTATTATCTCTAAGAATTTAAAATACTTGTATCAATTTTATCTACGTTTCACAAATAAAATATTTTAACAAAATCGCATACCACATTTATTTTATGAAACCTTAGTCTAATATAATGACCATTTGAGTAGTATGTCCCTCCCTACCTAATGCAAACGGTGGTCCCCAGCAGCCAATGGTTGTACGCTTCTCTACCATGATTGATGACCGGATGGGCCCTTGCTTAGCAGCCCGTCTGGTTCTCGCTCTCTCTCCGGTATATAAGCAGTAACTACTTAAAAGTCGCCCGAGACCAACTGCAAATGTCCTTTCTAAAAAATATATATGGCCTCATAATCTCTTGAACAAATTTTGAAAATAAATGTTTTTTTCATTTCTCATACTCGGAAAGTGAGGCATATCTTATACCTGTAACATACGGGAGGAAAGGTAAGCATAGCTAGATACCCTAGGAAGTTAAAAAAATAAAAAAAAAGCGTTGGATAGCAAGGGAACACATTCACTATGACACCTATTCAACCTTAACAGCTTATGAATTAAAAACAATTACTTTGCTCACCCGCGACCTGTGGTAGCCAAGGAATTGTTTTTAGTTCATAAATATGGACCTCCCGCAAAGTAACGCCTGATTCAATAACTTATTTAAACAGCATGTTTTTTTTAATACATTGTTGCCTATTCTAATATAATACATATAAAAGCGAAAAACCAGAACGGGATAAAAAAACGAGACAGAGCAGGATGGCGCTCTACAAGACCAATTTTTCCATTCAAGATAGAGGATGGCAGTTTGTCACTTTTGACACAAAAAATAGGTCTCCCGTGATAACGAATTTGCCAATATAAGCACACGCGCCAAAAAATAACTTTGCAGCCTTGCATAACAAATAGGTAAGTATTTCACCTATGTACGTATTTATGATTTATTTTCTTTCTCATCATATTCCTTTAGGTACACACCTACTTATTTCGAAACTTTTAGAGTGGCATTTTTTTTACTTTCATAATCAAAGTAATGATATCGAGCGCAAAGTATTTCCACCACTGACCTGATTTAATTACCGTAAACTCTATTAAGTCGAATTTGAATATGTCTTATAAGGGAAAAAGCTATACGTTGATCAATTAGATTAATACTATAAGGCTTCTTTCAACACAAGGTGCTCAACTTCGTGCGAAAGGACGTCCGCTGTTCTTTTCCATTTGTGTACTTTATTTATTGTGAAATTTAATGGTGATGACGAAAAAATCGAAAACTGTGCGGATCAAGACTTCGGAAGATAATATCTCGGTAATCTTTATTTTAATAGAAACCTAGATATAATTTGCGAAAATAAGGTGATAGAAAAAGTGACGGGGAGTTTAAAACTTGGCAAAATTAACATCATTTACTTATTACTTCCAAACTTTAGAACACCGAAAATAATGACGACGCTATCGATTTGGACGACCTGCTGCCGAAAATTGGCGAGTTTGGTCTCTACCAGAAGTTACTGCTGTGGCTTGTCTGCTTACCAGCATGCTTGCCCTGTGGCTTCTGCGCCTTCAACCAGCTATTCATGACAGACGTGCCGGACTACTGGTGTAAAGTGCCGGAATTGCAAAATATGTCGGTAAACAACCGACGACTATTGTCAATACCGCGAAAGGTAACTACTACGTAGACCCACGTGTCAGATCTTTATTCTGTCATATCATAACTCTTACGATATTTTAGGCGGATAATACTACTTTTGAGAAATGTATACGATATTCTGTGAACTGGACGGCGTTAAAAGAGTCCGGTAGAGCGCTGAAAGCGAACAGCAGCTGGACGGTGGAACCGTGTCTGGACGGCTACGAGTACGATACATCTGAAGTGGTATCTTCTATTGTCATCGATGTAAGTAAAACATGTAATAAGCAAGTGAAAAAAAAGTAGAGCCCTGAAAGTAGTGATGTTTTGCTTCAGGTTTCTTAATCTTATTTACTTATTACTTATTTACATACAAACGAAATATTTCCAGTTTGATCTCGTTTGCGAGTACGATGTCTATCCAACCCTCGGATTGGTTGCTTTAAACATCGGAGGTCCCATCGGTGTCTACGGATTTGGTCTATTGAACGATCGCATCGGACGCAAGAAGTCGTTCTTCACTTGTTTGAGCACGCTGCTGGTCGGCAGCATCAGTACTGCGTACGCTCACCAATACTGGGTGTGGGTACTGGCTCGAGTGGTTGTTGGTTTTACCATACCGGCTGTGTATCAGATACCTTTCATAATTTGTAAGTTCGATTCACTTTTACAATATTCTAAATAAAAGTGCATTGTTACCCGCCTTCAAAAAACCGGCCAAGTGCGAGTCGGACTCGCGCACGAGGGTTCCGTAGAAAGATTTTAAGCCTTTTACCTAATGTTTTAAGAAGTCCAGTGTTAGCAGAGCCCTGCTCCTAAGCAAAATGTACGCAGTGTGGGGTCATCTTATATTGGTCTGCGAAATCTACATACAGACATAAAAATTTAAGATTTTGAGACTTTTTGGAGTGGTTGTGCTATAAGAGTTACCTTCATACCAAATTTCAAGTTTCTAGGACAACTGGAAGTAATTAAGTACCCTTTAGGTTTTATCAGTACGGCGATTTGTATAGAAACCACCTTTTAAATTACTGTAGGTATCTTTTGATTGCGTTCACTTGGAAGGTTGATTTTTTCACAGCTTCAAGGTACTGCAGGTTTGAGTATTTGATATTAATTTCAGCATGCTACCTCCACGCGTTCCAGAGAGAAAGGGTCTTGACAGACAGACAGACAGACAGACGGACAACAAAGTGATCCTATAAGGGTTCCGTTTTTTCCTTTTGAGGTACGGAATCCTAAAAAGGAGGAGCTTCTTAATTCGTTGGATTTTTTAAATGTATTTTCCCAGATTACTCGAAAACGGCTTTGCCGATTGCGAAAATTCTTTTTTTTAAGGGTATTCTTTATAGTTGGTCCCATTGTCACCAAGTCAGGATGTGATGATGGGATCCCAGGGAAATCAAGGGCAACCCTCAAATTTTATAGGCACGTATCCCGTGTTTCATATATATGTTTTCTAAGGCTATTCAAGTATTTGCGCCTGGTAGTCATCATCTCGTGTTGATGATGTGATGATAGAAGGTACAACTCCTTAACGGTTAGGAAATGAAGGATAATTCTTTAAAATATTAATGTAACTTAAAATTGTGAAATAAAAATCTATTAACAAAAAGTAAAACCGCCTTCAAAAAAAAACAAAATAATCCTCCAAAGCCATCGGTTTTATGGCTATACCACAAATATGAAGTCGGTGCTTCATTCAAATTAGTATTCCGCTCGCACCGCACCGACTTCATATTTGTGGTAGGCCAAAAAACAACAAAAAACACCGGACAAGTGCGAGTCGGTCAGACTCGCGCACGAGGGTTCCGTAGAAAGATTTTAACGCTTTTCCCCAGTGTTAGTAGCCCTGCTCCTAAACAAAATGTACGCAGTGTGGGATCATCTTATATTGGTCTGTGAAATCTGCAGACAAACAAAAAAAAATAGATTTTGACAATTTTCTGAGTGGTTGCGCTATAAGAACTACCTTCATGCCAAATTTCAAAGTTCTAGGACGACTGGAAGTACCCTTTAGGTTGTCGGGGTAGGGCAATTTGTATGGAAAAAACCCATTTTAATGATGTATCTTTTGATTGCGTTGACTTAGAAGTTTGATTTTTTCACAGCTTCAAGGGACTGCAGACTTGAGTATTTGATACTGAGTAATTTCAGCTTGCTACCTCCACGCGTTCCAGAGAAAAAGGGTCTTGACCGACAGACAGACACACAGACGAACGGACAACAAAGTGATCCTTATAAGGGTTTCGTTTTTTCCTTTTGAGGTACGGAACCCTAAAAAAACAAAATAATCCGTCTGTCTGTCTCTCTGTTTAGACCCCTTTTCTCTGGAACGCGTGGAGGTAGAATGCTGAAATTAATATCAAATACTCAAGCCAGTAGTTCCTTGAACCTGTGAAAAAATTAAACTTCTAAGTCAACGCAATCAAAAGATACAAATTGCCTTACTATGAAAATTTCCAGTTGTTCTAGAAACTTGAAATTTGGTATGAAGCTCTTATAGCAATCAATCAGAAAAATCTCTAAACCTTACATTTTTATGTCTGTCTGTATTATGTCACAGACCAATATAAAACGACCCCAGAATGCGTACATTTTGCTTAAGAGCCGGGCTTTGCTAACACTAGACCACTTAAAACACTGAAGAAAAGCGAGAAAATATTTGTATGGTACCCTCAGTGCGCGAGTCCGACTCGCACTTGGCCGGTTTTTCTTCTGCTTGAAGGCGGTGTCAATTTTTGTTATGATCACGTACTGATCACCTCCAAAATAATGATATTGCTTTATGTTTATTTTCAGCACTCGAACTTGCAGGTCCTAATTACAGGTCGTTTGTAACTGTAATGACTTGCATATTCTACACGTTGGGCCTTATTCTTCTTTCTGGAGTAACATATTTTTTACGGGATTGGCGATCACTTGCGCTGGCAACGTCTGTGCCATTTCTGTTTTACTATTTGTACTGGTTTGTATTGCCGGAGTCACCTAGATGGTTATTGATGAGAGAACGATTTGAGGAGGCGAATGATATACTAAAATCTATAGCGAGAGTTAATGGAAAACAAATGCCTGATGAATATACGGAGAAGTTGCAGAAACAAGTGCTAGAGCAAAAAGAAATGGGAAAGAAGGAGGTTAAAGTAGCAAGTGTTTTTGCGCTCTGTCGAACTCCAAACATGAGACTTAAAACGTTGTTGATTACTTTAAATTGGTGCGCATCAGAGATGGTGTACGTCGGGTTAAGTTACTATGGACCTTCTATAGGTAGTAATCAGTATATGAGTTTCTTCCTGTCTTCTGCTGTGGAGATACCGAGCTACTTGCTTTGCTGGGTCCTCATGGACCGCATTGGCCGACGATGGCCGCTTTGCTTGTCAATGGTGATAAGCGGATTCTTTTGTATAGCAACGGTGTTATTACCTAGCGGTGCGTATTTCTTATGCGTTGGAGTCTTATAAAAACGTGTTAGACCATTTGCTGTTAGTAAATAGCAAAACAGACTTATTCGACTTTATTTACATATTTTATTCTTCAATGTTTGTAATAATTGCTTCAACTATGACCTCGTTATTTCCAGACTCTCAAACGGCAACCCTCGTCATGTACTTGATATCCAAATGTTTTATATCTGCATCCTTCCTGATAATCTACCCGTACGCCGGAGAACTGTACCCTACGGAGCTGCGCGGGGTTGGGATTGGAACCTCCGCCTACATTGGCGGCCTAGGCCTGATTGTTATACCTTTTATAAACTACTTGGTAAGAAACAACATTTTACCTGGAATCTGAAGGCTAAGTTGATAAACATACTTTTCATCTCTCATACTCGGAAAGTGAGGCATATGTTATCTAACATACGGGAGGAAAGTTATGCATGGCTCCCCTAGGGAGTAAAAAAATAAAAAAAAAGCGCTGGATGGATGGCTATGACTATGACCTATTCAGCCTATACAGCCTATAGCACAATTCTTATGTTTTTATTATTTTTCATTATTGTTGGCTAATATAAAAAAAAACATGCTTAGGTAACCAATAATTATTAATACTTACAACATTAACGTAGTTTTTTTCTGCATAAATTACACTTAAATGAAAAAAAAAATACGGAAAAAGTAGTTTGCATTAATTAAAAAAAAACACTCGTTAAATGGCAATGGTATTGTGAATGCAGCCTATAGAGTCAAACTATTTGTTTCAATTTTAACATTGTAACTTACTTGTTTTACAAAAAATGTGTACTAAAATACATACTGTTATAAATGAATAGGTATTGTCTAACTGCTTGATTGAATTTATAAAGTAAAGTAGTTCTTTAATAAAATCTATTAAATAAAGATTAACAATAATTATTCTGACCAGCGATCAATTTAGAAAAAAAAAACGCTTAAAAAAAGCGTGAAATTGGCGCGAAAGCATTGTTTGTCTTTTGTTCTCTGTGGTCGCGGTGAGCAAATCAATATTTTTTTTATATAAATATTTTTTCTTAAATATTTATGTTTTTTTTACTTTCCTTATAGTCGAGATGAAAAGCAGGGTGTTTAACTCTGGGAAAACGCCAATTTCAAACTCTAATAAATATCTCGTTAGAAATTGGTCCTTTTCCTCCCTCGTTGAACAATCTACTATTAAATATTGTACAGAAAGGAGTAAGTATATTGTAAAGTGGAACATAGAACCTCCTCCTTTTTTGAAGTTGGTTAAAATTTACGAAATACACGCAAGTTACAAACAATGAGATACAGCCACGAAATCGGGCTTATCTCTATCAGTCCACCTTTCGTAGAAACGAGTGATTAATTAGCTACCTACCGACAAAGAATGACTTTATTCACAAAATTTGTCATAAAAGTCATAATAATGGTAAAAGCACCAGTAGCCAGCCGAGATCCTGTAGTTAGCCTGCGACGTTGTCTAGTGTTTATACGTTTTATTCTTACCTTTTTAGTACTATTGTAAAATAAACCTAGGTATATAACAAATCTCTAAAACGAAGCACAGACTCAGATCGGCGCAACGCAGATAACAATACAGGAGGGAAGAGAAATTATTCGATTTGGATTCTTCTTTTTATTTTAAAATTTGAACTAAGCTCCTATCAAACTGTAAAATGTTTACCCTAAATATTATTTACGTTAAACCCTACTAATAGGTATTCAATCGATCAAGAGTGTGAATTTTGGATCGAAAATAATGACTTTGGGTTCATTACCCTACAAAATACTTAATGTAATCTAAGAGACCATATCAAACGTATGTACGTGTAACGTATTAACGTACTTACTGTATTAAAACTTCTCCACGAGTAAATTTTTCGAGCGTTGATCAGTATTTCGACATCCACACACAGCTCATCATAAGCAGAGCTGAACGGTGACAACAGAATACATAATAGTACAACGGTGACGGCAATGACATTGGAATTAGGTACCTACATAAAAAATCCACACACACGGTACTTTAGCATTTCCAGTGTGCCAGCTTTACAATTTCTCATTACCAGGGCGGTCCAACTCCACGTTTAGGTAAGATTTTACAAGTACGCGACGAGTCCTATCCATAGAACTAAATTCACAGAGCCGCCGTGCGCGCGTGCCGGCCGGGTCGCATGTAGGATGTTGCTTACTCACGCGACGAGCGCATTGCATTGTCCGTGGAGTGCGAATTACGACTTTACCCATATTACAATTATTAATTATTACAAGCTTTTATTTTAATTTGCAATGTTTGTGCATTTATAGGTATACATTTATATTATATTTGTAGGTATGAGTATGTATACTCAGCGGCAAAATTAATTGCCTACCATTTTTTCCTTGATTAATGTAAAAACTGTTATTTTAATAAATAATACTTTTACAAAAAATAGGGTGGGCTATTTATTGTGCCGCTGAGTAGGTATATGTAGCTATGTATGTTCGGGTCAAATCTTGCGAGTTAAATTTCTAGTTTGCGTCGCGTCGTATCAAGTCGTATGCTATTTGTTTACAAAATTAGAGTAATAGGCTTATTACCTTGTATTATTAATGTATATTAAACATTCAGAGAAACCCTAACGTAGTCAGAAGAGATAAGAGATACACGATAGAAAGAGAGGCAACTTGTAGGTGAATATAACTGTAGGCAATTAACACTGTGCTATCTGAATTGCGCTTTGTGTCGTAGCAAGAGTCGCTATTTATTTAAATGATTTAGCGGAGTCGGACTTCTATACTTGTACTATTATGTGTTCTGTGTCATTACTAACTGCTTACCTACAAGCATTGATTTATTATTTTTACGTGTTTCCCCAGGGTTCCAGTAACCTTGTGCTGCCTCTTGTAGTGATGGGGGCACTGTCAGTGGTGGGCGGCCTGACTGCTCTACGGTTGCCTGAAACACTCAATTCTCCTTTGCCACAAACTGCCGAGGAAGGAGAAGCTTTTGGCAAGGATTGGAGCTATAAAGATTGCCTTGTCTGCGGAGAACACAGGTAACTGTATTACCACGTATTACCATAGATAAAGTACACTTATGTTTAAAAACCCGCTAAGATCGTGTCGAGTGACGTCTATCTGTCATTCTTGATCATTCTCCACCAATGAGCTACCTACGTACTGGCCTATGATTGGTGGAAATTGACAGATGTACCTCACTCTGCACAGCGATTCTAGCGGTATTTTTGACTCGCGATAGAGCTCGTTTTGATGTGTGATAAGGGGGTGAAAAGGGGGTGGAACGTATAGTACGGACAAACATTTTTTTTAAAGTTAGGTACGATTACGAAACATAGTAAATACCTACCTACTCTACGATAAAATAAAGGAACATTTAGGTGTATCTCTCTCTCTCTCTCTCTGTATATAAAAAAAATTAAGTTTCACCCCCGAGGATGAAAAATTCTAGTGAATAGTGTATAATATTCTTCACGAGAAATAAAAGGACACGAGTATTATACAACTTTTGGAAATTCTACCGCTAAGGAGGGTGAAAAGGGTGAGGTGGTGGAAGTTCATAGGTAGGGAAAGTTATTTTAAAAGTTACGATCCATAAAACCCAGACAAGGGATAGGGAAGAATTTTTTGAAATATGCCAATCTAATTAGTTTTTACTTAGGGTTCCGTACCTCAAAAGGAAAAAACGGAACCCTTGTAGAATCACTTTGTTGTCCGTCTGTCTGTCTGTCTGTCAAGATCCCTTTTCTCTGGAACGCGTGGAGATTCATATCAAATACTCAAACCTGCGGTCCCTTGAAGCTCTGAAAAAATCAACCTTCTAAGTCAACGCAATCAAAAGATACAGTCATTAAAAAGGCTATTTCCATACAAATTGCCGAAATCCGAAAACCACTGGGTACTTCCAGTTGTCCTAGAAACTTGAAATTTGGCATGAAGGTAGCTCTCATAGCACAACCACTTAAAGGATTCTCAAAATCTTACATTTTTATGTCTGTCTGTAGATTTCACACACCAATATAAGTTGACCCCACACTGCGTACATTTTGCTTAGGAACAGGACTCTGCTTACACTGGACTCCTTAAAACACTAGGGAAAAGCGTTAAAATCTTTCTACGGAACCCTCGTGCGCGAGTCCGACTTGCACTTGTCCGGTGTTTTACTAATCTGTCACAGAAAAGCACCTAATCTATTACCCTGTACCTTAGCTATATCTATTAACTTCATTAGATTTATTTTAAATTTTATTTATCTTCCACCGTTGAGCATAGTCAGCACAGAACTCCTTTCGGAATGTGATGGCTTGGGCTACAGCCCCTAAACTACGAAATTCGAAAATCGAAGTTCGTATCGTATCGTCCCGCTCACTCTCGTGTTAAATAATATTAGCTTGAGAGGGACGGCACGACACGAAGTTCGAATTTTTTCACTTCGTAGTCGGGGGGCAGCTCCTACGCGGGCCCAGTGCGGATTTTACAATTTCACTTTAAATTTAACATTGTTAAGTAAAATTCATATTTCAGGGCGGTCGTGGACGCTGATTCTTATGAAAACTTAGACCAGTTAGAACTCACACAAGCCCCATTAATGGACGACCAAGTTCCAGAACTTCCGAGCCGCAGACGCAGTTCGATGCGCAAACTGACGAGACAATCAAGCATTTTAGAGACGCAAAGAGACGTCGATGGAAACATCAAAATGACTTACTGGTTTTAAATAAGTATTACCTTATTGATTACGTAGTAAACAACGTTATTGCGCAAACACACCTATTTTGAAAATTTAATTTTTATCAATCCGTCCCAAACTTTGATGGTCCCCAAGAGAAAGTAAAACCCAAAGAGAATGTAATCACTACATGGTCCCACCTAATTGATTTAGGTAAGTAATTTAGGTTGCTGTACCTATGTGGGGGACAATTCAAAGCCAGCTGTCTCAAAGTAAACAACTTTGAGAACTTGACGCTTTTTTAGGGTTCCGCATCTCAAGAGGAAAAACGGAACCCTTATAAGGTCACTTTGTTGTCCGTCCGTCTGTCTGTCAGTCTGTCAAGACCCCTTTTCTCTGGAACGCGTCGAGGTAGTATGCCGAAATTAATATCAAATAGGTACCAACTCAAGCCAGCAGGCGAGGCTTATTGTCTGACTCGCTCGCAATCGCCATGTTTACTTATCATATATACTACAACTAGCTGTTGCCCGTGACTTCGTCCGCGTAGATTTCGGTTATCGCTATCCCGCGGGAACTACCTATACAATTTTCCCGAATAAAAAGTAGCCTATGTTATTCCTCAATATTCAAACTATTCTTACCAAATTTCATCTAGATTGGTGCAGCGATTTTTCCGTGAAGAGGTAAACAAACAGACAGACAGATGGACAGAGAGACAGAGTTACTTTCGCATATAAATGCGAAATATATAAATATTAGTTAGGATTGGGATTAGGATGTACCTAGTGCAAAATGATTTTCCTTCGGGAAAACTCGTGTTCGGTGCAACCGAACACCTTTATGACGTCAGTCATTGGCGGCTCCCGCCTTTATGTAAGTTAGTGCTCTTTACGGTATTATCGCGACCGGGTGCATTCCCAACATTAACATTTTTACCTAATCTATAAACAAGTAATAAAGTAAAGTTATTAGTGCATACCAGACGTGTTTTACTCAACAATCAACATAACAAACGCCACTCCCCGAACAACTCGGATCTCAATCAATGATTGTATTAAATGAGTGACGTTGTCATATCCATTAATGTGGAACTTTATTGTTTAGTATCACATGTCAAAGTGAAAAATGTTATTATATAATAAAGAGATGTTACAACCACATTCAGTACCTAACTTTGAAAATATTCAGTTTTATTGTCATTAGTAAACGAAACACTATCTCCACTTTAAAATATAAAATACAACAAAATAAAGCTTATTGGGAAATATTTACAAGAATAAAACTCAATATCTGCCTACTTACTAAAAAACAGCATCTACTTACTTACCTATTTAGGTTTAGATGTGCCCGTTGCGTCCGAAATTCGCTGTTGAACTTGCTTTTGAATTTGATATTTTCTGATATGAAGTACAGATATTTTTTAAATATAATTCCTTGGACTGGATTTTTTAACTGTTTTCGAGATTTCGGCGTGGTAATACAACATTGATGTACATACTTACCAAATACTGACGCGAGCGCGTTAGACAATAAGCATGCTGTTTTTGGTTAATATCCGTTCATCAAGTAAATAAATGTGTTATGTACTGAATCCCTGGATCGAAACTAAAACTGCACAAATCGAGCCCCAATTCAATGGCAATTAGAATTTATAATAAAATGAGTGACCAATTGAAAAATGAAGAAAATGATAATAAATTTAATAAGCAACTTAAACAACTCTTGATAAGAAAGTGTTATTACTCGATTGAAGAATATTTTAATGATTGAACTACCTAGATTATTATTTGATTACGAATGACATTTATATTGGTTTCTATTCTGACATAATTCGTTATTTTAATTTTATTGACTCATTTTAGGCTAGTATGACATTGTAATATACATTTGGTTATTATTTATGATACTGAATTCCTTTCTATTGTAGTTTAATTGTAAGTTTAATTTTTATTTTATTGTATCTCTCTTTCTCAAAAATGCTGCGCCCTTCCGGGTTCCATACGTATGTTTGTATTGTACATGTAGAGACATGTGAATTGCATCGAATAAATTAATTAATTAATTAATAAATAAATCCTCGGTGAGCGAGCGCGAGTTCACTTTGTATTGGGCTGTTTTTTTTTAATTTTGGCTATATTCATTCCTACCTATATCCACGTTCTCAACAAATGTATTGTCACCCTAATGAAAGAGACAGCGAACAATAGTGACGTCATTCAAGGTCGAATATTTGGTCTTTAATTATTTGTTCGCCGTGCAAGCTCCATTATGGTTATAAGCTTCTTGGTCCCTGGCAACAATTATCCAAGGAACTTACACTAGAGCTGGAACAAGATCTACCAAAAAGTGTCGGGGCCCTGCTTATTTGACCTTGAAAAAAAAATTAAAAAAAAGTGACAAGGACGATAGGCAAGGGTGGTACTGTCTCTTTCTGATTATGGTGGCTAGGCTATCGTAGGACAAACAGGACCACCAGGACCGTGTTTCATAAACCTACAAGTTACAATTTACAAGCGGAAGTCTCGTTCTATCACCTTTTGTTAGAAAGGTTTGTTTGCCTAGTTTGGGACTAGGTCAATTGATGTCAAATTGTCCCATGATATTTATTTATTTATTTATTATTTAAAGAGACTTCGGCTTGTAAATTGTAACTTGTAGCTTTATAAAACACGGCCCAGGGCTTTTTAACCGACTTCAAAAAAAAAGTAGGTTCACAGTTTGACCCGTACCGTATGGCATTGACTTGAAATTTGGTACGGGTTTGTAAGTTGGATGACAATACAAATAGAGACAACAGTAAGTACCTACAAGTACATTCGACAAAAAACCTTGTATTAAAAATTATTTTTAAAGAAAAATTCGTTTTCAAGTTTCAATAACAACATTATGTCGTAATCGTAATTTAGTAAAATAAAACTTTGTGATATTAAAATCTTTAAATCCAACCATATTCGAACTATTTCGAACATTCAAAATTGGGTCAGCAGTTTTCACATTATAACCGAACTTACATTCATACATCTGTGTAGTCATAGGTTACAAAAACACACATGTGATCTAAATAAATTTACATTTATTATTATTATAAATTTCTAAATAAAATAATATTATGTAGTTTTTCCCTTGTCGTGGCCCGTCTTCCTAGATGTTTAAACGTGGTCACCTCTATTCACAGATGCACACAAATGTATAAAACAACTACCTCACAGGAGCGAGTTGCCAACTCCTAAAAAGTTTACCCCTGAGCTCAAGTCAAATACCTACGTCATTAATTATTATATTCATATTTTGCTAATAAGAAGCTTGTCAACCTTTGCTGATACCATTTTAGCTACTTTTCTTTTTTAATTATTAACGACAAGATGTGAGCTATCATTGGTTTGCACTGGAATGCCAATTCCCAAACCCCTACAACAATCCACTAATAGTGGTACAATATTTTATGCTAGTCACACAGAGAAGTATAGAAAGAGATAGACCCGCCCTCGGTGACGTCCCTTTCACACTTTTTTTTTTAATTCCAAGTTTAGGTACGACCACGTTAATGTTAAAGAGATGTCATTCCAGTTGTACGAAGTACTTACTATTTCCATGGTTTTCGTTTTCATTGTCAATTTGTCAAGTTGTCATTGTCAAGTTGTCGTTATGTCGTTCTACTTCTATAGTGAACAGCCCCATATGCTCTCATTGTGGATTACACGAAGAAACCATATCTCGTAATTTTTGATTGCTCATCCTTTGGAATACAGCGCCTTTTGTTATTAGATGAACTTTCGCAGATTTATAAGAGTACATATTTAATCCCGCGTAACATTGCAGACTTACTTGTAAATAGCTGTAAATATTTAGCACTATGCAAATTTGTAATGAATACTGTTGGAGAAATTTAAACTCCCGACATGATTTTGGATATGATTATGAACATTCTGGCTAAGGCTTAACAAGGATTTAGACGTTTGAACTCGGATTTGAAAAATGGAATTGAATAAACATTGTTTACTGGACTGGATAAAATTGAGAATTGAGAATAAAGAAGACTTGGCTTCGGCCTTTGAATTGAATAAACTGAAGACTTTATTTACTGGACTGGATAATATTGAGAATTGAGAATAGGGAAGACTTGGCTTCGGCCTTTGAATTAAATAAACTGAAGACATTATTAACTGGACTGGACAAAATTAAGAATCAAGAATAAAGAAGACGATGGCTGTATGGGCTTTGTTCCCTTTGCCTTTCCGTGTCTGACGGAAAAAGGAAAAAAAATCGTTCTACTTCGTTTCTACTTCTAGTTTACTTGTACATAGTCTCTATAATCTGTGTTCTAGTTTAGTTCTCTGAGTAGTCTGTGGTTGTAGTTTCTGGTCAGCAGTCAGCAAGACATAACATCTTTGTTGTGTATATTCCATTAGCTTTGAGGACAATTTAATATAGTTCTAGTTTCTTTTTTAAAGATGTTTAAAAGTAATAAAACAGTGATAACATGTGCTTTATTAGCCTTCACTGCAGTTGTAGTATTGGGACAGTCACACACGCATGACGATCATTCACATGACGAGCCGCCGTCGTTCAAATATTCGAAAGCTGCCAACGAACAACGTAAAGCAGAACAAAAAAAGATAACAGAAACCGACTATGATTTGTACGTGAGCGCGCTGAGTTCAACAGTGTTTATAAGCATAGTACCGTTCCTTATTCTTTTCTTCATTCCTATCGATGGTTCTGTGGAAAAACAACCATTGTTGAAAATTTTACTGTCATTCGCTTCGGGAGGGCTCCTCGGAGATGCTTTCCTGCATCTAATACCACATGCGTTAGCAGCAAGCGGTGGAGACGGAGGGCACAGTCACAGCCACAGCCACTCGGGCGAGGGCGAGCACGCGCCTCATGACACCTCCGTGGGTCTCGGCGTGCTCGGCGGCATCATCGTATTCCTGGTCGTCGAGAAAACTGTGCGACTGTTCAGCGGAGGACATGGTCATTCTCATGCAGGAGACAAGAAAAAAAATGATGACAAAAAGAAGAAGGGAAACAAGGACAAGAAAGAAGACATTAAAATCACTGGCTACCTCAATCTTGCTGCCGACTTTACCCACAACTTCACTGACGGTTTAGCTATTGGAGCATCATACATTGCTGGAAAAAATATTGGATACATCACCACCATTACAATTTTGCTTCATGAAATTCCACATGAGATTGGAGATTTCGCTATCCTTGTCCAGTCCGGGTGCTCCCGAAGAAAGGCAATGATGCTGCAGCTCCTGACTGCCTTTGGTGCCATATCTGGGACTGTTATGTCAATTTATCTGCAAGGCTATGAAGACAGTGTGGTATCCAAGCTAGTGCTCCCTTTCACTGCTGGTGGTTTCATTTACATTGCCACTGTATCGGTCATTCCAGAATTATTAGAGGGGGCTAACAAGTTGTCTCAGTCTATAAAAGAAATCATAGCGCTCCTAGCTGGGGTGTACATGATGGTACTTATTGCACAATATGAGTAGTAATAAGACTTAATGTGTAGTTCAATGTAAATAATCAAATAAGAATTTTATGTTGTACACTGTCATTAAACTATCAAACATCACAACTTTATTATATTTTTATTTCCCTGCTACAAGATTTAATAGTTAATATCCTGATACAATAATTTTCATTCCAGTCATGAAATACCTAGTTAAACACATTCACAACTTAATTAAACTAAATATTGGGCACCCTGCCGAGAGGTCCAGGTTTGGTAGGTATTAAATTTTTTAAGTTAGTTTTAGTTGTAGTGTTGTCCATTGTACATTTGTTTTAAATAAATTAATATATTTATCAATTAAATATTGGCATTTAGTCATCTTCTTTTGTATGTTTAATCTTCAGGTCTGAGAGACTTAAGCTCAAGAACAGAAATAATAAGAATAGGATGGGTGTTCATTGATTGTTGAATTCAATAACAGCCTTTGATATTCTCAACTAACCCAAGCTCCTATTATAATAGTAATAATAGGATCCTGATATAATAATGAATCATAACCATATTATTTTTCTTTTATTGATGCTTGCATCAGCATGGGCCACTTGGTGTTAGATTGGATTATATAGGTTGGAATTTTGAATAGGTAAGTTAAAATATTCTTTATATCTAATAATATAAGGACCATTAGCATAATTATTTCATATTCTTTCTGAATTAATGTGATGAAATCATTTAAATAATGTTCTAAGTATCTTTAAGCCTTCATGATTCTGAGTAATAAAATAAGTAAAAACAAAGGTTTCAACTGCTGATAAGCATAATATGTATGTGCATGCATGCAGCTTTTAATGACAGTGTATTGCTGCCTTATCAACAAAAGGATATACATACATACAAGCCCAGTTAAGCACGTAGAAAGATTTTAACGCTTTTCCCCAGTGTTAGCAGTCCTGCTCCTAAGCAAAATATAGGCAATGTCGGGTCAACTTATATTGGTCTGTGAAATCTACAGACAGACATAAATATTTAAGATTTTGAGACTTGTGAGTGGTTGTACTATAAGAGCTACCTTCATACCAAATTTCAAGTTTCTAGGACAACTGGAAGTACCCTTTAGGTTTTTTGGATTTCGGCAATTTGTATGGAAATAGCCTTTTTAATGACTGTATATTTTGATTGCGTTGACTTAAAAGGTTGATTTTTTCACGGCTTCAAGGGACCGCAGGCTTGAGTACTTATTTGATATTAATTTCCGCATGCTACCTCCACGCGTTCCGGAGAAAAAGGGTCTTGACAGACAGACAACAAAGGGATCCTATAAGGGTTCCGTTTTTCCTTGTTGAGGTACGGAACCCTAAAAAAGAAATAATTGGACGGCAATGTTAAGTTCAGTAAGTCTGCCTAGACTTACTTGAGCTGAGCTAAACTGGATTAGACACTAAAATCACTAAATCAAGTGCTAATATTATGGTTACGTCAGACAATACATATACAGGGCAAATACAGGGTAATCAGAGAAGTCAGATCAGAACCTATGAGATAGGGAAATTTGTTTTTAGAAACCATGGCGTCGATTTTAGATTGAATAATGGCATTCAAAATATCAAATCATAGTGAAATAAACAGATCACTCACGTACTTACTTACCTATTTATTTATTTACGTGAGTAATTTATTTCACAGTGATCGAGTCTCACAGCAGTTTCAGGTTAAAAATGCCATCGTTTTATTTTACATGTTTCATAACCGGGAATCGAACCCAGTCAAAATCTCTGTAAGCAATGTCATAAATTTTGCAAGTTACTTAGCTTGTTATTGTTCTTGATTATGGAGTTAAAAAAAAATAATGCCATTTATAATAAATCTGAAATGGGTACCATGGTTCCTAAGAACAGATTTCTCTAATTTATAACTTCTCCCTACTGATTCTGTATATGTCAAGGTAACCCAGAGTTTAGCCAGGTTGGCATAAGTAGGCATAAAGCTGCTAAACCGCAGTCCCCCCCCCCCCCTTTAAGAAGTGCAAAATTCGAACTTCGAATCGTGCCGTCCATCTCAAGCTAAAATTATTTAACACGAGTGAGCGGGACACGATACGAACTTAAATTTTTGCACTTCATAGTCGGGGGTGCAGGTTCTAATGATGTCAACAAAATAAAAATATCAGATTTGATGAAAATTACATTTATTTTAGAATTTACTTCTTCTTAGACACACCAACAGTACGTCCTCTCCTGCCAGTAGTCTTAGTGTGCTGACCACGCACACGGAGGCCCCAGTAATGACGCATGCCCCTGTGGGCACGGATCTTCTTCAGTCTCTCCAAGTCATCACGAAGCTTTGAGTCCAAGTTGGAGGAGGTCAGCTGGCTGTACTTTCCGTCAACAATATCTTTCTGCCTGTTCAAAAACCAGTCAGGAATTTTGTACTGTCTTGGGTTAGACATGATAGTAATGATCTTCTCAACCTGCAAATCAACAAGTTACACATGTAAATAATATGGTTTTAAAAAATGTACTTATATATATTTATTAACTTGTTTGTTTTCAAATTTTTGACGAGACTTTGAACCTTCCTTACTCAAGGGACAAAGCAATAAAATGGTATATGCTAATTGTTTGTCTGATGTCTCTGTTGGCCAACAATTGACCTGCCCATTGTGGATGAAATGAACATCCAATTACTAATAATATAAAAGACGCTTAGTGACATCAGAACACTTAGACATGTTTCATATGAGTTAACAGCAGTATGGTTCAGGCTCACCTCCTCTTCGGTGCATTCACCAGCACGTTTGTCAAGGTCGATGTCGGCCTTCTTCAGGACAATGTTTGAGTATCTACGGCCGACTCCCTTGATGGCCGTCATGGCAAACATAACTTTACGTTTGCCATCAATATTCGTATTCATAATACGAAGAATATGTTGAAACTTGTCCGGAATTACGAGCGACTGTAACAATACATAATGTTATAGAACAGGTGAAATATAGAAAAACACATAAGCTTAGTCTTTTAATTAGAAGCACTGTTTAAAAATATATCATTTTCACTACACGATTATTTATATTTTTAAGGATTATGTACCATTTCGGCGAATTAAAACGGCCAACCGTCCGCTAGCACTCTATAACAACATGAAAAGAAAACGTCAGACAGAAAGAAATGTCAAAATTGGTCTGTCAAATCTGTTTTGAAAATGTTGTCGGCTTAAAATATCAATGGTCAATAAAATAACCATATACTGTCCAATTCCAACCTTTCAATCCAAAACATTTATGACGATATTTAAAATTTTCAAGTTAATAACGAGCCAGTCTAGCACGGTAAGGTATTTGTGTAGCGGTATTTTTATCCACAGTAGACTGTATCTAAGTACTGCATGGAAATAGTAAGTACTTCGTACAAAGTACTTTATGTAAGTTCCTTGGTCTACTACTCTAGCACGGTAATGCATCATGTAGATAATCATAGAGAGAATTTGGCGGGAAACCGGTGAAAGTGAATCGTGTCGTTAATTGAATTTTAGTTTCTGTGCTTAACGTTGTTTGGTGGATAATAAAGACAGTGTATTATACAACAAATTAACGTGACAGTGCCCAGCAAATGAGGAATTCAAGTGAAAACTCGTATTCCCTCTGTTTGTGACCCCCAAGTATTCGCCGGCTGCTGCTTGCCGTAGCTTGCCGTAAAGTACACTATCGCTTCGCTTTACGGAAGGCATGAGCAGCTGACAGGACGTGACTAGGACAGACTGACAACCCTGACGGTGACAGGACTTTAATAATACAGAAATTTACAAAACACATCAGACGTGGCTGTATGGACACAGTTCCATTGCCTATCCCTTATGCGATGAATTAAAAAAAAGTAGATAATCCTCGACCCATACTACGAAATTCGAAGTTCGTATCGTATCGTCCCGCTCACTCTCGTGTTAAATAATATTAGCTTGAGAGGAACGGCACGATACGAAGTTCGAATTTTGCACTTCGTAGTCGGGGGGCATGAGCCTATCATGATTATGAAATCATGATAGGGTTGTTTCCTATTAGTTTATATTATATTCTTTGCTATTAGTCAAATCAGTAACTTTTTAAGAAATGGCAAAACGATCCGTTAGTATGTGGTTAGTATTCATTTGGTATTCATACTAACACCTCAGCCTCACCTCATACTAATACTTCAGTTTGTATTGAATTAAGAAATAAGAACTATGACCTCACAAGTTTCAGTGATCAAACTGCCTCCTATTATTTGTAAAATATGCTTTATTTACATAATAAAAGCAATTTACAATGACATTAAATGTATGCTAAGACTGAATAAACTAAAACTTCAAACTAAATTAAATCTATATAAGAAAACGGCCAGCCCTTTGGTCACAAGTTGCATTAACTAAGCGCTTTTGCAACTCTGAAATAAGCTTGTAAGCGCCGGGACCCCATGGACCCAAGGTTTCAAACTCAATTTATTAGTTTTTGTTAAATGAAAAATCGTTTTAATTGCTGTATTAAATGTAGCATCGGTTTTTTATGAGTATTTTCGGAAGCTTGAGAAGCGAAAATGTAAAATGATTTTATTCTGACATCAGTAAACAACCCTATCTCTACTTTTGACAGTTCCTTAAGATACAATTAATTTAATTTAGCGTTAATTTTATCGTACGCTAATTATACGTTAATTTAAGCGTCATTAGCATGTAGGATGATGGGACAATCAGGGATATGAAGTATTAGTTTAGAAGTAATTTTATTTTGTTAAATATAATGTTAAAATTATATTTATTTTTACTTTTGGTCCAAAGCAAGTTTTCGTCAATTTTAGATCTCACGATAAAATATGTTGTGACAAAATATTTTGTTAACAGTAGACCCATAGAAGTTTAAATTACTCTACATTTTAGCGCGCTTCCTTAGAAAAAGGATTAGAACGCTAAAAAGGACAAAAGATACAAACACGTACATGTATATACATATTACATACAAAATATTTACGGTTGCCAGGTAATGAAAAATTACCATTAAGGTGCGTCGGGTAATTCCGAAAACGGGTATATTCAGAAACTTCAAACAATCTAAGTAACGGTAGCGATATATTTCTGTTTTCATCATTAGTCTAGAGGCCAGCTTTATTGTGCTCGCCGCATCAGTCATCACGAGCCGCTATTGTCGACCTGACGTGCATAGCGTCGATTTATCTCAAACAAGTGCTTTTCACGCCAATTTCGGTGATTCGTAATAACCCCAACAACTTTTTCTCGGAATTTTGTTGGGTTATTTGAACAGTTGTTTCTTTTTTCGACAAATTGACGTTTTTTATGAATAGCTAAGAGGAACAAATCGTCCTAGCTGTGATTTAAAAAAAAAACGGAATTTTCTGATATACACTCAATTTGCAATAACCCCACTTGACTTATTCATAGTAATTAGCAGCGGTTCTCAATCTGTAAAAAAATTAACACTACAATTTAGATGTGAATATAAGAATCCTTAATTACGAGGGCTGTTTGATAAGTACCCGTTTATGAAAAAAAAAGTTTTTTTTTGTATATATGCATTTATTTTTCTACGTAGTCACCTTTTAACTCAATACATTTGTTCCACCTATACTCAAGCTTCAATAAACCATCCAAAAAGTATGATTTTGGAAAGTCATTAAAATAGGCCTCTGTGGCGGCAATGACTTCGTCATTTGATCCAAATCGCTTGCCACCGAGCCATTTTTTTAGGTTGGGAAACAAAAAGAAATCGCATGGGGCCAAATCTGGAAAATACGGGGGGTGAGACAATAGTTCGTAGCGTAACTGTGCTAATTTAGGCGTCACAACTCTGGACGAATGAGCCGGGGCGTTGTCGTGATGAAACAGTACTTTTTTTCTTTTTTGGGGTCGTTTGTCCTTCAACACGGCGTCAAATTCATCCAATAAATTGGCAAAGTACTGCCCTGTTATTGTTTTTCCCTTTTCTAAATGGTCAATATGTATAATACACTGCGAATCCCAAAAAACGGTCGCCATGACCTTTCCAGTCGATGGGACGGTTTTTGCCTTTGGAGCAGGTTCACCCGGTAAAATCCACTGCTTCGACTGCTGTTTCATTTCCGGGGTGTAGTGGTGGACCCACGTTTCTTCCACGGTCACTATACGACGCAGAAACTCCTTCGGGTTACGTTTGAACACGGTCAAACACTGCTCCGAAGTAGTCAGTTGGTTCCGTTTTTGCTCCTCCGTGAGTAAACGCGGCACCCACCTCGCCGATACTTTCTTCATACCCAATTTTTCTTCTAATATGTGTTGTACCCTCTCGATTGAAACGTTTACAGCATCAACGATTTCTCGAAGTTTAATTCGGCGGTCGGCTATAACGATATTTGAAATTTTCTTTACCATATCGTCTGTAGTCACCTCAACTGGCCGGCCTGGGCGATCCTCATCAAAGACGGTTGTTCTCCCCCGCTTAAACTCGTTATACCAATATCTGACGGTTGTCATAGAAGGAGCACATTCATGGTAAACCGCTTGCATTCTTACTTTTATTTCATCACATGTTTTTCCTTCCAAAAATAAGAATCTAATTACAGACCGATACTGTTCTTTCTCCATTTTAACAATTTTAAGTTCACGCCTTCACTGAATCGTTGTAAAATGAGAAAAAAAAAACAAAAGAATGCCATTTTTTTTTTAATTTTCCCGCCTCTGAAAAATGCCTTAAAAATGTGGTATACTTATTTGCGGCCAGTGATATTAATATATTTAGAAAACGGGTACTTATCAAAGAGCCCTCGTACAATAAAATTAAAGATAGACTAGTGTAGTTGCGCATGGAATGGTAAAGTCAGTAGCGCATTGTATTTCATTACATACCTACTTAAACAATTTTTGAGTTCCATAATATATCATATCATCATGTCATAATTATTCCTCATACCAGCTTCGTTATATGCAGTTCTCTCGGTTTTAATAAACTTTACAAAGAAAATAATTTAGGCATCATTGCACATTATGATAATGAAAGTTTGAGAACCGCTGATCCTTCCTGGGGTAATTCCGATCTAACAAAGCTGTATGTAATGAAATTAGCGGTTCCAGTGAATAAAGTAAACATATGTTGCGTGAGGGGTAAAGAAGGACAAGAAATAACTGCGAAAATTCAGTCAAAGTATAATAATTTCGGAATTACCCGAAGGTAGTTCGTAATTTCCCCAATGCCAAAAAAATACGACTCAATACTTTAAGAGCTTCATTTTAAAAACCCTACTATATATTCTGGATTCCATTACATATTTATGATAGGTCTGTTCATTAAGTAAACAGAGGTAAAACAACAACGGCAGTAGATACAAAACTTCTTTGAATAAAAAATCTAAATATAGACTTCTAGTCAACTCGCATAAATTTCTGGCCCAATGCACCTTACCAAGAAACTTAAACCCATTATGGAGCTTGCACGGCGAACTAAAAATTGAAGACCAAATATTTGACCTTGAATGACGTCACTGTTGTTCGCTGTCTCTTTCATTAGGGTGACAATACATTTGTTGAGAATGTGGATATAGGTAGGAATGAATATAGCCAAAATTAAAAAAACCATCCCAATACAAAATAAACTCGCGCTCGCGCTCCGAGGATTCAGTACATAACACATTTATTTACTTAATGAACGGATACTAACCAAAAACAGCATGCTTATTGTCTAACGCGCTCGCAATCGCCATCGTGTTCAGTGTAGGCTAAACAGCTACGTAGCTGGTAGCTGTCACAGTCGTACAAAAACTGCCATTTTAATCCGATGACGAGTGTCAAAATAGTTACGCAATTACCCTGCGGCTTTAACAGAACGGACAATTGTGGCTGAAAGAGAAACTTATCTTTACCGTTTCTGAGTGTTAAGTTGGATTACCTAATATTACAGTCGGACCAAACACCGCGATATATTACGAGACCTCTTTCATACAAGTAAGGACGAATATTACAACCGATACCATGTATGTGTATTGGCAGCTCTTTTATATAGTACAAGGGATCCGTTTCGTCCTTTTGAGGTACGGAATCAAACAAATATAAATTAATAAAACTACAGATGTTAACATTTTTTAATAGGTTTCACTGATGCCAAAAATCAATCAACAAATATTTTTTACAGGGTTCAACAAATAGGGCCTATGTTGCCTTTCGAATCATCGTAGGTTATAATTATATTATATATTTCGACCGCAGTAGAGCAATCGGTGGAATATAATTTCTCCTTTTCATAACCCCACAAAAAAAGTATGGCGGTGTGAGTTCTGAAGAACGTGCAAGCCACGGCACCGGTCCTCTGCGGAGGATACATCCTCGCGGGAAGCGAGCGTTAAGGTGTTGCAGTAGGTATTTCAGGAGCAAAATGCGCCGACGCTTCGTCGTGTTGGAAATATGCCCCTCTCTCACTGCAAACCTTTTTAGGATAAAATGGTTAAATTATTCTTAAATTAGGTACAAATTATGATCAGTTATTAAGTTGAGACTTGGACTGCAGTAGTACAAAGAAGGAATATCGCTGCTAAGTGGAACCGTTGGGGGAGCTAATTTATTTAGAAAATCATTAGTCCATGCTAGAGTAGAAGCATGGCTAGAAGGAGGGGCCATGCCCTTACGGAATTTGCGTATATTTTGCCAAACAATTGAAGGAGGAGTGAGAGGGGACACAGATTCGCAAAATGAGTTCCAACCGTTCATTTTTTTAAAAGATAAAAGTTTTCTACACTTAGCTCTAGCCTTTTTAAAAGAAATCTAGTTTTCAATGTTAAAATCGGCCGCATATTTCTTTTCTGCTATAATACGGTCTCTTACGGCTGCTGAGCATTCCGCGTCCCACCACGGCTGGGAGGGAACCCGGCGCATATTAGTTTTTTTTCAGGGGAATGGACTCTTCAGCGGCTTCGTGAATTAAATCTACGAGGCTGTCGTGAGCAGCTTGTAAACTGGTAGCTGGATTAGATAAAAGAATTTCAACCTTTTTATCGAGAGAAGAAGAGTAGCTATCCCAGTCAGCTCCAGACAAACGGTATTTCTGCAAAGGAGGGAGAGGGGTCGGGGGGCAATATCTCTGTGGGAAGGAAATTATTATAGGGAAGTGGTCACTATTATGCGAATTAGATGAAATATTCCACAAAAATTCAGACGCAAGCTCCGATGAGCATACAGAGATATCCACCGCCGATACATTTTGATTAGGAGCCGTACGTCTGGTAGGTCTACCATCGTTTATACAACAAAGATTTAGATCATAAAAAATGACCAGCAACTTTCTACCATTATTGTCAGATATGGCCGAACCCCAAGATGTATCGTGGCAATTTAGATCACCCATAATAATTACGGGTTTGGGAATGTTTTTTAAAATAGAGTAAAGTTCAGATAAAACTGAGTGTGAGGGGTGAGGGATATAAATAGAAATGAATGAAACGTTGAAAATGTTAGCCGCTACAATAAACAGATTACTGGAATGAGCTGGTATTTGGATTTTTACAAACGGAATATTTCTTTTAATGATTAGAGCAGACCCATCCCAACCATCAGCTCTATCATCACGTAAAGTTATGTAACCAGATATATTAAAAGATGACTGTGATTTTAGCCATGTTTCAGCAATTGCAAACACTATATATAGGACTATATTTTTGACAAAAATAGGTAAATTCAAATTTTTTGTTTAAAATACTACGCGCATTCCACTGAATAGCCGTATACATTTTGGAGTTTTTTGTTTATAATATTACAAAGGGATTCAATTTTTGTGGCAACGTTGGACGGTATATTATCAAGACTTAGGAGCATAATGAGCGTACCTAATAATGAGTCTAAAACATTATAATTCAATTGGTCTCCCCTATAGATGGATCTCTGAGTGTTGGATTCCCTAGTTAGGGGCGTTACTACGCGATCTTCCTCTTCGTTATTGTTTGCGTACTGCAGAGCACACCCATTTTGTGGTGGCGGAATATTATAACTATTCACTAAAGCTTGATGAGCTCTTCTATCATAACCCTCGGGAAGAGGAGAGCGAGGCTTGCGGAGTATAGTTACTGTTTTCTTATATGACTGGGTTGCTTGGGATTGAGTGCCCCTGGTGATATCCGCAAGGGAACGCCTGACTAATGGAAACTTTTGAGAAGCCTCTCCAAACGAGATCGCATCTTCTGACATCGTCAGTTTGATTTTTTGCTGACGCTCAAACTCTGGACACACTTTGTCCGTGGCAGAGTGTGCTCCAGAACAGTGGAGACACGACACATTTTCGGCCTGAACTTTGCACTCCTTTCCCGAGTGGGGTTGAGCGCACTTTGAGCACCGGGGTTGAGACCTACACTAAGACTGAACGTGCCCATAACGACAACATTGGAAACTCTGAATGACCGGGTAGTTGTACTGTGATATCGTAATCAAATTAATCATGTTTGAATAAAACGTCAAAGCGACATAAGAAAAGCTGTCAGATAAAAATTCAAATGGTCCGAAACCGTAGTATGACATTCCATGTTGTGTATTTCAGTGACTTTTAAACTACGTTTGTTCATTGAAATAATTTGATTAACTTAATATTTAATACATTTAAATGTCTAACCAGCTTTTGCTTCGTAAGTGTTCATTTATTATATTTTTATTTTGTAGCAAAGGTATGACTGAGAGTTACGTTAAAATAAGAATATACACCACAGCTGTAATTAGGACTCCCAGCAGACCGACCACAGGTTAAGTAAAAAATATTACGAGCTCGCGTCTTCGATATGTCTTCGTCACAACGATTAAGGTTAAGATAAAGCTAAATGAAAAAAATGCAATAACTTATTAATATTATCATTAGAATAAAATCTGATGATTGGAAATTGTTAAGAAAACCTATTCCTCGAAACGGTTTTTGAATTAGCATAGGTTGTCAAAAACTGGTACATCCCCAATGCGTAACTATTTTGACACTCGTCATCGAATTAAAATGTCAGTTTTTGTATGATTGTGTCAGCTACCAGCTACGTAGCTGTTTAGCCTACACTGAACACGATGGTGGTTGCGAGCGCGTTAGACAATAAGCATGCTGTTTTTGGTTAGTCTCCGATCATTAATTAAATAAATGTGTTATGTACTGAATCCTCGGTGCGCGAGCGCGAGTTCATTTTGTATTGGGCTGCTTTTTTTTTAATTTTGGCTATATTCATTCCTACCTATATCCACATTCTCAGCAAATGTATTGTCACCCTAATGAAAGAACAACAGTGACGTCATTCAAGGTCGAATATTTGGTCTTCAATTTTTTGTTCGCCGTGCAAGCTCCGTTATGGGTATAAGCTTCTTGACGACGACTAATATCAATGGCTTCATGTGCTTTCCGCTAAACTCCACTTATATGTATACATGAGTGATCCGTTTTATTCACTGATAGTCTCACGGTAGTTTCATGTTAAAAGTACCTACTTCTGAGTTGAAACAAACTAAATTACCTGACTACATATTACCTTGTATTATTTGTAAGAGTATTATTTATTACGTAGGTAAGTCAAACCATAAATATTTACTTGAAACATATATTATGTGAAAAATTTCTAAATAACCCAATTGATTCTTCCCTTAGCTTCGATCCAGATTTTTAGACAGATTTATGTCAGCGGGAAGTCTAATATACTACGAATTACCCTAATGTCTGCTACATTTCTATCTAGAAACTAGAATATTTGAGCTTTTACCAAGCTTTTACCTTTTAGCTTTGGGCCATACGATGAGGGACAAAAAAAAAACTTTGTCTCTTTTCGCCACGAATAACGTGCATTAAGCCGTCCTTTTTGTGTGTGAGTGAATAAGAAATGTCTAGCCGTCTATCTCTTTCTGTCTACCACGGCTGATTATTCTTTTCAAATGCATAGCAAATGCAAGCAAAAATTTAATGATGTTTTTGTTTCTACTTTCCCGCTTCCTCACAAAATTGGTTTAATTGTAAATTCAAAATATTTTTTAAAGTAGAAAAAAAAATCTACAGTTACATGTTGCAAGTTTGAATCTTTTTTCAATCGAGCAACATCTAGAAGTGAGTGTTCGCTCGTCGTGTGCCGGTTTCTTCAGAATTTGGGCTACCATATTTATCTTTACCTTGAATTTAAGTTAAAACAGTAATACGATGCATACCGAGCCGATAATAACACTTATACAGATATTGGAAAAGACAATATCCCCTGGTAAGTAATCATATTTCATAAGTTTAAAGGAGCATGGCGTTTCTTCGTAATGTCAACCGACTGTTATCGCCTAATTTTGCCTGGCACACAATGAACACAACCATTACCGATATCTGATACTATATTATTGAAATTACCGTCCTCTAGTGTTAATGCTTCTATGATGTTCCTATTACGCGTAAATATTTATGAAGTCGAGCATGGAAATTTCTAGTTCATAAATTTCTTGTCGTGTAGCAAAAGGCAACATGCTGTTTGTGTCCAGCTATCGAGTGTTAATGCATTATACGAGTTAATGCTAAAAGTACTGATGTCATAAAACTGTTTTTTATAAATGCAGATAATCAGTTGATTTGATAACCTTACAAGATAAGCAGGGTGAGTTTACTTAGGGAACAGGGAACCATAAAAAGTCATTATTACTGTGCGCCTTTTAACTCTTTACCTACGGGGCCTTGCACGCCACCGTTACTCCTCAATACGGGCATGTTTTGGGGGATGGAAAATGTCACTATACAATATGGCCGTTATTACCAAGTACAAGGACTACTTTTGTTTATAAAAATATCTCTTCCTGGAACCTTGCCTTGCCACCCGTATTGCAGCGGTGTTGCCTTAGTGGCAACTCTGGTTGACACCTGTAGGCAAAGGGTTAATTTATAACATGTAAGCTTTACCTTTCACCATAGTCTTCATATTGTCATATTGTATGACAAGGTCAAAAGCAAGGATATAAATTCAAAGTTGTTCACCTTTTTTCATAGTTACTAAGTCTTATGACAATATTCTTTATTTCAATTTGCAAATTTCAGACAGAAATGAGTTGGAAGCAGCAGAAAAATACCTTGACCATGCAGCTGCCACAAACTTCACCACATTCATCAAAATGCTGTCTGATGTGCTGGCACAGGGCGGCAACAGCCAGGTGGCCCGGATGGCTGCAGGACTGCAGCTCAAGAACCACCTCACCTCTAAAGATATCTCACTGAAACAGCAGTACCAACAGCGGTGGCTTGCTCTACCAGAGGAAACAAGACTTTACATTAAGAAAAATGTAAGAGGATATTTAAAACATGACTCCTAACAGCACCTTAACAGGCTTTTTTTTTTCAATATTTCTACAATTCTTAATTACCAGCCATAGCTTAACTAGAGTACAGGAATAATGATAGTTGTTGATTTTTGATCACCCTGACCATGGATTTTTGTAAGAAGCTAGTGCTATTTATTATACAATTCTTTATTACTAAAGCTACAGAAACTTGAGAGGCTACAAAAATGTAAAGAATTGGCCAATGTAAAGAATTATACATATAAAAAGAATATACAATACAATGAAGTAACTCTTTTTTTGAAGACCACTTGGGTATGTAGAAAAAAAAAAAAGGTATTTACCTATCTACATAAAAGATTATGCATATGCATAATAATTGAGTTTATTTCTATTTTTTTAGATTTCAACAAGATTCATATAGACATTGATATTAGAAATTAAACATAGTAATACAATAACTAACAGAATTATCACCAGCCTTGTTTTACATCCCGCTGCTGCATGCTGGGCACAGGCCTCGGTTGGTCTATGAAGCTCTTTGTTGTCCATTATGTAAATTGTTAAATATTTAAAAAGTCCAAAACATAGTTTACCTAATGTCTACCATAAAACTGAACACCTAAATAGCATAACATCCAAAACATGTAATGTCACATAGTATGTCACAATGTAAAGATATTGAGTACCATAAAACTTGGATTGTTAATATTACTGGCCACTTTTTTACCCTCTGACTTTGGACGTTTTGCTTTTTGGTCATTATGCTACTTGGAGTAGGTAACTGCTTTAGATAAGATTTGTCAATTTGCTATTCCTGGTATCATCTTTTGTGACATTATGCCACACAGACTTATTGCTATTTTGATGGGGTCTAATTAAGGAATTATTATTATTATTAGAATTATTAGAAAAATTAAGGATATTATGTTAATTGGGCAAAATGCTAATTGACACCTAACATTTTGCTTCTTGGTTAATACGCGTCGCGGGACATTTTGCTACATAGATTTGGTACTAACCCACTAAGAATGCATATTTTATTCAGCATTATAGTTTATCACTGTGTCATTGTTTTTGTATAATATAGAAGAAATATGTGTTCTAATCTAAAGTAATACCTACTTTAATATGTTTTATTTCCAGTCTAGTTTAAAACAATTCACTACAGCTGGCATGAAGGGATTTTTCTTTTACCAGAAGCAGCCTTAGTTTCATAATTTGGGGCTACCTTAATTTTTTTTAAATCTTAAACCATGTCTCCATCTCATGTGGCAAATATTGTATCTATCTATGTCTCCCTAAGCTACATAATGTTTCGGCTGCCGCACGCGGCAGACATGTCTTGTGCTTATTTTAATATTTTCACTAAATGTGAACAATATTTGTGCACAGATCTTAACAGCAGTGGGCACGGAAGACACCCGGCCGAGCTCAGCAGCGCAGTGCGTGGCGTACGTGGCGGTGGCGGAGCTACCGGTCGGCCAGTGGGGCGACCTTATACCCGTCCTCGTAGAAAACGTGGTAAATGCCCAGTCCACTGAACTTAAAAAAGAAGCAACCCTTGAAGCTATTGGTAAGTTGATGATTATTGATTAGTAATAAAGACCCGTCACAAATCAAAAATTTCATAAGCCAGTAACACATGACTGACGACGATTTTCACATTCGAATTTCAAGAACTGTTTCCACGGAATAGTGCTTTTGTGCGAAGATTTCGAATGATAAAGAAAGTCTTTCCAAGTTGATGAGGTGAAAAACATTAATTCTTAAGTATGAGATAGGTGCTATTTTTTATTATATCTTAATATACGTCTACACTTCTATCCTTTTACACTCCTATCTTCTGTCCTTCTATAATGTACCTACACTGGATAAGGCGGGACTTTCGAAATTCCACCCCTATGGGGGTGGAAGTTTGTATAGAAAAACGTTTTTTAAGTTTTAAGAAAATTTTTCAAGACAATAAATGAACATGTGTTTCACCATTTTTGAAAGGGGGTGAAAAGAAGATTGGAAGTTTGTATGGAAAAGATGATTTTTTTTCAAGCTGTGACTATGTAACTTAGTCCAGTATATTTGTAAAGATAAATAAGTAAACATTTGTTTCACCGTTTTTGAAAATTTAATTAAGGGGGTTATGTGGAGGCTGGAAGTTTGTATGAGAAAAACTCTTTTGCAGAGTGGGATTTTATTTATTGCACGCAAGATTGCCCCTTATTGTCATTGCGTCAGGATTATAGATTAAAATAATATAACAACAGAAAACACTGCAACAGTGCGATATTTTTGCTTTGTTTTTCGTTATCTATAATAATATAGCTATTGATTGAAGCTCTAAAACATGTTTCAATCCATTTTATATTCTCTAGGTTATATTTGTCAAGAAATTGATGCTGAGGTGCTCACTGAGCAGAGTAACCCGATCCTCACGGCGATCATCCACGGCATGCGCTCTACGGAACCCAGCAACCATGTCCGGTTAGCAGCCACTCAAGCTCTGCTCAACTCTCTAGAGTTCACCAAAGCAAATTTCGACAAGGAAAATGAACGTAACTTCATCATGGAAGTTGTCTGTGAAGCTACACAATCAACTGATATGAGAATAAGTGTTGCTGCTCTCCAGTGCTTAGTAAGATTTTTTCAAGCAACAAGCATTTTTTCCTTTGTTGTTTTAAGAAATAAGCTATAAAAGGTATCTGTAATTTTAGGTCAAAATTCTATCCCTCTACTATCAATACATGGAACCGTACATGGGACAGGCCTTGTTTCCCATAACTTTAGAAGCGATGAAATCTGATATTGATGAAATATCTCTACAAGGCATTGAGTTCTGGTCTAACGTCAGTGATGAAGAAATCGATCTCGCCATTGAAGAAGCAGAAGCTGGAGATGCCGGTAAATAGTATATATTATACAATATGGTTTCTGTGCTTTTAACATGAAATCATAGTGAAATAAAAACGGATCACTCGCGTATATAAGTCGAGTTTGGCCGACATGTTTCGGACTAAACTCGACTTATATACGTGAGTGATCCGTTTTTATTTCACTTTGTTTCTGTGCTTCTATAATTTACTGGCTAAAATATGTAGTTACTAATAGTTTATTTATTGTATAGGCCGTCCACCTGCGCGTACGTCCAGATTTTATGCGAGAGGTGCTCTACAATATCTGGCACCTGTCCTGATGCAGAAACTGACCAAGCAAGATGACTCAGATGATGAATTGGAATGGAACCCTTCAAAGGCGGCGTCTGTTTGCCTCATGCTTCTTTCAAACTGCTGTGAAGATGAGATTGTTCCTCATGTCTTACCCTTCATTAACCTTAACATCAAGAATGAAAACTGGCGGTACAGAGAAGCCGCTCTTATGGCCTTTGGCTCCATATTAGGCGGTCTAGAAGCAAATACACTCAAACCACTAGTTGAAAAGGCAATGCCGACCCTTATTGAAGCCATGTACGACTCGAGTGTCGCCGTACGGGATACAGCGGCATGGACCTTCGGAAGGATTTGCGAAATCGTGCCTGAGGCAGCTATCAATGAAACTTACTTGAATCCCTTGTTGGAGAGTCTCGTCAATGGACTAAAGGCCGAGCCCCGCGTCGCGGCAAACGTTTGCTGGGCGTTCACCGGTTTGGCCGAAGCAGCTTACGAGAACGCCGACTGTGGCGACTCCAACCAGCCCAAAACTTACTGTATGTCCAACTATTTCGATTTCATTATTCAACGTCTACTCGAGACCACGGACCGACAAGATGCCGCGCAGCACAATTTAAGGTCGGCAGCTTACGAGGCCCTAATGGAGATGGTTAAGAATTCTCCCTCGGACTGCTATGTCACCGTGCAAAAGACCACCATGGTAATCCTGGAGCGTCTGCAGCAAGTACTTCAGATGGAGAACCATATTTCGAGCCAGGCGGACCGGTCGCAGTTCAACGACCTGCAGAGCCTGCTGTGCGCCACGCTGCAGTCCGTGCTCCGCAAGGTGACGCCGGAGGACGCGCCGCAGATCTCGGACGCGATCATGACGGCGCTGCTGACCATGTTCGCCAGCAACGCCGGCAAGGCGGGCGGCGTGCAGGAGGACGCGCTCATGGCCGTGTCCACGCTCGTCGAGGTGCTCGGCGAGGGCTTCCTGAAGTACATGGACGCCTTCAAGAGATACCTCTATGTTGGCCTCAAGAACCATCAAGAAAATCAGGTCTGCATAGCAGCGGTGGGATTGACCGGTGATATTTGTAGAGTACTGAAAAGTAAGGTAAGTTTGTCAGTGAAGCTTAACATTGCATCTTGATTCCTCTGTTTTTGGTTGTTCTCCATCCAATTGATTCAACAGACTTCAAAAAGGAGAAGGTTTTCTGTTAGTCGGTTTTTTGTGTTTAAATTACTAAGACCGCTGGAATGATTTGGGAAATTCTTGTTTCGTTTCAAAGGGAAATCTAAGGAATTCTTTCTTCAAATATATAGGCACAGCTATCGCGATGTAGGTAATAGTAACTCTTATATTTGCTCTTGCACCATTAGCTCAAGTGGAGCTCGCAAGCGGCCACCAGAACTCCTTTTTTTTACATGAAATTGGGAAATAAAAACGTTTTAACAAAAAAGTAAAATTGCCTTAAATTTTTTTTATTATTTGAAGGTGGCTTTGATTTTTTATTGTTATTACCGTCATGTTGCAGGCGATACCCTATTGCGATGAAATCATCCTACTCCTGCTGGAGAACCTTGGAGATCCCTCAATCCATCGTTCAGTGAAGCCGCAGATCTTGTCCGTGTTTGGGGATATCGCTTTGAGCATTGGACCGGATTTTGCCAAATACTTCGACGTGGTAATGCAAATGTTGCTGCAGGTAATTTTACTTCTCAAATTATTTTCGCCTTTGTACTTATCACGAGACAACAACCTTGAATTTGTCTTATTACCATTTTTATGGGCCCCATTACACTTGAGATTTGCAAAATCGATTTAATGGTTGTTTTCGTTTGTTATTTCAGGCCAGCAATGCTCAAGTAGATCGTAACGACTTCGCCATGGTGGAGTACTTGGGAGAGCTGCGCGAGAGCGTACTCGAGGCGTACACTGGCATTATCCAGGGCCTGAAGGGCGCCGATGGCGAGGTATGTTTACTAACTCACTGCTGTTACGCAACCATTGTTTTAATTTATTAATTACTTGAAGTTGTTGACGGTCTGTAGACAACAGAAGAAAATTGTCATTCGGCACCGCACAAGTCAGTATTTTGAGCGTTTTCTATGAAGCGCTAAGTAGTTTGTTTTAAAAAATAACTACTTTTACACATATTGACACCATCAACATAACCTACAATAACCTATTGTAATTGTTGTACCTACTTACATACTTTGATCGCAAATCACCTCTTAAATTAACATGGGTCTAAACATGCGGGCTAGTCCCACTCTTCATCGCCACTTCGTGTCACTTTGTTACTCTTCTCACCATGAGGATCATTATTAAATCACCATTCTTAAGCGGCTTCTAAATGGGCAACGTTTGTCTGCAATAATGTGGGCTTCAACCATTCTGCCGTCATACGAAAAAACCGGCCAAGTGCGAGTCGGACTCGCGCACGAGGGTTCCGTAGAAAGATTTTTTAAGAAGTCCAGTGTTAGCAGAGCCCTGCTCCTAAGCAAAGTGTACGCAGTGTGGGGTCAACTTATATTGGTCTGCGAAATCTACAAACAGACATAAAAATTTAAGATTTTGAGACTTTTTGGAGTGGACATAAGAGCTACCTTCATACCAAATTTCAAGTTTCTAGGACAACTGGAAGTACCCTTTAGGTTTTCTCAGTACAGCGATTTGTATGGAAACCACCTTTTTAATGACTGTATTTTTTGATTGCGTTCACTTGGAAGGTTGATTTTTTCACAGCTTCAAGGGACCGCAGGCTTGAGTATTTGATATTAATTTCAGCGTGCTACCTCCACGCCTTCCAGAGAAAAAGGGTCTTGACAGACAGACAGACAGACGGACAATAAAGTGATCCTCCTATAAGGGTTCCGTTTTTTCCTTGTGAGTTACGGAACCCTAAAAAGACGCATCTAGCATTTTTTTACGAAATTGACTAATTAATACTAGTAGATTCGCCTTTTTTTCTCGATTCCGAATATACCTATAGATAACTCAATTTCGAAAAAAAATGCTAGGTGCGTCTTTTTTTCGTATGACGCCAGTATTGCTGTCTGACTCTTATTATGAAAATAGACAAAGACTCCTATAATAATATCATGGGACAATTTACACCAATTGACCTAGCCCCAAACTAGGCAAAGTCTGTACTATGGATACTAGACAACGGATAAACATACTTATATAAACACCTAAGACCCAAGAACAAACATCCATATTAATTAAGGTGCGTACGAATCAGAGGCAGCCTCAGGGTGAGGCACGCACGGCTCGCCCATTTGCTCAAATTCATACGTGCCTCGCGCACTGTGCGCGAGCATTTTAGAGCGAGGCGCCGAGAGTCGGTTTTTTGACCCTTCTCAAAGGTGCCTCGGTGTGCGTGCCTCGCCTAGTATGGACGCTGACACTAGAAAACTTGTCGCGAGGCACGTTCTGAGGCTAAATCACGTAGTGTCTCGACCTGAGCGACTCTAATTCATACTCACCTTTACACAAACATTTGCCTCGACCGGGGTTCGAACCTGGGACCTCAAGCTTCATAGTCAGGGTCTACTGGGCTGTCCAGTCGTCATAGCTGCCTGCCACATATTGCAGCAAAAATATAGCCCGTTTAGAAGCCCCATTATGTTCGGGTGTCACAAATCACCAGTGTATTACAATTGATCGACGGCATGCGCCCTCGCGTCAGGTGCGCGCGGACGTGGGCCTGGTGGAGCCGCACGTGGCGGCGATCGTGAACTTCATGATGGTGGTGGCGTGCGAGCCGGAGCGCACGGACGGGCACATGTCTGTGGTGGCGGGGCTGGCGGGCGACCTGTGCGCGGTGTTCGGCGCGCGCGTGCTGCCGCTGCTGGAGCAGCGCCCGCTGCTGGACCTGCTGCAGGCCGCGCGCCGCTCGCGCACGCCGCGCACCAAGACGCTCGCCAACTGGGCCACCAAGGAGATCCGCAAGCTCAAGCAGCTCGCGCCGCCCGCTAGCTGGTAACACTGCTTTCTTTTCTATTTTTCGTTGTCTATGACCCGTTTTAAATCTTATAAAAAAAATAATTGTGTACCTGCCCTACACGTAAAGTGGAGAATGTTTTTTTGTGTGGGATATCGTTGGATCTAAGTAGGTATTTTAAAAATATCGGGGATGGTCGAAGATCATTTTTCGATTGAGTTATTCCTTTGCGAAATACAGGGTGTTTGGTATAAGGATGTAGCAACTTTAGGAGGTGATACAGGGGACTATTAGGAATAGTTTGAAGCCTCTTATATGTCTTAGTCCAATATGTGATAGTTTTTTTTTAAATCGAGTTTTTCTGATTTTTTTACTTGGTACAAAAGTTGACATAAAAAATTAAATTCTAAACACACTGTGCAAGTAATCAAATTAATTTCTTTATAATTTTCACCGCAATTAATTGGTTAACCAAACGCAAAAAAATCAGCCTCCCAATGGCTACACGTTTTTTTTATTATGGAATTCGATCGACCATGAGTGGTTTCCGAATAAAAAACTATTGGGCTGTGAAAAGTGTGTATCGGGCAAAAGTGTCTATTTGTTTTTTTTTTATTTAGAGAACATAAATTGTAAAAAATAAATTATTTGATCTAAGAATAAACTTGCGTAATTATCTACTTCGTAAGGGGAGCTTTTTGTTCGGTCGTGGCGTTCAACATGTTGACCAGTGATATTTTTTTTATTTGTTGCAATTATCCTGTAATTTTTATTTTTCGGAAACCACTCATGGTGACCTATAAAGTCGATAATAAAAAAAATGTGTAGCCATTGGGAGGCTGATTATTTTGCGTTTGGTTAACCAATTAATTGCGGTGTTAATTATAAAGAAATTGATTTGATTACTTGCACAGTTTGTTTAGAATTAAAAATTTTATGTCAACTTTTGGTACCAAGTAAAAAAATTAGAAAAACTCGATTTAAAAAAAAACTCGCATATTGGACTAAGACATATAGGCTTCAAACTATTCCTAATAGTCCCCTGTATCACCTCCTAAAGTCCCTACATCGTTATAACAAACACCCTGTATATAGCTTTGAAGTGCTCAATTTTATTTTATGTATGTTCCCCGATTACTCAAAGACGGCTGGACTGATTTCAAAAATATTTTTTTGTTTGAAAGGGTATACTTTCTAGATACTTAATTATTAAGATACATTATGTTGTATCAAACGGGTCTCTACATGTGGCTAAACTTCCGCCAAATAACTTTTAATATACTCCAATATTACGTCACTTGTAAAGTTTATACCTAATATTTATAGGTCTTCCGTATATACTAGAAACGGTGCAAACCGGAGGAAACCATCTTGTCTTGCCCTCTAACGATTAAAAAAAACTACGTCCAGACGACTTACTTCCATACTTTTCTCTAATTCAACCACAGTAGTGCTAATAGCCGCGTATTTATTGAGCGAGCAGCCTCGCGTGGCTGCCTCGCGAGGCTGCTCGCTCAATGAATACGCGGCTAAATTCGTACGCGCCTCACGGCGCATTTCACGGCGAACCACCGAGAGTCAGTTTTTTGACAGTGTTCAACGGTGCCTCGGTGTGCGTGCCTCGCACAGTATGAACTTTATTTGGTGGAGTAACTAAATTTGTGCACCATATGAATAGCAATTTTTGTATAATAGTTTCATCCACCACTGCTCGCTTAGCGTGGCAAGGCTGCCTCGACATTAGCGGCTCTAATTCGTACGCAGCTTAAATACACAATACACACAAATAGTTTGGACAATTTTTAAGAAGATTTTGTTCGGAAAAAGGTATAATAGATCAATGTACGAGTAGGCAATTCGATTTTTGCAGTGGAGATGATTAATTGGATGATTAACGCATTTTTTTTTATTTCAGATTTGAAACATCGCGACATAACAGTGATGTCATGCAGTTTCAGACGACCTACTGCTGGTAAACTCAAATGTATTGTCAGGTTATATAGTGTCATTCATTATTCAGAAGTCGTCAGGTGCATTTGATTCCGGGCCGTTTTTTTAATTCCTCTACTTCTTGGACACATACTATACTGACGAGCAAAAAATAAGAGGTACACTCTATATGGAAATTATATACTAAAATAACAATAATGAGATCTCTATTATCTTGAAGCAAATTATTAAAGTAATAGTGTACCTGTTATATTTGCTCTTCAGTGTTTCGGGGTTTTGTCGCTGCTTCTTTTTATTATCTACTCATCTGTTTAATTGCTAATTCTCGTTTTAATATTTAGTCTTAAGTGCTGACTATATGCGCTTGGAAAGTTAATACTAGCCACCAATTTCGACTTTGAAAGCAAACTGTGTGAAATATTCAGATTCTTCTAGCTAGATAATTATGTAAGTAAGGCACCTAGGAACTAACTAGTGTTAGTACTTGCTATACAGCAATAAGAGTTATCAACGACATTGCCATGCATCAATGACATTGCTTGCTGGATATTTCGTGCCAGATTTGGTATTTTAATTGTTTGAGTAATTGTTAAATTTCCATCTTTTGTTTACCTGTGGGTATTAGTGTCTTGCCTTGCTTAGTTTTTTTGCTTAATTTGTCATTGTAATAATGGCGGTATTTAGTTTTCGTAGAGAAACCTATTCAATTCATTTGAAATAATTATAGTTGGGTATGTAGGCTAAAACGAGAATGTACATTTCCCCAAATAGTATGCCAATAAGAAGGATTTCGGAATATAAATATTTTCAGGTAGTAAACAGGGTCAAGGAATGTTTGACGCAACGCCCGTGAACGATGCACTTAGCGCTGTATAATATTTGGAGTTATTTAAGTACACCTGACTGTAATCTTTCCATATTAATCTTAAAGTTGAAGCATTTTTCCTATTTGGTATTTTAAATACAGACAGTGGCTGTGGTATTTTTACTTATGTGAGATAAAGGTGGTAGCGAAGTTAATTTGAAAGCGCGCCAGTATGAAAGCTGACGGATGTTATTATAGGCATGCACATGTGCAAGGGATTATGAATTTTATAAATTTATTCATTGTGTTTGTAACAGCATGCCAGGAGGACTGAATGAATGGGAATGGACGTGGAGACGAATGGATGATTATCACAGATCTTTTGTAAACTTAGGCATGTGTCGATCTTAATGGAGAGATGGATTATTGTATAAGGTTCCATCAACATGGTCGAGACGGAAGGACGCCATATTGGCGAGGACTCCTTGTTCATCACTATGCTTTGAAAGTGCAGAGATAAACATTTTCTTTGAGTCACTTAAAATACATTTTTAGAAGGTAAACATATCTTATTTATAAATGATAATCTTTTTTAAATATCAATTACCTGGTGGCGCTAGAGTTGGTTTGGTAACTGGAAGTACTTGTGATGAACAAGAAGACGCTGCCTTTCGATCTCGAGCTTGCATTATTTGTACATATGTAATTAATTGTTTCCTTTACGACAAGAGTGGCAATCTATTGATGGCCATGCGACTGAAAACTACTGAACCGAACTCTTAATTATAGCTATTTGAAATAAAATACAATGACTATTCATGTAATAATCAATTAAGTTAAAATTCAAAATCAGGATAAAAAATGTGGATTCCGACACATTATTATAACGTGTAATGTACTTGTAGCCCCCCTGGCGGCACGCACATTTTACAAATAATAATTTATGTCATCAAATTGCTAAACTTGTAGCTAGGTACGAAATACAAGTTCTACAAGTGCCTCCTACTTTGTAACAGTACGGGTCGTCGAGAGGATAATAGTATTAAAAATCTCGATCTTTATCATCTTAGTATACTTTCATTTGCATTTCAGTTAAATTGTTCAAAGTGGCTCAAATCAGCTCAAATTGTTTTTACTAAGCAAGATTCTTTTGTACAGTAGCTAAGGTCATCTTCGGCAGTTATTATTTTACAACTTGTATGACACACTTCATTCTCTTATATTTTAATGTGTTTCAATTTGTTCAAGTTACACAGGTCAGGGTATTGACGGGTCGCTCAAAACGGACACTACAAAGATTAATCAAACTCCAGACTATTGCAAATGATCTGACATTATTTAGCAACATTTCTTACTAGTGTTGTAGATTTGTTATATACAAAAGTATGTTTTCATGGTATATTGCCCGTCCATGTTCAATTTGCCTTGTCTTAAGACCAAATTGTGCTTTATAAACGCTTTTACAAAATCGTGATAAAAAAGCGGCAGTTTATCGCTAACAGGCCAAAATATAAAAACGAATACTACCTGTGACATAATATTAAATAAAAACTTACAAGCAGTAAAACCGACTGTCCAACTACAAGGGCCGTGTTTTATAAAGCTAGAAGTTACAATTTAGAAGCGGAAGTCTCTTTCTAACAAAAGGTGATAGAATGAGACTTCCGCTTGTAACTTTTAGCTTTATAATTTAATTTATAAAGCACGGCCCAGACTTCTTCGTCATTCATTCACAGTTTACCTAAAGACGCGACATGTATTTAAATTCTGTGGTGCTAGTTATTTATAGAAAAAATGCAAAATACGTTAAAAAATTTAACAACACTGTGGTGGTGTTTACAATAGGTCGCATATATGCTTTATGAATTTACTATGCATTCCAAGTGAAATTACTGCCAACGTCACCCAGTACCTGTCAATTTTAAAGTTGCCAGATAATAAACCAAACATTTTCTTATATATATATTTTTTCGAAATCCGCAAAATTATAAATATTTTTAATAATAAAAAATACAACCTCGGCATTTACATCCTAAACTTAATATTTTGATTAACATTATTACAAAAAATGATAGTGTATGAACGTATCATGAAACTTCACTTCGGGTTGAGATTAAACCATTTCAAGAAAATAGTACTTGTATTTTTTTTCTTACATAACTTTATACTAAAGAAACAATAAATTTGTTCCTGAATTTAACAGCTTTTTGTGAATATGTTACAAACTGGTAGCATTTGGGCTGAAAATGCGAGACAAAATAGCGTCCAGATAGTCCTATTATAATGTTATTTGGAACGCATAGTAGGTACAACTATAGTTTACAATAACTTAGTTACCATTCGATTAAATTATACTACTTTCTGTGCGAAGTGTGTTTACGCCTATTCTTATTTTTTTATTTGCTTGGTTAATCAGTTGGTGGTAAAAATTAAGTCTAATTTAGAATATTTTACTTTCGTTTGCACGTTTCCGTAATTTATTAATTACCGTCGCTCATTTTAACCTTATTGTCTTGTAATTCAATTCAAGAATTGTCTAAACTCTAAAATCATCTACCAACATGCAAGTTAATATATGGAAAAATCATAAACATCTGAAACTATTACCATGACCTGAACTTTAGCTGTTTGTTAATCGTCGCCATAAAAATGGAATGACTTAAGTGCCTTTTTATCTACTAATTCGTGTCGCTTCCCGAAACAAAATAACACTTCTCTTATCGGTTGTTGCTAGACTGTTTCCAATGAGAATTGTTTATTATTTTGAAGCGATAATTTTAATGTATCTAACTGTGAAATACGCAGGACGTAACCGACTAATTTTATTCACAAACGTGTACAGTTGTTATTGTGTTTTAACTTCTACGTGCATTTTGCACAAATTATGTGTCAGACCGACACTTCGCTTCGCCGTAGATGCTAATAACGAAAGACAACGCTTTCGTTTACTGGAAAGACGAAGATGCAATGACCAAAACACGATTACGAAGTGAAGTATCACACACACAGTTTTGCTTTAACAGAAATAGTCACCTTGGTACTAGGCTGTACTAAGACTGTGTAGCCGCACAGGTACGCCCCTGGCGGTATTCCTATAGCGAGCTCCCTGTCAGCCCCCATACTACGAAATTCGAAAAACGAAGTTCGTATCGTATCGCTCACTCTCGTGTTAAATAATATTAGCTTGAGAGGGACGGCACGATACGAAGTTCGAATTTTGCACTTCGTAGTCGGGGGGGGCTGGCGTGGAACCCAAATCAGAGATACGTAGCAAATACATGAATGCCGATGAGTTTCGAGTGCCTGCTAGTCTGTGAGCATCACTGACAGGGATGATGTTTGCGCGAGTTATGCAAGATTTTTTTGTGAAGTGTCTTATTGATGGTCTTTGCATTTTATCTGTATTGATCGAATGATGCACCATATTTAAAAGAAAACGTTTGTTTTAATTAAGTATGATAGGAGAATGTGTGAGGACTAGTGCCATGCCATGAAAGGTTCTGATTTAGAATCAAGGCATCGAGTCTATGAATACCACCCACTTTTCCTGAGCGAAAATGGATTAAAATTATTTTGTTACATCGTTTTATTTAATTACTTCCTTTTGATCCTGAATTCTATTCTGTAAAACTGTTCTATGGTAATTAAAACATTTAGAAGTTACTGCCATTGTTTTATTTTTCTTGAATTCACCTGTATACCGCCCCAGCACCGCGCTTACACTCCGCCAAGAAGCTTATACCACTCCGCTATTCTGGAACGAGAAGACAGTTTAGGGTTCCGAAGCCGAAATGGCAAAAAGGAACCCTTATAGTTTCGTCATGTCCGTCTGTCCGTCTGTCTGTCTGTCCGCGGCATAGCTCGGAGACTATTGATACTAGAAAGCTGCATAGATACACATATTAATTAGGGCCGAAAAAGTGCTGGGATAAAATCTTGAAAACTTTTTTTGGGGTACCTCCCCTACACGTAAAGTGGGGATGATTTTTTTATTTCTCGCCCATCCCGTAATAGGTCTTTTAAAAATATTAGGCGTGCTCGAAGATCATTTTTCGATAAAATTGTTCGTTTGCGAAATATTTAGCTTTGAAGTGCTCATTTTTGCTGGCGTCCAGTGTCCCCCCTCCTCTACCAGAGAAACTATTATATTTGGAAAAGTAAAAAAATCAGCAGTAGTGCATATAGTGAATTTAAAAGAAAAACTATCAAGAGATAAGCAGGCTTTACAGGTTTGGGAGTAATAGTTAATTATGTGTGTCTAAGTCGGTAACCGATGTAAATTGACCCCACACTGCGTAGTTTACTTGATGAAAATACCTAGGTAGGTATCTATGCCAGGACTTTTTCGTAATTGCTTAGGAACCCTATCCTGGGCGTGTCCGACACGCTCTTGCCCGGTTTTTGGTTTTGTCGCTCAGCAGCAAGAGCGTCAGAATTTTCATACCTAAAAACTGCTAAAAACACTCTCTTGTCCCTACTCTCCGGTGGTGTGACCAGTGCCTTAACGAAAACAATTTTTTTTAAAACAACTAAACATCTGTGACATTGGCTATGTTTCGTGGCCGAAAGTACGATTTTTCGCACTAGTGCTTTTTACTTTTCCAAGGTGCCGGTGGAACGGAAGCTCGCGCCGGCTCGCCTTTTTTTTAATTGACAATTTTTTTCGCAATTATAAAAAATGTCGTTTGGTACACGTATCATTTTCATTTGTCGCGAGTCAAGCCCTCGCCTCAAAACTAGCTCAAAACTTTCCGCACTTGTATCAAAAAGTACTAGGTAGTAGGTATGTGATGTGTGTAGTTATTGTAGTTTTTGTCGTCGATTGTAGGTACAATCCGAATCCAGGTCAAAGACAGCCATTCTATCTACAATGTATAATAGCAATAAGTGAAAGTTGTAAGTTTGTTTGTTAAGCACCAATGATATTATAAGTAAAGATATGTCATATGCTAGACAATCAAAAAACATGTTCGGAACATTTTGAAATTTGAAGTTTTTGAACCTTATTTGAGAGATTGTGGCCAAAGAGGCTACAATTTGTAGTCTTTTCTGCGCTTCATTTTTGGCGTGCTGATGACATATCTACCTCTTTTTAGGGTTCCGTACCTCAAAAGGAAAAAACGGAACCGTTATAGGATCACTTTGTTGTCCGTCTGAAAGAAAGAAAGAAAGAAAGAAAACATTTATTCGTGACATTAACGAGGTAACAAGGACAAAAGACACAGAATAAAGATTGTCACGAAATGGTGCCAACTCAGCGTGATGCTGGCCTTGCAGCCAGCGCTGGTCTTCCGTTGGAACCACCAGGTGATCTAGTACATCATACAAAATGTGAGACCGACATTATATTACTACAGTAATTTATACACAAAAGGAATATAAAACAAATATACAAAGTGAAGATTACAAACGAAACTTTAGAACACAAAATGTAGAAAATTAAAAGTCTGATCAAAAATCATGGCCTCGGTCTATATCAAAGACAAGACCGCGTGGACCAAGTTCCTTTACCTTTTCCGAAATCAAACAAATAATGAAAGTGAGAAAATATATATATATATAGGTATAGGTAGGATATATGAATAAATTCGCATCAACTGACAAAGAAAATCGCAAATATTACATTTACTCACATACAATAAAAAAGCTATCATTGTTTTATTACCACAACCATCTGTGTCAAACCGCACCAATGCAAAGCATGCGTTAATCTCCTTCCTGATTGACAACTGGCAGGAAAGAAAATAGATTAATGAACAAACAAAATAATATGGTGGAAACAACGTATTAATTGTGCAGCATGAAAAGTTTACCACATTGCAGGATGATCAAGATCTTTTGTCTGTCTTTTTCTCTGGAACGCGTGGAGGTAGCATGCTGAAATTAATATCAAATACTCAAGCTTGCGGTCCCTTGAAGCTGTGAAAAAATCAAACGCAATCAAAAGATACAGTCATTAAAAAGGCTATTTCCATACAAATTACCGAAATCCAAAAACCTAAAGGGTACTTCCAGTTATCCCAGAAACTTGAAATTTGGTATGAAGGTAGCTCTTATAGCACAACCACTCCGAAAAGTCTCAAAATCTTTAATTTTTATGTCTGTCTGTAGATTTCACAGACCAATATAAGTTGACCCGACATTGCGTATATTTTGCTTAGGAGCAGGACTCTGCTAACACTGGACTTCTTAAAACACTGGGGAAAAGCGTTAAAATCTTTCCACGGAACCCTCGTGCGCGAGTCCGACTCGCACTTGGCCGGTTTTTTATATGTAATATCATTCCTAAGCACTCAATAACGCACCAACGACCGGATTTTAATGATATTTTGCCAAATTATTAGGTAGGTACACACGGAAAAGAGGGTTTATTAGCTGTAGGCCACAGCCCCCCCGACTACGAAATTAGAAAATCCAAGTTCGTATCGTATCGTCCCGCTCACTCTCGTGTTAAATAATATTAGCTTGAGAGGGACGGCACGATACGAAGTTCGAATTTTGCACTTCGTAGTCGGGGGGCTGGCTGGCTTAAATAATGTACTTGCCCAATTTGGAATAAGAGAACGATAACTTAGAAGTGCACTTGCACGAAGAGTCATCCCTCCCTGTTTTTTTACTGTGATCAAAAAGAGGTTGAGTAAAACTTAAATTGTTGCTCAAGAAATTGCCAAAAATTGCATTTAAAATGTTAAATTCATGAATGTAGCACTGTCTATACGTTTTTGACGTTTTGGCATTTCCAATTCCAAGCTACGTTTCCAAGGATTTCCAAGTCATTGGATGCTGCCCCCCGACTACGAAGTGCAAAATTCGAACTTCGTATCGTGCCGTCTCTCTCAAGTCAATATTATTTAGCACGAGAGTGAGCGACGACACGACACGAACTTCGATTTTCGAATTTCGTAGTATGGGGGCTGTTGCTTACTGAGAGTGGGGGTGAAGGAAGAGGGGAGTTGTCAAGAGCAAGAGCACGCAACGCACAATCGCACATTGAGTATTAAGTCGTCCAGTATCTCTTAGTAGTCTGTGAGTCGTCCGTTGACAGCAGTTGACAGTAGTACCGGCAGACCGCAACCGCGTGGGCACTGCGGCGGTTTTACATCATCGATAAAGTTTCCTTCATTTTTATTTTAGTTTATTTCGCCTGCGCGGCAAATACTTCAGCAAGCAATTTTTTGTGAATTTAAAAATTGCTTGATTCTTTAAATAATCCATCAATAATAATACTACCTACTTTAATTATAATCTAAAATGAAGCCCCCGTACAAAATTGGTAAGTACATAGGAGAATATTTTATTTTGTGTTAGATACGTTATAGCTTACCGTTTCGTGTGCTACACAAGTGGAAATATAAATATCAGGAATGTTGCTTTCTGGTTTTGCCGTAACCAGCCAGAAGAATAGGTTATGCTATTAGCATGCTTCTATTTCGAAGCTATTTTTGGTTTGTTATATGCTACGTGGATGAATAACATCACCTACCCTGAGTAATTAACACGTCAAACAACAACCAATGTCATCTTCATACTAAAACAATTAAAGCCCCACATGCATAATCATCTTTTATCTTGTTTACCCAATATGAAAAATCACCATCATTAGCAATTTTATCATGATAAGTGATAATTATTTCAGATAATTACTATACTTACCTATAAGTACCAATGTTTGTAAACACAAATTGACAGACAAAAATCGGATTAAGTTAGTATTAAAAAAAATGATTTTTTTCTGTTTCTTAACCCATGGCGCGCCCTATAATTTAATTTACCTACTGTTCTAATTTTTATTTTATCATAGGGTGCTCCTCGGGTTAACATGTTGGCTGCCATGAGCATCACTGGTGTGATCACATAATCTTCTCTGTGTGACCATGAGCATTAGTGGTGGGATGAAGTGAAGTATGGTGGGCTTGGCAGCCAACATGTTAAAAAATAAAATAGTGTTTTAATTAGCTAAGACGTTAAATAACATTCCACTTGTATAGATAACATGCTCATATCATTTACGTTTTAGACTTTTGCTGTTCAGAGTAAAATTGCACTATAATTATTAATTATTTCAGCGGATGAGAAGCTGGCTGAGCTAGGCCGCAACGAGATCATGCTGGCGGAAAAGGAAATGCCAGGGCTGATGGCATGCCGGCGCAAGTACGCCGCCGCGCAGATCCTGAAGGGAGCCCGGATTGCGGGTAGCTTGCATATGACAGTCCAGACTGCTGTACTTATTGAGACCTTAATTGAACTGGGTGCTCAAGTAAGTTTAAGAATGTCATAATCAATTTCCTTGAGTAGGCACAGTAAAAATTTATTTGTGGACTGAAAAGTTTTCGTACATGCCTACACCATTTAATAAATTTTAAATTCAATTTAGTTGCGTGATTCATATAATAATCAGAGATAATTTTTTAAATAATTTTAAGAAACCATTAGGATCAGATTTGCATTTTGCTGTTAACTTCACTCGCACTCCGTGACAATTTTAGAAATGCCCAGATACTGAAGATTGCTTTTGCAATATTACTTGTTCAAATTCGGAAAACATTATAATAAGGAAAAATACAGTTAAATAAAGTCCATGCACAGTACTAGTTGGTTCTCATCTCCTAAATAATACTCTAGACCAAAACTTATCAAACTGTTTAGTCAAAAGTTTATTCTGGAAATAAGACTCGTACATAATCTAATCAAAGTTATTGTTCTCCTATCTCCTTCCTATCAAAGTAGATAGGTAGTAGGTATTAAGTTCAATGACTCATCTTTTCATCCTAGTGTAAGATTTTGCCTTGATGAAATACTTATCTATTTGATAAATTAATTTCAATCTATCACATGCCTTAAATGTACTGGCTAGGTGTTATTGTGCTGTTTCGTTAATCATGCCGCAAAATCCCATTAAGTGTATAAAATAAAATATGAGTTCAAGATTAGGAAATAAAATGTAGAAGTAAACTAGTAAAAATAGTTATTTGTTATACAAGGGTGCAAAGTTGTATTTTACCCGCGAGTGTGGAATTTAAACACGAGTAAGTGAAAGGATTCTATAGTTGAATCATGAGCGAAGCGAGTGGTTCTAAAACATAATCCAGAGCGTAGCAAGTGTTTCAACACACGAGAAGTAACATACATTTGCACCCATGTGTAACACAAAACTTTTTACCTCACTGTAGCGAGGAAAGCGCAACATGCACAAAAACAACATGAAAAACAACATGAAAAACCAGATCATAAATAAGTCTTTTGACATTTCGGACGATGCGTTTTGAAATTGCATCGACTCAACTTGTGCGTTCAGAATTATGTTCAACATTGTTATAAAAAACAAATGTTTCTTAGAAAATTTTAAGGTTAATGACTTAAAATCATTAAGCTAAATTGGTATTTTTTTATTGAATTCTCAAATAATTTATTTAATGATAATCACGAACCATTATCATGAGCGTTTTACGTTTTGTTATCTGTCAAAAGCTACTTAAACACGCTCCAAGGTCAAATTACTTACTTTCCTCACCAGTGGATAAAATACGTTTTTACTCGCTTATTTTAAAGGATAATAAAAGACTGTTTTCCGAGGTAGTGAGGGGTAAATAAAAATGTAGGTATATTTACTAAAAAATGGCAGACATTATTTACGATGAAATTCTTAACTTCCAAAAAAAAAGCTTGCAATTTGCCATTATCTAGCTTTTATTCGGTCCATTCATATTAGGCATTTAAAATTAAAAAATTTAATTTTAAATACTTGCTATGAATGGACCGGACCTTAACCATGATAACTGTATTATCTTAACCTCCTGACCTCCTTATCTTTGATCTTCAGCCTTGTTATGTAAATATGCACTGAACAATATACGTTATTTTACATGAAGTAAGATGTTATTTATTTTACAATCAGATATTTTGTATTAGCATTGTCACCCCTGTGAAATAAACTCAAGCTGATGTAATTTTACATAAAGGTACTTTATCTTGTATGCTTTAAAATTTGAAATTCAATAATTATCCTAGTAGAGAAAGGAGGCAACAAATCGTTTCATCGGTAGGCTAGTCATTTGCTCATTTGATTAGGCGATATTGTGGAATTTAATAGGTTTCATTTTGCTGTTTGTGTTGTAACTTGTCAGGATAATTCATGATCATGATTCATGGCAACAAATAGGTACCATGTTGCCAAAGAAAAACATAGCTAAAGCTACATAATTTATAATAAGTTCATATATATCTATAAACTCAATTATTGATGCTTATTTATATACAAGTGATTACTTCAAGTTATGCTTGTAAAAATATAATTTTATCGAAAATGTGGAGATGGAATAAAATAAATAACTTAATTATCTGGAAAAAGACATAGATAATTGAGTTTATCCATATAGGAACTTCCTACCTCTGTCATTTAATTTCACTCCCAAATTTCCGATGTCTGTAAACAACCCATAAATAAACAATGAAGGTTTTAATATTGTGTTAATTGGTGCTCAGGTGCAATGGTCCAGCAGCAACATCTACAGCACGCAGGACGAGGCTGCGGCCGCGCTGGTCGCCCGCGGGATCCCGGTTTACGCGTGGAAGGGCGAGACCGAAGAGGAGTACATCTGGTGCATAGAACAGACCCTTGTCTTTGCTGATGGCAAGGTAAATTAATATAGCTCTTTGCATTACTTGAACAATTGGAATGTTAAAGTCAAAGTCAAGGTGACTGTCCAAAGAAAAATAATGTATTGTTTTCAGGGTTCATGTAAGTATGTAATTAATGAATTATTTCGTGGATTTCAGCCCTTAAACATGATCCTGGATGATGGTGGCGATCTAACAAATCTGGTGCACAAGAAATATCCTCAGTATTTAGAAGGTGTTAAGGGAATTTCGGAAGAAACTACAACGGGAGTACACAATCTTTACAAGATGTTCAGGGAGGGTACTCTGAAAGTACCAGCTATCAACGTAAATGACTCTGTCACCAAGAGTAAGTTTGACAACTTATATGGTTGTAGGGAGTCACTGCTTGATGGAATCAAAAGAGCGACGGACATTATGGTCGCCGGAAAAGTATGCGTTGTAGCTGGCTATGGAGATGTAGGCAAGGGTTGCGCCCAAGCTTTCAAAGGATTTGGAGGCAGGGTTATTGTTACAGAAATTGATCCAATCAATGCACTCCAAGCAGCAATGGAAGGTTTCCAAGTCACTACTATGGAAGAAGCGGCAGAGGTTGGACAGATCTTTGTGACCACCACTGGAAATCTTGATATTATTTGCAAAGACCACTTCTTGAGAATGAAAGATGATGCTATTGTTTGCAACATTGGTCACTTTGACTGTGAGGTGGATGTGGCTTGGTTGGAAAACAATGCAAAGAAAGTTAACATTAAGCCACAGGTTGACAGATATGAGCTTGAGAATGGCAATCACATCATTGTGCTAGCAGCAGGTCGTCTGGTCAATTTGGGCTGTGCCACTGGCCACTCATCTTTTGTTATGTCCAATTCATTTACCAACCAAGTTCTGGCACAAATAGAACTGTGGACGAGTCAAAACCAGTACGCCATCGGCGTCCACACTCTGCCTAAGAAACTGGATGAAGAAGTGGCTGCTCTCCATCTAGACCACCTGGGAGTGAAGCTCACGAAGCTGACGCCCAAGCAAGCCAAGTACATTGGCGTTCCTGTTGAGGGGCCATACAAGCCAGACCATTATAGATACTAATTTTTCTAATATGTTGCTTTAAATGTTTATTTGATGGCAACACCAAGATTGTACTTACTTTCAGGAGAGCATTTACATTATGTACAAACAACTTTTTGATGAAGTGTCTTTGCACAACTGTTCACTGATTATTATTAACTTGAAGTGATTAGTTTCAAAACTAAACAAATATTTAATGCATTTTATATTAGTAGATATAATTCTCCGAACTATAATGTATTGCATGGAATTATTTAATGCAATAAGTAAATGAGTGAATATGGAATACCTACTGGATATACCATTTGTGTTTATGAAAGTAATAGCGTTTTATTTTCTGTAAAAAAAAATCAGTCTTCTAATAAATGGAATGTTCGTTCATTCATATCTTGAAACATTTTATTTTATTTACCAACTAAACAAATGTTAAATTCATACAATTAAAAAAATCAGTCAAGTCTGTGTGTAGCGGCGTGGTGGACCCCTCGATATGCGAGTCCGACTTGCACTTGACCACTTGTTGGAGTCAGGTGTCCCACCCTCTACCATAGTAACTGTTCAAAGTCAGTCAAAAGTTTATTTGTTCAAAAAGTAGGTTACATGGTCAACAGGTGTTATGCCAACATATAAGAGTTCTCCACTTTTTGCCGCTTCGACGGCGTACAAATTTTATATTAAGAGATTTCACCTCCATAGTTCACCTTCCTACAATTTCTTTATTTAGATTGTAGGTACAATATAAAAATAAGCTGAAGGATTTTATACAATAATTATAAGATTACCTTTTCAGGCAATTATCCTTCCAATTATTGTAATAATAAGTACAATAGATTGAATTCAAATAAATTAAATTGAATTAATAGATTGAGTTACAATTAATAAATAATGCCAATTCACAATCAATAAGTCATTAAAATTAAAATGCTTAGCTTACAATAAAATAAAAATATTCTCAGTCAATTCATGCATAATTAGTACGGGAAGTAGTGGCATCCAATGTATGGGAGGTGCAAATTTTGGTATCGGATGGATTCACTTGGCACAGTTGTATCCTAGGTCAAACTGAGCTGATTTAGCCCGGTAGCCATCCACTACCCCCCGGGGGGTAGGGAGGGGGGGCATTCAAAGTTACACGCCGCCGCGCTTTAGAAAAAAAATCATATTGTCTTTATTTACCTACCATCTCGAGTGTGGTGTCATTTTCTGATAAACCGGACATGAGCAATTCATTTTTGAGACATTTCAAGTATAGTTTCATAGAAAAAAATTAAAATATTGACGAACATATCAAAAACGGTTTGCTAATTTTTTTATTCAACTATCAGTATCTTTAGAAATTGTCTATATTGTGAAAATAAAAAACACTGTCTTAAAGGAAATTTATCTAGCTTTAAAAAAATGCATACTTTACTATGTATAGCTATCATAAGTCTATCTGAAAAAAATCGGACATAGTACGCGGCGGCCTCGCGCCGTTAGTTTTACACCGTGTTATACGCCGCCGCGCTTTAGATAAAAGAGAATAATCGACTTCTATTCACCTTATAACTTGAGTGTGGTACCGGCATCTGATGAATCGGATATGAGGAATTCATTTTTGAGACATTTCATATATAGTTTCATGGAAAAAAATGAAAATATTGACGAACATATCAAAATCGGTTTGCTAATTTTTTATTCAAATATCAGTATTTTTCAAAATACTGAATTTAGTGCAAAAAATAAATACTATCTTAAATATATACTTTACTATGTGTAGTTATCATACGTGTATCTGAAAAAAAAATCGGACATGTTATAGGTTTAGGAACATTAGTTATAGGTTCGCCGCCGAGCTTAAGATAAAAATCATATCGGTATGCGGCGGTGATTACGAACTATTCCAATCGTCTAGTATCACCATTTGTTGAAAGTATTGGTTGGTTTTTCATGCAAAATATATAAAATACAACTTAGCGTAGCTATATTGACTGTCGCTTATAGTGTGGTGCATCAATAATACTATTTTTATATTTCTATTGGTTTGATTTAAACTACATTTTCCACCACAGTGGCATAATTCGGTATATGCTAATTGCTTTTTTGGCAGCTGCACCAAACACCGCATCGTGACTTGCACTTGCACCTAATTAGCTCCCGACAAGCGGTAGCAGCAACGGGCGAAGTAGTCCAGTTTGGTTTCCACTCATCTGATTTTAATCTCTTCTTCTTCAACCTATTACTACCCAATGCTGAGTATAGGTCTCTTCCATTCTCTTCCAGGCTGTGCGGTCACGTGCCTTTCGCATCCAGTCCCTCCCTGCAACCTGTGTCAGATCGTCAGCCCATCTCGAGGGCTGCCTAACATTTCTGCCCTTTCTGTCATTTCTGATTTTAATACCCAACCCCAATCCGCTGGACTGGGAAGATTTTGATGTGGCACCATAGCTTGGCCCCAAACGTACACACCCTGGTAAATAGCTCTAAGAAGGTGCTGCTCAAAACTGGCTTCCGTCGGCGGAATATTCTCCAGCTGTCGGTTTTTATTTGAGAACAGCTCCCTCCTGTACTCATTCAAAGATAGATAATAATACCCGGCTGTATTATAAATTAACCAAAAATATAGAATACTGCAATACTTACCTGATTTATATTTCAGATCTAGCCAGTGCACATCTTTGAATGAGTGCAGGAGGGAGCTGTTCTCAAAAAAAGACCGGCAGCTGGAGAATATAGTTTTGAGCAACACCTCCTTAGGGCTATTTACCAGGGTGTGCACGTTTGGGGCCAAGCTTTGGTGCCACCTCAGAATACACAATAAACCATTAGCCGTATTCAGTCCTAATCGTACGGCGCGGAGTGAGGCCATTTTTTATTGATTTCACTACCAGTTTATATTTGAAATTTGATAATTTTCTTTTTTTTTTTTTTAAGATCAATGGCAATGTACAACACGTCACGATACGCTGCGTGCTCGGAGATGACTATGCGAAACTACTCTATTTAAGAGTAGTTGTATCACTTTTAGTCGCGCTTGTGGGTTCTGGTTTGTTATGTATTCTGAGGGTGCCACATCAAAAGCTTCCCTGTCCAGAGGATTGGGGATGTGTATTAAAATCAGGATGAGCGGAAACCAAACTGGACTACTGCACCCGTTGCTGCTACCGCTTGTCGGGAGCTAATTCGGTGCAAGTGCAAGTCACGGTGCGGTGTTAGGTGCAGCTGCCAAAAAAAGCAATTAGCATATACCGAATTATTAAAGTTTATTATATGCAAAAATACGTCATAACTGGCATTGTGTGCACAAGTGCTCTCGAACTTTTCGTAAAATTAATAACAAATTCAGATTATTTTTATATAAAAGTAATAAAAAGTTAAACACCACCGTTTTCACTAGTATTGACAGTGTTATCACGTAATAGTGTGCTGTGCAGAGTGAGAAGCGGAGCTAAACAAATACTTGGTGACATTAATCATATCCTAAAATATTTCTCTTACCCTCATAATTATTAGAATCAAATTACTACCTTACGACTTTTTTATAATATAGTGTTGCCAGTGATATAAATTGTGCGGTTTGATAAATAACGGGTGTTTACAAGGAAGATTCAGATCAATGTAGCTTAAATCGTGGTACCAAAGGAAAACACTACACTCTCATACTCTGAATGTTTGGAAATTACTGGGATATTTTGAGTGTCTGATCGCGATGCCTTATGCTTGCGGGGGTTGTAAAGAGGACATAAAACGAAGCAGTTCCCGCATTGTTTGCCCCAATTGCAAACACAGCTTCTATCAAGCTTGCGTCAGCTATAATAGCTCTCAGGTGCTGGCTACGAATAGAATCGCGAGCGGATGGCTGTGTCCCGACTGCGCTTCTAGGTCTCGTCGCGGCGGTGACAACACTAGCACTCCCGTGCGGGGGGCTGCCGCGGTTGGGGTCGGCGGTGGCGGGTCAGACACCGAGGGTGCCTCCTGTCCGGACAGCGACGCTGACGTCGAACGCACACCGCGGGAATTGACGCCTCCGCGCGCGGTAAAACTGGATGACGGTATAGTCGAGGCGATCCGAGTCGAAATAAAAAACTCGCTAAAAAGTGAAATATCTGCTGCGATACGAGTTATACTTAATTCAGAGCGTTCACCTATAAGACAGGATCTTGCTGAACTCAAGCATTCCGTTGAGTTCCTTAGCGCTAAGTAAGACGAGTATGAGAGGTCGGTTCAAACTCAGGATCCTAACGTTGCACTAATTGAATCAGACATTGGCAAGCTCCAACCTGCCGTTCAAGGCCTGGAGGACCGTATTACTGAACTGGAGCAGCAATTGCGCGAGGCTAACGTGGAGTTTCATGGTATACCTGAATTTAAGAGCGAAAAGTTGGTTACCGTGGTTCTGCAGACTGCTGCAGTAGTGTCCTACTCCTTAAATGAATCTGATGTTATTCACTGCAGCAGAGTGGCTAAGATTAACAAAGAAAACAACAAACCGCGCACAGTTGTGCTCAAACTGAGGGACAGGCGGTGCCGGGACGATTTCTACTCTGCTATTGTCAAGTTTAATAAAGCTAACCCGAACAACAAGCTAAACTCTTCTTTGATGGGAATTGGTGGCAACCAATCGCAGGTATATGTGTCTGAGCACCTCTCACCCTTTTATAATAAACTCCACGCTGTCACCCGCATCAAGACTAAGGAGTTAAGCTACAAGACAGTGATTAAGAACGGACGTATACTCGTTTACAAAAGCGAAAAGTCTTCAGCTATTGTTATAAAAAACTTTGGTGATTTAAATAATTTACACTAACTTTGATTGGGCCTTATTTTATTATATTGTATTGCTTAGCTTCTTACTAATATTTATTGTGTAGCTTGTCCTGGATCTGTCAATATACTATCAAAATGTTCGTGGCTTAAAATCAAAGTGTCTAGAATTGTATAATAACATTTTAATACATAACTATGACATAATTTGTCGGACAGAGACGTGGCTTGATAGTAACATTGAATCAAATGAGCTATTTGATGATAGATATGTAGTGTTTCGTCGAGATCGCCCTGCTTGCTTTAAGGATCAGTTTGATAAGTCTCATGGAGGGGGTGTCCTGATAGCAGTTTCCTCGAGGTGGACTGCCGAGTTGAAAACGGATTGGCAGTCGGTATTGGAGGATGTATGGGTTCATATAAAAACTAATGACATTGATTTAAATTTGTGTGTGGCGTACATTCCCTCTTACATCCCACACTATTTATTTACGAATTTCCTTGACAAATGTGAGAATGTTATTGCATCATCGATTGGTAGTAAAACAATTATACTGGGGGATTTTAATTTACCCAATGTTACCTGCAGGCATGGTCAATTGGAACAAGAAACTGCGGCTAACATTAATGACCCTAAAGTGTTATCACTTAATGATTTTACCTGTGTCACTGGCCTTAAGCAGATCAACACAATACTTAACACTAATGATAGGATCCTGGATCTGGCCTTTGTTAACCCTGATTTAGTTTTTACCCTAAACAACACCGACCCCATTAGTCGCATTGATTCTCATCACCCCCTTTTTGAGGTGATCTTCACTTGTACTGAACCGTGCTCGTTGCGTGAGAATACCCTAAATACTCGATATAACTTTCATAGGGCACAACAAATGTTGCCACAAATTATCAGAAATCAATTGGGACGATTATTCCGGTCTTTCTTGTGATGATTTACTTCAATTCTTATATAACAACATAGGCGATGTCATTGCTGCTCATGTACCAAAAGTTAAAAACCGAACTAAGCATTGCCCTCAGTGGTTCTCTAGGGACCTGATAGGATTACTCAGAAAAAAAAGATAAGATACACAGGAGATACATAAAATATAAGAATCCACGCGATTACGCTGAATTTTCTTTCCTCAGAAAAAGGGCAAAGGCACTGATGACTCAATGTTTTAAAGAGTACATTTCGCGGATTGAGGGTGACTTGAACGGGAACATAAAAGCCTTCTGGCGTTATACGAAAGCAAAGAAAACCACAAACCAAATTCCCAATCGTGTTGTTTACGGGGATGATGTAGCAGAGACCGGTCACGATGATGCTAATTTCTTCGCCCGATACTTTTCTTTGGTCTATGACGTGCCTGGGCCTTCTAACTGCACACCCGATTTTCCAGAATATAGTTTTGGTATAAGTAACGTGTTATTCTCTGAGGGGGACGTGTTGGGGAAGCTTCGATCATTGAATGTCTCAAAGGGTGCGGGCCCAGATGGACTCCCAGCCATTTTTATACGGTCGTGAGCTAAACCGCTAACAATGATTTATCAGAAATCACTTATCGAGGGTGTATTCCTAGACTTATGGAAATTAACAAAAATAACTCCAATACATAAGAAAGGAGACAAAGGCGAAGTCTCCAATTACCGATCTATTAGTATCCTAAATAAGAATATTTATATTTATATTTATATTTATTTGTATTGTATTGTATTGTAGCTTAAATCGTGGTACCAAAGGAAAACACTACACTCTCATACTCTGAATGTTTGGAAATTACTGGGATATTTTGAGTGTCTGATCGCGATGCCTTATGCTTGCGGGGGTTGTAAAGAGGACATAAAACGAAGCAGTTCCCGCATTGTTTGCCCCAATTGCAAACACAGCTTCTATCAAGCTTGCGTCAGCTATAATAGCTCTCAGGTGCTGGCTACGAATAGAATCGCGAGCGGATGGCTGTGTCCCGACTGCGCTTCTAGGTCTCGTCGCGGCGGTGACAACACTAGCACTCCCGTGCGGGGGGCTGCCGCGGTTGGGGTCGGCGGTGGCGGGTCAGACACCGAGGGTGCCTCCTGTCCGGACAGCGACGCTGACGTCGAACGCACACCGCGGGAATTGACGCCTCCGCGCGCGGTAAAACTGGATGACGGTATAGTCGAGGCGATCCGAGTCGAAATAAAAAACTCGCTAAAAAGTGAAATATCTGCTGCGATACGAGTTATACTTAATTCAGAGCGTTCACCTATAAGACAGGATCTTGCTGAACTCAAGCATTCCGTTGAGTTCCTTAGCGCTAAGTAAGACGAGTATGAGAGGTCGGTTCAAACTCAGGATCCTAACGTTGCACTAATTGAATCAGACATTGGCAAGCTCCAACCTGCCGTTCAAGGCCTGGAGGACCGTATTACTGAACTGGAGCAGCAATTGCGCGAGGCTAACGTGGAGTTTCATGGTATACCTGAATTTAAGAGCGAAAAGTTGGTTACCGTGGTTCTGCAGACTGCTGCAGTAGTGTCCTACTCCTTAAATGAATCTGATGTTATTCACTGCAGCAGAGTGGCTAAGATTAACAAAGAAAACAACAAACCGCGCACAGTTGTGCTCAAACTGAGGGACAGGCGGTGCCGGGACGATTTCTACTCTGCTATTGTCAAGTTTAATAAAGCTAACCCGAACAACAAGCTAAACTCTTCTTTGATGGGAATTGGTGGCAACCAATCGCAGGTATATGTGTCTGAGCACCTCTCACCCTTTTATAATAAACTCCACGCTGTCACCCGCATCAAGACTAAGGAGTTAAGCTACAAGACAGTGATTAAGAACGGACGTATACTCGTTTACAAAAGCGAAAAGTCTTCAGCTATTGTTATAAAAAACTTTGGTGATTTAAATAATTTACACTAACTTTGATTGGGCCTTATTTTATTATATTGTATTGCTTAGCTTCTTACTAATATTTATTGTGTAGCTTGTCCTGGATCTGTCAATATACTATCAAAATGTTCGTGGCTTAAAATCAAAGTGTCTAGAATTGTATAATAACATTTTAATACATAACTATGACATAATTTGTCGGACAGAGACGTGGCTTGATAGTAACATTGAATCAAATGAGCTATTTGATGATAGATATGTAGTGTTTCGTCGAGATCGCCCTGCTTGCTTTAAGGATCAGTTTGATAAGTCTCATGGAGGGGGTGTCCTGATAGCAGTTTCCTCGAGGTGGACTGCCGAGTTGAAAACGGATTGGCAGTCGGTATTGGAGGATGTATGGGTTCATATAAAAACTAATGACATTGATTTAAATTTGTGTGTGGCGTACATTCCCTCTTACATCCCACACTATTTATTTACGAATTTCCTTGACAAATGTGAGAATGTTATTGCATCATCGATTGGTAGTAAAACAATTATACTGGGGGATTTTAATTTACCCAATGTTACCTGCAGGCATGGTCAATTGGAACAAGAAACTGCGGCTAACATTAATGACCCTAAAGTGTTATCACTTAATGATTTTACCTGTGTCACTGGCCTTAAGCAGATCAACACAATACTTAACACTAATGATAGGATCCTGGATCTGGCCTTTGTTAACCCTGATTTAGTTTTTACCCTAAACAACACCGACCCCATTAGTCGCATTGATTCTCATCACCCCCTTTTTGAGGTGATCTTCACTTGTACTGAACCGTGCTCGTTGCGTGAGAATACCCTAAATACTCGATATAACTTTCATAGGGCACAACAAATGTTGCCACAAATTATCAGAAATCAATTGGGACGATTATTCCGGTCTTTCTTGTGATGATTTACTTCAATTCTTATATAACAACATAGGCGATGTCATTGCTGCTCATGTACCAAAAGTTAAAAACCGAACTAAGCATTGCCCTCAGTGGTTCTCTAGGGACCTGATAGGATTACTCAGAAAAAAAAGATAAGATACACAGGAGATACATAAAATATAAGAATCCACGCGATTACGCTGAATTTTCTTTCCTCAGAAAAAGGGCAAAGGCACTGATGACTCAATGTTTTAAAGAGTACATTTCGCGGATTGAGGGTGACTTGAACGGGAACATAAAAGCCTTCTGGCGTTATACGAAAGCAAAGAAAACCACAAACCAAATTCCCAATCGTGTTGTTTACGGGGATGATGTAGCAGAGACCGGTCACGATGATGCTAATTTCTTCGCCCGATACTTTTCTTTGGTCTATGACGTGCCTGGGCCTTCTAACTGCACACCCGATTTTCCAGAATATAGTTTTGGTATAAGTAACGTGTTATTCTCTGAGGGGGACGTGTTGGGGAAGCTTCGATCATTGAATGTCTCAAAGGGTGCGGGCCCAGATGGACTCCCAGCCATTTTTATACGGTCGTGAGCTAAACCGCTAACAATGATTTATCAGAAATCACTTATCGAGGGTGTATTCCTAGACTTATGGAAATTAACAAAAATAACTCCAATACATAAGAAAGGAGACAAAGGCGAAGTCTCCAATTACCGATCTATTAGTATCCTAAATAAGAATATTTATATTTATATTTATATTTATTTGTATTGTATTGTATTGTAGCTTAAATCGTGGTACCAAAGGAAAACACTACACTCTCATACTCTGAATGTTTGGAAATTACTGGGATATTTTGAGTGTCTGATCGCGATGCCTTATGCTTGCGGGGGTTGTAAAGAGGACATAAAACGAAGCAGTTCCCGCATTGTTTGCCCCAATTGCAAACACAGCTTCTATCAAGCTTGCGTCAGCTATAATAGCTCTCAGGTGCTGGCTACGAATAGAATCGCGAGCGGATGGCTGTGTCCCGACTGCGCTTCTAGGTCTCGTCGCGGCGGTGACAACACTAGCACTCCCGTGCGGGGGGCTGCCGCGGTTGGGGTCGGCGGTGGCGGGTCAGACACCGAGGGTGCCTCCTGTCCGGACAGCGACGCTGACGTCGAACGCACACCGCGGGAATTGACGCCTCCGCGCGCGGTAAAACTGGATGACGGTATAGTCGAGGCGATCCGAGTCGAAATAAAAAACTCGCTAAAAAGTGAAATATCTGCTGCGATACGAGTTATACTTAATTCAGAGCGTTCACCTATAAGACAGGATCTTGCTGAACTCAAGCATTCCGTTGAGTTCCTTAGCGCTAAGTAAGACGAGTATGAGAGGTCGGTTCAAACTCAGGATCCTAACGTTGCACTAATTGAATCAGACATTGGCAAGCTCCAACCTGCCGTTCAAGGCCTGGAGGACCGTATTACTGAACTGGAGCAGCAATTGCGCGAGGCTAACGTGGAGTTTCATGGTATACCTGAATTTAAGAGCGAAAAGTTGGTTACCGTGGTTCTGCAGACTGCTGCAGTAGTGTCCTACTCCTTAAATGAATCTGATGTTATTCACTGCAGCAGAGTGGCTAAGATTAACAAAGAAAACAACAAACCGCGCACAGTTGTGCTCAAACTGAGGGACAGGCGGTGCCGGGACGATTTCTACTCTGCTATTGTCAAGTTTAATAAAGCTAACCCGAACAACAAGCTAAACTCTTCTTTGATGGGAATTGGTGGCAACCAATCGCAGGTATATGTGTCTGAGCACCTCTCACCCTTTTATAATAAACTCCACGCTGTCACCCGCATCAAGACTAAGGAGTTAAGCTACAAGACAGTGATTAAGAACGGACGTATACTCGTTTACAAAAGCGAAAAGTCTTCAGCTATTGTTATAAAAAACTTTGGTGATTTAAATAATTTACACTAACTTTGATTGGGCCTTATTTTATTATATTGTATTGCTTAGCTTCTTACTAATATTTATTGTGTAGCTTGTCCTGGATCTGTCAATATACTATCAAAATGTTCGTGGCTTAAAATCAAAGTGTCTAGAATTGTATAATAACATTTTAATACATAACTATGACATAATTTGTCGGACAGAGACGTGGCTTGATAGTAACATTGAATCAAATGAGCTATTTGATGATAGATATGTAGTGTTTCGTCGAGATCGCCCTGCTTGCTTTAAGGATCAGTTTGATAAGTCTCATGGAGGGGGTGTCCTGATAGCAGTTTCCTCGAGGTGGACTGCCGAGTTGAAAACGGATTGGCAGTCGGTATTGGAGGATGTATGGGTTCATATAAAAACTAATGACATTGATTTAAATTTGTGTGTGGCGTACGTTCCCTCTTACATCCCACACTATTTATTTACGAATTTCCTTGACAAATGTGAGAATGTTATTGCATCATCGATTGGTAGTAAAACAATTATACTGGGGGATTTTAATTTACCCAATGTTACCTGCAGGCATGGTCAATTGGAACAAGAAACTGCGGCTAACATTAATGACCCTAAAGTGTTATCACTTAATGATTTTACCTGTGTCACTGGCCTTAAGCAGATCAACACAATACTTAACACTAATGATAGGATCCTGGATCTGGCCTTTGTTAACCCTGATTTAGTTTTTACCCTAAACAACACCGACCCCATCAGTCGCATTGATTCTCATCACCCCCTTTTTGAGGTGATCTTCACTTGTACTGAACCGTGCTCGTTGCGTGAGAATACCCTAAATACTCGATATAACTTTCATAGGGCACAACAAATGTTGCCACAAATTATCAGAAATCAATTGGGACGATTATTCCGGTCTTTCTTGTGATGATTTACTTCAATTCTTATATAACAACATAGGCGATGTCATTGCTGCTCATGTACCAAAAGTTAAAAACCGAACTAAGCATTGCCCTCAGTGGTTCTCTAGGGACCTGATAGGATTACTCAGAAAAAAAAGATAAGATACACAGGAGATACATAAAATATAAGAATCCACGCGATTACGCTGAATTTTCTTTCCTCAGAAAAAGGGCAAAGGCACTGATGACTCAATGTTTTAAAGAGTACATTTCGCGGATTGAGGGTGACTTGAACGGGAACATAAAAGCCTTCTGGCGTTATACGAAAGCAAAGAAAACCACAAACCAAATTCCCAATCGTGTTGTTTACGGGGATGATGTAGCAGAGACCGGTCACGATGATGCTAATTTCTTCGCCCGATACTTTTCTTTGGTCTATGACGTGCCTGGGCCTTCTAACTGCACACCCGATTTTCCAGAATATAGTTTTGGTATAAGTAACGTGTTATTCTCTGAGGGGGACGTGTTGGGGAAGCTTCGATCATTGAATGTCTCAAAGGGTGCGGGCCCAGATGGACTCCCAGCCATTTTTATACGGTCGTGAGCTAAACCGCTAACAATGATTTATCAGAAATCACTTATCGAGGGTGTATTCCTAGACTTATGGAAATTAACAAAAATAACTCCAATACATAAGAAAGGAGACAAAGGCGAAGTCTCCAATTACCGATCTATTAGTATCCTAAATAAGAATATTTATATTGTATTGTATTGTTGTTGTAAACTGCTTTGTAAAGGTGTTCGAGAGCTTAGTTTTTGATTCAATATATAGCCACTTTCTCCATATACTTAGCCCACTTCAGCACGGTTTTGTTCGAAAGCGATCCACAACTTCGAATCTTATGCTATATGTCCAGTACTTGTGCTCGTCATTTCAGGCCAAAGCCCAGACTGATGCAATATATACTGACTTCGCAAAGGCTTTTGATAAAGTTAACCACCATATTCTACTTATTAAATTAAATCACCTCGGAATACAAGGCAACTTGCTAAGATGGTTTCAGTCTTATCTTAACCACCGATCCCAGCTAGTAAGTGTCTACGGATATGATTCTCTGCCATTTGTGGCTGAATCCGGTGTTCCACAGGGGTCGAATCTGGGTCCGCTGCTATTTCTCGTTTTTATTAATGACCTTTTAAGCCGTTTCCAGTGTAATGCCTTTGCCTACGCTGATGACATTAAAATCTTTCGTATCATCCAGTCACATAAGGACTGTTTATTATTACAAAATAATCTGAACGCAATGCATGAATGGTGCGTTCAAAATATGATGTCCTTGAATATAACCAAATGTCAGTGTATAACATTCACAAAAAAATGCAATTTTACTGGATTCGACTATTCAATCGATGGTACAGTTTTGGAAAGGGTGACAACAGTTAGAGACCTGGGTGTGTTATTTGATAGCGACCTGTCGTTTAGCAGTCACTACGAGAGCATAGTTTCGAGGGCTAACCGTACTTTAGGGTTCATTATTCGCAACACAAAACCTTTTAAGAATGTTAATAGCTTGATCATATTGTACTGTTCGTTGGTAAGGACTACACTTGAATACTGCTGTGTTATCTGGCAACCTATCTACACTAAATACTGTGACAGGTTGGAGTCAGTTCAGAGGAGGTTTGTTCGACATCTCTGCAACAAGACTGGGACACGCCGTCTGATTCCTGAATATGGTGACAGACTATTGGAATTCAATCTCGATTCTCTGTCTCGTAGACGTAATGTAACAGATTTGATAACACTATAAGATATTGCATGGCGATCTTGACGGAAACCTTTTGGATTGGATAGGCTTTAGGGCTAGTACGAAGCGAACTCGAGATCAAAATTTGTTTGCTTTGCCTATGACTAATAATAATGTCAATAAAAGTAAATACTTTTTGGGTGGTTTATTGAAGCTTGAGTATAGGTGGAACAAATGTATAGAGTTAAAAGGTGACTACGTAGAAAAATAAATGCATATATACAAAAAAAAAACTTTTTTTTTCCATAAACGGGTACTTATCAAACAGCCCTCGTAATTAAGGATTCTTATATTCACATCTAAATTGTAGCGTTAATTTTTTTACAGATTGAGAACCGCTGCTAATTACTATGAATAAGCCAAGTGGGGTTATTGCGAATTGAGTGTATATCAGAAAATTCCGATTTTTTTTTAAATCACAGCTAGGACGTTGTGTTCCTCTTAGCTATTCATAAAAAACGTCAATTTGCCGAAAAAAGAAACAACTGTTCAAATAACCCAACAAAATTCCGAGAAAAAGTTGTTGGGGTTATTACGAATCACCGAAATTGGCGTGAAAAGCACTTGTTTGGGATAAATCGACGCTATGCACGTCAGGTCGACAATAGCGGCTCGTGATGACTGATGCGGCGAGCACAATAAAGCTGGCCTCTAGACTAATGATGAAAACAGAAATATATCGCTACCGTTACTTAGATTTTTTGAAGTTTCTGAATATACCCGTTTTCGGAATTACCCCGACGCACCTTAATGGTAATTTTTCATTACCTGGCAACCGTAAATATTTTGTATGTACTATGTATATACATGTACGTGGTATCTTTGGTAAAAAAAATTTGGCGGGAAACCGATGAGAGTGGATCGTATCGTTATTTGAATTTTAGTTTCTGTGCTAAATGTTGTTTGGTGGATAATAAAGATAGTGTATTATACAACAAAATAACGTGAAAGTGCCCAGCAAATGAAGATTTCAAGTGAAAACGCGTATTCCCTCTGTTTGTGACCCACAAATATCCGCCGGCTGCTGCTCGCCTTAGCTCGCCGTAAAGTACACTATCGCTTTACGGAAGGCATGAGCAGCTGACAGGACGTGACTAGGACAGACTGACACAACTTTGACGGTGACAGGACTTTAATATACAGAAATTTACAAAGCATCAGACGTGGCTTTATGGACGCAGTTCCTTTGCCTATCCCTTATGGGATGAATAAAAAAAAAAAACTTTGGTAAAAATAAAAATGGTTTTTTTTTTTCCATAAACGGGTACTTATCAAACAGCCCTCGTATTATTACAGGTATGTGATTGGACGAGCGCGCTGCGGCTGACTCACAGACCTAATGGCTGACTCGTGCAAGACCGCGTGTATTTGAATTAGGGATATAACTGTTAAGTTAATAAAATTTGAAGCTAATGATGAATTCGTTAGAATTTTTGTCTATAAATTACTATAATGAAACCGAATCTAAGAAACCGACTTGAGAATTATGAGATTTTTTTTGTGGAAAATAGAACGCTTTGAAAATTCCACTGCTTATAAAAAGACGCTATTGATAAATCTGTTAGAAATTAAAACTGTGGTTACTTTTAACAGTTTTTAATACATTTCAGCAGCCATCATTGATTTGTAATTTTTTTAAAGAGATTTATATATTTTTTACGCAATTTTAATAATGCTGGCGTAAGCTCTTGATAAAAGTGTTAGAAAATGATAGGTGTTGTTCTAATAGTTAAATACAATAATCTAGTAGAGAAAACTTACACTTGCGTATTTTTTCTTTGGATTTAAAAGTCTTACTAACATATACCTAGATAATGATCTGAGTAGGAGTATCTTTTTTTTTTTTTTTTGCACTGCAAAAAGTGATAAAAACAAGCTAAGATTTGAATACATGGAAAAAATTCAGTCTTTCCTCTATGTCCAGCCGTGGGGTAGGGGAAAAGCACACGACCCGGAGTGTCGAGGATCCGGGTTCGATTGCCGGGGTTGGCATTTTCCTGGTTTTTTTCTGTGTATTCATGTTTCAGTGAGTTTATAAAAAATATAATTTATACCTAGATAATTTCAAAAGCAATGTCAAATTCTGTTATATTTTTTTTACAAGTACTACTCAGTAAATTCTAACTGCCTACAAAAAATTGCGCACTTGTATGTTTTATGAGTTGAATTCATTTGGGGTATCGGATTATTATCTCAATAGGCTAACAAAGATTTCTGATAAGTTGATTAGGTGTCTTCAGATGCCCGAAGGGCAAACAGTCTAGTAAAAGGACAATAGGAGCCCCGCCGCTGTCTTTATCTATAAAGAAGATCACTATAAATAGTGTATGATCAACTGAAAACGTATGTTTGGGGAAAAAAGCGGCTGGGACGTGAGCGTATGATGAAATTAACTGGTGTGAAAACATATGATTGGTAAAGTAATAAAATGGGGAAAAACGCAAATGGGAATAAAAATATTGGATGATTCATCTATGTACAGTCGGCCACAGCACATAGGGTTGTCCCTCATTCTTACAATTGAAATAAAATACAATCACACACAGTTCCTTTATTTATGCAAGATGACAACATTCTCGCCCAGCACGTCATGTCGTATGCACCATTTTAAGCCCTGAAAGTCGCATCCCGAGTCACTAACTAATGCAAGTAGTGGTGGAGTATGCAGCTTGAGCTCACCTACCCTTGACTTGCCCATCAAGCCCCTCATGATTGCCCTGTTTAGACAGCTTTGTGGAATGAATATTTGTTTATAGGCAATGGATATACTATAAAATTAAAACAATTGCATTTTTGATACTTTTGACTACTTATGTATTACCAATATTTAAGAAGCATAAAATTTAAGTAATTCTTCAACTTTAGGCTTGAGAATACACTTGTCACGCAAATTAACGACCCAACCAGGTTCCAGACCATAGAAGATCTGTCTTGGGTCTTTTCTTACACCTAACATGTCATATTTTGAGTCTTTTTCCAATTCAGGCAACTGATAACCATACTTTTGAGCCAATTTAAGCCTTTCCTGTGAAATTTTTTCAGGATCTGCCAGATATCCCCTAGTCTCAGCACTTGTGTAGTATTCTATGGCATCAGGTGGAGGAATCATGCGCCTCGGAATAGCTTGACCAGATTCAAAGAATTTCTTAGGATTCTTTAAAAGAAAAAGACTGTGAGGATCATAGTATGCTGTTGTGATAGTCCCACCATTCTTTTCTATAACTGCAATAGCTTGCTCACTTGCCCACTGAACCTCAACATTAATTTTTGCAGCAAATATATCAGCCCCTTCGTCAGTTAAGTTTATTCCAAAGTGTTTCTGATCCGGAAATATGTTGTACAAGCCAGATCTTATGATACTTGCTATATCAATAGGCTTAGTAATATCCACACGATCTTTGTCTATTAGGCTTTGCAAGTCTTGCAGAGAGAGAGGAGGATACTGTCTTCGACAACTGAAAAGTACAAAGGGTAAATTATATTATCTTTAATGATTATATTACACTACCTTAACAAATACTACACAGTACTATTACTAGTATTACTTACTGATGTCCTCTATAGTAATGTTCCTGAGGAATTCTTAGATAGAAAGGGTTGTTGCCTGTCTCATATCCCAGTCTCATGAAGTTTTGCCTCTGCCCAGAACCCTTGTTACCAGCTCCATGTTTATCACCACCATGCTGCCCGCGTCCTCTTTTTTGCTACAAAAGTGGAAGATTATTACTATTCCTGATGAGTTTGTAGATTTAATGCAATGCAACAGCAAAAACGTACAACTATGTAATTATCTCTTTTATCCCTACATGGTACATATGTAATATTTCGAATATTTTTGCTACAAAATTATGACTTTTGACTTATATACAAAGATATTTCTTTCTCGTCACCGTAAACAATAAAATTTGAGACTTACTGTTATTCGCGAGCCTGGATTATCACGTATATTTGCAAGTGATATCCTAGGTAAAGATCGTATCATAGACAGTGATTTCTCGGTTATTTGTCGAGACCCCATTTCACTTCAGGTCACGAATTTCTCAATTCTTGAAGTATTATCTTCTATTATTCGCAGAAAAATATTATTATCTTACGGTATTCAATTTAATATTTTAATTATTTTAGGTTATGTCTTGATTTTTTTTTAATCATCCCATAAGGGATAGACAAAAGAACTGAGTCCATACAGCGACGTGTAATGTATTTTGTGAATTTCTGTATATTAAAGTCCAGCCCCTAAACTACGAAATTCGAAAATCGAAGTTCGTATCGTATCGTCCCGCTCACTCTCGTGTTAAATTATATTAGCTTGAGAGGGACGGCATGATACGAAGTTCGAATTATGTACTTCGTAGTAGGGGGGCTGCCCCTAAACTACGAAATTCGAAAATCGAAGTTCGTATCGTGTCGTCCCGCTCAAGCTAATATTCAACACGAGAGTGAGCGGGACGATACGATACGAACTTAGATTTTCGAATTTCGTAGTATAGAGGCTGTCTTTCAGAGCGTGGAAAATGTAAGTACTTCGTACAACTGGAATGACATCTCTCTAACATTAACGTGGTCGTACCTAAACTTGGAATTAAAAAGCTGCAGCTGGCAGCTGGCGCCATCTAGTGGCGAGTAGCATTAGTTACCGCATGCTCAAAAGTGCGGACCTGGCGCCATCAAGTTGGCAGACGTAAACTACCGTCAGGAGTATCAACGAAGAGTGACGTTACATCATACAGAAGAGAGAGAGAAAGCAGGATAGGAAAGAGTCATCAAGATCAAGAAGCCAAGGAAACTAGTGAGTCGGTCAAGTGTCAAACTGTGAGTACTTTTATATTTATTTGGTGCGGGAAGTTCAATCTAGTGTCAAAAGTTAAATTAGTGAAATTTAGACTTTAAATGTAAGGCGTAAATAACTTAGAATAATTAGTTTGTTTACATGGACTTAGCGAATTTAGTTGCGTATTAGTTTAGGACTTAGAATAATAAGCGAGAATCGGTTGATACGGGGAATCCATGCCGGATTTTGCCCAGAGTAGAAAGGGCTTAAAACACTTGTAATTTTTTCGGAATTTTTCATGTGAATTTTCTAAGTGTTGGATTTTATTCAAAGTTTATTTCGAGTCAGTAGTTAGTAAGATCAGTTTCTCAATATGGAATCTGCACTGAGTTTTCTGGACGACTTATCTACACGCATATTTAGAGCAAGAGTTAATTTCCAAAATTACCCGAACGAACGCATTAACAAAGTTTACATAGAAAGTCGTTTAGAAGCTTTGGATTTGTTGTGGGCAGACTTTAGGCAGGCGCATAAGGAACTGATGCAAATGTTCGATCCTAAAATTCTAAAGAATGAAACATATTTTACTGATGCAACTTATGGCAAAACAGAAGAAGAGTTCATAGATTGCAAGTGCGAATTGAAAAGTTGTTTAACCGTACAAAGTCCTAATGCTGAGCAGCCAACAATAAATGTCGAATTTACGAATGTCAAAACAAATCTAGTTAAATTGCCTAAAATTACTATACCCATTTTCTCTGGCAAATGTACCGAATGGACTACGTTCAGAGACTTGTTTGTGTCCATGATCCACAACAATAATTCTTTGGATAATGTACAAAAAATGCAGTATCTAAAGGGTTACTTGTCAGGAGAGGCGGAACAGCTCATACGCAATATACCAGTATCAGACACAAACTATACTCGAAGCTGGAGCCAGTTAGAAAATCGGTATAATAATAAAAAATATCTGTCAAATTGCATCCTAACCCGTTTGTTAAGTCAGAAGAACGCAGCCTCAGAGTCTTCAGTGTTTTTGAAGGATCTGATGGACACGTCAGCGGATTGTTTGAGTGCACTGTCTAACCTAGGCATTGACGTTTCCACATGGGACGTCATTTTAATTCATTTGCTGACACTTAAATTAGATCCCGAATCACGTAAGCAATGGGAGCTTAAAGTAGCGAGTAATTCATCGTCAGACGCTTTACCAACATTTGACGAATTCAAGGAGTTTTTGACTAGTCGCTATAGAGCTCTGGAGTTTATAGAGCCAAAAGCTAATTACAACTCGTCTATTGCTTACGTGAAACAGACCAACAGTTCTTGTAATAATCCAAAGGTTTTGCATGTTACCAACGCACCCACGTTAGCATGTGAATACTGTTCTGCGCTACACAAACTATGTTTTTGTAAGAAGTTTGCAAATGAGGATTATGCTTCTAGACATAAGTTTGTTACCGACAACCGAATGTGTTACAATTGCCTAGGCAGCAACCACTCTGTAAGATTTTGTCAAAAGACCACTAGTTGTAGGATTTGCAAAAGAAGACATCATTCCTTGCTTCACCCAAAGGTAGTATCAACCTCACCTGCCAACCAAAAGGAAGTAGACCAGGCAGCTGGAAGTGATTCTAAAGAGTATAATCAAATTGAGGACACGCAAGCTATGGTCACACCAATAGTCAACTGTTTTTCGAAAGGAATTGTTCAAGAGGAGATATTGCTACCCACAGCTCTAGTAAGGGCTGAGTCGGAAGCTGGGGACTACCAGGTAGTTAGAGCGTTGTTAGATCAAGGCTCACAAGCTTCATTCGTTACTGAAGCTGCTGTGCAGTCTTTAGGGCTGAAGAAAAGGCCGATCACAGGAATAGTTTCAGGGTTAGCTGATGGCAAAACACCACTGGTATCTAAGCACACAGTTCAGCTAAAAGTTCAATCGCTAAGTGACCCAACCTGCAGTTTAAAATTTAATGCTTATGTTTTAAAAGAAATCACTACTTATCTTCCGGGTAAGAAAGTAGCAGTTCCAACTTGGAAGGAACTACAGCAGCTGAAGTTGGCTGATCCAACCTACAGTTCACCCAGCAAGATTGATGCTTTGTTGGGAGCAGAAGTTTATTGCCCAGTCCTGAAAGATGGGGTATTAAGGGGTCCTAAGGGAACACCACTGGCTCAGTGCACCACTCTTGGGTGGATTTTATCGGGTTCAGTAAGTTGAGCAACGTTAAATAAAGAGATACCTAATCTGGAAGAAAAGAAACGTTCTACACTATAAAATGAAATCACAATTAATTGAGACAGAATCTTTATTGCATATTAAATTATTTACAGAAGAAAAGTGGAAACTTATCAAAAGAGACGCCATGATGAAGTGAAGTACTCGGTGAATCTGCTACAGCTACCGTCATCTGTAACAAAAAGAAAAGAAAATTACCTAATTTAAATTACCGTTGAAGATGTAATTAGTCATAGTAGCAAAGTTATATTGATTATTGTTTTCTAAATTGGATGAGAATTTACTAAACAATATAAATAATGGTTGACTTACCTTGAGAATGTCAAGTTGCTGCACACAGATATCACAATGTTGAAATTACACAGTGTACAGGTTAAAAGAAGATATCCTTATGGTGAAGGAAGGCTATTTACTTATTTAGATACTTTCATAAAAGTGGTTTTTCGGCAGAATTCACATCCTGCCTTTAACAGGGCTATTATTTCTTTATTTGTTAGTAGGTCAATCTTATAGCTCTGTCTTTGGCCAGTTATTGTTTAGTTAAGATTTTGTAATTTGTTTGATAATGATTGTTTGTTTGGATGTTTTATGTTTAGTTGATTGATTTAATTGTTATTACCGTACCACCAGTATTTTAGTTTTGTTTCCGATGTAGTTCATGGTGGGCGGCTAAGATGAAGGACATACATCACTGTTGTCCTTGGTGGGCGGTATGTATAAGACGGTTTGGTTTATTTTGTTACCACTAGATGTCACTGTTCCGTTAACCTGAAATCCTGAATGCCGCTATCGTTTGGCCGGTTCAAAAGGTATAAGTAGTAACGTTGTTTTGTATGTGTTTGAGAATAAATGAGACTAGTTTACTGTAATACCTAAACGGTGTTTACTTCTCCCTCTTTCCCCTCCTGCTCGAGACCGAGGTACTCTCTCGTACAATATGAGCAAAATGTTCATTTAAAATAGGGCGGTTGTAAAAACGCGCAAATGTTGACGAGTCTTTTGACCAACCTGCTGTACGCCTGATCGTATCTATATCGATACCTCTACTGTACGCCGCCGAAGTAGAGGCGTGTCTAGTACTGTGAGCTGAAAATACCCCAGTATTAATTCCACTACTTCTTAAAGTGTCCTTTATCCATCTACCTAGGGTAGCTCTAGATGCTTGCCTGATGGGGGGCTTAGCCGTAATGAAAAGTAAGTCTATACCCCGGCGTACTGAATGTGTTCTTTTAATATATTCTATTAATGTTTTTGCTGGACAAATTGCTGGCCTTTTGTGAAAAAAGGGAAGACTCAAGAAAGGCTGGTATCTGCCTGGTGCGGAAGTCTTTATCCTATCTGGGATCCTAATAACTATGTTATCGCAGTTAACTGTGATGTTGGACAATTTTATTAAAGAGAGTGTCTGCAGTCTTTGACCCGTGGTTAGTGCTAATAACGTTATAGTTTTTCTGCTCAGAAATTGTAAGGAAGTATTAACTTCTTCCACGAAGGAGATGTATTCAAAAACTTTTGACAAGTTTCTTGATATTTAGGCCTAGTTGGTCTAAGCCTAAATACACCTTTAAAAAACCTTTGAACACTGCTCGAGTCATTTAGCTGTTGGTCCATTAATAGGAGGGAGACTGCTGATCTCATGGAATTAAGTGTCCCATATGAAGCGCCTCTGTTGTAATTTATTGTAAAAAAATCTAATATCTGTGGTATGGATGCTTTAAGACAATCTATTTTTTGTTTTTCACAGAAAGAGAGCCAAGCTATAATACCAGATTTATATTTCTTAATAGTATTATCCGATAGGGATGCTATCATAATGTCAACCGACTTACTCGAGTATCCTTGCTTCATGAAGGCTTTTCAGTCAGTAGACATGAAACCTTTACTCCTAAGATGTAAAAGCACTGGTTTCATCAGTTTGGTGAACACGAAAGGTGCAGTTGATAATCCGAAAGGCAACACTTTAAATTGGTAGAGATTACCACCATGGCGGAACCTTAAGTATTGTCTATAGTGTTCATCCATTGACAACATAAAGTAAGCGTCTTTTAAATCGATTTTCGCTAAGAAACATGACTTTGTAATGAGCTTATACGCTGTTCTAATGTCTTCTAATTTAAAATGTTGCGTGCAAAGAAACTTGTTTAAATGTTTTAAGTTCAGGATAAACCTATAAGTGCCATTAGGTTTTTTCTTTATGACAAAGGTATTAGAGATGAATTGACACTCAGAGTCTGAGCATTTCTCTATTGCACCTAATTTAATGAATCGGATCACTTCTGCATTCATCGCAGAAGACTCTACTGCTGTCATGTTTACCGGAGTTGGTTCGGTAAGTTGATATGGTGTTCTAACAAAAGGAAGTTTGTAACCCTCAACCCATGACAGAATAGTTTGGTCATGTGCGGCTATTGTTAACCAAATATTCATAAAAAAGTTTAACCGGCCCACTAGCGGCGTGGCTTTGCTCCCCGAGTCTGGTTCTGCACTCCCGATGTGGTTCCTTGGTAGTTTCCTCTCTTCTGTGTGCTCGGCGCCGGAAAAAATCTTTTGACAGCAGGGCCCTGCCCCGTTCCTTGGTATCCTTTATTGTTTGAGGATCCCTGAGAGTTTTTGCGCGAGTACTGATTCCGTTTTGTACGGAGGGGGCCCAATGAGTTTAAAGACATTGGTTTTTCTTTTAATTCCTTTGCAGCCTTTGCAACAGCCTTAGCTGTTTTGATGCCCTCAGATAGATTGTGCCCAAAGAGGAACTCTCCCGGCTCCCTTTGTTGAAGAGACTGTTTCATCTCCTTATTCAAGCCTTCGAGCGCACAACATCGCCTTAGCTTATTTTCTGCTCCATACAATTCACAAAGAATGCGACCTGCATTACTGATTGTTTCAACTATATTACTCTTCTCCAAGTTCACCTTTTTTGATACTAGACTGGATAGCAACCCACCAACCAAGAGCTGAAATAGCGACTGCTATTTGTTGTTGTTTAGAACTTATGCCTTTATCTCTTTTCTTTGCTGTTTCTGACATTGCTACCTCAATTTCAGGGTTCAGTTTGGGTGTTATTAATTGGGGCATATTTTCAATAGGTGGATATTTCTTTAATATTTTGGATTTTTCTTCTTTGTCCATGCCTTTCTGTATAATATTATTCCATCTTTTAGCCAGTTTTTCATGTATTTTTGGGGCGTTTTCCAAGTGCTTTTCTCTGTCTTCACCCAATAATTTTAAAATTTCATCTTCTATTTCGTCTTCTATCATTACGACCTCCTCTTCCTTCACTTCCTCTTTTTCCTCACCCCCTTCCGATTTATTTTCATGATGTTCATTGTTGTTCTCTAAAAAGAGAAAAAAAAATATGTATCAACACTAGTATCGTGAAAATAACACCAAGATGACGGCACGGCCACGAGGCCGGGCCAAACTCGGACCGCATAGCGGCATGGTATAACAGGCCTTTGTTAAAAGCCAAAAGAAAAAAGAAAAGAAATTCCCGTCGCGGGTTAACGACATTGGGACCTCCCGTCGTGGGTTAACGACATTGGAACTTCTATCATTATTTCCATATATATTCTTTCATATGGCTGACCCCTCGGAGAACTAGTCCCAACCGTGACAGCTCTAATGCAAAGAAAGCGGTCCGTCGCCTGACCCCTAGGGTTTCGTAACCCAACCGTGTCAGGTCTGGACATGGAAAAAACAATGATAGGAAAAAAGGTAGCTAACCATCAGACTCCAAATATTCAACCGGCCAGTCGACAGACGCCGACGAGTTGCTGCCGCTGTCGCGACGCTCGCGTTTTTTGCTCATGAAGTCAACAAATTCATCAAAAAGCTCTATTTTCCTCTTCTTCTCCATTATATATCCCTAATATTACCATTAAAAAACAAAATATTTCTAAACACGTGTGGAATGATGTTACACGAAAGAACGAATGAAGAATTGAATCTATGGTGGGCTGATTTACCACAAACTCGCAAGCAACTCGATTTTTTTTCTCAGCTTTAAATACGTGCAAATGGCTAGCGCTTTAGGACCTACTACATAGTTATCATAGAAGGATGATGTCTGAAATGTAATGGAAAATGCGAAAGGATCGGAATTTAGAAAATAGGACGGACAAGATCAGGAAGGTTAAAATAAATAGATTACTTACAACTTTATATTGTTAGCGGATAGAAATGAATACAAGACTTTAAATATATACGTAGATTTATTATTTATGATAAGAAGGGGAGGAACGGATAAAGGAAACGGAACGCCAAGTAGTGACAGCTGATTTAGAAGGGAGGAACGATCATATAATGGACAGGCGAAAAATATGTGATTAAGGTCAGCCACAGCTCCACATTCGCATGTAGAACTGTCCACTATTCGTAATCTTGCTAAATGCTCAGGTGTACAAACATGTCCCAATCTCATGCTTGAAGCCGTTCTAGAAAGTGAGATTTTTGAAAACCAAGGTTTGACAGGGATTGTAGGTTGGATGTTACGATACCGCAAACCAGTCCTTACATCCGGAGCGGTCCAGAGTTCTCTCCAAGCATCCATTAGGTATATCTTTGGCAGTGCTAAAAGATCCTCAGCAATATTTTTGTACGGGTTGAGATCCCCACAATCGATAGCTTCGCGAGCCAACCGGTCTACGCGCTCATTATCTTTGATACCCCTATGTCCCGGAATCCAAGCAAAGGAAATTACATATCCATTCTGGTAACATTTAAATAGAAGACTTCGAATTTTGTAAATATATGGATTGTTAGATTTTGCTTTGAATGGAAATTTAGAAATAGACTGCAATGAGCTCATCGAATCTGTGAATATGATAGAGTTTCTAAGCTTCATTAAAACACAATATTCTACTGCTTTCAGGATGCCATAACACTCCCCAGTATACACCGAAGATTCTGGTGGCAGCTTTATTTTTTGAACTATGTCATATTGAGAGTGCAGTACACCAACACCCACACAACCATTGGGAGAGACCTTTGAAGCGTCAGTGTACACATGATGGGCATCATGAGCTTCGGTTTCAATGAAACTCAAAAACTGACGATTATGCTCGAGGTCATACTTGAAAATACCAATATTTAAAGCCGCAGAAGGAACCAGAGTTAATGATTCATATTCATATTGAAAAATGGGGAGAGTTGAAGAGTTAAAAGTGAGAGCCAGAATAAATTTAAATCTTTGGAAGCTTTTAATTAAACAAGGAGAATTCTTGTGTTTCCAGTAACTTGAACAAGATATCTGTAGAGTTAGTTGGGGCAAGATTGACCAAAGCTGATGATTAGTTACTTGAGCACAATGGAAAATAAATCTGTCGCTGAGAAATTGACGCCGTAAGTCGAGGGGAGGATCCACACACTTCACCTGAAGCGCATTTATGGGACTGGACTTCATAGCACCACAAATAATTCTAAGAGCTTTAGACTGAACATCACGTAATTTCTTAAGACCAGCAGCACTTCCAGGTTCTAGTAAAAAAGTCCCATAATCTAAAATACTTCTTATCAAAGCATTGTATAATAGTTTTAAGCAAAAGGGATGTGCACCCCACCATACCCCTGCTACACATCTTAGAATGTTAATTTTTTTTTCATATTTAGAAACTATATACTCACAATGAGCAAGACCTGACAGTTTGCTATCTAATATGATGCCTAAAAATTTAATTTGGTTTTTCATTGGAATGACATGACTACCAAATTTAACAGAAACTGGAGGTGGAAGACGTTTTCTTGTAAATAAAACGACAGCACTTTTAGACACAGAGAGCTCTAAGCCATTGGAGTCTAACCACTTCTTCAATAAACATAAGGAAGATGTGAGACTATTACTAGCCCGTTCAATGGATAAGTCAGGTGAATACAATAGTAGATCACCAGCAAACTGTAAAACTCTGACTGAACCATTTAAAGATGATTCTAAGTCAAATGTATAAATATTATATAACGATGGGCTCAGTACCGAACCTTGTGGAAGTCCTCGCCACACTGAACGGGTAATTCGATTGTTGTCATCTAGAAAAATACTAATGGATCTTTCTGACAGTAAATTGATTATGAAGTTAATTAAAACTAAAGGAACACCTAACTTGTAAAGTTTGTCTCTTAACACTGGCACTAAGACATTATCATATGCCGAACTGATGTCAAGGAATGCAGCCATCACTGACTCATTCTTCGAAAATGCTAAACGAATATCAGGGCTGTGTTTTATAAAGCTACAAGTTACAATTTACAAGCGGAAGTCTCATTCTATCACCTTTTATTAGAAAGAGACTTCCGCTTGTAAATTGTAACTTGTAGCTTTATAAAACACGGCGCAGATGTTATTATCGCTAGGCTGTCATGACAAGACCGACCTTTACGAAAGCCAAATTGACTTTGCGCTAATAGTTGCTTGCTTTCCTAAAAAAACTCTAACCTGTTTTTAATCAAATGTTCTGCCACTTTGGCAAATACTGAAGAAAGTGCAATTGGGCGATAGGAGGAAACATCATCTGCAGGTTTACATGGCTTGAGTATAGGAATCACAATTTGAGATCTCCAAGCTGAATGAAGAAGAATGTCTAAAATTTGTTCGCCATAGTAACTAGAAACGGAACTACCCCAAGAACGATGCTGAGAATTGAAATCACCTAGAATCAAGATAGGTTTTGGAAGGGCAGATATTATTTGTTCCAGCTCATGAAAAATTATTGATGATGGATGAGGAATATATACAGAGATGATACAAATATTATTTACAATGGCAGCAACGATGGACCAGTCATCATTACTGTGTGATGGAGTAGTTATTTGCGAAAAATCTATACAATTCCTGATGAGTAAAGCCACTCCACCATACCCATCAGGACGGTCCTCACGCAGACATGAATAGCCAGGGAGTCTTAAAAGAGCTCCGGGCTTAAGCCATGTCTCCGAGAGGGCAAAAACGAAAGGATTAAACTTATTTATAGGATAGATTAGGTCTTGTTTTTTACTAATTACGCTTCGACTGTTCCACTGAACTATCTTGTCCATTTTGTATTAAGGTAGCAGCAACTGCTTCAAGCAAGGGGGCAACGTGGGACGATGAGACAATGCTAGATTTGGTCAACAAAGTAATCAAAGCAATTATAGCCTCAGCCACAGACTGAGTTTGAGATTCAGAATTGTTTGAATCCTTGAGCGCACAACCATTTGTTGGAGGTGGAATAGCATATTCTTTTAACAAGGCATTATGGGCAGCTTGATCATACCCTTTACTAGTTCTAATTGGTGGGCCACGGGGCTTAGCATATACTGTTCTTCTGTAAGATTGATTAGTTGCATTTTGTGCGGTTCCATTCCCAACACTATTACGATATGATTGGTGTATTGCAGGTTGATGAGGAGAAGTATTTGGCTGGAAAAGAACATCTTCAAATGATTTGGATACTGGAGGATGAAGCTTTACAGCTTCTCCATATGAGATGCAGCTATTGGCCATAGTTACTTTGATATCCCTTTGTCTTTTGTGTTCCGGGCATGATTTACTGATGGCAAAATGAGATCCATTACACATAAAATAAAAGGCATTGTCCTCATCAACAGAACAAGTCTCAGCCGTGTGCATTTGTCCACAGTTGTAGCACTGGGGTTTTGACCTACAATTTGTTTTGGTGTGGCCAAACTTACAGCAGCTAAAACATTGTACTGTAGTAAAAATGTACAGATCTACATGAATAGAATTGTAGCATGAAAACACTCGTTTTGGAAGCTGCTGACCATCGAAAGTTAAAACAACAGTTTCTGAGGGTTGCCAGATGACCGAGCCGTTTATAAGTACCCTTCGATTAAGACGCCTGACCTTGACCACTTTTCTACACCCAATGGGCACAGAAATGTTGGCCAAAATCTCATCGTCCGACCATTGATCAGGAATCCCACGTACCAAGCCCATGCGTGTTATTGAGAATGATGGAATGTATGCCATCAGATTCTCCCCGTCTAAGCGAGTATCTTTAATAAAAGCATTAGCGTTCGTAGCCTTGCTGAAAGCCATTGAAATTCGAGTCCTGCCAATACGTTTAACACTGCCGTTGATAATGTTCTCAAACCTATTTTTCATTAAAAAAAATCCGAACGCCACTGGATGTAACGACGAATTTGTTTCCACTTTCTTTAATTTTACGTGAATTATGTACGGGCTAACATCAGAATCCACGAATAAATCCCTGCTAAACCTTGGTGTTTCATTTGTTTTAACAGTCTCTTGTTTTTTCGTAATTATGAGAGATGACTCTCGAAAACTTTCAAAGCAATCGCATTCATAGTTTCCGCCATTATTTCTTTTCCGTTTTTTGTTACAATGTTTGCACACTTTATTAGTTTTTAATATGCGTTTACGGTCGCTTCTGCTACCAGTAGTAGAAGCGTCCGTGTCTACACTGGATTCGTCTATCTCAATATTGCGTGCAACCTGGAGGTTTGCACCTCCAGGGTCCGGTGGTTCTTTATCCCCCATGGGGGAGAAATAATTATAAAAACTCACCTACAACGACGAAATTTATGACACTACACAAATATAAATATTAACTACAAATAGGTGAATCAAAATAGATACAATATTACTACCTAACTGATCTTTTAACTAATTTTTTAAAATATTACAATAAAAAACCCAGAAAACACAACCGCCGCGTTTCACGTTTCCCGCGCTTTTCCCTAATGTGTAGTTGTTTCAAGTTAAAATTAGTGATTCACTGGCTGCAATCTCCGGAGAGCTAAGTATCCTAAGTATTCTAAGTATCCTACCTAAGTATTTTATCTTAGGGGCTAAGTATTTTGTGTCTTGTTGAGTATAGATGTTAATCATTCTTGTCTATTCTTGTCAATAGTATTCAGTAAATCAACTGAAGTGAATTCCCGTATCAATTCGTATGTTCAGCTTACGCAGGCCAAGCATGTCCATGAAGAACCCTAAATAAAAGTACCAAGTTGTTTCCTGACCGCTGGGTCAGGAGTCAGCGCTAGAATTCTAGTTAACCCCGTCCCGTGTCAGCAGCACTGGAGCTGGCCAGTAACGCATCTCTGGTATCGAGCTCCTAGTGATGCAGGGTGGCAAACATCGGCACTGCTGACACTCCAGTCAAAATCAAGGCGACAAAGTAACTGCCTAACCAAAGTGGGACCAAGGCTATTAATTGGCCACCGGGGCAAAAGACAACTTAACAAAATCAGCCGTGCCTCGGCACGAGGGTATCTTTAAGAAATCAGTAATGGAGCAGAATAAATACGTATTGTTCAGACGACATTTATTTTCGAGTAAATAACAGTTTCTAGGTAACGTGACAATCTTTCTTAATATCCCATCTCCTTTTTTTGTTGCAACTGTTGGTTAAGTGAAGGTTCCTGCTAGCTTGCACAATTCCTGAAGCCTAGGTCTAAATAGAGGCTTCGTTAAAAAATCAGCCAGCTGATCCTTCGTGGCTATCTTCTCAACTCTTAAATCGTTATCTACAATGCATTGCCTCACAAAGAAGTGCCTTAGCTTTATGTGCTTCGTCCGCTGGTGGGTTTCATATGGTGGATCATGAGCCAATCTTATTGCAGATTCACTGTCAATAAAGAGCTGAGGGATTATCATCGGTCCATCAATTTGCATGAAGCTAATTATCCGTGTAATTCATATTATCTCTCTTGCGGCCTCGCTAGCAGCCACGATCCCTGCTTCTGTAGAGGATATAGCGACAGCGGACTGACGCTTGCTTTGCCATGTTATAGCACCTTTGGCGTAAAGGCATATCATGCCACTCGTTGAGCGTCCAGTACAGCTGTCACCTCCGTGGAAGGCTTGTAAGTAATTTCGTAGTTTACGGTGCCTTTAACATAGCGCAAAATTCGCTTAACTCTCGCTACGTCTGCAGGTTTTGGGTAATCAAGTGTGCGTGACAATATTCCGACGGCAAACGCAATATCCGGTCTAGTGCCGACCATCAGGTAAGATAATGCGCCAACAGCTTGACGATAAGGAAAGCTATGTGCTTCATTATTATCCTTAGTGGATAGCACGGTATCTTTTACTATCGGAGTCACAGCTGCTTTGCAATCTTGCATACCGAATCGTTCTAGTAGCCGTCTTGCATAAGCTTTCTGGTCAATCTTGATTGTCCCATCAGTTTTGCGTTCTATTTCTATTCCAAGAAAATAGGAACCGCATTTCGTCGTTATTTTAAAACGTTGTTTCATGTCATTTAAAAACTTCGCAGTTTCTTCAGAGCTCGCAGAAGCAATAATCCGTCATCGACGTACAGAACCATAATCAGCTTCTCTTTACCCTCTCCTCTTTTAAACAAGCATGGGTCGCTCTCACTTTGTTTGAAGCCCAGTTTAAGGATGTGTTTAAGCAGTTATTGTGGAATTCCAGCAACGCGGAGCTTGTTTAAGACCATAAAGACTCCGTTTAAGCTTGCAGACTTTTCCATCATTGCTCGAGTATCCTTCAGGAGGTTTCATGTAGATCTCTTCTTTCAATGTTCCGTACAAAAATGCCGTTGATACATCGAACTGAGAAAGCGAAAGTTTTTCCTGAGCAGCAATACTGAGTAACGCTCTGGTTGTGCTGGTCTTTGCAACAGGGCTGTAGGTTTCGTCGTAGTCTTTCTTCTGCGAATAACCCTTAATAACTAAGCGGGCTTTGTATTTTTCTATACTGCCATCTGGGTTTGTCTTAATTCGGTAAATCCACTTGCATGGAATGGCTTTCCTTCCCATAGGCAGGTCTGACATTTCCCAGGTTTCATTTTCCTTTACAGAATTGATCTCACTATCCATTGCTTTGCGCCATCGTTCAGAATCCTTATATTTTAGACTAGCAGCCTCGTCCCGGCTTCGCACGGGGTAGACAATTATAAAATGAAAAAAGTTGTTGTAGTGACATAACTACAATAGTTGGACATATGCTACCGCGGAGTTTTTTGTAGACATTATGATGTTCTTCAATATTGTTGTACATTATTTTGTTCTATCGCTAATAGTTTCGGCAGCGCATTCGACGAAAGACATTTTAAGACTCATTTTTCTACACCTTCGGTTACATTGTTCAAATTTTACCAAGGATCGCTAATTTTGTTTCAAAATGAAATGTAGCCTATGTCAAATTGGAAGAATGTAGCATTCTATTGGTGAAAGAATTTTTTAAATCGGCCCAGTACTTTTTGAGCCTATTCATTACAAACATACAAACATACAAAAATAGGTACAAATCTTTCCTCTTTATAATATTATTAGTGTAGATAAGACATTACTGTAATTAAAAAAGGTCGATGTTACTAGTGCTCACAAAATAATCAATTAGCATAAACGCATTTTTATACAAGGAAAGATAAATGATAGCATTTATTAAGCGGAAATAAAATATTTATTCCAAAATTTAAAACTCCAATATAAACTATATTGATATTAGCACCACCTATCGACGTGTGACAACAACTTCATGTCTATAATCCAACCAAATAGAATATTACTTAAGTATATACTATACAATGTAACTTGAGTGACTACTGGACAACGAAGTGTACATTTTGTTCTGAGTTATACCACCATCATAGAGTAATATAATATACGGGGAATAGAGCGCCCTCTCAGCGGAAAAAAATGTCACCCTCAACCAGCCTTTACAGCAATGCCATGTTTTATCTGTGATAAACGACAGAACAGATTTCATAACACACACGCGCGCGCAAGCTCGGACACACGCGCGCGGGCGCACACACGCGCGCGGGAGCACACACACGCGCACACACACGAATTATGTGTACCCACTCTTATTAGATTAGACATTATGAAAAGTTTAATTAAACTCAGAATTCGAAATCGTTTATTTCGTAAATTATACATTTAAAGCGTCCAAAATCGCAATAACTAACAATAGCACAAATCACAAGCATCTGATGTCGCAATAAATAATTGAAACAACACAGAAAGATTGTAACTAAAGCGTCCGAATTTTCGCCGCAACGTCCAATACACACGAACTGACACTGATAAAACGGAGGAGCTGAAAATCGACTACGTATTTACTAGTGGACAATTAACGAAATAACAGTGCGCATTTTCTAAAAAACAGAAAGCCGCTGGGCGCTGCATCAGCTGCATGCTGTATGACGTTTACTTGAGTCCGAAAATTTTGAAGGGATGTAGTAGGTGTACCAAAAACCGTTTTTTTTTCTTCTTTGCATGATGATAAATTTTGCAATTTTTTTAACAGAAGTACAAGCAATAATTTGTGATTGAAAATTACAAGCCTTCGTTTCAATATTTTTTCATAAAATTTTGCAATATATAATGAAAAAAAAAATTGTATTTTTTTTAAACCGACAGCAATGATTAACGCACTAGCTACTAAAAATTAGCCTTACACAGGTAAGAGATGGCGCAGCTAAAAACTTCAACTGTCAAATACAGGTAACTTTCCTCCCCCCGACCACCGTGCACTAGTGTCTGTCGTGTCATACGATACGTCGTCTAGATGACCAAATTGACTTTGTATTAAACCATTATATTATTATACCGAAGACATGGAGTCGCTGTACAATAATCCTGTTAGAAAGAGATTAAATAAAATTTTTGATAGTCATATATTAACCGATAACAGTGAAGCTCTTAATACTATTTCGGGATTATGTTCATCTAATTCCTCCAACACCCGACGAATGCTTGTAAATGAAATCGAAAAAAGGGATATGTTAGTAAACAAAACGATTTCAATTGAATACAACAAAGTGAAAGAAAAACTACAGGTATTGTTAGATTCTCTATGTTCCTTAGACTCAGCAGTTGAAGACATGTCTAATAAGTTACACGATTCCAAAACGAAAACGCACCATCTGATAGCACAAACTACTAAGTTAAAAGATGAAAAAAAGAAGGCAGAGAAGAAACTGCTCTGGGTGGATGCATTTGTCAAGACTTTCCATATTTCCATGGGGCAAAATGAATACATTTACAATATTTCTGTAAAAACACCACTTAATGCTGATTTTTTTGGCACATTGGCTCAAATTGAAAAACTAAATGATAACTGCAAAACATTAGTAAAATGTTGGTATCAAACATCAGCATTTGATATAATGGAGATAACAGGCATTCAACAAGAGGTAGCCATTGAGAAACTCTACCACTGGACGACGGCCGCCTGCCGCAGCACTGACGCCCCTAACAAGACCTTGGTGCCAAGAGCCTTGGCCAAGCTTCAGAACAGACAAGTTCTTTTCTCTAACATAATTGATGAATACTGCACAGCACGAAAAGCTACCATTGTACAACTATTTATAGATGCTCTTACTAAGGGAGCAGACAGTGGTTCTAAGCCCATAGAGTTTTATGCTAATGACCCAAAGAGGTATATAGGAGACATTTTAACATGGGTTTTCCAGATTATTCCCATAGAAAAAGAAAATCTGGCCATATTATTGAAACTATGTGATCTACCAGATAAAAATGAACAAATAACCGAGGCATTGACAAGGATTACAGAAGCAATTTGCCCTCTGTTGAAAATTAGAGCTGAACTTATATTGAAACCAGACAAGGACCCATTAGTGCTGTGGTCAATCTCTAATCTGATAACCTACTACAAAGAGGTCATACAGGCTGTAGTACCCAAGGGGCATTTGATTGACACCTTTACAGAATTGCTGCGAAAGAGTGAAGAAGTGTTTGTAATGACCTTAGACAGCAAGATTCAAAAAGAATTAAGCCATGGAGTGAAGGCCCCACCTTCTGATTTGAATCCATCTATTGTTGTAACAAATTTAGTGGGCTTCCTAAGAGACTTACTGGCTATAATGAATGCTACAAATAATATCAATAATCTAGACAAAAGGATTATAATCACACATATTCTTGACCCTTTATTACATGCTATTAATGAAACCGCCTGCCATTTGAGCTCAACCGACATGTCTGTTTATACTCTGAACTGCATATACCACATTCAATGCACTTTATCACTCCACACAATTATGGATGAATATAATGAAAGGTTGCAAGCTCAGTCAGAAGCCCAAATTGATACACTGACATCAGAACAAGCAAGTTACCTTGTTGCAAATTTAAACCTGGGCCCTATATACACTATCTTACAGGAAAAGACAAGTGGTCCCCTATCAGCTATTCCAGGCATGGACACTACAACATTGAAAATGTTCCTGAATAAATTTGATATGTTTATAGTGTCTCCTGATGTCTACATGCTGCAACAGTTAAATTTACTTCTTAGTCACAATCACAAGGTGTGTGTTAAGAAGCGATCATTTGAAGTGATATTGGCTATTTATGGCCAACTGTATCAAGCTGTTAACAGCCCTGCTAATAGCTATGTTAATCCTGAAGATATTGTCAAAAGGACACCAGATGAAGTCAGTAAGCTTCTTATGTAAATATAAATGGTTAAACTGACCTACTGTTAGTATCATGAATACATACCTACACTGGTTATGTTCATATAAGTACTTAGTCCAAATTATTTTGGATATACCTACTCAGCAAGGCTATTCCTAAATTCCTCAGTTGGGGTTGGCAACACTTTGTATACCAAGGATTTATAGTTTTTAATACTTACATTTTCACTTTCAGTTAATTAGTAGTTTAAATTTTAATAAGTACAGTCAACTTGTAAGAACCTCTTTCAAAAATCAAGCAAACTTTAATAGTAAAAGGTAGTTAACTCAAGAGATAATAATAAACAAACTGATTAAGCATAAAATCATATTTTTAATTATCATTAAAAACTAGAGATGGGCCGAACATGGGTTTCACCAATTAATACGAACATTCAGTGGAATGTTCGGTATGAATTCTACCGAACCGAATATTCCGCCGAATGTTCGGTATATTACTGATTCTCTTACGTACCTAAGCAGTCTTGCGTTTCGTAGTGGCTTGTTGGTAAAGGTCGCTCGTGTATCAGCGCAATACCATGGTTGTGCATGCTGACGCGCTTGACTCGGGGCATGTCAGTATCTCTTAGTAGTCTGTGTGTCAGACGGATTTGATTTTTTACTCGGCTCGTCAAGAAAACCGTGCGTCGATCACCAATCGCATGAGTCGAGTTGGTGGTTTTGTTCTGTTTTGACTTTTGACACAGCCCTGACAGTAGGGTTGTTTCCAATTTTTTTGAAATTAAAATGCATCATTCAGCTTTGGCCAAATATTACTCTACAATTCAAGTTTCGCCTCAAAAGGACTTCAAATATGCGAAATTTATGAAATATTTGTTCGATTTTGTTGGCGCCAAAAACACCATTTGAACAATGCGTGACGTCACTGTGCAGAAACACAGAAAGTGTAAGTGTAACCAACACGTGGTTATGTGTCCCCCATACGTCACATCACAACGCGCCACCGGCGCATCGCGAGTGCATCGCCTGTTATTGTGCACCGGCAATCGCGCCGGCCATTAAACCAAAGCCCGCGAGTGTTTAGTGCCTTTTTCCCACAGAGCTTTTTCCGACACCTCACATCGGGTCCGATAGGACAACATGAAACCGTTCGTGTTAGTTGTAGTAAAACTTTGTAATCTTTATGTTTAATCATTAAATAATATATTTTTATCAATCCGCATTATAATCGCGTGTTTTATAAAGCTACAAGTTACAATTTACAAGCGGAAGTCTCTTTTTAACAAAAGGTGATAGAATGAGACTTCCGCTTGTACATTGTAACTTGTTGCTTTAAAAAACACGGCCAGTTTTCCTCTACATGTCGCATTTCTCAACCGATTCTCTTGAAATTGTGTCAGCGGGTTCGATAGTGTACTTAATTTATTTTCTCGATTCGGTTTTTTTGAAAAAACCGGACAAGTGCGAGTCGGGCTCACGCACGAGGGTTTCGTAGAAAGATTTTAACGCTTTTCCCCAGTGTTTTAAGAAGTCCAGTGTTAGCAGAGCCCTGGGGATGGATTTTTGAATCTCACCCGTTGATTAAATTCAGTGATTTCATAAAAGTTCGTATTTTTGAATCTCACCGGTGACTAAATTTCTCATGCCCATGATATCAAATTCGAATGTTCACCCCTGTGCTTCACCCACTCGTAAACAAGATCACTGAGTGACTTCTTGACCACTGATAGTGACAGCTAACCTCAATCCACTATGTTAACTCGCTTGTCTACGACAGAAACGCAAATTATCTGGATGTTATTAGACTGGTATGACATTCAAAAATACGGCTTTTGGCAAATGGTGATATCAATGTCACGGGTGAGAATTTAGTCACCAAGTGCGCAAAATCGATCCCCTGCTCCTAAGCAAAATGTACGCAGTGTGGGGTCAACTTATATTGGTCTGTGAAATCTACAGACAGACATAAAATTTTAAGATTTTGAGACTTTTCGGAGTGGTTGTGCTACAAGAGCTTCATACCAAATTTCAAGTTTCTAGGAAAGCTGGAAGTACCCTTTAGGTTTTCTGTTTTCGGTAATTTGTATGGAAATGGCCTTTTTAATGACTGTATCTTTTGATTGCGTTTGATTTTTTCACAGCTTCAAGGGACCGCAAGCTTGAGTATTTGATATTAATTTCAGCATGCTACCTCCACGCGTTTCAGAGAAATTACGAACTCAACTACGAAATTCGAAAATCGAAGTTCGGTTTGAATCATCCCGCTCACTCTCGCGTTAAATAATATTAGCATGAGAGAGACGGCACGATACGAAGTTCGAATTTTGCACTTCGTAGTCGGGGGGGGGCTGTCTGTCCACACGTCGCGATAAGGCGAACCCAGGGACCGGACCACCCTTTCCGCGACAAAAGCCTTTCAGTGGGCGTCCCTTAAACAAAGCTAACCCATTAAAAGACTTTCCCGTTTGAAATGCTAGCCCATTCATTTGACTACCCCTTACCGAAAAACTTACCTAAAAATAAAGCTAGCCCTTTGCAATGGCTTACTGCTATCCTATACGCCTTGCAATCCCTTAATAAGGGTTACCCTTATCATTTAGCGCTTTTTTATAAAGCTATCCCTTTAGTAGTGTAGTGTCGTACTTGAGCCTTGCGTAAAAGAGGCATCGTAGGTATGGTTCTTCGTATGTAGCAGCAACGGCGTAAACAACAATAATAACAAATAAGGTCACTTCAGTCCTCACTTACGCAGTAGATTTGTAAAACAAACAAGTACAAACACTGTCAATTACGAATAAATAATAAATATTATTATCTGCAACCGGGAGTTGATCATTGATGAGGTTTATACTTTTAAGTGATTGTCTTTGGTTTTGTAACCTTGGTTGCGATGTTTTTTTTTGGTCTTGTCTTGTCAGTTGAGCGGTTTTGTTTAAAATAATATATGTGGTATACGGACAAGAAAAGTGGTTTTACTATAACAATTAGGAATATAGAAGCTTCCGCTAGTGAACAGGTTTAAATAGATTGTAACAGGTTATGGGCCACCCCATATTCCTGATTTTTGAGTGATTCGAATAAAAAAAATACAAAATTTACGATCGTAATATACTTTTGACATTTTCTTAATTCATGTAAATTTTTATTAAATTACAATAAATAGAGTTTGCTACTGTAGTAAAAGACCTACAAGAACAAAATATGGCTCAATCGAAAATACAAAACGTGATTTGTCGGTTGGAAGATAGAAACAATTTCCACAACTGGAAATTTAGATTGGAGCTGTTAATGGAGGAGAAAGGCCTTGGTGATATAGTGGCCTGTGCTGACGTAAATGAGAAAAATAAAAAGAAGGACGCAGAAGCAAGTTCGCTAATAGTACAGTGCATAGGAGAAAATTTTCTGGAAATTGTGAAAAGGTGCAAAACTGCAAAAGATATGATGAATTCTTTAGAAAATATTTTTACACGAAGAAGCATTATGAATAAATATAATTTGAAGAAGAGGTTAATCGAGTTGAAATGTGACAACAATGAAAAATTGCAAGATTTTTTCTTGAAATTTGACAAACTGGTAAGTGACATTGAAGTGATGTCAGAAATGGACGAGTCTGATAAAGTGGTACATTTGCCACTCGCGTTGCCCAGTAAATACAAGAATGTTACGACAGCCTTAGAAGCAATGAATGAAGAACTGACTTTAGAAAAGACAAAGAGGACTCTGCTTGATGCAGAAATTAGGCTGGATGACATGATTGCACCAAACCAAGATAGTGCGTTTAATATAGAGTGCTGGAACTGCAAAGGAAAAGGACACACAGCAAGATATTGTCACAAAAATGTCCAAAACAGACATTATTACGCTTTCCAACGTGGAGCTCCTGTCAGAGGTGGTGAGTTGTATAGAAGGGATCGTGGCAGAATGCAGGGACGCAGTCCGGGTGTGAATAGAGCATGTACATCGAGGGATGATGCCATAATAGTCCATGAAGAAACCACAGAGGAAGTGGGCTGCATGGTTGATGGAGAATTTAATTTAACTTGTAAGGCATTCTTTAATAAATAAATTTCCTTTGTAGTAGATTCTGGTGCATCACAAAATTTTATATCTGATCTTTATACACAATTTATGACAAACATGAAAAACTTAGAACATCCCATAAAAATTAACACCGCTAATGGTGAAAAATTGTTTGCATATCAAAGCGGCAGTTTACCAATAACATGTGGTAACGTTAAGTTTACTGTCGAGGGACTTATAGTGGCAAATTTAGCCTATAATCTTCTATCTGTACGGAAATTACTGGAAAAACCAAACGAAATCATTTTAGTAAATGAATATGCAAAAATTACCTTTTATAATGGGTCTGTTATTTGGGCATACAATAATGGCAAACTTTATACTTTACAGGGTGAAATTATAATAGAGGATGGAGTCGCGGCTATGTATTCGGCAGATGGCATGTTATGGCATAGACGTTTAGGACATACCGGCTCTAAAACTTTACAAAGGTTACAGCTACCACTCAACGACAATGTATGTAATGCGTGCATGAAAGGTAAGGCAACACGGTTACCATTCAAAACGTTAGAGCGACCTAGGTCACGTCAGGTCTTAGAACTGTTACATAGTGATATAGCGGGCCCATCTAGCATTCCGACTATATTCCCACTTTTGTGTAGTCTTCTTGTTAAAAAGAAAATCAGAAGCAGTTGAAAACATTATTAACTACATCCGTAGATATGAAAACGAATTTGAAAAACGGTAAAAAGGATTAGATGCGATAATGGAGGTGAATACACCTGCAATGAATTACGGCAATTTTGTAACCTGAAAGGTATAGCTTTAGAATATAGTTTACCATATTCTCCTGCTAGCAATGGCGTGGCAGAACGCATGAATCGAAGTTTATATAACAAAGCAAGAACTATGCTTGTTGAAACTCAGCTACCGAAAAACTTGTGGGGTGAAGCTGTAAAATGTGCAGCTTATCAGTTAAACCGTTGCACCTCTATGGCTATTAGCTACAAAACTCCTTGTGAAATCTTATATGGGACTAGAGGCTTAAACAAACTACGTGCATTTGGTGCAAAGGCGTGGACCTACATTTTACCTAAACCTGATAAACTTTCAGAGAGAGCCCGTAAGTGTAGAATGGTAGGATATAGCAGGACAGGGTATAATTTATGGGATCCTAACAACAACAAAATAATAGTGTCACGAGATGTGAGATTCGATGAAGACAATATTATATACAACGAAAGTAATCAAACTAATAACGAACAAGAGTGGCAAAGAATAAGTATGTCAGAAATTAATTCGGAAAATAATTATAGGATTACTGACCCTGAACAAGATAATGAATATAGAGAAGAGGTTATCGTTGATAATACAAATGTCGATGAAGGAATTATGGATCCAGAAGAAATATTTGAAGATTGTACTGAAGAAAATTTAAACGAGAAAAACGACGCTCCAAATGAGCATGTGATAAAAACAAGAAGAGGCAGAAGTGTTAAGCCTCCGAAAAGATTAGAAGATTATGAAACACATGTGGCTTACTACACTTGTGTACGGGTGATCCAAGTTCTTACAAGGATGCAGTTGAAAGAGGCCAAGAGTGGCAAGACGCTATAGAGAAAGAATTAAGTTCCCTTAAATGTTTGGGAACATGGGAAGAATCGACATTGCCTAAAGATAAAAAGGGTATAGATACCAAATGGGTATTCACTACTAAAAAGGATGGTACAAAAAAGGCCAGATTAGTGGCAAAAGGTTTTCAAGAAGAAACACTATTTAATGTTTATGCACCAGTAGCTCGTATGCCCACAATTCGTATGATGCTGTGCCAAGCAGTACAAAATGATATGTATATGAAACAATTAGATGTCCCAACGGCCTTTTTAAATGGTTTCTTAAAAGAAGATGTCTATATAAAACCGCCTTTGGGAGTAAAGGTTGAAAAGGGTGTTGTTTTGAAACTAAAAAGATCGCTATATGGGTTGAAACAAGCACCTACATGCTGGAACGAAAGACTTCATTCCTTTTTAACCCAGAAAGGTTTTATACAATCAAAACATGATTTTTGTTTATATGTTTTGGAAGAAGTATTTTTGCTAGTTTATGTTGATGATATAATTCTAATGTCAAAAAGTAAAATGAACCTAAATAAGTCACATGATTTCTTAAAAACTGAATTCAATGTCAAAGATCTTGGAGAGGTGAGTGCTTACTTGGGATTGGATATAGTGAGATCGTCAGAATCAATTTCAATTTCTCAAGAATCAGCAATAAATAGGTTGCTTGATAAATTCAACATGACTGATTGCAAAGGAGCGGAGACGCCAATGGAAGTAAATTTCACAACAAATGACAATGAACCCATTACCTACGATATACCATATCGTGTGCTTATAGGTAGTCTTCTATACCTAGCTACTTCAAGTAGACCTGATATTTGTTTCGCAGTATCTTTCTTAAGTAGATTTTTGGATGAGCCTACTTTATCACTGTGGAAAGCAGCTAAGCGAGTTTTGCGGTATCTAAAAGAGACGAAGTCAAAATCTCTCTTATATAAACGGGATAGCACTTGCAGCGTAGTTGCCTATACCGATGCTGACTGGGCTGGCGACAAAAAAGACAGGAAAAGCGTGAGTGCTTCTGTTGTTTTCTTTGGAAACAATTTAGTGGCCTGGTTCTGTAAGAAACAAAACGTTGTCGCCTTATCAACAGCCGAAGCTGAATATGTAGCTGCGGCTCTAGCGTGTACAGAATTAATTTACAAGTTTTAATTTTTAATTTACAAAGGGTTTGTTACAAGATTTTAACAGTCTCTCAAGTTCTATGTTACTTGTAGATAATCAAAGTGCGATTAAGTTAATGGAGTCAAATGAAAATAGTAAGAGGTCAAAGCATATTGATATAAAATACGATTTCATCAAGGATTTAATTAGTAAACGAGATATAATTGTGAAATATGTGAGCACGAATGAAAACGTAGCAGATATTTTGACAAAGGCTTTAGGAAAACTGAAGCACAATTATTTTGTACACAAACTAGGCTTTAATTGAATGGTTTCTTTATATGACTGTTTAGACAATGTTGCGATAATGACATATAATGATTATTGTCATTCTCAATTTCAACAACTTGTGATTGTGTGATACTTAGTAAACTAAAATGACTAAAGTTTTTGAAATTGAGGGGGGGTAGAGATTGTTAAATGAAAACTTAATATATTGATAATTTGTTTACGATATTTTCTTTCCTGGTTTGTTAAATGAAAACATAAGTGTTGATATTTTGTTTACTTATTGTGTTCTCTATTGTTTGAAATTAGAATAGAGGGGGGATGATGAAGTTTATACTTTTATGTGATTGTCTTTGGTTTTGTAACCTTGGTTGCGATGTTTTTTTTGGTCTTGTCTTGTCAGTTGAGCGGTTTTGTTTAAAATAATATATGTGGTATACGGACAAGAAAAGTTGTTTTACTTTATCAATTAGGAATATAGAAGCTTTCGCTAGTGAACAGGTTTAAATAGATTGTAACAATCATAACATTGGCACGTGTCTAAGACTAAAGAAAAAACGATGCACCCGACCCGCGCAAAGCGGCAACAGCCAACCACAATCACAACTCTTTGCCATTGAAAATTGGACCGTATTTCAAGTTGAAATTTTCACCTGAAGAAAGCGACTTCGCGCGGTGCGCGCGCGAATATCAAAGAACGCCGCCGCCTGCCGGTGCCGCCACCGACAATCGCTTACTATTGGATTCGGAGTAATATTGTGCTTTATGAACAAGGTAGACGGTTTAATTTAGCACGCTTTATGCTAAAAGGGAAGCCTTTTATAAGGCTAACCCTTATAAGCGATATGCAAGGTGTTGGTGAGCGGATGATAAGGGTTTCGTAAGGGTATTGGGATACCGATTGCTCAAATAGGTTAGCGTTTATATAAGGGCTTTAAAAGCAAAATGAAAGGGTTTCGTCGGGCAAAGGGTATGGTGAGTTAAGTCTTATGCAAAACCCATACAAAACCCCTAATAAGGGATAGCGGGCCGGTCCCTGGGCGAACCTTCGCCGAATCCCGCTAATGTGGCCGTAGCATTAGACTACGACTCTTGATGACCACAGAGTACCTTTTTTAACCACCGACGAAAAAGAGGGGTGTTATAAGTTTGACATGTGTATCTGTGTGTCTGTGGCATCTAGCTCCAAAACGGATCTACCGATTTCGATGCGATTATTCAAACGAAAGCTAGTTTAATCGAGATGGTTCTTAGCCAAGTTTCATTAAAATCGGTTCATCCGTTCTTGAAATATTGAACTTTGAAATGACAATGTCGGGGGTTTTTCAACTTTTCTAATACTGTGACGAAACTTTAATTTACAGACTAATCAAAAGAAAAGTTGAAAAACCCCCGACATTGTCATTTCAAAGTTCAATATTTCAAAAACGGGTTAACCGATTTCAATGAAACTTAGCTCAGAACCATCTCGATTAAACTAGCTTTCGATTAAAAAAAACAACATCGAAATCGGTGAGTCCGTTTGGGAGCTATGATGCCACAATCAATTTGGTATGGCTTTCAAAATAACTTCTTTATTTAGAAGTGTCTATAATTATGTAGGTACGTAATGATTTATAAATCTCATATTTTGTAAAACTGGAATAAAATAATGATTTCAAAGCAAAGAAAAACTTACGTCTTAGTGGTATTATCTTTAGACGTAAGTACCTAATATTTAACAGCAAGCAACCCTAGCAACGCACCTTGATGACAGAGGGGTGTCGTTACACCCCCCTTCACGTAACGACGTGTAGTAGGTATGTAGGTAGTGTAGGAGTAGGTATGTAAATGGCGGCGTTTTGGACTCGGTCAAAAGCATTGAGATAGGAAAGTGGAGGCGCTATATTCTTCTATATGAAGCGTGACTTATACAAATATCTGCCATATCGACACGTACATGTCAAACGGCATTTTATCTCTTTTTAACTTACTGACAGCTGCATATGAATAGGAGAGACAAATAGTATTTGTTGGTTACTAAATTTGGCAGCACTCTCTAAGTGACGTCACGAGTTTACGACAGCGTGGCAGGTGCCACCATGTTCCGTGCCAAGTTTCGTGGTAGATGTGCTGTCAAACGGTAGCCGGCTCCGAATATATTTGCTGTTTTTGTGAGGATTACTCTAAGAAACGAGTTATCATGGTGTGCAGGGCTTTGTCTTTAATAGGATAATCATGCCCTAGTGCTGCGTCAGACAGTGTAGTGTTAAAAAAAACATTAATCAACCTGAATTGACCCTTCAAAGGTTAGTAACCAGTTACCTTGAATAATTCGAATGTTTTATTGTATTTTGGCATGTATCGTAACATAATGATCTTATAAAATGAGTATGAACGTCTGTTTTAGTACGATTTGTTTTATTTTCCAATGATTTTATTTATTTCAACAGAAATCATTTGCATGATTTTGGCATATTAGCTTATGCGGTGCTAAGTATCGACATAGGTATCGATGGAATTCTAAACATTGTTTGAATTTTTTTTTTCGTCAGATTTCCTGTGAATGAAACTGCCAAAAAGAAAAGGATTGGAATTGAAAATATAAACCCACGACATGAGACATGGTTTGTCTGCTCGATGCACTTCGACATGTCATAATGCTTCAACAGAACTCTTAATGTGACGAGATTGATGACGTGACGGAGCAATTCAGGTAATTGTTAGATCTAAACATATAAAGTAAAACCGTGACTTACTGACTGACACACAACGCACAGCCAGAACCAGATTTGAGATTTGGAAAAAATGTCCCTTGAGTAGGCTAGAGATAAACTTATAGATACTTAATATTCTTCTTTTTCAGTCTACTCGTGCCTGTCACCTGTGTTGCCATGTACATCAAGTGTGAGGGTAAGGTAATGTCTGTAATCAAAATGATTATAGATTTGAGGTTTCGCTATCACGGAAAAAGATGTTGTGAGTGTTGTGACAAAGTATCTTTCAGAAACTATTAGAAATGAATAAAAACTTTGGAGATGCCTAAGACAAATGTTATTTATTTTCACTTTTGTGGGTAGTAGGACCTTGTGCGAAGTAGCAGTGCTTGCACTGTTGTGTCCCGGCGTGGAGAGTAAGATAGCCGGTGTAATTACGGGCACAAGGGGAATTCCATCTTAGCTCTCTAGGTTGGCAACGCATCTGCAAACCCATATACACACATGTCATAACTCCTCTATAATGCGTTCAAAAACCGTAGAAAATATGAAATATCTGCAAAAACCAACATAATTTACAATAAAAAATAGTCGAAACGAAATGTCAGCTCGGTATGTTTACTTATCTATGATAAAAACAACAGTCAAATTCGTGACAGGTATGGATATGATAATGCCTTCTGCTTCTGATCGTGTCTTAGAGTACTTATAATATGTGTGTAGATTAAAGTAATGTATGCTACTCTAGATAATTAGGCCTTAAAACACTCGTAACGTGACAGTTGCATAAACTTCTATAGCGTAGATGTTATCGATATCGATATCTGCATACGTTTAACAGTCCCAACCCTAGGAAAAGCAGCCATGTTACGTGCCCAATTTTAGTAGGTATGCACGCTAATTCTGTAGGTATCACCGGTCCACTTGCTATTAGGTCTGTGCGCTTCATTCATTTGGCATGAATGTTTATGCTCTGCATCGTGTTGTGTGATGTTTTTAAAGTTAGAAAGTTTTAGTAAATTATTACTTAAATCTAAACTTTTGTATACTCACAAAACAATGGCAAAAAGTTCGTTTGAATATGTTAAAAAATTTGAACTTGACGATACTTTGTTACCAAATTCCTGGATTGTCGTGAGACTAGATGGCAAGTGTTTTCATAAGTTTTCAGACGATCATCAATTTGCTAAACCGAACGACACTAGGGCACTGAGATTAATGAATTATGTTGCCTTTAGCGTTATGAAAGATTTCAATGAGATTCTAATGGGGTTTGGTCAAAGTGACGAGTACTCCTTTGTTTTCAAAAAACAAACCACCCTATACAAGCGACGGGCAGCAAAACTTCTGACTGTAATTAACAGCAAGTTTTCCTCTTCATACGTTTACTACTGGAGCAAATTCTTTGCCAACGAAAAATTACAGTACCCACCAATATTTGATGGCCGGATAGTCCTATACCCATGTGACCAGAATTTAATTGATTACATGAAGTGGAGGCAAGCAGATGTTCATATTAATAACTTGTACAACACAACATTTTGGACTTTAGTGCTGCAAGGCAATCTCACTCCAAATCAGGTATGTTGTTATGTTAAACTAAATAATATATGAATAACACTTGACTAAAATTAAATAAAACAATCCCTTAAAACTTTACAGGTTATAGAATACTGTTTACTAAATATTTGGGTTGAACTTTAACTAATTAAAAAAATATTATAGTGAAACTATGTTGTTTCTAATGCTTCAAAACTTGTTTCAGGCTGAGAAGCGGTTGAGCGGCACTATGTCAGCTGATAAAAATGAAATCTTATTCAAGGAGTTCAATATAAACTATAATAATGAACCAGAAATTTCTAAAAGAGGGACTATATTATTACGAAAATCTGTGAATGATGAGAGCCTACCCAAATGTATGCCTGCAATTGTAGATGTCCATGATGATATGCTGAAGGATAATTTTTGGAAAGCTCACTCCAGTTTATTCTTAGACAGACCAAAAGAAGCTTTAGTGTATGATGGACCTGTCACAGAAATTATCAATGAGCAAATATTAAAAAAAGCTGTAAAACAGCATAAATAGTTATGTTCTGTTTATTTATTGGACTTCCATTGCCCTCAATCATCCTCTATATTGACAAAGTGAGGCAGTACAGAGACATTTTCTTGCACAATTTGAAGCAGTATTCATAAGTGCGTAAGAAAAAACATTGCGAGGAAACCTGCACACAGCTGTAATGCAATTTAATGTGTTTTCGCCGCCCGGAAATTCGCCCCCCCTCCGAGCCATTAAAAGGTAAACATTCACGCAAAAACCGCCCTTCCGATCATGATGGAATTTGACAAGATAGCTTGAACATCCGGGAGTAACATAGGCTACTTTTTATCCCGGAAAACTGCAAAATCCCCGCGGGATAACGATAATTCGAGAAAATGGACTCGCGTACCCCCGAGGAACCTTTTCATAACAAAATTAATAACGATTTCTTTGGCAGATGTATGGTATGTCAGTATGACATTTGCAGTGATACAGTTTCACAGTTATACAATCAACATACGATTCAGTTCGCGCATTCCGTGGAACCTTTTCTAAATACATTTCATATTGATTTCTTTGTGGGATGTATTGTACGTCAATATGACATTTGTAGTGAAACGGTCCTGCAGCGAAAATGATCCAGTGAATCACTTTTACACGGATTTTTAGCTATTTTTAATGATAGAAGAAAGAAAGAATAAAGTAAAATGGCGTCAAAATCACAGTAGTCGTCAAGGTCCTTAAAGAAATAACTACAGAGAGAGAGCAAAAAATATTTTACAGAAAAAAGTGCTTTTATTGAAGTAAAGGATTATTAGAACATAAATAAATTTTATTTGAGTTACTATTTCATTCCTGTACTGCCGGGGCCCTCTTTTAGGCAGCCGCCCGCAACAAGAAGTGCACAAATACAACTATTATTGCCTCCAGAATATTCATTAGTAGCGGACCACTCTACTGCAGCAAGTAAAGAGCAGCAACAGCCCTCCGCCATAAAAAGAAAACAAGCACTACTCTCTTCTCCAAGCCACTGATAAGTAGCGAAGCAACACGCCGCAGGAAGCAAAGAGGGGGGCTCGGTGGGCGTAGCCCCCCGCCATAAAAAGTACACAAACACTACTCTTTCCTCCAAGCCATTTATAAGTAGCAAACCACTACGCCGCAGAAAGCAAAGAGGGAGGGGGGGGGGGGGGGCTCAGGGGCTTCCTGAAAATGGCTTTCCAAATTAAATAGACCTAAACGCATGGGATAATGGACACTTTAATTGTTATACAGAACTTATACATATACCTACTTAGTTTCCACGGTATAGCAATAAACGAATTCTGCGCAGACGAAGTCGCGGGTAACAACTTAATAAATAAAATCTTTAAAATTTTACTTCGTGACTTTTTATTCCGATGATTTTATTTACTAAAAGACCTCACAAATAAGAAAGCATGCTGATGGTGATCTGCATTTATTTTTAACCGACTAAAAAAGAGGAGGTTCTCAATTCGCCGGATTTTTTTCATAGATAGTAAGTAAGTAAACACTTTATTGTACAAAAAAACAGGATAAAACACAAGTTACAACAATCAAATTAGAGTACAAAGGCGGACGTATACCTTTAAGGGATCTCTACCAGCCAACCTTTGAGTGGGGAGAGGAATAGTTCACTGGGGGTCGACAAAAAGCGAGTTCATAATTATAAATATCGAGAGACATCACAATACATAAGCTCATACAAAACCCTACCATATTACAACATACTAGAAATAAAAACAAAGTAGAAATAAATACCAATACGTAAATATATACAATAAATAACAAAAACAACTTTAAAGGAAAATTCCCAAATATTCAAAAATGGGTGAGCCACATCTTCTTCAAGCTTTCCTTGAACGAATACGTGGATGAGGATTGCCTGATAGTTTCAAAGCATCGAATAGTTCGCGACACTTAGTCGCCAAATAGTTCGGTAGGTACAAGTCTTTATGACAGTTGGGATAAAATTGTATACCAAACCATTAAGCGACCCAGGGCGTCACCATCCATTTGATGCTGAATATATAGCCTCTAGGGCTTCTATTAATAAACTGTACTTAAATATGATACCGTGTGTGGTCTTAAGTATGGACAAACGGACTCTTTGAGAGCGGTATTAGTAGACTTGAGTATAGTTTAATACGAAAGAAAGAAAGAAAGGAAACATTTACGGGCCTTACTATTGTGAAAAGTACGCGTTTCCTCTCGTTTAGTGCCCACCAAGGACGATAAAACCAAGAGGACTGCCAATGGCTATACAATGTCGCGTTCCTGTAAAATAATGAGCTGCTGTAGCTAGTTTCACTATAGAGAGGTCTCTGTACCATTAATTTTGTACGACACTTAGACCTCTGGCTAACACAATAGCGCCATCTATGAACTGAAAGAAAAAACTAATTTAGATGGCGCTATTTTGTTAGCCAGAGGTCTAAATGTCATACCAAATGAAAGGTACAGAGACCCTTCCGTAGTAAAACTAGCTACAGCAGGCTTATTATTTCAATGGAACGCGACATCGTATAGACACTGGCAGTCCTCTTGGTTTTATGGTCCTTGGTGCCCACCAAAATAAGAAAAGTATCAAAATCGCACTTTGATCGGTAATACCTACCATATAAAGATGTTATGAATTTGCCGCTTTTTTTCAGGTTCAGTTTTCATGTCTTTCATCAGATTATTTGTCTACATATTAGCGTACTAGGGGGGATTACGCAAGTGCGATAAGTCAGCGCGCTGCCGGTACTGGGGATTGAATGCGCCCGTTTCTAATAACTAAAATGAATATGCAAGTCTCTTTTCTGGATTTTTAACTACATATATCGTATTCTGTAATCTTAACTCAAGGATTTACCCCGCGCCGCAAGAGTGTAGTATGTCCTCTTAGTGAGTGTAGTATGGCTCGCAACTTGGACGGAAAGGCTGAATACAAGTTGAATAATATGCTAGACATCCAGCAGATCGGAATAATTAGACAGCTTAACATTACAATACGCTTTAATATCGATCTAATACATTTTTTACATTTAGAGGTAGGCAACACCAGAACTACAATACGGAATATTATATTAATAAAAATTATCTGAAAATTTTCTAGTGACCTTATAATTATAACAATAGCAATGTGCATAATAAATAGTAGGTATGTCACCTATTCTATTGTCGAGTTTACAGGTTTCAGTAACCTTCCTAGGCTGCGTTATGGGTGTCAAACCCCTCTAAGATTACTCACATCCTTTTAGACATACATGACATCATAATCTGCAAGGAAAAAATAAATAAATAGAAATAACAATTACAGTTATAATTGTCTCTTTTGAAGAATATTGATACTGAATTAAATTATTTCCTGTTTTCTGAAATCAATGTTGGAACACCCTTTTCTTGTGCAATATTTATTTCGCATTTATATGTACATTATGCGAAAAGGTTAATTTATTCATGTCGTGAAGCAAATGTTTAACAAATAATACTTTTAGAAAATGGGAATGTAGTTGTCGATCTTCGCCCTGTGCTTCTGGGCGACGCACTCGCTGATCCAGACGATGTTGCGGCACTCCTGCTCCTTGAGCTTGAGGTACGAGTAGAATACGCCGAAGTGGAACTGCTGCAGGAACGCGTGCACGTTCAGGCTCACCTGCCAAGAGGACATACTTATTAAACACACACCCTAATGCACCTAGCTAAATGCTGGAGACGAAAATAAGAGCAGATGATAAATTATATGTTAATTCCGCGAAATGAGCTCTAGTACAGTTATGGACTACCGAAATAATTATAACTAATAATAATTACAATTTAACACGAAGGTTAACTGGTAGAGATCCTTGAACAAGTTCGCCTCTGTACATTCGCTTTTGTTCTATTATCTGTTATTTCATGTTTTATGTGCAATAAAGAGATATACAAATCCTTCCTTATAAATTCGTTTTTGTGTACCGGAATTTGTTTAAGATTTTGGTCTACTAGTGGCTCTGTGAGTTGTAGTGCCACAGAATAACTAATAGTACTACGTACAGAAGGTTCTCTCTCGAACAAAAGCCAAGTTTAGGTTTAAAAGATTGCCTACTCTTACCACCGTTACGCGAAATTGAAACTTATCGTGTGACATGCGCGTTCAAATTCCGCTGGGCACCGCTGACTCGAAACCGGTTTGGCGGCAAGGGCACAAGGCTCCCACTTACCGATTATGGTAAATATTAAAATAAATCATTAAAGATAACAGTGCACATTAATTCAATAAACTACCTTTAGTAAGTAGACACTTTACCATACATGAACATGATAAGATACTTTATATTTTGTTTAGGGTTTCGTACCTCAAAAAGAAAAAAACGGAACCCTTATAGGATCACTTTGTTGTCCGTCTGTCTGTCTGTCAAAACCCTTTTTCTCTGGAACGCGTGGAGGTAGCATGCTGAAATCAATATCAAATACTCAAGCCTGCCGTCCCTTGAAGCTGTGAAAAAATCAACCTTCTAAGTCGACGCAATCAAAAGATACAGTAATTAAAAAGGCTGTTTCCATACAAATTGCCGAAATTCGAAAACCTAAAGGTTACTTCCAGTTGTCCTAGAAACTTAAAATTTGGTATGAAGGTAGCTCTTATAGCATAACCACTCACAAAAGTCTCAAAACCTTAAATTTTTATGTCTGTCTGTAGATTTCGCGGACCAATATAAGTTGACCCCACACTGCATACATTTTGCTTAGGAGCGGGCTCTGCTAACACTGGGGAAAAGCGTTAAAATCTTTCTACGGAACCCTCATGCGCGAGTCCGACTCGCACTGGGCCGGTTTTTTATACGACAAGGGAGGAAAACGAGCAAGTGGGTCACCTGATGGTTAGTGATCACCACTGCCCATAGACATCCGCAACCTCGGGGGGGTTTGTAGATGCGTTGCCAACCTAGATAGCTACGATAAAATGGATCTTGTGTCCGTTATTACACCGACTGTCTTACTCTCCACACCGGAACACAACAGTGCAAGCACTGCTGCTTAGCGGCAGGATTAGCGAGTAATATGGTGGTAGCGATCCGGACGGACCTCGCACATGGTCCTACCACCAGAAAAACTTGTGTACATACTGTAGACTTTTGTATTGTTCCTAAGGACGATTAATTTATTACGTAAGACGATTTTTGCCAGTTTTGTCAGAAAAAATAAGAATCGGTTGACCTCCTCCTGTCTGTTCAATATTTATTACGTAAGAATCTAAAGGAAAAACTAAATACAGTTATAAAATAATACATACTTAATAATATCTGTAATAATAATTTATTGAATCAGGCGTTACTTTGCGGAGGTTGCTCACCCGAAACCACAAGTGAAAAATAGTTATATTTGTGCGGCAAATGTCTGTTTCCAGACCCAACTATCACCACCACCACTAAACTAAACGCTGACGCGTTTCGGCACTCTCCACGAGGCCATTGACGAAGCACAACAACAACCGTTCAACATGCCACCATTTCCACTACTGAATATGTAAACCATGTACTCAATTTAGTTAAAACCAAAGTATCCACTAATATTTTATAAATTCCAAACTACCCTTTTTTATATAAATTCCAAAGTGCCCTTTTTAGGGTTCCGAAGCCAAAATGGCAAAAAGGAACCCTCATAGTTTCGTCATGTCCGTCTGTCTGTCCGCGGCATAGCTCAGAGTCTATTGTTACTAGAAAGCTGTAATTTTGCGTAGATATTCATATTAATTAGTCGAAAAAGTGCTGGGATAAAATCTTAAAAAAAAAATCTTGAGGTACTTCCCCTACACGTAGTGGGGATGATTTTTTAATTCTCACCCATCCCATCGTGTGGGGTATCGTTGGGGATAGGTGTTTTGAAAATATTGGGGGTGCTCAAAGATCATTTTTCGATAGTTATTCGTATGCGAAATATTTAGCTTTGAAGTTCTCATTATTGTTGGAGTCAAGTGTCCCCCCCCCCTCTACCAGAGATAACTGTTGTATTTGGAAATGTGAAAAAAATCAGAGCAGGGCCGCGTTTTATAAAGTTACAATTTACAAGCGGAAGTCTCTTTCTAACAAAAGGTGATAGAAAGAGGCTTCCGCTTGTAAATTGTAGCTTTATAAAACACGGCCCTGTAGTGCATATAGTGAATTTAAAAGGAAAACTATTCCTATGTTCTAGAACAATTAGAAATAATTAGGTACAACAACATGGGGTCTGTTATTAATGAACAAGTTAATTTAGTTTCCTCGCCCTTGTTACGACTTCGCTCTAATTTTAATAATGTCTCATAGTAATAATGAGAACATAACGTCTCTTTTTACCGTACTCGTTTCGACGCATTTAAAACGGGATGGAAGGAACTTGCCGTTGATAGAGACGAGTGGCGACTGGCGAGGGGAGGGGGAGGCCTTTGCTCAGCAGTGGGATACTTTACCAGGCTAATAAAAAAAAACCGGCCAAGTGCGAGTCGGACTCTCGCACGAGGGTTCCGTAGAAAGATTTTAACGCTTTTCCCCAGTGTTTTAAGAAGTCCAGTGTTAGCAGAGCCCTGCTCCTAAGCAAAATGTACGCAGTGTGGGGTCAACTTATATTGGTCTGCGATTTGTATGGAAATAGCCTTTTTAATGACTGTATCTTTTGATTGTGTTGACTTAGAAGGTTGATTTTTCCACAGCTTCAAGGGACCGCAGGTTTGATTACCTATTTGATATTAATTTCAGCATACTACCTCCACGCGTTCCAGAGAAAAAAGACAGACAAACAGACGGACAACAAAGTGATTCTATAAGCGTTCCGTTTTTTCTTTTGAGGTACGGAACCCTAAAAAGACAGTGCATGCTGAGTGGCTTTGATCGCAGATGAACATGCCGGCCCCGTAAAAGACAACACAAAAAGGAACAATTGTCTACATCTATTGGGCCCAGCAATTTCTATTTTCCCTGCCTCTGCAGTAAAGTAGAATTTTTTTACATCACTAAATGTTGAACATATTATGGAAATACCGCAAATGAAAATTCGGCTATAATTGCAGTAGTACCTATGGGTAATGAAATAATATTGGGTGCTCACCTCATGTTCGAAGAACTTGTCTTCCAGAGTCTTGTCCCCAACATTGTTGCCGGCTCCTTCAAACAGCGCCTGGTATTCCGCGTAGTATTCCGCAACAGCCTTCACTTGCTCGTAGTCGTCAGCGCGCGCCAGGGCAGCCAGACCGTCAGGGTTCAGCTTCCCACAGCGAGGGTACAGCTTAGCACGGTCATCCTTGGACAGCTCAGTACCAAAAGAATTTATGGTGATGATGATGGCACGACGATCAGCTTCAAACTAGAAATAAGATTATAATTCATTAGAACATATAATAGTGACCGACCGAAGGTTCGGGTTCGGTTTCAGCAAGTTTCGGCATCAGTTTCGGTTTCGGTACAAAATCAGCCGAACCTTCGGCCGCACCGAAACTTTGAGTTCGTGAAATTATCGCGCGTCATTCGACTGACTTCGTGGCTAGTGTCACCCGCCATCATCAGCTGAGTTCGGCAGCCGGTCCGGTCGGCGTGAAATGTGAATGTGTTGTTGTGAGTTTACGTGTTATTTCTCCCGTATTCTGGAATTTAACTGTGAGGAAAGACGTATAGCGTGCGTGTGCGATACTGCGATGTGTGTGCATGTGTGCGATGCGTATACTCAGCTCGCCACCTTACCCGCTTTTAAAGCGAGGTTCCTATTCAATACAGGGTGGCGGAAAATTTACAATTACAAAATCAATTAAAAACTAAACTTCTAGGAATATTAATTTAATTTAAATTAAAACTGCGATTTAATCAATCACTAGTAGTTTTATTTATTTATTTATAATAGGTGATCAGTTTATATGTTAAACAAGCTTTAGCCCGTGACTTCGTATGCGCATAAAAATTACCGTCTGTCTTAAATCCCGTTTATTCTCTATACCGTGGGATTTCAACAAATCCGTCGTTAGTGTTTGTCTACACAAAAACCGGCCAAGTGCGAGTCGGACTCGCGCACGAGGGTTCCGTAGAAAGATTTTAACGCTTTTCCCCAGTGTTTTAAGAAGTCCAGTGTTAGCAGAGCCCTGCTCTTAAGCAAAATGTACGCAGTGTGGGGTCAACTTATATTGGTCTGTGAAATCTACAGACAGACATAAAATTTTGAGACTTTTCCTAGTGGTTGTGCTATAAGAGCTACCTTCATACCAAAATTCAAGTTTCTAGGACATCTGGAAGTACCCTTTAGGTTTTTTAAAATCGGCAATTTGTATGGAAATGGATTTTTTTATGACTATCTTTTGATTGCGTTGACTTAGAAGGTTGATTTTTTCACGGCTTTAAGGGACCGCAGGCTTGAGTATTTGATATTAATTTCAGCATGCTTAAAAAGGGTCTTGACAGACAGACAGACAGACAGACAGACGGACAACAAAGTGATCCTATAAGGGTTCCGTTTTTTCCTTTTGAGGTACGGAACCCTAAAAACAACCTCTATGCACAATTTCAGCTTTCTAGGGCCAAGGGTTTCGGCTGTACATTGTCTGTTAGTCACTCAATCATGAAACATTTTCACATGTCGTATAGGCCGAACATATTTACCTAATTACCTAATGTGTTTAAATAGCTGGGATGCTATTGCGATCTGTTGTATTTTGCATATTTTGACTATGTGCTGAAACTTGGCACAATTGTTCCCTAGGTGGCCCTGAGTGGATTAAGACCGGGAGCCATCGACAGCCACCTCGCGGGTAGTGGGGGGAGGGGGGAGTTTGGTTTCGCCGCGCTTCGCTTTGAGCCATATTCCTCTAAAACCATTCGCACTAGGGCAAGTGTTATGTCATTTATGTCATTTTTGGCTAAATTAAGGATGGCGAATCCATTTTTGGAACTAAAATAATGCACTTTCTAACAAAAAAAATAAATAAATAGAAAAATCTAAAAACATGAACAAGTTTTATTCATATTTACCTCTCTTTTTTTAAAACCACAACAGATATAGCAAAACAAAAAATACAATCATAAAGCCAAACTTATCTAAACTCTAAAAATATATAGTTTATTGTATAAATATCCTAACAAACGACGGATAAAAAATAATATCACGCGCGGGGCAAGGTGATCTCAATGCGCGGTTCAACTGTTTCGTCCGTGAAGTAGGGGTTAGGTACTATATTAACAACACGAAATGGTAATTTATCTACACACATATCATAAGTCCTCTATAATGCGTTCAGAAACCGTAGAAAATGACCAGCATTTCAGTACGCCGTCGCCTTCTCGCCGACAGCGCCAGCCCCAGCACCACCACCACCACCGCCAGTAAAGTAATAGTCATTACGACATCGAATTCGATATCGTAATGACTTTTCGATATCGAATTGGATGTTTCAAATTTGAAAATCAACGTAATTTACTATCATAGTGAAATAAAACGGATCACTCACGTATATAAGTCGAGTTCAGTCCGACATGTATAAATAATACCTAATGTGATATTTTTTTTTACAATAAAACAAAACAGTTTACGAAACGTTAGCTCGATATGTTTGTCTATGATTAAAAAAGAAAAACAGTCAATTTCGTGACAGGTATGGGTATGATATATGCCTTCGGCTTCTGAACCCATCTTAGAGTACTTATAATATGTGTGTAGATAAAGTAATGTATGCAATTCCACATAATTAGGCCTTAAAACACTCGTGAAAACACACCCGTGTTTTAAGGACCCTCATTATGTAGCAGTTGCATAAACTACTATTATGGCTAACGACTACGGCAACGGATTTCACACTTCAATGATGAAGCGTCGACTTTAGTATCCAAATATGACTATAGCGCTCGAGACCGAACGAGGCTTCATTAGAAAATAACTCCACCTACTAAGTATATCTACTGTTCAATTCGAAGATATCCACTTTAAACATAGGTCCCTCTGAATGGGTGTATTTTTAATTTCACCTTGCAAAATCTGTAGTCGTTGAAGACGAAACGTGGTCTTCCCTAAGCTAGACGCTGTGACAATGGATATCTCTGCACGGTACCTTAATATAAAAATGTCAATGTCAAATGAAAATGTAATATAAGGACCCTCATTATGTAGCAGTTGCATAAACTACTATTATGCAACTGTTACATAATAAGGGTCCTTAAAACACTAGTATGGTTTTATGAAACGAGCCGAAGGCGAATTTCATAATAAGATCACGAGTGTTTTAAGGTCTAATTATGTAGATTTGCGTACATTAGGTACTTTATCTACACAGACTATAAGTACCTACTCTTAACATGGGTTCAGAAGCCGAAGTCATAACAAACCTGTCACGAATTTGACTGTCTTTTTTATCATAGACAAATATACCGAGCTGGCAATTGCACATGCCGCGGCACTGTTTCTTACACTCGCGTCTGACTATTTCTAAGCAAGTTTCAGCAGCTACAGGCAGGTTAGTCCTTGCAGGCTCCCAATGATCATGAACTTTCGTCCACCTCCATATAGGAGGACAGGGTAGATTTTGTGCCGCTGTTGGCCGCTGTTGGGTCACCCATACATCCCCTGATACATGACTCGTTTAGTCTTTGAAACTATATAACTGATGATCTGATTCAAAAAGCTGGCAATCTCATCTATCAATACATTATCATAACGCATTCTTCAATGGTATCCATTGCTTCTTCGATACGCCTTTTAAGTGCTGACAGGAAACCTTCAGTAAGAGCAGAAAAGACTTCCAAAGCATCAAAGCAGTCTTCTTTCGTTTGTTGTTAAAAGAAGAAACCGTATTACATCCCGTGAGAAGTAAATACTCTTGCTCTCTGTGGTCTTGTTAATATAAAATATGTATAAAGTAGCATGCACTCACAGTTCCTTAGGCTGAGGCATATTTTGCACATATGCAACTGCAAGTACGACATTAGTATCCACAGTCCGTGTCATGACTTTCGTCAAGCCTCGATTGTCAGCTTCTGAACATGCATCATGATTCATGATTGGATGGAGTTATTTCAGCGTGTCATGGGTTATGTTGCTAAAACATATTTGCCATCGGTAATAATAAAAAAAATGTTGGGCCAATTGCTTTAGCGATAACTAAAACGAAGGAGTTGTTTCATCTGCTCTTGACACTCAGATCATGGTGCATGTATCAGATCCTCTCAATCGAGGCTTGACGAAAAAGTTATGATACGGACTGTGGATACTGAAGTCGTACTGGCAGTTGTACTTACATGTGCAAATTTTGCCTCAGCTTCGGGAACTGTGGGTCGGAAACCGGAAAACATCACCAGTACCTGTGCTGCAATGATATCGCCACCGTCTTTGGTAGAAATGGCATATTTCGGGAATAGTAAATCAAAACGCGTTCACGGGATGTGCCATGGTTTGTTTTTTAACAGCAAACGAAAAAAATACTGGTTTGATGCTTGGGAGGCCTTTCCTGCTCTTACTGAAGGTTTCCTGTCAGCACTTAAAGGGCGTATCGAAGAAGCAATGGATGCCATTGAAGAATGCGTCATGATAATGTATTGATAGATGATATTGTCAGCTTTTTGAAACAGATCGTCAGTTATATGGTTTTAAAGACTAAACCTGAATATTTTATGATAAATATTATTATTTTGGACCAGATTCGTGTACTACAGTAAACGATTGCCGTAAATATTTATTTACAAAGAAGGACCGGGAGGTAGACCACATCCCACCGACCAAAGCTGCTTTATATCAGTATTTTTACGCGTCATTTATCAGGGGATGCATGAGGTCAGTCAACAGCGGCTCAAAATCTACCCTGTCCTCCTATATATGGAGGCGGACGAAAGTTCATGATTATTGGGAGCCTATAAGGACTGACCTGCTTGTAGCTGCTGAAACTTGCTTAGAAATAGTCAGATGCGAGTGTAAGAAACAGTGCCGCGGCAGGTGCAATTGCCAGCTCGGTATATTTGTCTATGATAAAAAAAGATAGTCAAATTCGTGACAAGTTTGTTATGCCTTCGGCTTCTGAACCCATGCTAGAGTAGGTACTTATAATGTGTGTAGATAAAGTACCTAATGTACACAAATCTACATAATTAGACCTTAAAACACTCGCGTGATCTTATTATGAAATTCGCCTTCGGCTCGTTTCATAAAGCCATACTCGTGTTTTAAGGACCCTTATTATGTAACAGTTGCAAAAATTACTATTTCGTATTGTTAATATAGTACCTAACCCCTACTTCACGGACGAAACAGTTGAACCGCGCATTGAGATCACCTTGCCCCGCGCGTGATATTATTTTTTATCTGTCGTTTGTTAGGATATTTATATAGTAAACTATATATTTTTAGAGTTTAGATAAGTGTGGCTTTATGACTGTATTTTTTGTTTTGATATCTGTTATGGTTTAAAAAAAAGAGAAGTAAATATGAATAAAACATGTTCATGTTTTTTAGATTTTTCTATTTGATTTTTTTTTTTTGTTAGAAAGTGCATTATTTTAGTTCCAGAAATGGATCCGCCATCCTTAATTTAGCCAAAAATGACATAACACTTGCCCTAGTGCGTAAGGTTTTAGAGGAATATGGCTCAAAGCGAAGCGCGGCGGAACCAAACTCCCCGAGGTGGCTGTCGATGGCTCCCGGTCTTAATCCACTCAGGGCCACCTAGGGAACAACTGTGCCAAGTTTCAGCGCATAGTCAAAAAGTGCAAGGTATTTTGCAATAGCACACCAGCTAAAAGTCCAAAAACGAGCTCTGTGCATATTGGCCGGGGTCAAACCTAGGGACTCTTGTAGGGAGCTATTTGAAAAATTTGGGATATTGACGCAATAGGCAATACTCACAGTACGTCTATGACATAATAATGGTTACATGTCGAAACATAAATTTGTTCAAACGCGTCAATATCCCGGGTAGAATAACCCTCCACACCGGGCGTTTGCAAGCGGTGCCACGGCGGCTGGCGCTGCTTGACAAGAACCCGCGCATCGAATTCGATGTCGTAATGACTTTTTCGATACTGCTGATGACAGACAGAATAATGGGATGTACATGTAATTAGAGAGTCAAGCAATAAATAAATGTGATAAAGTAAAACTACTTACTGCCAGGATTTCACACATAACATCAGCAGTAGTACCACCAATCTGTTTGCAGAAATCATAGAAGGCTTCCAAGTATGCTTTGTACAGGGTGTTACGGATGATCTCAATGTTCATCTCATCTAAGTCTTGCTCACTGATGCAGTCCACAAAGAATGGAGCCAGAGGTGTGTCCACCAGCACAGCATTGTACAGCTCAGCAGGGGTGGCTGCAACATGGATGGCTTCCATTTGCTCGAAGGAGCCCAGCGGATGGCATTTGGGGATCAATTCCGAAATTGGCCTCTGGTGCAGAGTACCAGTGATCAGGAGAATGATGTTATCAATCATGTAGCTGTATGTAATGAAGTCCAAGAATGTGGAAAGAGGCTCCACAGAGTGATTCCTTAAATGCTGGAACTCAATGACAAGTTTTTCACGCAGCTTGTCATCAATTGTTGAGACTGATAGAGGGCTGGGCTCATTAGCCAGGAAAGTTCCATAGTCAGTGCCCTGCAGGTGAAGCTTTAAATCTGCAAAAGAAGGTATGTGCCAACGAGTTAAGATGGATTTAATAACAATAGAAAGTATGTTGTGTCTGGTTTACAACCAGGGAAAGCATTAATATATTAATAACCACCCAGATAGCCTAGTGGTTAGAGACCCTGACTAGAATGCTTAAGGTCACGGGTTCGATCCCCAGTCGAGGCAGATGTTTGTATGATGAATATGAATGTTTGTTCTCGGGTCTTGGATGTTTAATATGTTCATAAGTATGCATTTATCTATACAAGTATGTTTATCCCTTGTCTAGTACCCATAGTCCAGGCTTTGCCTAGTTTAGGACTAGGTCAATTGATATTAAATAAGGAATGTGATTTCAATCCATACACTATAATGTCACCAAGGTTGTGCTTTGTAAAATGGATAATGATTCCACTACTCACATGATCTATCATGATAGTGATAAAAAAATGTTGATTTAAATAAGTGTGATTTTACTCTATAAAAATAACGAAAAAGACACAAAGAAGGGCATAGATTTTTTGCAATCCAATGAAGAAAAACACCAGTTTCCTTACAATTAGTGCCCAATGGACCTCCATTGGCCGCTGATTGTAAGGAAACTTATGAAGAAATCTAATAGCTGTATAAATTGCAATTTTCATGTGCACTGATTTGTCTTACGGATATTTTTTTATTAAATACTGGATCATTCATAACGCGGATCAGGAATAGGTACTGAAGGGTTGACAAGTTTACAAACAATAACGTGCTAGGAGGCGTGCCTTCTATTTTGTGACCTGTAATTTCTCTCATGCATTGATCACTGCAACGATTGGGATATTTAGTAAATGTGTGAGTAATCAAGGGAAATATGAACGAACGTACCTTCCAATGTTTCGCATTGCACCAAGTTCAGGTAGTCAGCTTGCTTGAGAATGCCACATTTAAATCCACGGCACAATCCCTCCAAATATCCCGCATCGATATTGAAATAGCTTCCCTTCATTTTTGATGGTATTTAATGAAAAGATGAACTTTTTGTTACGGTTTACAACTGCTTCCACCCAAAGATAGAAGAAGGAAACAGTCAGTCGATCATTGATCATATGATTCGGCCATAGACAACAGACCAACCGTGGACCAACCAAAGATTTTAATTCAAAAAACTATTCAAGTCAATCACAACAATTTTTGTTATCAACAAGTCAGCAGTTTTGGAAGAAATTTCAACCATTTTTTTTTCTAATTTCATATACATTTCTCATTTCTTTTTTCTTCAGATTATGCTGAGCAAATTTTTCAGGTGGTCTAAACTCGGCTTAAGGGCAGTTTTCCCTTTTGGATTTAAATACTTATCGACATGGCAACATTCCAATACGAACTTCAAAATTTTGACATTTTCTTACAAACTGGGGGACGACTACGAAATTCGAAGTTCGTATCGTATCGTCCCGCTCGCTCTCGTATTAAATCATATTAGCGTGAGCGGGATGGCACGACACGAAGTTCGAATTTTGCACTTTATAGTTTAGGGCCTGTTTTTGTCGTTCTGTGGTGGTTGGTGTAGTTAATTTTTTTTTGTTTTAGATTGGTTGTGGCTGGTATTTTACCGAACACGGGTAACTTTACCGTACAAGACAAGAGGTCGTTTGGCAGTGTCTTATCCAACCTCGACATTGGCGGAATCATCGCACCGATCGATGGGGCCATTATTATCCCAAAAAATTGATTGAAACTGTTTTTGAATTAAATAAAAATAATAACTTTTTGTATTTCAAAATGTTACTTGCTACCAGTATACTTAATAGGATTTCTAACGGAGGTAAGTTAGTTAAGTACATTGATAATTAACGAAGTATACGATTTTATTATATTTTATCCGGATTATTATTGTTTCAGGTCGTTGGGTAAACGTTTTAAATACCAGACAGCACTCTCGTATTGCAAGTGCTGATACAAATACTAAAACTGAAGAACCAAAGAAAGAAGAATCCAAACGGCTGGCAGAGTTTAGGAAGAAGCTAAGAGAAACTACCGACATTGACGACCTTGGTGAACAAATTGAAATGGAGAAAAACTCCAAAGATGACCCTTTGCCATCTTGGCCCAACAACACTAATCCACACACCGGAGAAATTGGTGGGCCAAGAGGACCAGAGCCAACCAGATATGGGGACTGGGAGAGGAAAGGCAGAGTATCCGATTTTTGATTAAACAAAAACAGCAGTATCAGAATAAAATATTTATTGGCTATTTAGCAGATTTACCAACAGTTTTTGGCATTTTTTTGTTTGTAGAGTCTTCGAGTTCTTTGGATTTGTAGTAGTGTGGGGCTACCTCCAATAGCCACTTGCTTTCAATTTCCGTAACTTGTCTCATAAATTCTTTTGATGTGAATACAAGCTCATGATAAATTACCCAGCGAGGAAGTTCTTCAAACAGGGCACTGTTGGGGTGAATCATTACTGTCTGAAAAAATTATTTAGTGGTACAGTTGAGGAAATTAATTCTTGACCCACCATAGAACATTTTCATAGTAAACATCAAAATGATTTTTCTTGTCAAGCAATGCTATGTCCCTATGACGTTTACTGTGGAAAGGTTCCATGGTGGGTCAGGAATTGATTTCCTCGACTATATTTATGTAGATAATTAGTTGGTACATATTTTAACTTGCACTTGTTAATTTTGAATGATCTCACAGATTATTGAATTTTTATGTTTTAATAGTAATGATACCATCAAGATTTATTTATATACTTACTCATTTATAAAGGAAGACTCATAGAAAACAATCCTCTAATTTTGGCCTTGAGCATATTTAATTTTTTAATAAGAAGGAATTGGTCAAAATTATGAACTTAGTATAAATATAAATAATGAAAGAAATTATTCTACCCAAACAAGTTTCCAATTGTTTTGGTAGAATAATTTCTTGGACAGAATAACTAATCTTTGATAGAATAACATCTTTGAAGACTGAGAGGAAATGTACAATATGCTGTAAAGAGTTTCAATGCTAATCACATAAATGACACTGTGCACAGGAGTACTTATTATATTTAGTTCAGATCAGATGTCATAGTAAGTCATAAAAATCGTAAACAATGTTAGAGTGGGAGCTTATATTTTTGTATGTAGTTAAAGAATTTGAAGTTATTAAATTATTGAACTTACTTGATTGTGTTTTACTGTCTTATAATTTCCACCTTTTGAAAACTTTGCAATATGGTAAAAGTAGCCAGCAGTAATAGCCTTCCTTATATTAGCATCTTCAGATATGCTAGAGACCATTTCGATCTCTACACGGTCCATGAGGCCAGCTAACTGCTCTCTGACATCTCTGGCTCTTTTCATTGATCTGTATTGAATAAAATTCTCATAGCACCATTGTACAGAGAAATCTGATTCAACCCATTGATTGTATACATTCATGAGTGTCAGGTGATCTCCTGAAGGATGGAAAAAGTTCTTTCTGGCTGTGTCAGCATGAATTATCTTGTCCTTGGGCCTGTAGAAAACTGAACTGTTGACTGATAACATAGCAGCTATTGTCACAACTTCTTCTGAACATTTATACCTGAAAGCAAAATGCATCATAATGTATGTACAAAGTTGTATCATATATTAATAAAAAATAAAATAAAATGTATGGCAACAATAAACTTACTTTTCACTTGCTAGTAACATTTTTGCAAGCATTGGATCTGTGGGAAATTCTGCCATCCGTCTGCCAGCTTTTGTCAACTCCCCATGATGGTTAAGGGCCCCTAGAGCATACAGTTGCTCTAACGCTAATACAAGTGTCTCATGTGGGGGAGGGTCTAGGAAATCAAAGTGGATAAGGTCATTGATTCCTAGTGCCTTCAAGGTAAGGACAGCATTTCCCAAGTTTATCCTTTGAATTTCAGGGACAGTGTTGTCTTCAAGTTCATACTTGTAGGCCCAGGCTGTATAGAGCCTGAAACATTTCCCTGGTGCAACTCTGCCTGCTCTACCTGCTCTCTGGTTAGCAGATGCCTTAGAGATTGGGACTACTATAAGACTTTCCATACCAGTCTTAGAGTTGAAATTATTCTGTTTGGCAAAGCCAGGGTCTATAACATAAATAATGTTATCTATTGTCAGTGACGTCTCTGCAATATTAGTGGCTAAAACCACCTTTCGTGCCCCTTCGGGAGTTTGTTCAAATATTTTGGCCTGCATGTCACTGGGCAGGTTAGCATAAACAGGCAAAATAATAAGTTCCCTTATTTTCTTTCCTAGGCGTTTTGTTCTCTCTTGCAGCATTTCCACGCAAGTTTCGATTTCCTCTTGTCCAGTGAGGAAAACAAGGACATCCCCAAGAGGCTGAGTAGCATGAATTTGCAAAACTGACACCACACATGCATCAATATAGTCAGCCTCTGGTGCTTTAGTGTAGTAAATATCAACAGGAAATCGTCTTCCTGGTATTCTGAATATGGGAGCCTCATCAAAAAAATTCGAAAATTTTTCAGCATCTAATGTTGCACTTGAAATGAGTAATTTTAAATCTGGTCTAAACCTAGTTATGTCCTTCACAAGTCCAAACAAAATGTCTGTATGTAGTGTGCGCTCATGGGCTTCATCAATAATCATCACACTGTATGAAGCCAGGTCTGGTTCAGATAGAAATTCTCTATGTAATGTACCATCAGTCATGTACTTTATGACAGTTCTATCTGATGTGCAATCTTCAAAACGTATGCTGTATCCAACCTCATTTCCCAGTTTGACATTCATTTCTTGAGCAACTCTGGCAGCTACTGACATAGCTGCAACTCGACGAGGCTGTGTGCATCCAATTTTTTTCCCATCATCAGTGAAACCAGCTTCATGCAAATACTGTGGTATTTGCGTTGTTTTACCTGAACCAGTTTCTCCTTCTACAATTAAGATCTGATAATTTCTTATAGCCTCTATCAAGGCTTCCTTAAATGGGTACACAGGAAGGGATATCTTTGTTTCCTCAATTGACATGCGCATTTTTTGATATTTAGATTTTTCTTTTTCTTCTTTCTTTTCCTTAGTACCTTCCAGCTGAAGAGCTTGTATGAAGTCAATCTGTTCATCCAGGAGAAGCTCATACTCATTTTGTGCTTTAGCATCTTTGGCACCAAACTTAAAGAATGCAGACTTAATTTGTTCTTGCTCCCATTTCCGTTGTTCAGAGTGAGGAAGTTTTTCATTGTCATCAACTTCAATGTATTCTCCTAGAAAGAAAAAGTAAATCAAATTTGATAAAATTGATATTGTTTATTGAGAGGAAAAACACAATTAGTGTAAATCTAGCAACACCCTTAATGAATTTTACCATTTAAGCAGTGAATTTTTTTTGTAGGCTTTTGTTTAACTTGCACTGTTTGTATTGTAAGTAAATTAATTTGCAAAAAATTTTTTCGACAACTTGTTGGTCCGACTGAGCTGAAACTTGGCACGCATATTATGTAAGTGATAGAACAATAATTTGATAGTGAAATTCGAGTGGTTCTGCTAGGATCGTCTCCACATGAGGGAGCTCATCAACAGTTAATGGCATCAACTTGAAAATTGGTATGGATATTTAAGTATTGATTGAAATGTTTGCAATTTTCACACATTATCATGATACTTGTAATTAAACACGTCGCCTCTGAAACATCAAGGTATTTAAATTTAAATATATTTTTACAAAAATAAGTCTCAAGTATTATGATAATGGATATTTTAAGTAAGATTGGACGATAATACAAACACAGTCAGCAAAAAACAGTTTGTACTTATTATTATTTTTTTATAAGAAACCTTATATTTAAGACCTAGTGAGTTTGTCTTCTCAATAAACAATTTTAAGTACTTTAACAGGTTTTCGCCCAATTCAAATGAATTGCTTTGTGACATGTTTGAAAAATAAACATTCTTACCTTTCTCTCCTTTACCCAAGTCTTGTGGCATGTGGTATCTTTGAACATTCTCCAGTTCTCTAGCTTTTTCATGTTCCTTAGCAAGTTGCAGAATAGTCTTTTTATGCTCCCTTTCTTTCTTCTCTCTTTCAGTCAATCTTAAAATAAGATATTTATATATATACATTATACAAATACAACGATATTGTATACACAAGGACCTTATCATCTCACACAAACCAAAATATAATTTAATAGTTATGGCAGAAGTAAAACATTAGCATTTATTTATGACCTAAGTATGTAATGCATCACACAGAACTTACATGTTTTCATCAAATAGGTACTCGTCGTCAGCGATATCAGCCTCGAGTTCGACGACTTTATCGTCCTTCCTCTTCTCGAGGTACTTGCGGCGCGACTGTACGCGTAATTTCGGAAGCAGTTTGTCCCGGTCCTCCGCTTCGAGCTTAAGACGCTTAGCAGCCTCTTCATATGACCTCTTACTGGAACTTTCAGCTACCTTCTTGACTTTTTCTTCATCACGTTTCTTCAGTCTAGTGGCGAACTCATCTCGTTCTTTCAAATCTTTTTTTCGCGTTTCCTCGGCGCTATCGCTGCCAGATGACGAATACGGGCGCTTACTGGTACTCATTTTTTGTCACAATATTTAGTAATAACTGGAAAGAAGTACGACTTAATTGGAATATCCAATGTTATACAATTGAAAGAATCCTTCGTAGTTATATCAATCCATAATCAATGTTAACGGATATTGGTCAGGATTGTTGCTGTGAGGTTTATTTTGGTCTGCACAGCAACAGCAAAAACAAATCAATTCAATACATTTTTTTAGTAAATGTGGTCAAAACAAAAACTCAAAACTAGTCACCTCGACACTTATTTATTTTGTATTTTTTTTAATTCATCCCATAAGGGATAAGCAAAGGAACTGAGTCCATACAGCCACGTCTGATGTGTTTTGTAAATTTCTGTTTACTAAAGTCCTGTCACCGTCAGCGTACTGAACGGCCAACAGAAGGGCGGGCGCTATGATGCGACGCCGCGCGGTAGCCGATTTTAGGAAAAAAAAAATGCTAAAAATTATACATTCAACGTATTGAAAAAGTGGTATACACAAAACTGGACTTACTAAAAAGCTATGTAAACAAATAAGTTTTGTTTCAATGTTTCAACTGGCTTTTGAGATATTTGGAAAATAAAAAACAAATAGCATGTTTTTCAAAAATAAAATCTATTGAGATTTTTTTTAGTAATCGTGTTTTCGCGTTAACAAAAAACTAGCTAATGAACTGAAGATATACATATAAAAAAATCACTGTTCGGATAATTGAGTAAGTATTTTATCTATTATTTCTAAAATGACACTTTGGCTACACACAGCGCCTTAATTAATATTGCTACACCATTGTGAGCATTCTTGGATATTCTCGAATGGAGATTATAACCAGGAATTCTAAAATTGTGATGTTCTTTAAACCAGGTTTCATTAAGTAAGCAAATATCAATATTTTGCACTAGCATAAATTTAATTAATACGGATTTTTTGCTATTCGCACTTTGAATATTAAACTGCGCAATTCGTAACTGAGACTCTCCAGAGGAACTTAGATTAATTATGGCGATAGATGTTTAATTAACATATCTTTGATGGCTGCTCTAGTGATCGGAGTAGGATCACTCTTATTACCTAAACCTACCAGGGTTTGTACTAGGGCCATTAGTACATCATTATTGCCTATTACTTGGGCTTTGATGTCCATGGGCTGGACATTAGAGTTGGTGGCCTGTGAGGCTGGCTTGTTATTTATATTATTTACAGGTGTATTTGTAGTATTTACATTTTGGGTAGTATTTACATTTTGTGTATTTACATTTTTGGGTTTTGGCGATGGCAATGGAGGGTATTCAATCCTTGTTTGTGTGACACTTGAGTATGTAATTTTACTTTTCTTCTCTAAAATCTTCTTTACTTTAATAGGACATAATCTTGATATAGCTAGGTGTGGACCACTGCAGTTGGCGCAGCAAAGCTCATTGGGTTTATCGCATTCTTTATATATGTGTTCACCTGAACAGATTGAACACCTTTGTTTGCCATTGCATATTCTTGCCGAGTGGTTAAATTTCATACATCTAAAGCATTGTTGTAATGGTGGGATATATTCAAATACCCTGTATGAGAATAAATCGTATTGTACATCGTCCGGTAATACATTCGATAAGAAAGTTATGCTAACTGTTTGTAGTGCAACTTTATTCTGTCCTACTTTTTTTGTGAATCGCCGTACCGAAATTATTTCATAAATGGAGCTCAGCTTTGTATACAAGTCTTTGTTCGAAATATTTGCTGGTACAAATCTTATGATGCCAGTTTTTTCAATTTGAGTAGCTGGTATGTATGCCTTCATGTTATGTTTCTCTAAAAATGCCGTGTTGTTTAAAAAGTTGTTTGCTGTATTGTATTGTTTAAAAACAACTACAATTTTGTTCGCATTTAAACGCTGGATAGCCAACACACCTTTTACATCAGTCGTAAAAATATGGTTTAGGAATATGGGACTTTTATTTCCCAATCTGCCTTTACGGTTCACATGTTCTACAAAAACTTTAAATTCACTTTTTGTCGAGTTTTCATGATATTGTCTTTTATAGTTTGGTTTAAAATATGGTACATAAAGATCGCCACTGCCACCACTGTCCTTACCGGAGACCCGGAAGCGCTTGTTTGAGTTGGGCGGGTCTAGCCCGCCCTCCTCATTTCCTTCCATTTTGTAGGCCACTACCAGTATTAATGGATATTTCTACTGCACTTTTATTAATAAAAATGATAGAAAATAATATTTGGAAAACTTTTTTCGTCCGCCTTATTTCAAGTTCCCGCCGAAAAAAAGACCGTCAGCTGCTCATGCCTTCCATAAGTGTTGCCAACCGTACGGTAATTACGGTATTTGTACGGTAATTTCATGCCCCGTACCGTAATAATTATCTTACAAGAACTAAAAATCTTACAAGATGTACGGTAATATGAAACACTCATAAAAATTTGCAATACCTAACTCGTAAACAAACTCTGTTTACGCAATAACTGAAGGCATCTTTTCTTTCCGTTCCGTTCGACGCACACGTTCAATTCATTCAATCGCGGCAGCCCAACTTTTGTTGTTGTTAAAGTCAGTCAATGACTCTGCGACTAGAATAGGTTTGACGAATATGACTCTGCGTGATACGAAACGAAGTGAATCCGATGAAGTAATTGTATTTTTATAAATTGTTGTTTTATTTAGGTACCTATTAATTCTGTGTCCTAAGTGAAATTCCATTTTGTAAGTCTAATTTTACACTAATCTGATCAAAATATTTTTGGATTGTGCTTAACCAACGGTAAACACTAAAAATCACCCACAACACGTTTTTATCTCAAAGGTAATACTGCTTTTACCTGAAAACTGCAAAGAAATATGAATATTTTGGTTTGCAAAATGAAAATCCCAAAAAACGGAGTGTGGGTATGGCCGCGAAACTTTGTACTTTTCGATTGAAGCTCGGACTTCACCATTTATAAAAAAATAATATGAAGGTATAATGACATAAAACTTGGAACGTTATGCTCTAAAATGTTTTTCCCATACGATAGAATAATAAAATACTACAAAATATTATTGGTTAAGTACCAACAACCCGATGAAAGGCTAAAAAGTTGGCAAAAAATTACCATTTTAGTGTTACCTTGCAGAACTTAAACACACATAATTTCTTAACGAAAGCAAGTATAGAAATAAAACCAGACTAGGCAAACTTTACAATAAATTACTCTTAAACTAATGAGGCTAACAATCTATTATCTGAATATTTCAGAATAATAAACGTGTTTTAGTTCGCGTTCCCGAAAATGGTTCCAACCGTAACGCACACTTTTTATTAGAGTGTGTAATTTTTGTTTCTTGTTGTAGCAACATTATCTGGCGTTTTTTAGGTAGGGCAATACCATCACTTTACTGGTAGTTATTTTGGATCGGATCTCGTTTCATTTGTCGCCACAGTTTAATGTTTTATCATCGTCAAAGGTAGATTTTTGGAACAACTGAAACTTAGATGGAACTTTTTGACAAGCTATGTATTGAAAATAAATGTAATTTCTTATTGTACTTGAAGTATGGACTATTTTCTTTATTTATTATGAACACTCATAGCAGTAGCATCAAAAATGGCTGCCGTAAAGCAATTTATAACATTTTTACTCCGCGTATTTTCAGTGTGTTACGGTTAGTGCGTTATGTGTGTTACGTTGTGTGTTATGTTGTGTGTTATGTGTGTTATTGTAACCTAGATAAAGGCTGATTCACATGACGCTTTCATTATTAATGTATAATTTATGCACCTGCACCATGACAAAACACAAATTAATAAAAATGGATATAATTGTTATTTATAATTGATTATCGTTTACAATGTAGGTAACAATCAGTTACAAATAACAATATATCCATAATAAACAATTCACTAACTATATGACACAGCAAAAAAACAATAAAAGTGTTATTTATAATAATAAATAATAGTACGTATGTTATTGTTATTCTGATATCCCTGTGAACAAACCGTATTTTTACTTAACTTTATCCGACCAAAGAGTAGGTAATCAAAAAAATATTTAACACAGTTACAAACAACATTTATAGTATGAAGTAAAAAAAAAAGTTTTTAAATAGTATTTTTTTTGTTAAATGCCATTCTTCTTACATGTACCTACCTAACAAAAGTTGTAAATTTTTTTTTTAGCAAACAAAAATTGTGGCACATATTTCGACAGCTCGTTTAAAAACACTTTGAGGTTCCTAAGCGTTCCGAAAATTGCATAAATTGTGTCCGTCCGTCCGTCCCCGTCCCCCCCTAGAAGATACGATTTAGAAACTGTAGGTCCAAAAATATGAAAATATTACGAAGGTAACGCTTAATAAACACTTTCAATGAAAATTGTTTTCAACATGATCGGATTTACCGTTTTTGAGTTATTGAACAAAAAAAAAAAGACAAGTATGTACTGACGAATTGAGAACCTCCTCCTATTTTGGAGAGTAGGTTAAATAGTCACCATGTGAACTCACCGTATGAAATTGTGTGTTACTTTTTCCAGTGTGTTATGGGACAACTTTTCGCGGCCATACCCGTGTACCGTAATTGTACGGTAATTTTAAGGTAAATTTGACATAATTCTAGCAACAAAGGTTGGCAACACTCCGTAGCGATAACTGGGCCGTGTTTTAAAAAGCTACAAGTTACAATTTACAAGCGGAAGTCTCTTACTAAGAAAAGGTGATAGAAAGAGGCTTCCGCTTGTAAATTGCAACTTGTAGCTTTATAAAACACGGCCCTGGTGTACTTTACGGCGAGCAGCAGCTGACGGATATTTGGGGGTCACAAACAGAGGGAATACGCGTTTTCACTTGAATTCTTCATTTGCTGGGCACTGTCACGTTAATTTGTTGTATAACACACTATCTTTATTATCCACCAAACAACATTAAGCACAGAAACTAAGATTCAATTAACGACACGATCCACTCTCATCGGTTTCCCGCCAAATTCTCCTTTATTTTGTATTGAAATCAAATGGAAATCAAAGACTACAATGTAACATAGCCTTTTTTTTATTCATCCCATAAGGGATAGGTAAAGGAACTAAGTCCATATAGCCACGTCTTATGTGTTTTGTAAATTTCTGTATATTAAAGTCCTGTTGTAGTTATTGGGGGTGCGATCGTGTGAAGACGGAGATAATTGTGGCACTTACGGTAGGTATTCTCAGGGTGCAATTATTCAAACATCCAGTTCACTTCACGGTACCGTTTATTTCAAGCACACACCAAAAATAGCAAGCACAATTGAGTTTTTTACAGAAGGAGAAAATAAGCAGAAGCAGGCACTTATAGTTAAACTAGCAAGCAGCGCGTAAGGAAATAAAGCGGGGCTAGCGGCGGCGCGCGACATGCACCTCGCGTCGTAACCGAATACCGACTGCCGCGCCGTGCGCGGGCGCATCTCAGTATCGAGCGCTCGCAAAAACCGGCTTCGCCGCGTGACGTAGCAGCCGCCGGCAGCGCGCTAAATCACTACTAATAAAATGGATCTGTATGTCCCTTTCAACATACAAACCATAACATGCCTTTATAACAGATTGTTTATTTACATAGCATTATTTAAGTATTTACATTTTCAATATTATATAGTTATTAAAACCTTAAAAATAAATTAGATTAAATAATTATATTCTCGATCATCGCAATACAATGAAATAAATTACTATAGCGTGATCTATAAATTAGGCGATAACGATTATTTGACATAATCAGCAAATCACATAATTATAAGTATAAAACAAGTTCGTTAAAACTTATACTAAAATTGATTTCATTTGACATAATTTGATTAAACATCATTGGAATAAATAATAATATTAGTAATCAATATACAAAATAAATTCATTAAAATTATTAAAATTCAATACATAAATTTATTTGGTTTATTGCAATAAGAAGATTTGGCATAAGGTCTGCCACACTGTCACCGTCAGAGTTGTCAGTCTGTCCTAGTCACGTCCTGTCAGCTGCTCATGCCTTCCGTAAAGCGATAGTGTACTTTACGGTGAGCAACAGCCGGCGGATACTTGGGGGTCACAATCAGAGGGAATACGCGTTTTCACTTGAATTCTTAATTTGCCGGGCACTGTCACGTTAATTTGTTGTATAACACATTATCATTATTAACCACCAAACAACATTATGCACAGAAACTAAAATTCAATTAACGACACGGTCCACTCTCATCGGTTTCCCGCCAAATTCCGTAACATAAGTTTTTTTTTTATTTAATTCATCACATAAGGGATAGGCAAAGGAACTGAGTCCATACAGCCACGTCTGATGTGTTTTGTAAATTTCTGTATATTAAAGTCCTGTCATCGTCAGAGTTGTGTCAGTCTGTCCTAGTCACGTCCTGTCAACTGCTCATGCCTTCCGTAAAGCGATAGTGTACTTTACGGCGAGCTACGGCGAGCAGCAGCCGGCGGATATTTGGGGGTCACAAACAGAGGGAATACGCGTTTTCATTTGAATTCTTCATTTGCTGGGCACTTTCACGTCAATTTGTTGTATAATACACTATCTTTATTATCCACCAAACAACATTAAGCACAGAAACTAAAATTCAATTAACGACACGATCCACTCTCATCGGTTTCCCGCCAAATTCCCCCGTAACATAAGGTATTGACAGCAATTGACAGATTTGACAATTTGACAGATTTTTTTTTTATTAATCTCATAAGGAATAAGCAAAGGAAAGCAAGTCCATACAGACATGTCTGTATTTTTGTTTATTTTTTGTAAAAATCCCGTCAGAGTCCGAGTTGTGTCAGAGTCGTCAGTTTGCGTCAGTTTGTCCCTAGTGTAGTCACGTCTTGTCAGCTGAACATGCCTTCCTTAAAGCGATAGTGTACTTTACGGCGAGCTCGAGCTTCGGCGAGCAGCAGCTGCCCCCCTTGTACGCTAAAATGTAGACAAATATACGTCTACGGATAAAATATTTGGTCATGACCGAAGTCATGGCATATTATATCACGGGCCCTAACATGCTATTGACATGACATAAAATTAACGCTAAGTTTAAATGTACCAAGAAACCGTGAAAACAGTAGTAATTATGATTACTTACCTACATACGTATGCATTACGGTGCTAAAGCATTATATAAATTGTTTACTTAATTGTCAAGTGTGGATAAAATAGCGCGACATAATTTAGCGTGCTAGCCAGCGCTACATATAATCGTTGGTAGATAAAATGGATGGATAAACCCATGATAAACTTTACCGTGCTAGAGGGGCTGATGTAATTATTGTTGCAGTGATAAAAATGTTCGACTATAGCGCTATAGGTAGGTACCTACTTAATGTTATAACGCTCTAGTCGCTCTAGTCGCTCTAGACTAGAATTGCATTTTTCCATTGAGATAGGAAAGTGGAGGCGCTATATTCTTCTATATGAAGCGTGACTTATACAAATATCTGCCATATCGACACATACATGTCAAACGGCATTTTATCTCTTTTTAACTTACTGACAGCTGCATATGAATAGGAGAGACAAATAGTATTTGTTGGTTACTAAATTTGGCAGCACTCTCTAAATGACGTCACGAGTTTACGACAGCGTGGCAGGTGCCGCCATGTTCCGTGCCAAGTTTCGTGGTAGATGTGCTGTCAAACGGTAGCCGGCTCCGAATATATTTGCTGTTTTTGTGAGGATTACTCTAAGAAACTAGTTATCATGGTGTGCAGGGCCTTGTCTTTAATAGGACAATCATGCCCTAGTGCTGCGTCAGACAGTGTAGTGTTAAAAAAAAACATTAATCAACCTGAATTGACCCTTCAAAGGTTAGTAACCAGTTACCTTGAATAATTCGAATGTTTTATTGTATTTTGGCATGTATCGTAACATAACGATCTCATAAAATGATTATGAACGTCTGTTTAAGTACGGTTTGTTTTATTTTCCAATGATTTTATTTATTTCAACACAAATAATTTGCATGATTTTGGCATATTAGCTTATGCGGTGCTAAGTATCGACATAGGTATCGATGAAATTCTAAATATTGGTTGTTTTTTTTTTCGTCAGATTTCCTGTGAATGAAACTGCCAAAAAGAAAAGGGTTGGAATTGAAAATATAAACCCACGACATAAGACACGGTTTGTCTGCTCGATGCACTTCGACATGTCATGCTTCAACAGAACTCTTAATGTGACGAGATTGTTGACGTGACGGAGCAATTCAGGTAATTATTATATCTAAATATATAAAATAAAACCGTTAGTTACTGACTGACACACAACGTACAACCTGAACCAGATTTGAGACTTGGAACAAATGTCCCTTGAGTAGGCTAGAGATAAACTTATAGATACTTAATATTCTTCTTTTTCAGTCTACTCGTGCCTGTCACCTGTGTTGCCCTGTACATCAAGTGTGAGGGTAAGGTAATGTCTGTAATCAAAATGATTATAGATTTGAAGTTTCGCTATCACGGAATAATAAGTTGTGACAAAGTATCTATCAGAAACTATTAGAAATGAATAAAAACTTTGGAGATGCCTAACACTAAACAAATGTTTTTTATTTTCACTTTTGTGGGTAGTAGGACCTTGTGCCAGGTCCGTCCCGATTACTACCACCATCTTACTCGCTAATCCTGCCGCTAAGTCGCAGTTCTTGCACTGTTGTATCCCGGTGTGGAGAGTAAGGCAGCCGGTGTAATTACGGGCACAAGAAGAATTCCATCTTAGCTCTCTAGGTTGGCAACGCATCTGCAAACCCATATACACACATGTCACACAGATATTGTTGGCAACACTGACCTGTCAACAGCTAAATTTGAACTGCTCCGTATTTTTATTTAGATTTTATTAATATTTGACATTATTTACAATTATAACTAGTGTTTAATAACCAATTACTGTATTTCTGACATTGTGATTACATAAAAATTTGAACGTGGCACCTACAAAAACAAAAACAAGCGGTAAAGAGGATCCGGACAAAAGGTTGGTTGACGTTATTTTGAATTTTGAGGGAATAATTAAAGAAATAAGGGACAAAATAAATGGTTGCTATGATTTAATTATAACGCAACAACATGAAATTACGACACAAAGAAAACAAATTGGAGAACTTAGTAAACATATTGAAATCTTACGTGTTCATGATCGGCGATCACCAGGAAATCCAAGACCACTCATTCACATGTCACATATTCCCCAAAAATTCAACGTCACTAATATCTCACTGAACGAGTCTGGTCCCGAAGGTCTAGAGTACTTTGATGGCACTAGTGACACACAAGTGAGGAGCGCGCACAAAGTTACTACCCAAGATATCCCAGTAGCAGATGTTGGTGTACGCGATGCTGGTAATAGTACCCCAAAATCATCATCGGCAGAGCAGACCGAAAACACCGAGTCAGCTGATCCTGAACCGAAGCAGCGCCGCGGCCGGCCCCGCCGGGCTGCGTCCGCGTCCGCGACGGCGAATGCCAAACAAAGTACCAGTGGAGCATGCCGGACCAACAAAAGGGGCCCTTCGCCACTTGTGCCACCTGAGCTGGCTCCCACGAAGCCGACGCCAGCTCAAAGCTCAATAGCCACGACCGGAGCACCCCGCAGAACAACGAGCCTCCGAGCCGCCACACCGCGCCCCGTCAGCCTGCATGTCTTCAACCTGGGCGAAGGCACCACAGTGCAGGACGTTCTTCAGCACCTTCAAGCCGAGATGAACATCACAGACGCGCGCTGCGAGCAGCTGGTGGTCACCCGGGGCGACTACACATCATTCAAGCTGGACGTACCCGCCGACAAAATACGGCTGGTGAGAGACCTGAAGCACTGGCCTGCCGGTGTATCAATAAGGCGTTTCAATACTGTCACGCCAAAAAACTTGGAAAGTCCCGTCGCCAAAACAAAACCACTGTAATGTCACCCACAACGTTTAAAATAATTCACCAAAATGTACGTTCTATATGTGGCAAAACTGCATTACTGGATTTACTATTGAGTACCGAAAAGCCAGATGTATTAGCTTGTAGTGAGACTTGGTGTAAAAAACATGAGATTGAACTAGTTAGGTTATGTGGGTACGAACTGGCGAATAGCTACTGCCGTACAAACATAGCACACGGCGGTACGGCGCTTTTCACACGGGCTGATATTATATATCGTCAGCGAAGTGACCTGCAAAGCCTGGCTGTTCAATATCACTTTGAGTTTTCTGCCATTGAAATATGTGATTTGAATCTGATTATTATTGTATTATATCGAACTGGAAACGGTGATTTTGACATATATTTGAATAATTTGGAATTATTATTAGATAAACTTACTGACGAAAATAAAAAGTTTTTTTTGGCTGGCGACCAAAATGTAGATTTTCTGTCTGAAAACGTTTTAAAGCGACGTGTTGATGAAATATTGCAGAGTTACTCGTGCAGTAATTGTGTAGCGTTTACCACCCGTGTGTCTGCGCACAGCTCGACTTCTATCGACTGTGGGGTGATTCCGCGCAACTGCGCTCGCGCCGTAGCGGTGGCGCCTCTTGACACTTTTATAAGTGACCACAACGCACAATTATTCACCATGTCCGTTGATGCACCGCACTGCAGTAAACCTAAAAGTGTTATTGAAAAAAGATTATTTAACGACGATTCTATATATGCATTTTACACTGACATTGAAAATTATAATTGGGATTTTATTTTTTTGACTTCGATTTCTGTTAATGACAAATTTAGTAAATTATTTAATATTTTGACGCACTATATTGATATTCATTTTCATTCAAAATATTTTTAAAGCAGAAACATAATATTCCATGGATGACTGAAAGCCTTACAAAATTAATCCAAAACCATAATAACATGACAGAAATGAAACGCCAATATCCGGAAAACACTATGCTCATAGAAGGCATCAGTCACTACGCTAACTTAATTAAATCCGAAACCTTAACTGCCCGCCAGCAATACATTGAGAATCGTATACAAGAGAGCAAAAACCCGTCAAAAGAGATGTGGCGCGTTGTTAATGAGGAAATATCATCAAAATCGAGGACGCAAACTTTGCAACTAAAGGATCAAAAGGCCAATGAAATACCACCCCACAGCGTACCTGAACACCTCAACCAACATTTTCTCACAGTTGCATCTAAACACACCCTACAAACTAACACACGTACATCTGTTAAATATTTAGAAAATTTCCTTCACGATGTTACTGTTCCGAACTTTATCTTACCCACGGTAACACTTGCGGACGTCAACCGCGTGTTGCTGGCTATGATGAAGACGCGCGGCACTCTTGACATATACGACATCTCTGTTAACATACTCTTGTTTATCTGGCCGGTCATTTCGGGTTTACTAGTTGAACTAATTAATGGTGTATTTGAATCAGGAGTGTACCCAGATGTATTGAAAATTACACGTGTCTGTCCTGTATTTAAAGGTAAAGGGGATAGATGTGCGGTTGATAGCTACAGACCTATCACTATAGTGCCAAACATCTCAAAAATTGTTGAATCGATTTTATCAAATAGCTTATTGAGTCATCTAGAGACAAATGACCTACTGACGGACAGACAATTTGCATACAGGAAAAATAGATCTACCACACTAGCTGCGTATAAAGTGTATGACTGTATTGCAACAGCTTTGGATGAGAAGGACAAAGTAGCAGGTATATTCTGTGATTTGTCTAAAGCGTTCGATGTAATTAACCATGAATTGCTATTAGAAAAAATTAAGCACTACGGCATTAAAAGCAAAGTCTTACAATTGTTCACATCTTTCCTAAAAGGCAGACAACAGACGGTTGCAGTGATAATTAATGGGAAGAGGGTTCAATCTAGTGCAGGCGATGTAGACGTCGGGATTCCACAGGGCTCGTCTTTGGGAAATATGATCTTGCAGCCTCTGTGCCTGATGGTCAAGTTGTGTTGTTTGCGGATGACACCACAGTTGTAGTGAACGCGTGTGCATATGACCAGCTTGAACACAAGATACGTAGCGTATATAATCAGCTAAGCGATTGGTTTTCGGCAAATGGATTAATCCTTAACGTCACGAAGTCCAACGTGATGTTGTTTTCAGCCAGGAACCACACTGAGACCCCACAGGTTCATAGTCCACTGCCATTATGCAACATGACCAAGTTTTTAGGTTTTGTGATGGACTCCGGGTTAACTTGGAAACAGCATGTGGAGAAGCTTTGTGAAAAACTATGCAGTGCTGTTTTTGCATTGCGAAAGCTTAAGCCACTTGTTTCCGGGAAAGCCCTAGTCCAGATCTACTATGCTCACTTCCATTCGCTCTTGTCGTACGGCATTATTTTGTGGGGAAATTCGACGAACTCCGACAAAGTGCTTAGAATACAAAAGCGAGCTCTGCGCACATTGGCGGGTGTCAAACCACGGGATTCGTGCAGGGATCTATTTAAAACATTTGGAATATTGACGCACTACTCTCAATATGTGTACGACATTTTAATGTTAACTCGCCGTAACATTAATTCATTTAAACGCGTCAATATTCCGGGTAGAATAACCCGTCAGACCGGGCGATTGCAAGCGGTGCCACGGCGGTTGGCGCTGCTCGACAAAAACCCGCGCGTCATTGGCCCTAGACTGTACGAAAAACTACCCGCTGACCTAAAAAACGAATCTTCGGATGAAACGTTTGGACGCCAACTAAAAAAACTTCTTTTAAATAAATCGCTGTATTCTGTGAAAGAGTACAGCGAAACTATTTGACATTGAAATGTGTTTTTTTGTTTTTTTTTGTTTTTTCTGTACCATAGTTTGTACCTTTGTTTTAGTATAATTATAATTATTGACATTCTCACATTCTGTGCCTTAATATTATTATTATTATTTTGACATTTAATTACGTTTTATTTTATTTCTAGTTCTGTTATTGACATTGTCCCACTTTGAATTCAATTGTTTTATATTATATACATATATATATATATTTTTATTATTATTTAATTGATGACGATCTTTTTGTGAATGAAGTATATTTTGACATGTCAAATAATATGTGTAATTTTCAAATCGAAATAAATGAATCTAATCTAATCTAATCTGCCATAACTCCTCTACAATGCGTTCAAAAACCGTAGAAAATATGAAATATCTGCAAAAACCAACATAATTTACAATAAAAAAACAGTCGATAAGAAACGTCAGCTCGGTATGTTTACTTATCTATGATAAAAAACAACAGTCAAGTTCGTGACAGGTATGGATATGATAATGCCTTCTGCTTCTGAACGTGTCTTAGAGTACTTATAATATGTGTGTAGATAGAAGTAATGTATGCAACTCTAGATAATTAGGCCTTAAAACACTCGTAATGTAACAGTTGCATAAACTACTATAGCGTAGATTTTATCGATATCTGCATACGTTTAACAGTCCCAACCCTAGGAAAAGCAGCCATGTTACGTGCCAAATTTTAGTAGGTATGCACGCTAATTCTGTAGGTATCGCCGGTCTACTTGCTATTAGGTCTGTGCATTTTTCCGCTAAAAGTTAAGTTTGCCGGCACGTAGGTATTATAATTAATATAGGTACCTAACTTTATAACTTTCTTTGATCTAAGAAAACCTTCTTGTGATTTAATCTTGTTTTGATCTTGTTTCTTAATGCATCAACGACTTGAAATTCCATTGACAGCGAATGCATGACAACTTGACAACTGTACCTAAGTATAAATTATCATTCTTTCAAAGTGACAAAAAGTAGGAAAGAAATTTTATATAAAACAATTTAATGCATATTACATTTTGTCTTCGTGCCTCATGGTTAGTACCTACCCTTCGTTTAATTTGAAAATAAATAACCTATTTACTCACCTAAGTAGGTAATAAACCCCCACTCACAACCGGCGCCAGGCGATTCTGATCCGGCAGAATACCCTAATACTGGGTGCCGGGTGCACTTGCTATTGCTGTATGAGCTGCGTTGAAATGGTTTGGTTTAGTGGTATTAAAACACAAGCGCACAGAAAAGAAACCTTTGCGTTTTACATTACAAGCAAACTAAGTTTTAGTGCCAAATTTCATCTAGATTGTTCGAGCGAGAAACGAAGCTAGCGGCGAGCGACGACATCTCATTAATCTAAGCGAAGCTCTTTGATTAGTGATTACATTATGTATCGCTTATTTCTAACATGAAACTACCGTGAGATTCAATTATAGCATAGTGAAATACACTGATCACTCACGTAATGTCAATCGAGTACAACCCGGTTTTCGTTTCGCTACCGCAGACGCGTGTGCTCCCAGAGGACGGACGTGGGAAGGACTATGCTGTATTAGTCCGAAACATGTCGGGCTATACTCGACTGACATAAGTACGTGAGTTATCCGTTTATAGCGAGATTCGCTTTTTGATACTATTACAAAAAGTACCTACTTTACCATATGTATCTCGCCTATCTTTAAGTAGGTAGGTACCTAATAGGTAACAAACTGCCTACCTATTTATTTCAGTCGTCGTCGTCGTCATTATTGATTATTAAACAAGAAGTAAGTAATCCTCCTCCTTCCATCCTTTGCGTAGGTCCGGTGCCCTCATAGGTCGGCCCCCAAGCATGGCTTTGCGGGGAGCCAATTCGTCACCCACGCACCCTCAGACCTACAAACTAATAATATAATAAGCCTAACTAATTATGGGAATAGATAAACAGAAGACAAATAGAACGCCATAGTAAATGGAATGTAAAAAAATGTAATGTAAAAGCCGCGATAGCAGAAGATCTTCACGTTCGAATTTCAACGACGATCGACTAGCTTAAGGGCCCTGTGCCACCACACTATAGCTCCATAGAGCACTCTTGGCAGTATGACCGCTCTGTATATCCAATTTACCATTAGCGGTTTGAGGCCCCATCTCCTTCCCACTGCCCTTTTGCATTGACATAATGTCCTAATAGCTTTTGCAGCTTGTTCTTTTATGTGTGTCTTATATCTGAGGGTATTGTCCAGTGTCACCCCCAGATATTTTATCTCTTTCAGTACTTCAAGGTTCTCACCGTGAATGCTAATTGGTGTCATCTTCTCTATCTTCCTTTTGTTGGTAAATAACACCACCTTCGTTTTTGCCGGGTTGAGGTCTAGTCCTCTACCCCTGCACCATTCTAATGTCTGTGCGATTCCTCTACTCATGATCCCTCTGACAATGTTCAGGACCGTGCCCTGGACTAATATTACCCCATCGTCAGAGTAAGCTTGCATGTAGATTCTTCCTTTATTTAATTTCCTTATCAGAGAATCCAGTAGTAGGCACCACATAAGAGGGGACAAACATCCCCCCTGCGGGAATCCCCTTCTGGGTCTGATGCTCTTCGTGGTTCCGCCCAGTTGAGCTGTTATAACCCTTTCCCTGAGCATCTTCGTTATCCACCTTCCTATGGTCGGGTTGATCCCCTCTCTCACTAGACTTTCTTCAACCGCCGTGTGCGTCGCTTTGTCGAATGCTCCTTCTACATCGAAGAAGCATCCTAGTATGTATTGTTTAGCTTCTAGAGCTCTCTCCACTCTAATAGTTAGGTGGTGCAGAGCCGTCTCTGTTGATTTCCCCGCTATGTATGCGTGCTGATTGCTGTGTAGCGGTTTCTCACTGCATTCTATTTTATGTCTCAAGTGTGTGTCTATAATTTTTTCCAGTGTCTTTTACACGAACGATGATAGACTTATGCTTCTAAACGCTTTCGCATCCTGATATGTCTTCTTTCCCGGTTTCGGCAGGAAGACCGCTCTTACTTCCCTCCATTCCTTAGGGATATATCCCCACGTTATACTACCCTGATATATTGCTATCAGGGTCTCTTTTATATATCTGTAACCTTTCTGGAGTGGCGCAGGTATTACCCCGTCTGGTCCCGCTGCCTTGAAGGGGGCGAAGGATCCAATTGCCCAATCCAGTATTTCCTCCCTCACCACCTCTTCGGCAGCCCCCCAATTCGGTGTTTGGTTTCCCACCTGTTCTTCCTCCTCTGTTGGTGCCTCTTCACTCTCTGGGAAGTGTGTTCTTAGCATGATTTGCAGAACCTCTTCCGGATCCGTGATCAAGTTCTCTCCCATCTTCAAGCTTCCTAATCGGCACGTACGTTCGCCAGCTAGTAGCTTAACTATACGCGCTCCTTCTGAGTACTTTTGTATTTCTTCTTTATATGTCCTCCAACCTTTGCGGCTTGTCTGCTCTCTTAGCCTGGAGTACTTGTTCCTTACTTTCCTGTACGCGTCCCAGCTTTGAGTGTCGCCTTTCTTGATGGCTATCCTCATTGCCCTGCGCGTACCTTTCCTCAACTTTTGCATCTCCTTGTTCCACCAAGGCTGCCCATTGCCGGAACGTATCTCTCTTTCCGGACATGCCTTATGGTATGCTTCTATTATATCACTTCTGAGTCTAGATGCGCGCTTTTCCAGGTCCCCTATGCTCTTGCATTTCCCTGTTTCAGACACATTTTTGCTCAGTTCTTCCTCGTACTTCGCCCAGTCAGTTTTCCTTGGGTTTCTTGTCTTAACTGATTCTACCGTGTCTTCTATGCTGAAAAGTAGTCTTCTGTGGTCAGACATGCTGTCCTCGGTGTCCACCCTCCAGCTTCTGATCTTTTCGCTCACTCCCTTCGTTGCTAGCGTGATGTCTAGCACCTCTCTCCTTGCCCTAGTTACAAAAGTGGGTGTGTCACCCTCATTAATTATATCTAGGTCATTGCTTATTATAAAATCTAAGAGTGATTCTCCCCGTTAGTGTCGCTGCTCCCCCACACCTCGTGGTGTGCGTTAGCGTCGCAACCAACGACTAGGGGGATTTCCTTACCTTTGTACCTGAGTACCATTTCTTCGAGTTCCCTTGTTGGTGCTGTATCCTCACTCGGTAGATAACATGATGCTAGTGCCACCTTGTGTTTTCTCCCTTCCGTGTCGATGAAGATAGTCTCCACCACCACTAGGTCTCTGCAACATATGGTCATAACACAGCCCATATTTCTCACATTATTGCTTACATATATACATGTCCTGGGGGGTCTCTCACCGTTCCTTTCGTAGTGAAGCTACCCCCCCAGATGTCCCAGGCCTGCCACCTGATTCTTCCATACATAAGGTTCTTGCATCAGTGCGATTTCTACTTTATTCCTCGCAACAAATTGCTCTACTTCGGACATTGCATCTTTGCAGTGTTGGAGGTTTACTTGGCATATATCTGTTTGTGTTTTTGTGTGTTTGTGATTGTGTTTGTATAGTGTGTTACATGTTTGTGTCGTCATTGCTGTATCTGTGTAGTTTGTCCCTGCACCTTCACTCGGAGAGTTCACCCACGTCCTCACAAGTGACGACGTGTGCTGACCCCTCCTGCTCCAGTGCAGGTACTATGTTGGGCGGTTCCCCCTCTTCCGGCTCTGGCTTATTTGAAGGCTGGGGCCTTATGATCCGGGCCCGAACTTTGGTGGCCGAGAAGAAGAGGGTGATGGTATTCACCTCCCCCCACCCCTCCCCCACCGTCAGCGGTACCGCAAATACCAGCCTCACGCCGCTTCCCAGTCCCTCCTGGTTCACCAGTCTCCATCTATCCAGCTGCAGTTCAGCTCTGTCGCTGTTCTGAATCGCCAGCATTTCCAGAAACCGCGCTGTGTCTGGCTCTCCCGGTACCCATATATGTACCCTCATCCTTTCCAGCTTCCGAACCACGATCCGGTGTCCGTCAATTACGCCGAAGTCCCGACTCAAGAGCCACTCCCCCGATTCCGCCGTTGCTGGTGTCACAAGGAAAAATCCCTCTGCCACCAGCCCCGACGCCACGAATTGGGGGCCTCTCTCGCCAGTCCTCCCATCCCATATGCGCAAGACTTCTGCCTTAATCAGGTTCGTCAGCTTCTTCCTGATGAGTTTCGCCAGAGCCTCATCCACCAAAACGCCATCCTCTCGGCGGACTATCACGGCGAGGTCACGATTCGCCTTCGCCTCATCTCGTGGCCCCGCCGCGACCGCCCTACCCAGATCCTGACGCTTCGCCGGAGGCTTCCCCGGTTGTCCCTCATCGGTACTTTGCCTCTTGAGCTTCAGGCTTCGCACAGCAGCGGAGGGGATCGATCCGCTTGGCACTGGACCTGCGGCTCCCTCCCCTCCCCTCCCACGCTCAGCCCTAGCTGCAAGTCTTCTTGCCCTTCTCGCCCTCTTTTTCTCTTCTTTCGACCTATACACCTGAAAGGGGTTCTCCGCCTGTGTGTCCTTCCCCGCCCCCGGTTGTCCCTACCGGTGAAGGTGACCTCAGCAGTTCTTCCTCACCTATCTTGAGGCCTTCCATTTTAAGGTGGACATCTGGGGGTCCTCGTCTCTCCGTAGAACTCCTGTTCCCTTCAGTTCCTGCCATAACAGTTGCAGCACTTGCTGAATTTTTGGAATCACTCATATTGCTGATCTATATATGGGAAGAGATAGTTAAGAAGATGGCAGTGCTCCCTTACCATCTCCCAGCTACGTTTCACGTACGCAGTGAGCGCCACCTCTCCTGCGCACAGTCGTTCGCAGCAGCGATTGTGCCGAGTGGGCTCGCCAGCATAGGATGAGTAGCTTCTGTGGCGCTTGTGTGACCGTTTGGGGGGTCCGCCGGCATTCCGATTCACCTCTGGGTCGTCGCTAGTGACACCCCAGGGCTCCTCTCCATACCCGCTTCCCCCTCCCGCCCCTCCGTTCCTGGTTCCAAGAGGCATTTGCTTCACCCAGCTGTATCTCTAGTAACACCACTGGGTTCCCCGAACACCTCCTCTTTCCCATCACGGACTGCGCACACAAACCCTACCCCCCCCACCCGTCGTCCGCTCGCAAGCCCAATCTGCACCAACCCCCCGCTGCCCACAGCCGGCTGTGAGGGTCTTCGGCACGTCCTCCCACCACTGACCCTGGGGGTTTTTTGGGATGGGCGCGTTGCTATACCGAAGAGGTCCGATATGTCAAAGCGACCTGTGCACTCCTCTTTTATCCGGGCTTGTGACCGGCTCCATACCGAACCATAACCAGCCATTGAGGCCTATCGGTAGTCCGTTATCGAGGCAGAGTTTAGAGACCCTGACTATGAAGCTTGAGGTCCCGGGTTCGATCCCGGTCAGGGCAGATGTTTGTATGATTACTTAATACGAATGTTTGCTATCGGGTCGTGGATGTTTAATATGTATATATAAGTATGTATTTATATATACAAGTATGTTTATCCGTTGTCTAGTACCCATAGTACAGGCTTGGCCTAGTTTGGGACTAGTCAATTGGTGTCATTTGTGCCATGATATATTTTTTTATATTTAGGTACTTTTTCCACCGAAAATGCTTTTGCGCTAAGATTTCGAATGACAAAGAAAGCCTTTCCGAGCTGGTGAGGTGAAAAATATTACTTAATTCATATAATTATTGTCCGGTTGTATTGTATAATTAGGGTCCGGTCTACCCCCCTCGTTACGCCCATGAATCCTATAAAATATAAGTTATTTTAATTAGCTACCTATCTATTTATTTTACACATTCGTGTCGTGAGCCGGTAGGATTCAGATAGTAAATTGCATTAATCACCTACAAGTGTCACTTTTTAGGCCGGCTGGGGTGCAATTTAGATTTGTAACAAAAGCATTACTTCCACAAGCATGTGGTTTGATTCGAAGCACCGCCAAAGCAGTTACTGACGCTGGTTATCTAAGAATTTTCGGACCTACTGCGGAAGAGGTAAGCTTATTTATAAACTGCCTATAATCTAAATGTTAGTGTTTACGTGGTGTTTACCTAGCTACATATTTTTTTTATTTATGCTCGAACTTTTATAAATTAAAGTTATGGATACCTTGTTACCGAGATTGTTTATTAATTAACTATTGTCAATAGTTACTCCGGTCTCCGCGATGCAGGTTTAGATTCTAGTGCGGAGGCCGCTTGAGAATTAAATAATAATGTAGTTAATGTTTTTGTACCCAAATATAAACCTTTTTACTTTTACTTAATTTATACACATATCATAAGTCCTCTATAATGCGTTCAGAACGCCACCCCCAGCACCACCACCACCAGCAGTAAAGTACTTAATAGTAATTACGACGTCGAATTTGATGTCCTAATGACTTTTCGATATTTCAAATCGGGAAAAAACGGATCACTCACGTACATAAGTCGCGTTCAGTCCGACATGTATAAATAATAATGTGATAATTTACAATAAAACAAAAACAGTTTACGAAACGTCAGCTCAGTATGTTTGTCTATGATTAAAAAAAAAACATTCAAATTCGTGACAGGTATGGGTGGTATGATATGCCTTCGGCTTCTGAACCCATCTTAGAGTACCTACCTATAATATGTGTGTAGATGAAGTAATGTATGCAACTCCACATAAATAGGCCTTAAAACACTCGTGTCATCGTATTATGAAACTCAGCTTCGCTTCGTTTCATAAAAACACACTCGTGCTTTAAGGACCCTCATTATGTAGCAGTTGCATAAACTACTATTACAATACAATGCAAAACTCTTCATTGAACACTACGAGTACATAACCTAGGGATAAGTGCTCGTAGATTGAACACCACGTAGGTACCTAACAAACTAAAACAAAATAGAAAAAACCGGCCAAGGGCCAGTCGGAATCGCGCACAGAGGGTTCCTTAGTAATTTGTAGGTATGTAAATAGTTCGTCTATCACGACAATTGCGTTTCGAAGATTTTTTCCGCTTTTCCCAAGTGTTTTAAATTTTCCAGTGTTAGCAGAGCCCTACTCCTAAATACTGTACATTGGTTACTGACATGGACAAACATACCTACCTAATAAGTTAGTCAACTATTACTCGCAAACCTGAAAGCCTACTTATCTCTGATAGTTTTCCTTTTAAATTCACTATTTGCCATACTGCTCTATAATTAGTAGTTTCTCTGGTAGAAGGAAGGACCTAACTAAGGACACACGCGACAATGAGCACTTCAAAGGTAAATGTATTTCGCTAACGAATCCCTAAATCGAAAAATGATTTTCGAACATCCCCAATATTTTTAAAAGACATATCCAAATGATACCCCACACGAGCTTTCTGAGTTAAGCCGCAGACAGACAGACGGACATGACGGGTTTCGTTTTTGCCATATTGGCCACGGAACCCAGAAAATTTGCGGTAACAATAGGTGGCTTTACTTGCTTTATGTACCTACCTACCTACTCCGATTATTTTAAGATTTGAATTAACGGTCAAACTATCATGTATACACGTATACCTACCAAACGTTTTTCGGAAACTCGAAGACAAATGGGAAGAAATACAATGTAATAACTAATAACATTTACTAGTTAGCGGTATTTATTATGTTTTCCTTATAGAAAGATCACAAATTTAAATACATATAATGTCTTCGTTTTACCTATACTTACTTAAAAACCTGTGCAAATTTCACCGCTACGCTAACTTTCTAACCTTGATAAAATAAACGGAGTAAAGACAGATTAGAATTTCTGGTTATATAGAAAACTATAGGAACGGTTCGATGTGGTGTGTGCGTACCTACACACATACCTACCTGCAGAGTTCTGTAATGTTGCACTGGGTTGATAACAAGGCTGTTGTAAATACACGGGAGCAGAAACAGGTTCCTCAAAAGATGTTGTTTTCAGGTTATAAAAGACATCGACTTGAAAGACAAAACATGCCTGATCACAGGCGCGAACAGCGGCCTGGGCTTGGAGATGACGCGCTGCCTCGTCGGCCGCGACTGCTCCGTCCTCATGGCCTGCCGGAATCCTTACGCAGGCAGCCTCGTCGTAAGGAATGTCTTTCAAAGTAATCCACTGCTGAAACTCCGTGAAGTCAACTTAGCCTCCCTGAAATCTGTTAAAAAATTCTCGGACGAATTAGTAAAAGAAAATAAGTAAGTAGAGTTTCCTTCTATTACAATAAGTAAGTACCTAACTTTTTTAGGGTTCCGTACCTCAAAAAATGGAACCCTCACTTTGTTGTCCGTCTGTCTGTCAAGACCCTTATTTTTCTCTGGAACCCGTGGAGGTAGCAGGCTGAAATTAATATAAAATATTCAAACCTGCAGCTGCAGTCCCTTGAAGTTGTGAAAAAATCAAACTTCTAAGTCAACGCAATCAAAAGAAAGATACAGCCATTAAAAAAGGTTGTGTCCATACAAATCACCGTAGTACTGTGAAAATCTAAAGGGCACTTCCAGTTGTCCTAAAAACTTAAAATTTGGTATGAAGGTAGCTCTTATAACACTAACCACTCTGAAAATTCTCAAAATGTGTAATTTTTATGTCTGTCTGTAAATGTCAGAGACCAGTATAAAAAGACCCCACACTGCGTGCATTTTGCTAAGGAACAGGGCTCTGCTAATACTGGAAAACATAAAACACTGGGAAAAACAGGGAAATCTTTATACGGAACTCTTGTGCGCGACTCCGACACGCACTCGTCCGGTTTTTTTTATTGTTAATTCTATTAAAATGATATCGGCATCTTTACAGGAAACTTGATATGGTGATTTTGAATGCCGGAGTTTTTGGTATTCCGTGGTCACTCACGGAAGATGGCATAGAAACGACATTTCAAGTGAACTATTTGGCGCACGTCTATATGCTTATGAATATCGAAAGTATTCTAGCTCCCGATGCTAGAGTGGTGTTTTTAAGTTCGGAATCGCACAGGTTCACATCACTGTTTACTTATTATAAGATTAAGATTTTGAATGAACTTGAGTGAAGTATAAGTAAATTCGAAAACCGCGCGTTTTGTTGTTTAGCCCAATGAACGAATTTTAATTTCTAAATAAATGACGGCGCAGAGAGAAATTCTTCACAATACACTTATTAGAGAACACCCCTACCTACCAAAGTTGTTTTTACAGAAACGTGCGGTGGTCAGTAGAGAAGAGGCTGGTGCCTACCGAAGACCAGCTCTCACTCCCAGCCGATAAGTATACTTCTATAAAGGCCTTCAACGTGTCCAAGTTGTGCGGCGTCCTAGCGATGCATTACTTCGGGTACCGATGGCTGGGCACTAACAAAAGCGTGTTCGCCGCTCACCCGGGCTCGTTCGTCAGGACAAGATTGAGTCGCAACTGGTGGGCTTACGAGTTGCTGTATGCTGCCATGCAGCCGTTTTCTAAATCTATTGTAAGTAAAATTTTGTACGTAGACTGGGCCCAATTTTGTGCCGCTAAGCTATAGGTACGCCTATCTTTGATTTTTAATCGAAACTTTGGAGATATACCGAAAAAGTGGAGTACAGAGATATGAAGTTATATACCATAAGTCTAAAGTATAGGTAGTGTACTGGTGAAATTTCCTATAATGAAACAGAGTCTAACTATACTTAACAATAATTATCTGAGTTTAGGATTAGTAGGTAGTAGTTTATGCAACTGTTACATAATGAGTAATGAGTGTCTTAAGGCATAATCATGTAGAGTTCCCTACATTACTTTATCTACACACATTCATTACATTATTATAATATAAGTAGGTACTAGATGGGTTCGAAGCCGAAGCCGAACAAACCTGGGACGAATTTGGCTTTTTTTTTAATCATAGACGAGACAAACGTACCGAGCTGACGTTTCGTATCGTCGGCCTATTTAGGCTGGCCACAGACGCTCGGTTTCCTGATTAAGTTTCCTCATCAGGGAGTTTCCGCTTACATGCAAAATATTCAACAACGCGCACACCTTCTTACTAATTCCGAACGGAAAAAAACCCGATGTTTATTACGAAATTCGTTCAGTGTGTTCGGGTCGTAAGAACGGAAAAAACCTAATGTTTGACGTCACCCCGAACGTAAATTTCCGTTCATAATCGCGCCAGCACTGTGCAGTGCCCTAAGCACGACTTGTCGAATCCTGCGTTACGTTACGGTTATCGTATCGAGATCGAGAAATCTCATACTAAATTTTAGTTCCAAATACGCTCACGGGCGGGCGCTGTTCCAAACGTCATACAAACTCGTTATAGTTTACTATTCGATTTTACGTGACGCAGGATTCGACAAGTCGTGCTTAGGGCACTGAATGGATCCAGTAACGACGTTTTCTCTTCTTCTTGTCTAGCGCCAGTGAAACTGCAATAACAATCAATTCATCATCGTCGTCCATATGCTTTCACTGAACACCCAGTATACACGATTCGAACATTCGAACTGACCGTTAAATTTCTAATACGAAAAAACGGATGGTTTGGGCAGGTCATGCGGTTTTCCGAATTTAAATCCCTGATCAGGAAACTAAGCGTGTGCGGTCAGCCTTAAACTGTATTATTGGTTTTATAGAGGACTTTGATATGTGTGTAGATAAACTATCTTACTTTACCGCGGATATAAACAATTCACATCTTTTGCGCACGCCTACCGATTAGGAAAGCATTTTTGCTTCACGCGTTCGCTACAAAACTAATGTGTTAAGCGGGTGGTCCATTCGCGAGTAAAACTGCTGGCAGTGCTACGCCATCGAGCCGGCGAGCCAAAGCTAGGTAGTATGCCGCCAATGGAGCACCAGCCAGACCGTGTCTCTCATGCCTGTCCTGTGGCAGGGCCAGGCGGCGAGCACGCCGCTGTTCTGCGCCGCGGGCCGCGAGCTGGCGGGGCTGACGGCGCTGTACATGAAGGACCGCGCGCGCTGCGCCGAGAGCGACCTGGCGCTGGACGCGCAGCTGTCATTCCGCGTGATGGACGTGGCGCTGGACATGCTGCGCGCGCGCGCGCCGCCCGCCGCCGCGCCCGCGCCCGCGCAGCCGCCCGCCGCGCGCCCCAAGCACGCCATCGACGACGACCAGAACCTCATCTCCAATTACTCGGGCTAAATTTTGTAACGCGAATTGTTCTTTGTTTATTTCATTAAAACTCCCAAGTTTATTAAAGCTTTTATTTCATTGATTGAATCAGGCGTTATACTCTGCGGATGTCCAGTCAAGGGCAATATGTATACACGACAAAGCCCCAAAAATATGTATGCAGACGTTATTACTGCCACGGTAAGGTTGATGTATACATATTTTTGCAACTTTGCGCGGATGCATGTCTTTGACTTTGACTGGCCATATTCATGAACTTAAAACGATTAACGTTACTAATCTTACTATGGAAATATGCAAAAATATGGTTTATATGTCAGTAAAATAGTATAGTGTAGTAGTTGTGATAATAGTTTGGTCTGTGTGACATGTACCCATTGTACCTATTCGTGTGGAGGGGGAGGCATTAAAACATGCATTTGTCGCATCGTACCTACAAGTGTGGTCGCGAGTGACCGAAATACTTGAATTAGCCGTGATAGCCTACTGGTTTGACCTACGGCCTCTCAATCAGAGGGTCTTGGATTCGAGCCCCGGCTATGTGCGAATGTTGGAATCTAAATGTGCGAAATTACGTTTGTAATTTATCACGAGCTTTTCGGTAAAGGAAAACATCGTGAGTAAACTTGCATACTCCCATCCGGCACTTTAGGTCTTATTACCGGAATGTCCAGTCGGTTCATTAAGTCCATTTCCCTGAACGTCCACTTCCCTGATAGTCCATTTCCCGGATAGTCCATTTCCCTGAACGTCCATTCCCTGATAGAATTTGAGTACATACATTTATGTATATGGAATGAAACACTTTTTGATCACGGATTCCATCTCAGAATATAGTTTTCAGACACTGGTCACTTGCAATCTGATAAAACTTAAATGTCACTTATTGGACTTGACGGGGAAATATGTCATTCATTGTAGTCAAGTGACAACTGAATAATAAAAATATTAACGATGGCGCAATATTTTGAATTCAACGGCGGGGGAATCGGCTTTTCACAAACTGTATATTATTCTCGTTCATTTCGAAATTATATTTTGATATTCTGATAGCTGTCATTTTATTCATAATTTCAAGTACCACTTCAAAGATAAAAAGAGGTTGCACTATAAAGGTAACGTAAATACGACATATCGCTACAAAATTAAAATCTGAGAATCTTTCTTTTGATTTCTACTTCTATTGGCTTTGTGGTTTAGCTGGCCGTGCCTCAAACATGGACGTCCAGGGAACTGGACTATCTGGGAAGTGGACCATCAGGGAACTGGACTATCTGGGAAGTGGACCATCAGGGAACTGGACTATCTGGGAAGTGGACCATCAGGGAACTGGACTATCTGGGAAGTGGACCATCAGGGAACTGGACTATCTGGGAAGTGGACCATCAGGGAACTGGACTATCTGGGAAGTGGACCATCAGGGAACTGGACTATCTGGGAAGTGGACCATCAGGGAACTGGACTATCTGGGAAGTGGACCATCAGGGAACTGGACTATCTGGGAAGTGGACCATCAGGGAACTGGACTATCTGGGAAGTGGACCATCAGGGAACTGGACTATCTGGGAAGTGGACCATCAGGGAACTGGACTATCTGGGAAGTGGACCATCAGGGAACTGGACTATCTGGGAAGTGGACCATCAGGGAACTGGACTATCTGGGAAGTGGACCATCAGGGAACTGGACTATCTGGGAAGTGGACCATCAGGGAACTGGACTATCTGGGAAGTGGACCATCAGGGAAGTGGACTATTAGGGAATGGACGTTCAGGGAAGTGGACTTAATTAACCGACTGGACATTCAGGTAATAAGACCTAAAGTGCCGGAGGGGAGGTCTGTGCCCAGTAGTGGGACGTAAAACAAGACTGCTGATGATGATGAGTTTATGAATTCCTACCTACCTCAAAACCCCCAAACCGCGTACCTTCTCAAAGTACGCGCTATTCAATCAATTGTCTCATCTCCGTCGTTTACGTGGCCGCGGGTTCGGGTGAGCAAATTAATTGTTTCTAGTTCAAAGCTTTTATTTAACAAAAGTTATATGTAGTTATAGTCTTAATATAATTTTCCCTTAAAATATTATAAATAATTGTATATTATAAGAGGCACTAACAATTTAAATGAAACATTACAAATTTGTATCTATAGTACTTAAGTATATGGAATTCATCAAAATGTAATAAATGCATTGAATAACGATAAAAGTGAAGAATAACTTAAGTTCCTTATTTAGGATATAATTTTATGATTACCAATAACGTGTGTGACTGAGCTAGACTTAGACGACGCGAATAACATTCGTTTACTCAGCTCTTATTCAACACAACTTGGCACAACACATTACATGCTAACTGGTGTTAAGTACATCTAGCATTTATGTGGATATTGCACTTACTTTACTATTTCTCAGGCCTGAAATACCTATACAATCTGTTTTCCTAAAATGTAAGTACAATTCTCAAAATGTCTGCTTTCCAAAATGTGAACACTAATTTCGTACAATGTCAGCTTCTCAAAATGTCTGCTTTTTATAATGTCCGTCTCCAAGAATGATAGTTTTTGTACAATGTTCACTTTTCAGAAAGTGCTTTATTCGTGAATCTGCAATCTCGAAATGTCCGACGTCTTACAATGTCTGCAATATTGAAAGTTTTTTTGCCAAAATGTCTGCAATCGTGAAAAAGCTACATTATATTTCTAGGTATTTATCATCAAAGAGTACATAAGTATGCAAGTAATGGAGCTTTTTACACTTGAAACGAAACGAAGTTGACATTATGGAAAAACAAACAATAAATAGGTAATAAGACGATAGCCTATATAAAAAAGTGAATATTAAATTGAAGACATTTTGATAAAGCTATCAAAATAAGAATAATCATGCAAATATTTATGTGAGTACGCAGACTTTTTGACAATTTTACATTTTAGGAAAACAGATATTTCAGGCCTGAGCCAGTTGAACAAATTGATTCGTGACCATAATTATAGGGTTTTCTCAGTAAATGTAATAACGATTTTCCTTATTAAGCAATGTGATGTCACCACGGTTACTACTACGTTAGCGTTGATACCGAGGTTCCACGATGAGTCAACAATCAGTCTGTTCGATAATAGGTACCTAACGAATACATCACTCCCATGACTATATTTTGTGTATCATTCATAAAATGGTCCAATTATGATACATACAGTCTCAACGTTGGGATACCTAGTCTTAGCAGCGTCTTCCATACACAAATTGCGTCAACTTTTATAACGAGATTTCAAGGGATATCTCACATACTTACATTGTGCCCCTGCCTTATATTTCACATTACATTTTTTTTTCAGAACATTTCTTACTTTACAACATGGACGCGCCGATGCAAGCAAACAACCAATTTATCAAGTTGTAGATACCTAGTTTAAAACAAGAACGTTTAAAATATTTTAGAACATTACTTTGACCAATAATTAAAACCCAGTAGATGATCTAAAACGGTACCGCAAATAACGACTCACTTGCAGAGTGGGATCTTTTTTATTGGACGCAAAATTATACGTTATGGTAACGGCGCATTATAGATATTAGACGAAAACAAAAAAATATTCCGACGAATTGAGAACCTCCTCCTTTTTTGAAGTCGGTTAAAAATTATTAATACCTAGCAAATTGATACTACAACCAAAATTTTTACTTCGTTTTTATTCGTGACAATTGTGACTCGTTATCTAGGTAACTATTGATCGAAGTAAGTATAACAATAGTAAAGACAATACAGCAATGTCAGCAATTACAATTCTAAATACTGAATGCATGTTTATTGTCTCTAATGGCGAAAACCAGGGTTGAACCATTGTTGTACCACAGGTGGGGCACTGGGGCATCGCCCACACTGATTTTTATTTCACATATGATTGTTCTTTGAAAAAAATAAACTATACGAGCAAATATTAAATAAAGAAGCTTTTGAATATTCGCTAGAATACAACAACAACGCAATTAACTATTTGTAAATTGTAAAGCTAATTATTTACCGTACATTATTCTTGTTTAAACTTCAAAAAATAATTAATGTTAAAAACCTATATCAAAACAAAAATTTTATCATCTTAGAAATAAACAGGTAGTTGGGATAGAAAACACTTAAAATTAAGACCAAAAATGTATACCTAGAATGGATTATTATCCACAATTTGTTACAAACATTAGGTATTTTGACAATCTTTCTCACAAGGTCCATGAGGATATGATTCTATTCTTAATGCAATTTTAGACAAGACCATCTAATCATTTTTAGTACCTAAGTAAAGAACGCAAGCCAGTTCGTGTTGTTAGTTGCATACAAAACGAATACTTATGTATGTATTGGAAATGCATAATTTCTACTAGCAGCTATTTATTTCTGCACAGAGTTACATCGTATATCATGTAATGTACAGACTGCAGACTTGTAACGGTATCGTCTTTGTCTTCTGCCTGTACAGTAACTAGTAGTTACTAGTTAAGACTTGCGACTTACCATCGTATTTTTTCTCTTTGCTTGAAAGTAGCCAAACATTGTTGTTAACCTTTTCTATAAAACTATAAATAGATTCAGACGTTAAATTGCTGAAGTCCATATAAAGGTGGTCTTAAAATGTTGAAATAGTTGCATTACATTACAATTAATTGCGCGATATGGAGCAAGTCGGTAAACTTGGCAATACGATCCGCACATTAGAGAAATTCGAAAGAATCCGTCTCGCCTTTAACCGCTTTAAAAATTGTCCGACTAAGACCAGGGCCACCATTTAAGGTTTGCCTTGTACAAGCTGCCCGTGCGAGTGAGCAGTGAACACCGTTCCGGCGCTAGTTCAGTACAGCAGGATGCGCTTCTCGACCTGCTTGCGGCAGATGGGGCAGACGGCGATGCGGTCGCCGCACATCTGGCACATGCCGTGCCCGCACAGGAAGATCATGTTCTTGAGCCGGTCCAGGCATACCGGGCACATCGTCTGTAATATGTCAAAAACTTCTGTTTATATCCTTATCAGTGTTGGGCAAAAATTAACTTGAATAAGAATAAGAATAAAACAGAAAAGTTATTCTCATTCAAATCGATTTGAATAAGAATAATTCTTGTACCTCGTTAGTTGAAATAAAATACTAGTGAATAAATCATGGTACGTTTATTTTAAATGAAAAATAAAATTTGAAATAACTATTTTGGAAATGGGATTATTCTAACTAACGTTTTGTTCAACTAACATGTTATTTGGAATAAAATTAATTTTGTAGTACAATAAATATTGGTTTTGGCACATTTTTTCAATGTACTTACGTGTAAGTAATTACTTACTTTATGACGTTTTTTTGGTACCTTTGATACGATGGTGATGAAGTGAATCCCGGAATTCTTTCATGGCTAAATGAACCCTTCGCATTAATATATCTTAAGTTTAATATGTTTTGTTTGTTTATAGTAGTCGAATACATTTGATGTCATTGGTTTGATAATGAATCCAGGAGATAGCGGAAGTTTTTATTGACGTTGTAGTATACCAGCGTATGGTTATACCATAAAGCAGTAATAAGTTAATTATTATTTTATTTGTTTACTCAAAATATATAGTCTAACGAATGGTTATTGTAGCTTTTTAAATAATTGGTATGTGACATGGGAGTTGGAATGAAAATGAAAATTGTCAGAGTAATCACTTTACTGTATATCAAGTATACTGCAAAAAACTCCATAAATATGTATACATACGAGGGCTGTTTGATAAGTACCCGTTTATGGAAAAAAAACCATTTTTTTTTTGTATATATGCATTTATTTTTCTACGTAGTCACCTTTTAACTATATACATTTGTTCCACCTATACTCAAGCTTCAATAAACCATCCAAAAAGTATGATTTTGGAAAGTCATGAAAATAGGCCTCTGTGGCGGCAATGACTTCGTCATTTGATCCAAATCGCTTGCCACCAAGCCATTTTTTTAGGTTGGTAAACAAAAAGAAATCGCATGGGGCCAAATCTGGAGAATACGGGGGGTGAGACAATAGTTCGTAGCGTAACTGTGCTAATTTAGCCGTCACAACTCTGGACGAATGAGCCGGGGCGTTGTCGTGATGAAACAGTACTTTTTTCTTTTTTAAATGGGGTCGTTTGTCCTTCAACACGGCGTCAAATTCATCCAATAAATTGGCACAGTACTGCCCTGTTATTGTTTTTCCCTTTTCTAAATAGTCAATATGTATAATACCCTGCGAATCCCAAAAAACGGTCGCCATGACCTTTCCAGCCGATGGGACGGTTTTTGCTTTCTTTGGAGCAGGTTCACCCGGTAAAATCCATTGCTTCGACTGCTCTTTCATTTCCGGGGTGTAGAGGTGGACCCACGTTTCGTCCACGGTCACGAAACGACGCAGAAACTCCTTCGGGTTACGTTTGGACACGGCCAAACACTGCTCCGAAGTAGTCAGTCGGTTCCGTTTTTGCTCCTCTGTGAGTAAACGCGGCACCCACCTCGCCGATACTTTCTTCATACCCAATTTTTCTTCTAATATGTGTTGTACCCTCGCGATTGAAACGTTTACAGCATCAACGATTTCTCGAAGTTTAATTCGGCGGTCGGCTAAAACGATATTTTCAATTTTCTTAACCATATCGTCTGTAGTCACCTCAACTGGCCGGCCTGGGCGATCCTCATCAAAGACGGTTGTTCTCCCCCGCTTAAACTCGTTATACCAATATCTGACGGTTGTCATAGAAGGAGCACATTCATGGTAAACCGCTTGCATTCTTACTTTTATTTCATCACATGTTTTTCCTTCCAAAAATAAGAATCTAATTACAGACCGATACTGTTCTTTCTCCATTTTAACAATTTTAAGTTCAAGCCTTCACTGAATCGTTGTCAAATGAGGAAAAAAAAAACAAAAGAATGCCATTTTTTTTCCCGCCTCTGAAAAATGGCTTAAAAAGGTGGTATACTTATTTGCGGCCAGTGATATTAATATATTTAGAAAACGGGTACTTATCAAACAGCCCTCGTACTTTATGGCTACAGCAAGGTTACACTTGTTCTCAATGTAAAAATAATACGAGGACCAAAGCATATAACGTTCGATTTACAAGATTTAATTAAGATAGCATAGTGGGTATAAATTACACCAAGTACTAGAGTTTCTACCTGTACTGTACGTAAATATTACGTAAGTTACATTTACTACTGTATTCTTATTCAGATACTTTTATTCAAAATAAAAAATCATGAATAAATGTAATTGACTAAGAATAAGTTATTTTTATTAAATTTTCCCACGTACAAATTATTCCCGACGAAATTATTTGAATAACTTTGACAGGAATAAAATCGAAATGATTTTATTCTTACGAATCTTCATTCAAATAATGATTTTATTCTTGAGTGCCCAACACTGATCCTTATTTAACCCTTTTCCAGGCATAAGTACGATTTATGAACCACATAAGTGTAGTTACAATTTCAACCCTAACACTTAACATTCAAATAAAATTGAATTTACTAGAATAGCTACTTGTCTTAAAATTATTGCCAACTATTCTATTGTAACTGTGTAGTGTTTAGGTGTAGCATTAGTTCTGTTATAATCATGTTATAATGTTTTTTTTTTTATAAATTTACTTTATTTAAAGTTAATATCTCTAAAATTGTGAATACACATTTAGTTTTTTGCCAAGCCGCCTAGATTGATGTAGCCTGGAGAAGGGTTAAAACAAACGGAGCTTCAATCAGTAATTACCTAGCTAACGGGTCAGGAACAAAAACGAACCAAATACTTATATGGCATGGCACCGTTGTAGTGTCAGTTTACTATTAAGTAGCGTGCAATAAATAAGATCCCACTCTGCGTCATCATTTGCCGTGCCGTTTCTGTACGCTTTGACCAGCCATTTAATGGTAATTACTGATCGAAGCAACGGAGACAAAAATTAATACTCTAATTGGCAGTTATTATTTTGAAATAGAGAAGCGCTAATTGAAAAGTACAAAACGCACTGGCCCGACGCATTTACATTTTTACATACGTATATTGTTTATTTAATAGTAACTTAAAGCGAAGGCCTGGATTTCGTTCTAACTGTACTTGACAACAAACGAGAAAGAACAAGTGATGGTAACCATGAACACAAAGTGACCCCAAGCGTACCTGTTCCTTGATGTCCTGCAGCTGCTGCTGCAGTTTTTGCACGTCGGCTGGCGCCTGCGCGAGCGGTGCGGCGGCGGGCGGCGCGGGGGCGGCGGGCGGCGCGGGCCGCGAGCCGTTGTTCATGTAATGCGGGCCCGCCTGCGCCGGCACCGGTTGCCCCTTGTTCACTTGGATCTGCGCCATGTTGCTGTTGCTCTCTTTCTCCACTGATGAACAACATATGGTTTATACGAGCTGTTTTTTTTAAAGCCGGCCACAGAGGTAGAATCCCAAGGTTACCGGGAGACAGCTCTGTTTGCAATAAGTAGGTATACAAGTTTGTGTAGTGACAGGCGATACCAAATGCGGTTGTGAATGTAGGGGGTTGCAGTGCAGAGCAACACTATACAATCTTACACTAATTCCGTTATCAAAGAACAATCAGCCGTCTACGTTTTATTTTTCTCCAGGACGTAGGCATGACACTACTGCCTCCCTTGCATCTTAAACTAAAGTACACTTAAAGCTCTTGTTGCAAATTTGTATGCATTATACTCACGGTCAATATTGAGCGCTTGCGCAGCAGCGGAGGGCTCGGCGGTGGCCGCGTGCTGCAGCGGCGTGCGACACTCGACGCACTTGCGCATGAGCGGCGCGCAGCCGGCGCACGCGCACACGTCGCCGCACGGCCGGAACACCACCGTGGCCGGCGCCGAGGAGCACACCACGCACTCGCCCACGCGCTGCCGGGACGCCACGCACAGCCGGCAGATCAGGCACTTCTTTACCTGAAGGGCACAATGCTAACTTCGGATATCGTTGCAGCTGACTGTTCTTCGTAGACCAAAATAGTATATTGTGTATTAAGGGCGGTAAGTAAGGAATTACGGCCGAGGCTCTAGTAGAAGTCCGAAGTCGAAAACTGAGGGCTTTCTGAGTCGAGGTTCGTAATTCCCGTACCGCCCGTGAAACATACAACGTTTTTCATCACATTTGCGAGTAAATAAATAAAATTATAGGGCAGAAAAACTTATTTATTAAAATTTATGGTCACTGTGCAATTAGTAAAATTAAGACAAACGTTTTTTTTCGGGGAGTCTTATTGTTTAAGACAAATTATTAGTAGGCAATATTTTCTTCATTAGAAATTGTGATATTTTTCGATGTAGCTATCTGACGAACACTATATTTTCCATGTACTACGAAAGATCTTGGACTCTTATTTTTGGTGTGTCGAATTTTTATGAGCAGCATATCACCATGGTTTTAAATGTCATTGGCAGTTATTTGAGATAGTTCTTGTCGCCTACAAGCTCCAGTGACTCCAAAAATAAGAGCGACCTGAAATAAACAGGTACAAAAAATGTTCATAATAATGTTAATGAAATAAATCCTCGATATATTATTTACTTATGTTTTATAATAGTACACGCTAAAAACACAACAGTATAAATATATTGCTAAGTAGAAGGTATTACCAAGTTTACCTTTGTCACAGATGGTTTGTATTTATTCGTCAGTTCTCCAAAACATGAAAGCAAAACATTTTCAGAAAACCAACCAGTTTTCTTTTCGTTTCTCCATTTTATACATAAATTGGTCGTATGCAACTAAATACTGCTCCTTAGACTTCTTCGGTAAAAGATTTTCATTACTTAATGAGGATGTACCAGTTTTTGACAACCTATGCTAATTCAAAAACCATTTCGAAGAATAGGTTTTCTTAACAATTTCCAATCATCAGATTTTATTCTAATGATTTTATTAATAAGTTATTGCTATTTTTTCATTTTACTTTATTTTGACCTTAATCGTTGTGACGAAGACATATCGAAGACACGAGCTAGTAATATTTTTTACTTAACTTGTGGTCGGTCTGCTAGGTGTCCTTATTACAGCTGTGGTGTACATTCTTATTTTAACGTAACTTTCAGTCATACTTTTGTTACAAAATAAAAATGAAATAAAATAAATAAACACTTACGAAGCAAAAGCTGGTTTGATATTTAAATATATTAAATTAATCAAATTGTTTCAATGTACAAATTTAGTTAAAAAGGTCACTGAAATTCACAACGTTGAATGTCATATACTACGGTTTCGGAACATTTGAATTTTTATCTGACAGCTTTTCATTTGTCGCTTTGACGTTTCATTCAAACACGATTAATTTGTTTACGCTATCTGAATCGAAATTTCAAACTCACCATGTATGAATTAAATGTTTTATTGTAGAAATATATAGGAACAGATACAAACGAGGAACATTAAGATACACTAGTGATCGCTTAGAGTGACCTCCGTGCGCGCAATAGTCGGAAAAAGGGGTCCAACGTTTTCACTTCACGTATTATTTTATAGACAAGAACTTCAAAGGCGATACTTCTGGTTTGAGTTTTATAATATTTCTGTATCTTCTGCACGTATATTTCTGTGAAAGTTGATACAATCAGGCACGAAACACGTATATTTGTCCATTTTGTCGCAAGGTCTTTAAAATCAACAACAAATAACGGTATCATGTGGTGACATGATTGATAATGACATGACATGTTATGTCTAAGTGTTGCCAGTCAGATATTGCAAAAACGTGCATTGAGGTGCGTTCAAGAGAAAAAATCTGTTATCTTGATCAAACCCCCTCATTGTGACGTCATTGCTCTAGCTAACATTTTTAATTAATATAAAAAAAAATACGCATTTAAATAAAAAAAATTATAAATACGTATCCTTATTTTGGCCTATTTTATCGAAATAAAATATAAAAATATGGGGTTAGGTTTTTCGGTACATCCCCATTGTTTTTGCTGTATGGAGAATATCTGGCGGTGTTGCATTTAAATCACACTCTTCGGACGACGACGACATTATTTACTTCAAATACAAAATGTAAATAATTTTGAAATATAGCTTTACTACACTAGTCCGGTTAATAATTAATACCAAATTCATGTTTTTGTTTTAAAGAGAATGGCGGGCTTTTAGCCCATACTACAGATTATACAAATATTTAGTTCAGAAACGTTAAGAGCAAATACGTATACAGCCATGACGGGGTGTAAAAAAAAAAAAATTTCGACGTTTTGATACAAAAAAACTATTAAAATCTATTATTAAGAACATAAGTTGAGTATTTAAGTAATATGTAGAGAGACTGCAATTAAATTCCTGTCTAGATAACGTTTTAAGACAGTTTTTAATTTTGAGCTGATGTAAACTCCTTGCTTGAACTTGAACCTGCATGACCTGTGTGCACTGTGCAGTTCTATAAATTAAAAAAAAATTACTTACCGCCCTTGGGTTTCATGGCAAAAAAAAAGGTCGAGGGTTTTATATGGGGCATTACAGCAAAGTTAACCTGCATGTTATGGTACTGTTTACGTGCAAGTGTGATGAAAATTAATCTTTAACACCGTATCAATTCAAATGCGACTATAATTTGGTTGATGACTGATGTCAAAATAATTTTTTTCACATAATCAAGCTACCAAAAATATTTGTAAAAACCGATGCGTTACTGCAATTTAGGACAATTTTCAACAATTTTCAAAAAGTGATAAAAAGTTTTCTGTTATAAATTTCACTTTTAATGGGTTTTTTTCGACTGTTACTTTAAGTTGACTGTACTTGTATTGTCATCCAACTTACATATTCATACCAAATTTAAAGTCGATGCCATTAACCATTGAAGGGTTCCCTCCTGCGAAAACGATCCTGGCCAGACTGGTCCCCCAGAACTCCACTACCAAATTATTGTATTGTCACCGGACTTACACAAGTGAGTTAAAATTCATCTCCATCGGTTGCATTGCAAGATTTGACCTAAATATAAGGACATGTGTATTCTTCCGTACATACAAACATTGCCAATTTATTTACATAATAAAAGCAATTTACTTATTTGCTTCGTTGTTGTCCCTTTCGGAAACATCAAAATTCTCTGACCTCAATTGATTCCCTTATAAAAACTTCTTTGGAATCTATACTTAACTTACAATTCAATGAGCAATCTTGGATCCAGGCTTCCCTTCCTATCAGATGTGGTGGGCTAGGTATCCGCAAATTTTTTAATGTTGCTTTACCAGCTTTCCTATCATCTGTCCACAGCACGTCCACCCTCGTAGGTAATCCTAAAGGATTGTCTTTCAAACTACGAGACGACAGGTTTGGTCGATGCTAGGAATGCTTGGCTTATGGCTTGTCCGGGTGAAAATCCTCCCGTTTATCCAAATTTCCAACGGAGCTGGGATGACACACTATCCAAATTAACTTATTCTAAACTTCTCAGTTCCAGTTCAGGCCCAGACCGTGCAAGGCTTTTGGCTGTGGCAAGAAAGGAATCCGGTGACAGGCTTCATGCTTATCCTTCCGTTAACACCGGAACATTTCTTGAGCTTGAAACACTGAGAATTGCAGTCGGGCTAAGCTAAGACTGGGTGTTGCGCTGTGTTCACCACACCGTTGCCTCTGTGGCAACAATGTAGACCACACGGGACACCATGGACTTTCCTGTCAAAAGAACGCCGGCCGTTTCTCCCGTCACGCCGCGCTCAATGACATAATCCGCCGGGCTCTTGCCTCTGCAAACGTGCCGGCCATTTTGGAGCCAAGCGGCATTTCTCGCGACGATGGCAAAAGGCCGGACGGTATGTCTCTGATTCCCTGGAGAATGGGTAGGGTTCTGGTTTGGGATGCGACCTGTGTCAATACAGTAGCACCCTCACATCTCCAGGGAACCACACAAAAAGCTGGTGCGGCGGCAGAAACGGCCGAAAATAGAAAAAAATCGAAATATCAATCTCTCGGTCCGAACAATAATTTTGTTGCTGTCGGGTTTGAAACTTTGGGTCCATGGGGTGCCGGCGCTTATTTCAGAGTTGCAAAAGCGCTTACTCGATGCAACTTGTGACCAAAAGGCTGGCAGTTTTCGTATTTGTCGTGTATGTAAAGCAATAGTGATGATGATGGCAGTTACCCTAGCGGCGCAGACGTTACAGCAGCAAATGTGTCCGCAGGGACGGAACAGCGTATCGCGCTTGGCATCCGAGCACACGAGGCACTCGTCGCTCGTGGACGCCGTCGGCGGCGTTGGCTCCTGCTGGCAATAGACGAGAACAAATAAAATTCATTGTTCTATTCATGTTCGTTACTGATTCACTTGCGGACACTAACTGTAACCGATGCATTAAAGAACAGTTTTTGTGAGCTGAGCACCATGTGTAAAGGTACACTAGGCATCTCTCTTTGCGTTTAGGTACGTTTATAGCTTCATACTAGCAGACTTTAAAATTCGTGAGACGATGAAAAATAGAGTTAGGTATAAGGGCACAGGTATGTGTTACCTCTGTAGGTGCTGGTGGAGGGGCTGCCACGGCCGCCACCGCAGCCCCCGACGGCTCAGGTTCCGGCGTCATGTCGCCGCCACCGGTGCCCTCCCGTCGGCATGTCGTCAGGGTCTTGCACAGGTTGGGGTCGGGGCATAGATCCAGCGGCGTTTGACCTGAAAAATTACAGTGTTTCACTGTAACTTATCATATTGTTGCACCTAAATATCAAAATGCAACAGCTTATAGGTACCTAGGTGCAACACATATCAATACACTTTTTATTAAACACGGAAGATAAACGAACTATTGGTCATCAGATAACTACTGTCAGTTGGTCATAGGTATCCTAATACAGACGAATTACAGATGCGTTACCAAGCTACAGAACTAAAATGGAACGGCTCTTGAGGACGTAGGTATTTTCCTCCATTATGTTCGCGACTAAACAATAGTGCAAGCAGCTCAGTGGCAGGATAAACAAATAACTTAGAGGTAGCCATTAACCTATCTCAAGATTATACTACCAAGTATTGCTTAGTGAGAAGTGTTTTCAGCTAAGTCCGTGTATTTGTCATATGCAGACAGCAGTCAGCAGGCACTCACCCTTCTTGTTCTTGACGGAGAGGTCGGCGCCGTGCGCGGCGAGGAAGCAGGCGATGGAGGCGGAGGACTTCTTGTCGTGCGCGTGCGCCAGCCCCGACAGCAGCGCCGCCTCGTGCGCGTTCTGCAGCCGCCGCAGCTGCTGCAGCGTGTGGTGCCGCAGCGCCTCGTGCAGCGGCGTGTCACCGTCCTGCGGCGGCATGCAACACTCAACACATCTCATACAGACTGTAGGTAGGTACATCGGTGTAGGGGAAAACGCAGCTCAGCTGTTAAGCCCCGAGACGATCAATTGCAAATAATAAATTGTACGTGATTGACAATCACATTTGATCGTTTGTAAACCCGTTGAAGCCATTGTCGATGTGAGTTACGTGATTGAAAGTGATCGATGAAAACTTTAATCGACGGACCTATGGGCAATGGGCCTGTTAATACCTACAGACGCTATAGAAGCAAACAATTCATCGTTTCCATTAAAATAGCATCAGTGGCGCTTCAATGGTATTGTCAATAACGTAACACATTCACAATCGTCTCGGGAGTGCTTTAATATAATTGTTTTCTCAAGAACTGGTTATTCGATACAGCATCGAGCTTACCCTGTAGCTAGATATTATAATACCGACATAATAGGTAGGAACGGTAAACAGATAAGTCAAACATTACCTTTTCGATGTCTTTTAGATGTAAAAATTCATTAATTATTATTATGTACTTATATGAGTTTTAATTATGTACTTGAAATAAATGGAGTTAAATTTATTATTATTAAAGGTGAATGACTGACCGTCGATAAATAGGCTCCTGGAAGTTAGGGAGTTTAAGGAAGAGGTGAATGCGTGTTTATTTGAATTAGTCTGAAATTCATGTAAGTTTAAAAATAAAGAGATAGCTCTACTACTTTGTTACACAGCCAAAAGGTTTATATTTCAATGAATTTAATATTATACTATAGTCGTCCCATGATAACTCTGCAACGAACTGACAACAGTAGAAATCTAAAGTTTGTTTATGGCAACACTGATTTATAGTCAAACAACACGATTTGAACTTTTGATTCGATTAAACATTAAACAGGTCATCGTTCATTCACCATCCACCATTAAAATACCTCTAATATTTCGTTTTCTACTTTTTTTTTACCGTACAATGGCAAAAACCTATTAAACATTAGCAAAATTGTCCTCCAATGGACAGAGCCACATTTAAAAAGAAAACAGCAACTTTTGGTTGCTACTATCATTATTATTTTTAATTTAAGAAATGTCTAGGTGACATGAAAAAGTATTACCACAGCGTGATTTTTCTGGGTTGCCAATTATAGTATCTTATGCAGAGTTATCGTGGGACGATTATAAGAGGCAAAATTAATCGCCAACCATTTTTTCCTTGATTAATGTAAAAACTGTTATTTAAGTAAAGAACACTTTTACAATAAATACGAATACGAATGTTTGTTCTGTGTGTATTTATGGTTTATTTATCATAATTTATTTATTTATTGGTGTCAATTGTCCCATGATATTTATTTATTTATCAATATATGTATGTTTATCCGTTGTCTAGTACCCATAGTACATACAGGCTTTGCCTAGTTTAGGACTAGGTCAATGGGGATGTACCGAAAAATCTAACCCCTATTTTTATATTTTATTTCGATAAAATAGGCCAAAATAATAATACAAGTTTCTAATTTTTTCATTCAAATGCGTATTTTTTTAATATTAATTAAAAATGTTGGCTAGAGCAATGACGTCACAATGAGGGGGTTTGATCAAGATAATAGATTTTTTCTCTTGAACGCACCCCAATGCACGTTTTTGCAATATCTGACTAGCAACACTTAAACATAACATATTTTATTGTCATGAACATGTCGCGACAAAATGGAAAAATATACGTGTTTCGTGCCTGATTGCATCAACTTTCACAGAAATATACGTGCAGAAGATGCAGGAATATTATAAAATCCAAACCAGGAGTATTGCCTTTGAAATTCTTGTCTATAAAATAATACGTGAAGTGAAAACGTTGGACCCCTTTTTCCGACTACTGCGCGCACGGAGGTCACTCTAAGCGATCACTAGTGTATCTTAATGTTCCTCATTTGAATTTGTTCCTATATTTGTACAATAAAGTATTTAATTCATACATGGTGAGTTTGAAATTTCGATTCAGATATCGTAAATAAATTAATCGTGTTTGAATGAAACGTCAAAGCGACATATGAAAAGCTGTCAAATAAAAATGGTCCGAAACCGTAGTATGACATTCAACGTTGTGAATTTCAGTGACCTTTTTAACTAAATTTGTACATTGAAACGATTTGATTAATTTAATGTATTTAAATATCAAATCAGCTTTTGCTTCGTAAGTGTTCATTTATTTTATTTCATTTTTATTTTGTTACAAAAGTATGACTGAAAGTTACGTTAAAATAAGAATGTACACCACAGCTGTAATTAGGACACCCAGCAGACCGACCACAAGTTAAGTAAAAAATATTACTAGCTCGTGTCTTCGATATGTCTTCGTCACAACGATTAAGGTCAAAATAAAGTTAAATGAAAAAATAGCAATAACTTATTAATAAAATCATTAGAATAAAATCTGATGATTGGCAATTGTTAAGAAAACCTATTCCTCGAAACGGTTTTTGAATTAGCATAGGTTGTTAAAAACTGGTACATCCCCATTGGTGTCAATTGTCCCATGATATTTATTTATTTATTTTATTTAAATAGTACTAAAACAGTAAAACTAAACTAAACAGTAAAAATAGGGTGGGCAACTAATTGTGCCGCTGTGTATAGTATATGTACAGTCCGCGCACGAGCTCCGAGGAATCGGGACTGGGCTGGGTTTGTTTTATTTTACCAAACACATATCCTTAAATGCTAATAAATAAATCCTTATAGAATAATTTCACTATCTCATGTAAATAATAACAACACTAGTTCATATAAGTAATTATGAAATTATTCTTTAATAAGTAAAGTATGTGCTTGTTGAAAATTACAATTCATTTCCTAAAATGTTTCGCAAAAAGTTGTCAAAAAGCGGCCGGGAAATATTCGGAACCTACTGCATGCATAGGTACGTCCTAAATATTCGGAACCTACTGCATGCATAGGTACGTCCTAAATATTCGGAACCTACTGCATGCATAGGTACGTCCTAAATTTCCTGGTATCAAGAAAACGTAGGTTTCAAATATTTCCTAACAGGACAACTTTTTGAGAAATAGTTTCTCGGAGCTCGAACGTGCACTGTATATTTTATCTACACACATACCATAAGTCCTCTATAATGCGTTCAAAAACCGTAGAAAATGAATAGGATTTCGACAGCCACTACTAATACGGTGTCATTATGAGTTTCAAATTTGAAACATCTTCAAAAACCAACATAATTTACAAAAAAAAAAACGATACGAAGTGTGCTCTGTATGTTTGTCTTTAATAAATAAAAAATAGTCAAATTCGCTTCTGGCTTCTGAATCCATACTAGATTACTTATAAATGTGTGTGTAGATAAAGTAATGTATGCAACTCTACATGATTAGGTCTTAAAACAATCGTGTGATCTTATACTAAAACTTGGCTTTGCCTCGTTTTATAAAACCACACTCGTGTTTTAAGGACCCTCATTATGTAGCAGTTGCATAAACTACTATTAGTGTATATCGGGCCTTACAAGCCTAACAAAATGTATGTACAAGTACCTATATAAGGTTGAAAATTTTAAGATTTATGGAGAAAGATTGGTCTTAAAGTATTATTTTACAAATTGTCCACAAATTCCATTGTGGGATTCTTTAGGATGTAGAATATCGTACATTTCTATTAAGTATCTAACGATAACAACTTTTTTGTTTACAATTTTGTTATTTTCTGAGGCATCAAAAAGAGTAAGTTAACATTCGATGGTGAAAGAAAACATTAATATGAATAGAGGTGACATGACATCAACGGTCGAGTTTTAGTGCGACGACCTTTTGGCCCGATTGTATATATGTATTAGCGCAGGAAGCGGTTGCGTGTATACGGTATTTTGTCACGTTCACGTCACACTTAATTTATTTCAATTATCCAAGAGTTACCGATATTGTCCGTAATACTACACAGTAATGGTAGCATCCATTTAATAACAATCGGAGCGAGCGTTCATTGAAATATCTAATCGTATTAATGAATGCTGGCCGTTTGAACTTTATTGGAATCGTTCTTGAGCCTGAAATCATTGAACTCAACTTTTAAATTAGACTTACATATACTTTCGAGGAAGGAAGAGTCATCCTTCGATTTTAATAATTTGGTTGATACCTTTATGTTACTTTCAAACAGAGCTCTACTGTTTTGTAACAATTGCAAACTCAACTTACGGAAGAACTTACTATTAAGACTTATTTATGTGGATTTAATTATCATTAGTGATCATTCAGTGGATCGACCATACCTTATTCGTTAAAATTATTTAGTTTTTGGTTTTTTGAGTGATTTTAGCTTCCTGCACTTCTTCTCCATGTAAACGTTAACAATGCTAAATCTCGCACTCCTCCGTGCGCGCATTTAAAAAGGAATCAAAAGCAGAAGATTTTTCTAAATGACAAGATTCGAGATTTGATCTGACGCAGCAGCTCGCAGCAACCCCTCACCTTATCGCAGATGTTGAGGTCTGCACCGTGGCTGACCAGCAGCCGCACGATCTGCGTGTGCTGGCGCTCCACAGCCAGGTGCAGGGCCGTCTGCAGGTTCGCGTTCTGCAGATCTGGCCGCGCCCCGCCGCGGACCAGCAATTCTGCTACCTTCAGTTACAAGTACAATAGTTAACAGGTTATCGCAAAAACGCTTCCACCCCAACGCGATCCATCTCTATGATTAGCTCTAAAGTTGGCTAAGGAAAGGTTTAAAAATAATAATTTTAGAATGTGCAAACAGAGCCCTTATAAGGGATCTATGTATCGCTATACGATACGTAATGATACCCCACTTGACCTAGTAACCTCATTTTGAAGTTTTGAGATCCCCTTTCAGTAACGTCTCTGTTGCAACAAAAAGTAATCTGTTTAAAATTATTTTCTATTTGCAAAATACTTGAGCAAGCGAAAGTATTCCAAATTTCACATTTCCAGGTCACCTCAGCATGGTTGTTCAGCGCGGCCAGATGCAGCGCCGTGTAGCCATCGTCCTTCGCGTCATCCACTATCCAAGGCCGCGGCAGTTTTCCCAGCATTATCTTCATGGCGCTGAAAACAAAAACCGGTTTACATTCTATTGGAGTTTTGAATATATTAATGCATGCAGAGCAAATTGACATGAGTGGAGAATACGAGTAGGTACGTTTCTTGAAAAAATAAATAAATTGTGACACTCAGGTTCCGTTAACGACGTTAACGATCAAGAAATTGTCGGCGTAGTCAAAAAATTATTAAAATTTAAAGCAGAAAAGATTTTGCGTTTCACTCAGTGGGTACGACAAAAACTTTAGGCAGATTTATCACGTTCTTCAAAGCGACCGAATCAGTTTTATAAAACTTGGGTAGGTACTAAGTTTAGTGTTTCTAAGCGCCTCTTAGGGTGGTTCGCTTTTCATACTATGTATTTCATTTATCCAATTATTGGCGAATGGGGCGTAATTTTACACTGAAACTACTTCCGTTAGCATTTTTTTTGGTGCTTATTTGCGCGAAATTACATTAAAATAAAAACAACAGCTGAATAATAGCTTAAACGAGATCGATATTTTTGTTCAAATTTGGCAAAGTATGGGTGGGCGATGACAGTGTCGTACGCTATGCGTACAGCCTATGTTTAGTAGTGTGCGTTGCGGCTACGTTGCCAGCTCGCCAAAAAATGCTCCGTTGTCAGATCAGACTAGACGTCAGTCAACACAACTAAACAGTTTCTTAGTTTTTCCCAATTGCTCATGTTCATTCTTTTTAATCCCATAAAGGATAGTCAAAGGAAGCAAAGCCCATACAGCCATATTTGTTGTTACAAAAATTTACATATCTTTTGTAGATAATTTTAGCAATGCCATTGTCAGGTGATGCTTTAGTTTTCTTGTGATAGTTGTCACGGTTTTTAATGCATCTCAACAACCCTGGTTTAAACCACGGTTTTTCAATTCTTTTGCGACTTGGGATTTTGATCACGCTTAATAGACTCAATAGGGTTATTTCCGTTTTTTATATTAAAGTATAACATTCAGCATTGGCCAAATAATACTCTACAATTGAAGTTTCGCCTTAAAACGACTTTAAATATGCGAAATTTACTAAATCTTTGTTGTTAAGTTTTGTTGGCGCCAAAAACGCCATTTAACCAACGAGTGACGTCACTGCTAAGAAACACACATAGAAAGTATGTAACCAACACGTGCGTATTGTGTGTCGACCAAGGTGTCAATGTCAACAGAATTTTGCGTTTTGTTACAGCCAAGTATTCTTCATCTACTATCACACCATTAGTTCTAAAGTATCAAATAAGGGTAAACAATTATACTAAAAATACCTTCCTTAAAAAACTAGACCTTTTTCGCGAATAATTTTGAAATTTTGTATTTTTAGGAAAAACTATTTGGTTGTTACGAAACGCACGCATTTTTTTAAGCAGTCTCGTCATCATTTTCAACGACGCTTGACTTGGGATCACGTGACTCGTGTCAAAAGCTATTTTTAATTAACAATTTATCGAAATATGCACATCAGTTGCCCAAAAAAGTTAGTTCATCATGATCATATAATCCAAAAGAATGTAGGTATTTGGCTATAATTGAACCCTAATGTTTGTAGGTGGAAACAACCCTATTGCTGCCGACAAGGCAGCGGAGACGAGGAACGCTGTTGCTTTATTTAATAGTATAGAGGTACTTTACGGCTAGCAGCGGCAGGCGGTTTCTTGGGGGTAACAAACAGAGGGAATACGCGTTTTCACTGGAATTATTATTTTGCTGAGCACTGTCACGTTGATTTGTTATATAATTCACTATCTTTATTATCAACCAAACAACATTAGGCAAATAAACTAAAATTCACATTTATTGACACTATTCACTCTTCGATTTCCCGCCAAGAAACGCGGAAATTTGAAAAAAAAAAATGTTCATGTCAAAAGAGTGACTTTGAAAATTGAACTGGTATTTATTTTGTACTTGGGAATTTATTTTTGGTAAATAAAGAAACCATGTATTTAAAAATATCATTTGGTCATTTATAACAAGTAGTCAATAAATAAATAAATAAAATAAAAATAAAAAGTATATGCCATTCACAAAAAGTTATGAAAAATGCAAAAAGGAAACATTTTTTTTTTATATGACCGACTCGAACCTAAGATTTACCAGTTGTGCACGAACATCTAGTCAAGGCAAGTCTATGGCATTGCCAAATATCATAGGTACCTAAAAAAATAAAATCTGCTCTTTTAAGCTGCAAATATATTATACACTCTGATCCTAGTGGCAGAACCGGCGACGGAGGTGGATGAACCGAGCACAGAAATAGCTCAAGTGATCGCTGCATTCACTCACTGGTTTTGGTTTCTAGAACTATTCAGGTGATTTTCTAAGGTAGATTTCTGGATTCATTCGTTTTTCAGATATAGCGAATGCTTATTTAAAACGAATAGTATTCAATTATATTTTTAATAAACTCACCGAAACATGAATACACAGAAAAACCAGAAAAAATACCAACCCCGGGAATCGAACCCGGAACCTCGACACTCCGGATCGCTTACCCACCCTTACACCAGAATTGGTATTTAAAAAAAAAAAAAAATGGAAAAATAAATAAAAAATACAAAAAGATTTTCCAATTGAGATCACGAATAGTATTCCTCACTGATGGCCCGTTTTGCTTCAGAGTATATTTTACTACTACTTAGTTTTATAGATCTATTCATGGAGATAAAAATATTAAAATATCAAACATATTTTTCCAGTAACGGTTTGCTAAATGCCTGCCAATTTATATTTTACGAAGTCATTCAAATTATTTTATAAAGTCTTATCTTATTTGGACTCGTTAGGGGAGTGAGAAACTACGTTTTGCAAGCAAAAAAAAGTTGTCCTACCTGAGTAATACGTGAAAAACCCGCAAAAATTTCGGACTTTTTTCAGTTATTGCAGTTACATTCAAAAGTTATGGGCTTTTGACATTAGTTGCTGCTATCACTTTAAAAGTATTTTAAATTTGAAACATTTGAAGCCAATCCACTGCTCCGTATGTCTAACAGTTTTTAGATAAGATGCTTGAAAAAGGGTCAAGCAGAGAGGGTTCAAGAAGAGAGGGATTTGATTATTCTTTTAGGTGGAGTAATGGCAGGACCAATGAACACTGTAGTATACCCAATATCAGCCTTCGATCTTCTTTTTAGGGTTCCGTACCTCAAAAGGAAAAAACGGAACCCTTATAGGATCACCTTGTTGTCCGACTGTCTGTCTGTCTGTCTGTCAAGACCCTTTTTCTCTGGAACACGTGGAGGTTGCATGCTGAAATTAATATCAAATACTCAAGCCTGCGGTCCCTTGAAGCTGTGAAAAAATCAACCTTCTAAGTCAACGCAATCAAAAGATACAGTAGTTAAAAAGGCCATTTCCATACAAATTGCCGATTTCCAAAAACCTAAAGGGTACTTCCAGATGTCCTAGAAACTTGAAATTTGGTATGAAGGTAGCTCTTATAGCACAACCACTCCGAAAAGTCTCAAAATCTAAAATTTTTATGTCTGTCTGTAAATTTCGCAGACCAATATAAGTTGACCCCACACTGCGTACATTTTGCTTAAGAGCAGGGCTCTGCTTACACTGGACTGGTCTTAAAACACTGGGGAAAAGCGTTAAAATCTTTCTACGGAACCCTCGTGCATGAGTCCGACTCGCTCTTGGCCGGTTTTTTATTTCAGATTTATTAACGAAAATGTAAAAAAAATAAGGAAATTATTTTTAAACTGTTATTTTAGCTAAACCAAGCAAGCGAGAGTAACTAAATAAAATCAGAATTGAGGAGAGTAGAATGGGGTTAATGATGCATATTTCACAAAAAAAAACCTATATAATCACCAATCTGGTCACAAAAATTTACGAAGATCGGGTCTTTTTTGAATTTCTTTCTATCAAAAACTTCCGAAAAAAGAATCGACAAAAAATCTATATATAGTTAGCGAACCTGCTAACAAAATTTGACAGAATCGGTTGAGAAATGCGACCTGTAGAGGAGAACAGTCGGACAGACGGACAGCGGGACAGCTGTACAGCTGGACAGACGGCGGACAGACATACGAAAGCATTTTTGTCCAAGCTAAAACGGAGATACTCGCTCACATCATTCGCGGGATCAATAAATACATAGGAATTTGTAGTTTAAAACTTAATTCGGTTACTCATGTCATGGTGCAAGAGGTAGATACACATAAAATTCCGTTAGATTTGACATTACCAAAGTAGACAATAGAATGGATGGAAACAATAAATCAAGCGGTACACATTTTAATATGCTACCTAACGTTTAAAGAGTAAAAACGAACGAACTAATTAAATAAGGTCAAACGAGTATGGGTTGGCGGTGGCAGCGCGGGCGGCGCAGCAGTCCGGAGCGACGCGCGCGTCGGCCGCCGGCCCACCGCCGCCCGCGCACCAAATGCAATCAATCCGCATCCAACAAACACGCTTCTACATCAAAACTATACAATTTCATAACACCGTTACATGTTGACATCGAGAGAAGCCCGTACATCTCATATGAATTACAATGTGGATACGGACCGCGTTTTTCATAAATATACATTCAGATGACTCAATGCGTTTTACTTCGTGAAACTTTTTATGATACAAAGAATGAAGTGCTCCGTTTTAAGTGATTGGATGACGCTCGTGGATATTGTTCTATATCATCACGTCATTATGGTGAGTTGAACGATGCTCTCCGATAAAAACCTCAAGATTAAGTACAATCAGGTATCAAGAAATAAGTAATTTTAATTCTAAAAAGGAAACTAGGGACAATAAAGTTTCCGGTGACCAGTAAACAAATGCGAAGTCGTTAGTAGATAGTTTTATTTTTCAACATTATATTCACTGGACACTGTTCTGAAAAAAGAACAAGGAAAGCAAAATAATAACTTTTTCCGCAAGCTGCAATTAAGGACTCGAATGCTGTTGTTAATTTTAAGTGCCTGCTTTACAATCGGGTTTTACTTTTTATCCGATGGTGGTAGTTTTGGTGTGTTTTATTCTCCAGTGAAAATAATAAAACAGGGTATGGACATAATAATAATAAAATGGTATGAGAGTGGCGAGTGCCGAACACAAATTATACGATATTGACACACAGCGGGTGAGGGGTCGCGGGCGCGGGGAGGCGGGGAGGTGGGGCGGGAGCGACCGCTGCACGCCGGAGACAAGAGTTATTATAATTGTAAAGCAGACCTACATATCCACCTAATGGTAGGCATACCATTACAGGATTGTCTCTCGGAAGAATAATAAAATTCTGGCATTATTATGATAACGCAATGAAATTCTGTCCTGCACGTAATTTTTTTACGATCAGGGTTACTAGATATATTTTTAAAATATTCAGTGAGAAAAACAAGAAGTAGCTGAAATACATATTTAGGTTACTAAGACGTAACTAATAATAATTCAGTATAAAGCTGAATAAAGTATACAAAGCTATGAATCGGCTATTATACATTTAAGACCTCATAATCATAAAATATTTTTTTGTTAACTTGTAAATAATTAGGACTTACAAAATCCTAAGTTTTGGCTGTTTCTTAAACAAAATTGAGTTCTTATCTGTATATCTACTTATATTAAATGTTTAACATAAGATACTCAAGATAATAAAGACATTTTTTAAGGATTAATTTAATTTGCGATCTGTGGAGATAATAATGGCTCAATTTAAATTGCATGAGGAACTTAATTGGGTCGATGTAACGACTGATGTCAAATCTGATTATCCATTTTCACGTAACTAAACAAGCTTCCCAAGACAGTCGTGAAAACCGATGCCTCACTTATTACTACAATTAAGACGATTCTTAATTAACCTTACAAAAACTAAAGGAGGCAGTTTGATCATTGAAAACTATGACATCAGAGTAAGTCAATACAAATTTCATACTTTAATCGATCTTTTTGTCATTTTACAAAAACGACTGATTCGACAAACGAGGTATTATCTCCATTAAGTACTTTACAATAACTCACTCCACGAAATAAATTCGACGCCTAGAAAGCAGCATAATAAAAAAAAAGTGAACTTAACATAACAGGGCCGTGTTTTATAAAGCTACAAGTAACAATTTAAAAGCTGAAGTTTCATTCTATCACCTTTTGTTAGATAGAAACTTCCGCTTGTAAATTGTAACTTGGAGCTTTATAAAACCTTAGAAAAAATACGTTAAATAGTCCTCTAAAATAATGATAAATAAATAAAATAAAATAAAATTTATTTCGGACAACAGAAACTAAAGCCTAAAGTTTGCGTCCGGTAGTCATCATCTCATGTTGATGAGCTGATGATGGAAAGTACAACTCCTTAACGGTTAGGAGTTGAAGGATAATTCTGAAAATGTTAAATCAACGTAAAATTGTGAAATAAAAATCTTTTAACAAAAAAGTAAAACCGCCTTCAAAAAAAAACCTTTGGAAAAAAAACGTAAAATAATCGTCTAAAATAATGATAAATAAATAAAATAAAAAGTTTTATGGCCTAGCACTAAGCAGCAGAAATATGAAGTCGGTGCTGTGCGAGCGGAATATTTTTTGAATGAAGCACCGACTTCATATTTCTGCTGCTTAGTGCTAGGCCATAAAAAAAAATATTTTATTTATTTATCATTATTTTAGAGGATTATTTTACGTTTTTTTTCCAAAGGTTTTTTTTTGAAGGCGGTTTTACTTTTTTGTTAAAAGATTTTTATTTCACAATTTTACGTTGATTTAACATTTTCAGAATTATCCTTCAACTCCTAACCGTTAAGGAGTTGTACCTTCCATCATCAGCTCATCAACATGAGATGATGACTACCGGACGCAAATACTTGAATAGCCTTAGAAAATGTATAAAACACATGATACGTGCCTATAAAATTTGAGGGTTGCCCTCGATTTCCCTAGGATCCCATCATCAGATCATGACTTGGTGACAATGGGACCACCTCAGGAGTATACCCTTTCGAATAAAAAAAGAATTTTGAAAATCGGTCTATAATTGACGGAGTAATCGATGTACATACATTAAAAAAAAAAAAACATACAGTGGAACGTAGAACCTCCTTCTTTTTTTGAAGTCGGTTAAAAACATGGCCCAGGTAGTAGAGTAGGTATGTGGTATGGGTGTAAGTTCGTTCATGAAAAATATACGTATATAGAAGTCGTCAAAATGTTCGCAGCCGAGATTCCTTTCAGCACCTGACAAAAATTAAAGCGAGCAAGGCGCGAATCTAATGTATACGGCCAGCAATATACAAGACACTCTAATCGTGTGTCTGTTGTAATGGATTGCAAATGAGGTAGGTAGCCGATAGGTAGATACTCCAAACTTAATGTATTCTGTATGACCAAATTATTTTAGGGGCATGATGCATGACATGTGCACCAAGTATTTTTGGCCCGATGGTTACATTTAGCTAATAAAACAAGTTATACAGACTTGAAGCTGAGGTCTGGGTTGAATTTTTATGGTTATGTGGTATCTACACAAAGCTGGCAGGCAACCAAACGATTTCGTAGCCAAGGCTGTATTATTATTACCATAGATGCGTTTTAACTATATTTGTAATGACGTAACATATTGTTATGATAGTACCTAGATGCGTCTATTATCTCGTCCTAATCGTCGTCGCTATTCTTATGATTTACAAGTTCATGTATTGTAACTTAGTCCGAATTGGCATAGGTACACAGCTTTTTTATACATCAGAAATTGCAGTACGAGTCTGAATATGTTAAACAGTAAGCCCCTTTACTATTCCACCGCAATTTCTATGCTGGAAATAGAAGGACGAAACCAGAAACAGCAGTCTTTTTCAAGTGAAAATTTTCACGAAAATCGCCGTCTGTACCGCAGTCGCAGTATTTCCCTTAAAACCCTTTTCACCCTTTAGGCGTTTTATTCGCAGTATTTCCACCATAAGCGTTAAATTCGAAATACCAAGCTCAAAAGTTCTAGTGGGGAAAGGTGCGAGTCTGTGGCTTAGTGTACACTGGAGACAAATTAAGAGTTGTTTACTTACCTTTTTTTTGGGTAAATATTTTCGGCATGTTTAAAAGTCAGAGGAGTTAAAAAGCTGATGTTTCGGGCAAAATAAGTTTCATTTTAGGCCCGTGAAGCTTCTTTATAATAACATTGCACCCACCGTCGTAAAAACATTTCAGAATATGGCCACGTTCGTGTACACCTACACGTTACATATGTAGATTATATATATGAGTGCAAATGCTGAATCGAGGCGAGCTACAACTGAAAATACAGGGCAGATATGAATGGTCCAAGTGATTATATTCCTACAACAGCGAGCTGATTCCCCACGGATCCAGAATAGTAAGTTATGGAAATGTGCGATTGGGGCAGCAGCGGGCACTAGTGGCCAATAACAATGTCGCATTAATATTCAACAGACGCTCTTTGGACGTTCGGCTGCTTTGCTCTGCGGGCAGCATCGCCGCGTTCTTCGCTTCACTCGCTAGGATACCTTCCTGTGCCCTTAGTGTAATCAAAAAGCACAAAATACGTCTCGATCGCGTTTGCTTTAAAGTGTCAAATAGTATGAGAAGCGATCGAGGCGTATTTCTTGGCCTGGTCGGCGATTACACTAGGCGCTCTGGTTACCTACTGAGTACAGAAAAAAGAAGCATTTGCGAGAACTACACTGACGAGTGTTTACAGGTGAAAGTTGAAGTATGTTAAAACGGAAAACGAATAATGTAATATTACGAGGGCTGTTTGATAAGTACCCGTTTTCTAAATATATTAATATCACTGGCCGCAAATAAGTATACCACCTTTTTAAGCCATTTTTCAGAGGCGGGAAAATAAAAATAAAATTGCATTCTTTTGTTTTTTTTCTCATTTTACAACGATTCAGTGAAGGCGTGAACTTAAAATTGTTAAAATGGAGAAAGAACAGTATCGGTCTGTAATAAGATTCTTATTTTTGGAAGGAAAAACATGTGATGAAATAAAAGTAAGAATGCAAGCGGTTTACCATGAATGTGCTCCTTCTATGACAACCGTCAGATATTGGTATAACGAGTTTAAGCGGGGGAGAACAACCGTCTTTGATGAGGATCGCCCAGGCCGGCCAGTTGAGGTGACTACAGACGATATGGTTAAGAAAATTGAAAATATCGTTTTAGCCGACCGCCGAATTAAACTTCGAGAAATAGTTGATGCTCTAAACGTTTCAATCGAGAGGATACAACACATATTAGAAGAAAAATTGGGTATGAAGAAAGTATCGGCGAGGTGGGTGCCGCGTTTACTCACGGAGGAGCAAAAACGGAACCGACTGACTACTTCGGAGCAGTGTTTGGCCGTGTTCAAACGTAACCCGAAGGAGTTTCTGCGTCGTTTCGTGACCGTGGACGAAACGTGGGTCCACCATTACACCCCGGAAATGAAAGAGCAGCTGAAGCAGTGGATTTTACCGGGTGAACCTGCTCCAAAGAAAGCAAAAACCGTCCCATCGGCTGGAAAGGTCATGGCGACCATTTTTTGGGATTCGCAGGGTATTAGACATATTGACTATTTAGAAAAGGGAAAAACAATAACAGGGCAGTACTATGCCAATTTATTGGATTTGGAAATTGACGCCGTGTTGAAGGACAAACGACCCCATTTAAAAAAGAAAAAAGTACTGTTTCATCACGACAACGCCCCGGCTCATTCGTCCAGAGTTGTGACGGCTAAATTAGCACAGTTACGCTACGAACTATTGTCTCACCCCCCGTATTCTCCAGATTTGGCCCCATGCGATTTCTTTTTGTTTACCAACCTAAAAAAATGGCTTGGTGGCAAGCGATTTGGATCAAATGACGAAGTCATTGCCGCCACAGAGGCCTATTTTCATGACTTTCCAAAATCATACTTTTTGGATGGTTTATTGAAGCTTGAGTATAGGTGGAACAAATGTATATAGTTAAAAGGTGACTACGTAGAAAAATAAATGCATATATATAAAAAAAACTTTTTTTTTCCATAAACGGGTACTTATCAAACAGCCCTCGTACATGTGGTGATGTTTGCGGACACATAAAACTTAAGCACAATAAATACGTCCATATAAAAAATTATGCGTATAAAAGAAGATCAAAACTGACGAAATAAATGAAATACTTCATTCAAGAAATCAATTTAACGCTACGTTACCATATTAAACCCAAGGGAAATTTAACATGACGTAGAACTTACATTTTCTGTATATTCCAGAGCAACAAAAATGGGTAAAATGCGACTGCTTTTTATTGCTTTTGACTTCAAGGTAAGGCTAGCCTTTGCTCCACCACTTTTAAGAAAGTCAAATTGAAGTTTAAGAGTACAATCAAGTTGATTAAAATTGGTAGCAGTAGTCACGTTTTATAGCCCTTAAAAATATAGTTTATGCAACTATTACATAATGACAGTAATGAGTGTAATAAGGCCTAATTATGTAGAGTTGCAAACATTACTTTATCCTTTATCTACCCACAATTATTAAGTACTCTAAGATGGGTTCAGAAGCAGAAGGCATATTATACCTGTCACGAATTTGACAGATGTTTTATTATCATAATATAATATAAAACTAATGACTTTCTTGCACGCGGTAGTGCCCACGCCAAGTGCATTAATTAAAGACGAGCCAAGCGAAGCACAAGGCTACAAAAAACGACGAAGCGGCGAAGCGACATAACTTGGTTTGATTATACCAGATAAACATAACTCTCGGGATATGATGTCAATAGTGGAATTATTAAACATATAAAATTTCAGTTGCATAACTCTTATACTTTAGATTTTATTGATATCTAAAGAATGACAATAATCAAATGACGATTATTTTTGTTTTTTTTTTGTCTAGTTACTTAGACATATATTTTGACTAGGGTGTAGAGTTTGTGAAGTTAGGGCTTGTAGAGTTCGGGCATGTAGAGTTAGAAGCTTGGCTCTACATGAGATCTAAAAAAATTTTGACAGTGCGAGCCATTGGTCTCGTCTTGGCAACATGTTACATGAAAATGTTTTTGGTGTGATTATATTAAACAGTAGGTATATTCAGATAAGTGAAACAATTGACTACGTAATTAAATTATTATCAGCCTAAATAAAATCAAAAGCCTTGTATTACTGTTATTTAAAAAATACATATTTACTGTTTAATATAATTTTCACGTAACGATTACAATACTTAGTGGCCCCTATTTTCGTTTGAGTAGTATAAATTAAAAGACAGACCGATCGCAAGTAATATCCATTTGCCTAGGAATAGACAATAATATCACATAATATGCTTGAATATCTTCTCACGCATTTTTTAAAAATAAATACACTTTTATGTATTACTAGCGACCCGCCCCGGCTTCTTCGGCACCTACCTACTTAGAAACATAATTTGAATGTATTATACAAATAAACCTTCCCGAAGACATTATCTATCTATCTACAAGCACATACCCTCTGACCTAACAAAACTAACAAAGTGACGAAACATTTAGTACTCGATTGAAAGTCTTATTGTTGAAATGCTTAATGCATTTTACTCTATAAACAAATTTCCGGGCATGTCATTTTTAACCGACTTCAAAAAAAGGAGGAAGTTCCTTCTCAATTCGTCGGAATATTTTTTATTAATGTATGTTCCCCGATTACTCGAAGACGGCTGGACCGATTTCAAAAAATCTTTTTTTGTTTGAAAGGGTATACTTTCTAGTTGGTCCCATGTCACCAAGTCAGGATCGGATGATTTGATCCCAGGGAAATCGAGGGCAACCCTAAAATTTTATAGGCACGTGTCATGTGTTTCATATATTTTCGAAAGCTATTCAAGTACTTGTGTCTGGTAGTCATCATCTCGTGTTGATGAAGTGATGATGGAAGGTACAACTCCTTAATGGTTAGGAGTTGGGGGATAATGGTTTAATCTTAACGTATCTTAAAATTGTGAAATAAAAAATCTTTTAACAAAAAAAAAACAAATATTTCAACGAATTCAGAACCTCCTCCTTTTTTTGAAGTCGGTTAAAAAATAAAACTGCCTTTAAAAAAACCTCAGAAAAAAAACATAAAATAATCCTCTAAAGTCATGAGTTTTATGGCTTAGCAAAAATATGAGTCGGTGCTTCAATCAAATAATATTCCGCTCGCACCGCACAGACTTCGTATTTCAGCTAGGCCATAAAACTCATGGCTTTTAGAGGACTATTTTATGTATTTTAGGGTTCCGTATCTCAAAAGGAAAAAACGGAACCCTTATAAGATCACTTTGTCTGTCTGTCTGTCAAGACCCTTTTTCTCTGGAACGCTTGGAGGTAGCATACTGAAATTAATATCAAGTACTCAAGCCTGCGGTCCCTTGAAGCTGTGAAAAAATCAACCTTCTAAGTCAACGCAATCAAAAGATACAGTAATTAAAGGGCTATTTCCATACAAATTGCGAAATTCAAAAACCTAAAGGGTACTTCTAGTTGTCCTAGAAACTTGAAATTTGGTATGAAGGTAGCTCTTAAATCTTAAATTTTTATGTCTGTCTGTAGATTTCACCAGACCAATATAAGTTGACCCCACACTGCGTACATTTTGCTTAGGAGCAGGGCTCTGCTAACACTACTCCTTAAAACACTGGGGAAAAGCGTTAAAATCTTTCTACGGAACCCTCGTGCGCGAGTCCGACTCGCACTTGGCCGGTTTTTTGTAATTAATTTATTTGCGGTTTACAATTTTGTTATTCATTCAGTATTTTGACATTATTTTAAATTTTGACTTAAGTATTGTATCTAAATTTTTTATATTATTAAATTGACCTTATTTTATTTTATTTGATATTCCCATAGCTGTGGAGAACCAATTATTTTTTTATTATTTTATACAATGTTGACATATTGTGATGTTCAACTTATTTTTTTATCTACACTGGTATCATAAGTCCTCTATAATGCGCTCAGAAACCGTAGGAAATTACAGCATTACGACAGCCAGTTACGCTATGAAAATTTAGTAGCGTATTGTCATTACGACATCGAATTCGATAACTTTATGAGTTTCAAATTTGGAACATCTTCAAAAACCAATACAATTTAAATAGGCCTAAGATACGAAACGTCAGCTCGGCATGTATGTTATTAGGCAATTAATAAAACAGTCAAATTCGTGACAGGTTTGTTATGCTTTAGGCTTTTGAACCCATCTTAGAGTATTTATAATGTACGTAGATAATAGTAGTTTATGCAACTGTTACATAATATTATCACACAAGTGTTTCAAGGCCTAATTATGTAGAGTTGCATACATTACTTTATCTACACATATATTATAATTGATCGATCAAACGAGCCCGCCGAAGGCGGGCGAAGTTCGATCGAAATTATATGAAGCGTCTCGTTCGAAGATGATAGATAACATGTAGTACTGTTAAGTATGTTTAAACTTCACAACGTTTAGAGATTTAAATTTGAAGAATATTCCCGCGCCCTGTGCTGTCACCTCGCGCGCCCCTCTCTCGGCCGTCATATATTTCAGAGTATCTAAGCGATATCACAGATTCATACAAGATGATTACAGGGTTAGGGTTCACTCATTACCATTAATTTAAGATGTAACTTTCTTTTTTATGGGTGGGAAGTGATCATCTTCGAACGAGACGCTTCATATAATTTCGATCGAACTTCGCCCGCCTTCGGCGGGCTCGTTTGATCGATCAATTATACTACGCGTCTCGTTCTCGATGATAGATAACATGTAGATCTTTAGAGTGTGATAGAGCCAGGTTTAAAATGTATTTGTACTCCTTTACATTTAAATGATACAAATATTTTTAAACTGACATAGTTTTTTATTAAATACTTTCAATCAAATACTAACAATACCAAACAAATATCAAACAATTGTGATATATTATATGCTTAAAATAATGTAACACTTAATCATCTTTAGTTAGAATACTAATAGCGAACCTATTATTTGGTTCTGTAAGGGGTCTGTTATAAAAACGAGCGAACGTTGTCGACCCCTCTGTCCAGCCTGCCGTTCTCCTAATTGTGTCAATATTTATTCCTTTTCTATAGGCAGTAGACACAGAGGCATGTTTGGTGCTATATGCACTAAATTTGTTGGTATCAATACCGGCTTTACAGAGTAAGGACTTAATCCAATGGCCAATTGTCTGAGCGCTTACTGGTTTATGAGGTTTCACTGAAGAGATAAATAATTTCTTATTTCCTGCTCTAATTAGTTCTGTTATTTTTAAATAGTGTAGTAGTATAGTGGCTACACAAACTTTAGGGCGTTCTCTGAAAAAAGGAATTATAAGTAATGGTTGGTTTCTTGCAAGCTTTGATGTCTTTATCCTATCAGGTATTTTGATCTGGAGCCCTGAGGAGCTCATGACTATCTCTTCTATATTAATTAAGGCTATTGTTTGCAATCTATGGGCTGTTATCATAACTAATAGTGTTGTAGCAATCTCTGATATAATTTTTAGATTTAAATTTTCTAAGTTATCTTGGTTTTCAATATACTCTAAAACTTGCTCTATATTCCATGTTTCTGAGTATTTAGGTGCAGAAGGGCGTTTCCTGTAAATGCCTTTGAAAAATCTAGATATAATGGTATCATTAGAGATGTCACTTTTTGCTATGAGTGAGATTGCTGATCTTGAAGTGTTTAAAGTGCTATAACTTGCATTTTCATTGAATCTTACTGTCAAAAACTCTATTACATTAGCACTAGTAGGGTCAAATATGTCATATTTATTTCTTGTGGCAAAATTTACCCATTTCTTGAGACATCCTTCATATTGTTTATGGGTGGCTTGTGATATTGAGTCTACAAAAAAATCAACGGACATCTCGGGAATTCCTTTTTTCAAGTATGCCTCCCGGATAATCTCCCTACCACCAGAGAAAGTTTGTGTGACAGAGGGTGTATTCTGCTCCTGCAAGGAGAAAGTAATAGGTCATCTGAAGGTTCTAATATTAACGGAGCTTCACACAAAAGTGATGTAAACATCGGGTACCATGCTTGCGTGGGCCAATTTGGTACGATTACTATCCCTGTTGCCTTATCGTTAATTATTTTTCTCAATACTCGCAATATTATCGCAAAAGGGGGAAAAGCATAGAAATATTCTTTTTCCCACGAAATCGTAAAAGCATCTACTACTGATGCTTCTGGATCAGGATAACGCGAGCAAAATATTTTGCACTTGGTGTTAATTCTAGATGCGAACAGATCAATACTACAGATCCCATATTTTTTTACAATTTTCTTAAAATATTTGTCTGCCAGCTCCCATTCCGTATCTAAGTTGGTATCGCGTGAAGCAGTATCTGCGTCGACATTTTCTTTTGACGCAATGTATGAAGCTACTATCCATATCTTTCTGCTCTCACACCACTGCCATATTTTACGGGCTAATTCACTTAAGTGGGGAAATTTGACACCGCCGGCCTTATTGATGTAAGCAATAGCTGTAGTATTGTCTATACGCATAAGTATTTCGCAGTTGCTAAGGTTAGATGCAAAGCATTTTAATCCGAAAAAGGCAGCTAGGAGCTCAAGAAAATTTATATGACATTTTTTATCACACTGACTCCAGAAACCACGTGTAATTATTGAATTGGATTCTGCGCCCCAGCCTGATCTAGAAGCATCTGAAGTTATTATTATTTTGTAATTCCTTCTCCGTATGGGGTTAGAGCCTCTCAACACATTAATCTTCCACCATGCAAGATCTTCTATTACATAATCAGTCATTGTCAAGTAACATTCAAAATTATCATTATTTACAGTTAAGGCTAGCCATTTAGCTCTCTCTAGTCTTTTACAATATATTTTACTATATTCGACTGCATGTGAAGCTGCCACTAAAACTCCTAGTAATTGCGCAAAGAAGCGTATTTTGTACCTTTTACCAACCCTAAAATGGTTTACAAAATTTATAATTAAATTTTTCTTATCATTTGGTAAGTCTACTGAGTATTTTTCTGAGTCTAAAAAGAATCCAAGGTATTTGCATCTCTTACTTGGATTTGTATGACTTTTCTTATAATTTATAATAAATCCTAACTTTTGTAATAACACAATAATATTTTTTATATTGTTATAACAGGATTCATATGTATCACCAATGCACAGTAAATCATCTAAGTAAATAAGGGATAACCAGCCATTTAAGCGTATATTATTCATTACAGGCTTCATTATTTTGGTAAAAATATATGGACTAGTTGATAATCCAAATGGAAGACATGTAAATTGATATAAATTACCATTAAATCTGAATCTTAGATATTTCCTACTATTTATACCCATAGGGACTAAAAAATAAGCATCCTTTAAATCTAAGGTTGCCATATATGTATCTGGTGAAATTAAGTCTCTAGCTGCTCTAAGATCTTCCATTTTGAAATGAGAAGTTTGTATGAACTCATTTAGTTTTTGTAGATTAATAATAAATCTATTAGACTTATCTGGCTTTGCAACTAGAAAGTATGATGATACAAATTGTCCCTTGCATTCTGTACATGTTTCAATAGCTCCTTTAGATAGAAGTGTGGAAATTTCTATCTCTATTTTCCTATATTCATCCGGAGGCCAGTTTGGGAGAACTGGCTCTCGAATTTGAAATGGCTTGTTTTTGAAGGTTATGTCATATCCCTTTATACAATTTAGAATAAAGTCATCCGTGGTAATACATTTCCACATTTCTATAAAAAGCGCCAGTCTACCTGCTGTATAATTTACCCTATTTACTTCCTCGATGCAGGGCGGTTTTGTTTTTGGGTCATTGGGCGTCCTGGATTCTGTGAGGGTCTTGTTTGAAATGGTCTGTTGGGCTTGAACCTCACATTGGTAAACTGCCTCCGTGGGAAATAGCCCGCCTGTCTGGCCTTTGTAGGTGGGCCTCGCCAGTTTCCCTCATTAACTTTTTTAGTCGCAGGTTTTCCAGATGCTTTAAGTGAAGCCGAAGCCTTTTTTATATTTTTGGCATCCTTGACCTGATCATTAAGTTTAGCACCATACAGCCATTCGTCGGAATCTGCTGCTTCCAGGGTAGATTTAATATCTTTATCCAGATTTGGTGTGATAAAAGACTTTCTTGCAACTGAGTGTTGATGAAAAATGTCTGTCAGAATTTTGCCGGAGTCCCAAAGATATTTCATAAGCTGCATATGGTCTATTCCATCCTCAGGATTTTCCATTAACATTGAGATTGCTGCCCCGAGTGATATCAGACCTGAACCCATACAGTTTTGGGTATCGGTGAAATGTTGATCTCTCTTTTTTGCTATCTCTGTTAAATGACTCACTATTTCCAAGTTGACCTTGGGTGCCTCAGTGCGAAAAGTACCTTCCCTGTTATATTTTTTAAGAAGATCCTTTCTAGTATCATCTGTCAGACCTTTGGTCATCCATTGGGTCCACTGTTTTTGGATAGTCTCATCGACCCTTATTGTTGAAGTAGAAGGCAATTCTTCTCCCATTATTTCCAGAAACTCCTGATTCCAATCTTGTGGGCATTGAATATCTTCTTCAGATATATTAATAGTATCCATATCGGTTGTATTTGGAGATTTGTTGGAATCATTATGAGATGGCCCTGGTATATTTTCTTTATTAGAGTCAATAACATCTGTAATAGATGATAAAGAAGCGTAAGTACGATAAAAGTTGATAGACAAAATATGTCTTAGGTACAATCTATAACGACGTAATTGGCACTTTTTGTACCTAGACAAGCTGGGTTCTTGTTGAACCTTGCTCGTTTGTGGGAATATCCGCCCTCTAAAAACAATATAATATGCTTGTATTTCGAATGGAAATATAGTACAAGTTATGTTCGTATAGAACTGAGCACGCTCGTGTGGAGCTACTCAACATGATATATCGTTCGTATGGAACGTACATGTTTAATGACTAGATTATATAAAATCACCTTTATCTCTTACCTGCAGAATTGTTATCCTTGTTTTGGATTTGGATAAAATCAGTCACACATTTTGTTAGGTTATCAATTTGTTCTTGCATTAACTTGAGTTTTTTACTAGTTTTTCGATCTTCACGATCTCTTTCCCTAGATCGCGAACGTGACCTCTTCTTTGGCATTGTTGAAAAACCAATATTAACACAATTTCAACAACAATAAACAATATTATTTTGTATACAGAATTCTCGAACGTCAGAAGTTATTTGCACAACAAAACAATATGACGGCCGAGAGAGGGGCGCGCGAGGTGACAGCACAGGGCGCGGGAATATTCTTCAAATTTAAATCTCTAAACGTTGTGAAGTTTAAACATACTTAACAGTACTACATGTTATCTATCATCGAGAACGAGACGCGTAGTATAATTACTTTAAGATGGAAGCCGAAGGCATAATAAATCTGTCACAAATTTGAGTGTTTCTTTTTAAATCATAGACAAACTTATCAAGCTGACGTTTCGTATAGACTATTTTTCTAATCGAGGTTTATTTTTAGTTTATGCAAGTGTTACTAACATTAAATATAAATTCTTCTAACTTGTACAGTCGAAGTCAAAGATATATTTACATTTGAGAATTAAAAAAAATATGTAGGTAGGTATTGACTGAAAATATGTAATATACTGACCATGTCATCGCGTCAACAAGGTATACATATTTTTGTAACTTTGTGCGGATACATATTTTTACAATTTATGATGTAATTTTATATTGAATGGATAAATAATCTACATAATGTAATGTAGTCTAGGTATTATATTCTGATGGTGAAAACCGTATCAAAATCCATTCAGCAGTTTTTGAGTTTATTGCGCTCTGTGCCCTTAGTGTAATCAAAAAGCATAAAATACGCCTCGATCGCGTTTCCGTTAAAGTGTCAAATAGTATGAGAATTGTTAGACGCGAAAGCGATCGAGACGTATTTCTTGGCCTGGTCGGCGATTACACTAGTAGTACAGTCGAGTTATAGGTGAAAAGTGTGGAAGTAAGTCGTGTAGTCGTGGTTTTTTTTGAAATCGTTAGAAGGAACGACCAGATGGTTACCCCCGGTTTGCACCGTTTCTGTTATGTACGGGAGACCTTTAAATGTTAGGTATAAACTTGAAAATGGTTTAATATTGGAGTATGTTAAAAGGTATTTGGCGTAAGTTTAGCCTCGTGTAGAAACCCCTTTGCTGCATAATGTATTTTAATTATTAAGGTCTGCGATGTACGAAACCTCAGTAAATTATTATTTTCACATTTCGGCTCGAGGATAATTCAATCGGTTGGTGCAAACTTACGTTAAGTTTAATACAGCATTACAAACACTCAGTTCACTTTGCACCCCAGTGCAAAGTATGGGACATGTATTTTTCATTCTTTTGTACATTGTTCTTGGGGGAAAATTAAGATAGTCGTGAAAGTTAAGAAATTACACTTACTCAATGGATACTACATTCGCAATGAATAAAAAAAAAAAAAAAATTAACTGGAAGTTTGTCGAAGTAGGTCTATCTAAATGCAAGGACTCGCCGCGAACGCCAGGCGGCCGCGGGGGGTAGAAGCGGAGCGCGGGACGGGGTGACGTTTCTATGCTGATCATTTTGATTTAAGTAACACTTTATGCGCGTGACCGGTGATTGTCGGAAATAGTAAATCGTTTGACTTTTTCTAATCTAAAGTTTAACCTAATAAGCAGATGTTTATTTACAATATTTAAGCGTAGAAAACACCCCTCTACGTAAACTGACCGGCTCTGTTTACGAGGCACGAACAAAAGTAGTTCAAAATCATAGACATTTTATGCTATGGTTGAAAACGTTTACAGAATTCAAATTCACTTAGGTACACAATTACAAGTAGGTTAGATGCATGCTTTATTACATTTATCTATTAATTTAATAATGTTGATTTCGTGATTTCGATCCCCGCTACTTTTGCTCACATCATGCATCAAGAATTGTTCAACGTTCGCTTGCCTTTTTTAATCGCGCGTTTGCCGCTTCTGTATATTTATTGCTCCATGATAATTATTTACAAAATTACTGAAGCGCGTGGTCCGTATAAAAATGTCATTTTTTATGGGGTGCGAATGTAAAACAAACCAATTAAATACGATTGTGAGGATTTTCAGTAGTTTCAAAATTTCCCAAGAAGTACAAAGATAATAAAACATGGAAAACTATCATAAAACTACTTTCCGGATGTCGCACATCGGTGCAAATTTGATATGGTATTTAGATAATTTTTCTAATAATTTTCTCAATTTGCACCTCGTTCTATATTTTTCCCGGAGCCGCAATGCCCAAAAGTAAATTTTCAGTTACACTATTTTTTTTTGTATGTTCCGTAGGTTGAATTAAACTAAATAAAGCGTGCGAATATAGATTGAGATATGCTAAAACGTATGCCAAATTAACAAAAAACCGAGTACACCTTTTTTCTCTCGATAGTTATTCCAATTGCATTATTTCATCCAATTTCACCTCTTTCCGGGGGGCAAATTTATTGAGGGGTGTATTAGGTTCGATTTTTAATACATACAAATCGATCGAAAATGGTTTTATAAGTTCTTAGAATTATTTCTTGACTTTAGTGAAATTTCAGTTAATTTGACTATATTATAGGCGCTCTCAGCCTTTACGACCAAAAAATACGTCACGATCGCGTTCGCGTTTATATCTGAACTAGCTTATGCCCCGCGGCTTTGCCCCAGTGAAATATTTCAAAATGGGCTAGTTCCCTATCTTGTGGAAATTTCGAAAAATCCCTTCTTAGTGCACCTCTAGGATACTCAAAGTACATGTGTGCCAAATTTCAAGTCTCTAGGTCCAGTGGTTTAGGCTGTGCGTTGTCTGTCAGTCAATCAGTCAGTCAGTCAGTCTGTCACGGTACTGTTTTATAGGTATAGATAGATTACTATGGGCAAATTGGCAGCGCCACCAGTGACACGTATCGACGACAAACAATTCTCATACTATTTGACAATCTAACGCAAACGCGTTCGAGACGTATTTTTTGGTCGTCGATTACAATAAAGGCTCAGATAGACAGACGAACGTGGCGGGGGACTTTGTTTTTTAACATGTGATAGCGATTATTTGTATGCTCGGTGCAATCGGGAACAGAGCAAAAATAAACAAAACAAAAAAGTATAACTGGGCGCCGAAATTACAAAGTCAAACTATTAGGTTCTAATATTTTGTAACTCCAGAATATAAAGCTGTAGGTACATAGACTGGACATAAGCTTGTAGAAAAATAAATCTGTCGCCTAGGTAGGTATACATTTTGTAATATGATGAGAATTTCCTGCTTACTATTTTGTTCCTTTCGAGCAGACAAAAGATGAGTTGGCCGGCGTCCCACAAGCTTGTCTGCGAAAGTTTGCCAAAATTCTTTTATTGACTATGTGAGTGAACGAGTGCCGAGTTTATGGGGAGCGCTGCGGTGGTAACGCGCGGTCAGCGGTCACAACACGCCCGCACACAGCACAACTTGTATCGCACACTGCCAAGCTTCAATTTTTACACGTGCAATAAACTAATTTTTATCGTCTTCCTGAGATTTTTCTTTAAAATTAAGAAAATCCTAACAATTACATGTTTTTCATGTACAATTTGTTTGCAAACTTTTGAATAAATGTCTTTGATATTGTTTCAGAGGAGTTCAGTGAACGCTGAGGATTCCCAGATCATGACTGGAACTATGTATAGGCTGACTACCCCGCGGGAGGTGACAGTGGTGGATGGTGTGCACTAATAATAGCCTCCCCTCCAGCGTGCGGCCATCGGAACGCTGACGGGAGCGCACATGTGGCGCCCGTCGACGTCGCACTCGGCCTGCGGACGTTTATTTTCGAAGCGGTCGTCACGCGGCGCGGTATCGCGGGCCACGGTGTTCCTTACATAAGACCCTCCGGGCGCGCGCTGCTACCCTCGGCTCCGCGTGCACCTCGACCAGTTACCGCATGTTGCAAGCCGGTGCACATTCGGGAAACCGATCCGACGGACGCCCGCCGCCGGGTCTATTTCGGGAAAATACAAATTTGGAATGGATGGTACTCGCCAGTCGTGAGCGAAAGCCGCCGGTTGACTCCATTTTTAGAGCTGGTCTGCGCGTGCGCAGGGCGCGCGCCGCCAGTGCTCCGCGAGCTGCCACCACGCTGCGTCGCTCGCCACCTTGCCGTCAACGTCGGGAAGGTTTCTCGGTCGCGGTTGCCATAAAAGTTATCCCGACGATGGCGTCACGTGCAAAACAATCCTGTGCCGTTATATCTTCAGCAAGACCAACAGCCATGAAGACCGAAGATTGAAAACATTGCAAAACGAGAGGAAGGAAAGAAGCTTTGCGCGAGTTCCGTGCTTCCTTACTTCCCATAGTGCTTATTATCGTATGGAATGTAAAGAAGTATGGAGCTGCGTGGGCGTGCCCGCGGGTCCGGAAATCGCATCATCGTTGTTCACATGTGTGACAGAAGCTCTTCTTAAAGGACTCCTGTACTTGCCTTTTTGTGTTGATAAGTGTCTTTCATACCTATGTTTTATTTTCATTTATGTAGCAGCAGAAGTTTAAACGAAAGTGGATATAATATTGTTGTTTGAAAACCATGCTTATAAAAACGAATTCTGGGGCTATAATTTAAAAAGTTGTGATTTTTTGCGACGACTTTTTAGTTACACGATTCACGGATTTTTTTCATTATTTGTTTAAGGGGACTGAATTAAAAAGTAACAATATTTGACGCACGACAAATAACGTCACAGATTAATTATTTGTTCGGTGTCTAGTGGTCGTAAAGGCACATCTGGCGTTGCTGTAGGTAACAGTCTTGACTAAAGAAACATAAATAAACGCGAGTCTAACCACCGGCGCAAGGGCTGTGCTCTGCATCACATTCCGAATTATATTTAGATTAGTAGAGAAAGAGCTAAGCCTGCTTGCACTAAGCGGAATGAAATGAAATAACTCTGGTGTAAAATTGAACTACTTGCACGACATTTAAAAAAACCCACATAAAACTTACCTATTTATTTTAATGGATTCAAACCGCAATATTTTGTTGATTCATATTTAATAGTAACGATATTATAGTACAAATTTATTGAAATCTGATAGGTAGGTATATATCGTTTAGATTTCAGACCTTAACGACAGGCCTTAAAGGTACATGAATATCTGAAAGCTGTTTAGACTTCCAACGTGGCTAGATCTAGTTTAGGAGTCATTCATATAAGTATATCTATAGAATACCTAATGTCACGATTATATGTAAGTGCATATTGTTTTTGTATTATGTCTTTTATTTATTTATTTATTCATATTCTGTTTTCTGGAATTGTCTGATGCGATGATATTCTCAAAACACGCATTGGTTTTTTTTTTTCTTAAGCGTTAACGTAGTCTTCTCTAATTATCGCAATGGAGTGATGTTTGTTTAAATATGAGAGACATTTTAAAAGAATAAAAAATACATCTGAACAGAAATTATGTTATCAAAAGTTCTTAGCGTCCGTGTATAACGAAAAGGAATGGCAAAAAACGGGGAAAGAAACAAAAAGCGGGTGTGTAAGCCGCGCCTGCGCCACATCTGGAGGGAACACTGCATCTCATTATGCCGGCGATCGGCGGCGCGGCAGTCGCGGCTGAATGGGCAATGCTCGTGCCGTGACGCTCGGGGACAATGCCGAACATGAATTAGGGAGTGCACTGATACGTTGCACTTACGATTATTGCCTAAGATTGGTTATGTTATACGATTCGATTGGTACGTAGTAGTACGTAGTTCTCAACTAATCTAAGAGTATTCGGCTAATATTGTTTAAGAATAGTCACGTCGGACATTTAATAACAAAAAGTTAATATCTGAACCGTTTCGTCACATTTTTATGTTACCATAAATTATTAGAACTTAGTCCTCATCTAATTCAAGTGAAGGTGCTGAAGTGTTTAATCAGAAGTAAATAAAAAAAACCGGCCAAGTGCGAGTCGGACTCGCGCACGAGGGTTCCGTAGAAATATTTTAACGCTTTTCCCCAGTGTTGTAACAAGTCCAGTGTTAGCAGAGCCCTGCTCCAAAGCAAAATGTACGCAGTGTGGGGTCAACTTATATTGGTCTGTGAAATCTACAGACAGACATAAAATTTTAAGATTTTGAGACTTTTCGGAGTGGTTGTGCTATAAGAGTGATAATTAACTATGAGTGTAAATTATGGACAAAAGGATGTCGCGGTTCTTTTCTTGGGAAAAATATATCAAGGCCTTTTATAATTCAAAGTACGCTATAAACAAATTAATAGAATCCACAAAAGACGAGTTATTTATATTGCCGAAACGGTTTTATTATAACAAGAGCTCTCGGCGAATATTTTCTGCGTAACCATGCCACATTGTGAAAATGTATAGGTATTTTACTCTGTATAAATACATATAAATCTGTATAAATATATTGCGATATGGAATTTAAATTTAATACAATGACGGTACGGTATAGCTTTGGTATTACATAAAAGACTAATCGCCACGAGTATAAAGGCCGTTAGAGTGCCTATTAAAATTGTTAGGGAACGAAAGAGCAAAAGATTAGGTGCCGTTTCATTGTTTCAAGGGGACAGCCGAGTGAGTGTGGCGCGCGCGGCGCGGGAGCCGCCTGGAGCTGGAGCCGCGGGCAATGACAGCGCGCACGCATTGCCATTAGTCATTACCGCCGGGCCGCCACGCAAACAAGACGGAAGGCGTGACCGACCCGTCCGCCAACTGATTTGTGACTACATTATCCTAATTCACGCTCTAAATAAGGATTATTTTGAAACTAATAAAATAACGGCTTTACCATGGCGCCACTAATCACGGCACGAGTTTGTTTGTTGAAAACGTCAAAAAGAATACGTCAGCTTTGTTGTTACTTCGTTTGTTTTATGTATTTAAATGTTATTATGTAACCTTACAACTTATTCAGTCTTACCCAGAAAATCGGTGCTTATCAATCATGTTGAAAAAAGCTGGCGTCAACTTTCTTGACAAAATACAGTAGGTAAGTAATTATAGTACAGGATAGGATATAATAGACTGGTTCGCATTAAGGATTTGACGAAAGAACTGAGGGGTTGCAGCGGTAATCCTCGCCATCGCCCACTGCGCCGGCTACCGCGCACCATCGACTCCACAACGGACCTGATTTGCGCCCTTTAACAGTGCGCCTTTTACTATAATACAAAAGATTTTCTATGAGAAAGGGATCTCGACCTACCAGTTTTTTACTACTCTCAAATCAGAAACAATTTATTCATGCATCCATGCAACGACCATTGCCAACAAAAGAATTGAAAACTAGACAGGGGGATAATGAATGCTAGACAGACCATTTTAATAAAGTTGCTTGCGTGCGATTTCGTTCAATAGATGAATGGTTCTCATTCTTTAAGCTCATGTCCGCGCCGTGAACGCTGTAATTGTGTTAAAATTGAACTGTGGTTTTTATATAATTTATTGAATCAGGCGTTATGGTTTTTATTTATAAACTTCGATATAATCGTCAGCGAATAGGTATTTGTGAAATTTAATATAATAAATCACTTTTCATTTCAGAACATGCACGCACACCGCAAAGATTTTTGCGATATCATCCTAAATAATTAAAACCTGATAAATAATTGAAGTTATCAAGCGGTTAGTTAAGCAGTAATTTGGTGTATTTTTATATAATATATATATTAGGTGGTTCCCCTCCGCTTGGACTAAGAATTTTCGTCCTAATTTCATTTGAATTAATTTTGTTAAAACTAATATCAATTATCCGAATTATCAGTTTGCCGAATTATTCATTACGACTTATTTTAATATTACGATTTTTTATTACTCCTATTTTACGAATACCTAATTTTCAGTAGTCCTATTTTCATTTAGCCGTTTTTATTAAGCAACTAATATTATAATATCTAACATTTATAACAACTATTATTAATGAGGGTTCCCCTCCGTTAGAACTAAGAATTTATGTCCTAATTTCATTTAAACTAATGCTGTTAAGACTAATATCATTTATCCGAATTATTAGTTTGCCGTATTATTCATTTTTTTTACACAACGAGGAAGGCAAGCGAGCAAGTGGGTCACCTGATGGTAAGTGATCACCACTGCCCATAGACACCCGCAACTCCGGAGGGTTTGCAGATGCGTTGCCAACCTACAGGGCTAAGATGAAATGCCTCTTACGACTTATTTTAGTATTAAGATATTTTTACTCCCTATTTTATGAAGGCCTAATTTTCAGTAATCCTACTTTCATTTAGACGATTTTTTTAAACAACTAATACTATGATATCTTTACGGAATACTAACTTAACCTAAATAGGTTTACCTAACTTCAGTGGGTAAATACCTAGTTTTTTGTATAATGTTATTTTGTAGAATGTGTTATAGATGTAAAAATGTTATTTCGAATATTGCTAAAAACCTATTTTATTTTGTTCATTTTTCATGACCTGTCATGTTAATTACCTACATTTTAAAAATGTTAGGTCTAGAAAACAAATATTGATATGAAGTTAACGACTTTGAGGCGAAGTCGACGGAGCTCCGCCGCGGAGCTCCTTTTCCGCCTAGTAGAGGCGCTTCGCGCCTTGCCACAATTCTAACCTAACCTACAGATTAGTTGAGCATTCATGTGCTCTAGGTTTTTTTATTGCGGGGGGCTCCGCTCCCCCGTCTCCCCATTACTATTCCGCCCATCCATGTACGTATTTTAATATTAGAACCCCCTTCGAGAGAGCGCGTATAAGTAACTATGCCAACGGTTGATAAATAGTTAGTATGAAGATTATTTTGTGTGACAGGGTCGACGAAGATCTCTTTTCTGGGTAGTTTATATTATTTTTATATTATTATTATTGTATGTTTTATTATTATTACATGTTTGACAATTATTAGGAAATATAATGATTAGTGTAAATAATATTAGTTCATATGATACTTAGAACAAGTAATGATTAGAACGTTTGAAGATTAGACCAAGCTACTATTAGGTAATACAAATTTGCTCTCATGATATTAGTGCAAATGAAGATAAGGTCTAATGTTTGGTAGGCATAACGAAATTAACTCTAACGATGTTAGTAAAATAAATATTTGATCAAATATTCATTAGACCTACGAGTAGTGATCGTTAGTTGTATAATGGTTAGGAAATATAATACTTAGGGTAAATAATATTAGATAAATTAAAATTTTGAACAAATAAACATTATCACATCTGAAGATTAGGCTAAGCGATGAAATCGAGATTACAAAATTAGTTCTAATGAAATTACTACAAATGAAATTACGTCCTAATGTTGGTAGTCAAAGCGAAATTAGCTCTTACGATTTTAGTTCAAGTGGGGGACTCCCATATTAGGTACATACGATTCATGGTACCGTCTGGGAGACAACGAATTGAAAGTTAGAAAAAATATCTATAATGATCGTAGACTCAAACAAGGTAGGTAGCAGGTAGACATACTGCTACATATAGGTATATACTTACGAGTTGGTCTGAAGTATGTGTTTACCCTAGGGAATGAATCGCTTTGCCTCTTTTTGATCTGGCGACCTAGGCAGGCCAGGGCAATAATGTTCATTATTCACGAATACACAACTCGTCGGCGTGAGAATATCATGTCTTGGCTCGACTTCGCACTTCGTATCCGCTTTTTGGCACACGTCAAATGCATCCAATTACTTGGCCAAAACAATATACAGGGTGGCCCAAAAGTACGTTGACAAATATTTTTTAGGTTTTTTTTTTTAATTACTTACATGACTTTTACAACATGACATTAAAAACTATAATTACAATTATTGAACTAAAAAAAACTATTTGTCTTCAAAATATCCTCCTCTGGCTTTGATACACAAATGCAAACGTTTGTAAAAATTGTCAACGATATGCCGCAGCTCCTCCAACGTTATTTTTGCCCACTCTTTGGTAAGTGTTGCTTTCAGAGCGTCTACATTTTTGTGTTTCGTGGCGCAGGCCCTTGTCTCCAAGATTGACCATAAACTATAATCCATCGGATTTAGATCAGGCGAGTAGGGTGGCCACTCTTTCGAGCTTATGAATTCAGGAAAATTGTCCTTGCACCACTGCCGCCCACTACGAACGCTGTGCGATGGAGCAGAGTCCTGCTGGAATATCCATTGCTGGCTGCCGAAATGTTGTTGACTCCAAGGAAGAACTACAGCTTCAAGAATATCTCTTCTATATATTTCCTGATTAATTTTGACATCTTTTTCTATGAATACAAGAGTTTTGCCTGTCGAGCAAATACCACCCCGAACCATAACTGATTCCGGCTTTTGGCGGTGAGGAATAACTGCGGCCTCTCCAGGACGACTAGAGGAATACATTCTGTCATTTTGGTGATTATGGGCCTGTTCAATGCAAAAAAGTTTTTCATCTGAAAAAAGGATATTTTTCCACTTTTCAGTAGCGGGACGCTTCTTGATCAAACGACATCTGTCAAGGCGAACTTTTTTATCTTTATCTTCAAGAAGTTGAGCTTTAAGCAGTTTGTATGCTTTCAATTTGAGGTCATTAGCGACAATACGCTGCACCGTCGAACGACTTACGCCCAGCTCCCGAGCCATTTTTCGCACTTTGGTCCGTGGATTGCGACTAAGCCGTTTCTTGATAATGTTCCGGAGCCTGGGAGTCCTAAGAGTGCTCTTTCTGCCTTTTCCTGGGCGGTCGGCGACATGCCCGAGCTCTTTATATCGCTTAACAGTCTTGGACACTAATTGACGACTAACACCTAGCGATCTAACTATCTCACACTCTCATTTTCCAGCTTCGTGTAAGGAAATTTTTGCTTTGCGTTGCGAAGACATGATAAAAACCAGCAATAACTGTATAATTTTAAACAAGCTGTTGAATCAAAATCGTTACCAAAATGTGTGAAAATATAGCAGAAAAACAAACGAGGTCATAACGTGTTCCATTTTCAAAACTTTTTAATTTTGTCAACGTATTTTTGGGCCACGGTGTACATGTAGACATGAGTATAAAAAGTTACTGCCTTATAAAAAGACAAAACATAATTATCAGTCAATCATTCGATACGACGTATTACGAGGGCTGTTTGATAAGTACCCGTTTATGGAAAAAAATATTTTTTTTTTGTACATATGCATTTATTTTTCTACGTAGTCACCTTTTAACTCTATACATTTGTTCCACCTATACTCAATCTTCAATAAACCATCCAAAAAGTATGATTTTGGAAAGTCATTAAAATAGGCCTCTGTGGCGGCAATGACTTCGTCATTTGATCCAAATCGCTTGCCACCGAGCCATTTTTTTAGGTTGGGAAACAAAAAGAAATCGCATGGGGCCAAATCTGGAGAATACGGGGGGTGAGACAATAGTTTGTAGCGTAACTGTGCTAATTTAGCCGTCACAACTCTGGACGAATGAGCCGGGGCGTTGTCGTGATGAAACAATACTTTTTTCTTTTTTAAATGGGGTCGTTTGTCCTTCAACACGGCGTCAAATTCATCCAATAAATTGGCATAGTACTGCCCTGTTATTGTTTTTCCCTTTTCTAAATAGTCAATATGTATAATACCCTGCGAATCCCAAAAAACGGTCGCCATGACCTTTCCAGCCGATGGGACGGTTTTTGCTTTCTTTGGAGCAGGTTCACCCGGTAAAATCCACTGCTTCGACTGCTCTTTCATTTCCGGGGTGTAGTGGTGGACCCACGTTTCATCCACGGTCACGAAACGAGGCAGAAACTCCTTCGGGTTACGTTTGAACACGGCCAAACACTGCTCCGAAGTAGTCAGTCGGTTCCGTTTTTGCTCCTCCGTGAGTAAACGCGGCACCCACCTCGCCGATACTTTCTTCATACCCAATTTTTCTTCTAATATGTGTTGTACCCTCTCGATTGAAACGTTTACAGCATCAACTATTTCTCGAAGTTTAATTCGGCGGTCGGCTAAAACGATATTTTCAATTTTCTTAACCATATCGTCTGTAGTCACCTCAACTGGCCGGCCTGGGCGATCCTCATCAAAGACGGTTGTTCTCCCCCGCTTAAACTCGTTATACCAATATCTGACGGTTGTCATAGAAGGAGCACATTCATGGTAAACCGCTTGTATTCTTACTTTTATTTCATCACATGTTTTTCCTTCCAAAAATAAGAATCTAATTACAGACCGATACTGTTCTTTCTCCATTTTAACAATTTTAAGTTCACGCCTTCACTGAATCGTTGTCAAATGAGAAAAAAAACAAAAGAATGCCGTTTTTTTTTTAATCTTCCCGCTTCTGAAAAATGGCTTAAAAAGGTGGTATACTTATTTGCGGCCAGTGATATTAATATATTTAGAAAACGGGTACTTATCAAACAGCCCTCGTACGTTTGTAATTTATCACGAGCTTTTCGGGGAAGGAAAACATCGTGAGGAAACCTGCACAATCTTGGTGTGTGAGTGTGTGAAGTTCCCAATCCGTACTGGGCCCGCGTGGTAACTATAGCCCAAGCCCTCTCATTATTAGAGGAGGCCTGTGCCCAGCAGTGGGACGTAAAACAAGGCTGGTGATGATGATAATTCAATACGAATTATACGAATACAAAATACGACAATAATTCAGGTACTTAAATAAATACTTTCACAAGTTTCAGTTATCTGGAAAGAAAAATACATGTACTACTTATTGTAAATAAATAAAACAAATAAGTAAATAAATATTGTGGGACAATGTTTTTGTAAATACGATATACCAGGCGTGGTTTTTTTAAGTATTTTATGAACACTATCAAAGTCAATTCATAGTATCTATAAAAGTTCGTAAACCTACATCATAAAAAATGTACTTTTGCCGGTGCGCTAACAGCACGAAGTATGGTAAATAAACTTCCCGATACCTATATATAGGTATATGTAGATATCACCGCCGCAACCACACATAAAAACGGATGAAAAAGGCACAAAAAACACTGGCGTTTGAAATAAAACAACTTAAAAAATTATTTTTATAAGCAAACAGGTAAAATTAGACGCGGTAATACTAGTTTCTGAAGTTACGCCGTACAATAAACATGCGGCCAGGTTTTCTGCCTTATAAATTAATAGTAGGTACATATATTACTACATACAGTAGTATATACATAGTTAAGGGGCTGGCAACTCGTTTTCACGCCGAGGTATGTAGGTATAGTGCTTTTCTCAAACATGCAACGAAATAAATTAACAAAAACTCCGCGAAATCGAAGTTTTATTTGTAGAGCAACTAAAAGTAAACTAGACAAAATATATAACTAACACGTAAGTATATTTTATCTACACACATATCATAAGTCCTCTATAATGGGTTTAGAAACCGTAGAAAATGACCAGCATTTCAGCACGGCGTGACTGCTCGCCGCCAGCCCGGGGCCACCCGCCGGAAGCAGTAAAGTAATAGTCATTACGACATCGAATTCGATGTCGTAATAACTTTTCGATATCGAATTCGATGCTTCAAATTATAAAACCAACCTAATTTACAATCATAGTGAAATAAAACGTATCACTCACGTATATAAGGCGAGTTCAGTCCGACATGTATAAACAATATGTGACAATTTACAATAAAAAAAAAAGTCGACGAAACGTCAGCTCGGTATGTTTGTCTAAGATTAAAAAAAAACAGTCAAATTCGTGACACGTATGGGTATGATATGCCTTCGGCTTCTGTACCACTCTGAGAGTACTTATAATATGTGTGTAGATAAAGTAATGTATGCAACTCCACATAATTAGGCCTTAATTATGTAGCAGTTGCATAAACTACGCATAAATTCATCGGAACTACTATTAAATAACAAAATCACCAACGCTCAATAAATCCAATAATAGTACATTACTACAGAAGCCGGGAAGTAAGGGGTTGCCGGCCGATCATATAGACTGGCAATCCCTTTTCACGCCGAGGTATGTATAGTGCTTTTCTTAAACAAGCAATGAAATAAAAAAGAAACAATAAAACTCCAGACTTGCCTGTATGGACTTAGTTTCCTTTGCCTATCCCTTATTGAATGAATTAATAAAAAAAACGCAACGAAAACCGGACAAGTGCGAGTCGTACTCGCGCACGAGGGTTTCGTACAACGATTTTAACGCTTTTCCCCAGTGTTTTAAGTTGTCCAGTATTAGCAGAGTCCTGCTCCTAAGCAAAATGTACGCAGTGTGGGGTCAATTAATATCGGTTGCCGACACAGACAAACATAATAAGTTAATCACCTTTTACTCCCAAACCTGTAAAGCCTACTTATCTCTGATAGTTTTCCTTTTAAATTTACTGTATGCACTACTGCTCTGATTTTATTCACATTTCCAAATATAACAGTTTCTCTGGGACGACGACGACGACACTTGACTCCAACAAAAATAAGCACTTCAAAGCTAAATATTTCGCAAACGAATAACTCTATCAAAAAATGATCTTACAGCACCCCCAATATTTTTGAATGACCTATCCAACGATTATAGATATAGATATATTTCTGAAAATCATCCCCACTTTACGTGTAGGGGAGGTAATCCAAAAACAATTATTTTTCAAGATTTTATCCCAGCACTTTTTCGGCTTAATTAATATGTATATCTATGCAAAATTATAGCTTTCTAGTATCAATAGTCGTTCGAGCTATGCCGCGGACGGACAGACCGACATGACGAAACTATAAGGGTTCCTTTTTGCCATTTTTTTTTGCTTCGGAACCTTAAAAAGACCATAATGCCGGCCTAGACCGGGAAGTTTGTATGAAACGTGATACGCCCCGGCCTATTATTTGCAACGTAGCGTCAATATTTAATTTGTATGTTAGAGAAAAGTCATAACATTACTCCAAACGTCATTAAATTGTATATCTACATAAATATGGTGCACAGGGAACCCCTTAATATTGCGATAATCCCTAATGAAACAAAAGTATCCCGGACGCTGACACGCTTGTTTTACTGAAATCTGTTATGATTGCCATTTTTATGACGATGGTTTGAAATTAGAGTATGACGCTTAAAAATAGCCACGAGACAAATCTTTGGCGCCGTTCCAAGGCGTGCCCACGAGTCTCTCCAGTGATTTCCTTTGCTGGTTATTGACATTTGCGATAAAATATAAAATACTGTTTATCCGATCGTAAGCAAGCAGGCAAGTTTCATCAAAATCCGGTCAGCAACAGTTGTTGAAATATTGCAAGGAAACCAGCCATACTGATTAGTTTTTCTATGTCAATAGACTTTTTATTACGGTTTAAATACAAAAGTAGGACAGACGGACTGACACAAACGGTCTAAAATAAAAGAGTTCCGTCATTTGACCAGGAAAAGAACCTACTTGTTACTTTTTCAGGTCCGACTGCAAGAAATGTCTACCTCAGTTGTGAATATATTGGTGCGCACGAGTCGTGTCAGTGCCCCCCAGTGATTCAGCAATACAAATGTAGGAACCGCGATATACTTTTTAAATCTGTATTGATTTCATCATCTTATCGGACACGATTATGCTGCGGCAACTCGAAGAACAATTACAGTCGGAAGGGAACAACGTCTTAACAACTAACATCACTAGATGGCGTTATCATGAAAAGTTTGCATAGATGGTAGAAGATTTACGAAGAATTAGATTAATAATGTTGATGTGATGACGACGAACGTTTTTTTTTCACGAAATCACTCACTCTTATGTCAGTAGCTATTTTATTTTTTAGGGTAAATTTTCATGATCGTGAGATTAATTTTAAATATCGGTAAGCTTAGTGAAAGGATGGGCTATAAGGCACATACTTCCAAGCGGGTATGTGCTTCAATCACATCCCTTTGCTCAAGATCACGACGCTGCGCGCTGGCACGCCAGCGCGGGTGTTGCGAATGAATTAACCTTTAGCCAATGGGCAAACGGAGGGACGGCACCTTTGTTGCCATTTTTACGTGACCCAAAAAATATTTAAGTGTGTACCCTTTTCTGTCGGCCGTGGCTGAGGCAGGGGCAGACACATTGCCTTATTTACGGTCATTTAAGCTACGTGAGCTAAAGACACTCGTATTGTATTGTTTTTTGTATCGTATTATTTATTTTATCTACACACATATCATACGTCCTCTATAATGCGTTCAGTAACCGTAGAAAAGGACCAGCATTTCAGTACGCCCTCGCCTTCTCGCCGACAGCACCAGTGTAGTGAAATAAAACGGATCACTCACGTATATAAGCCGAGTTCAGTCCGACATGTATAAATAATAATGTGATAATTTTTTTTACAACAAAAAACAACAGTTTACGAAACGTCAGCTCGGTATGTTTGTCTATGATTAAAGTTAAATCCGATCGGAACTACTTTTTATCTACACACATATCATAAGTCCTCTATAATGCGTTCAGAAACCGTAGAAAATGACCAGCATTGCCGCACGACGACGACTTCGCCGCCAGCCCCAGCACCACCACCACCCCAGCAGTAAAGTGATAGTCATTACGACATCGAATTCGATGTCGTAATGACTTTTCGATATCGAAATCAGTGTTTCAAATTTGAAAACCAACGTAATTTACAATTATAGTGGAATAAAACGGATCACTCACATATATAAGTCATGTTCGGCCCGACATGTATAAATAATAATGTGATCTACATATTTTTTTTACAATAAAAAAAAAACCGTTTACGAAAAGTCAGCTCGGTATGTTTGTCTATGATTAAAAAAAACAGTCAAATTCGTGACAGATATGGGTATGATATATGCCTTCGGCTTCTGAACCTATCTTAGAGTACTTATAATATGTGTTTGATAAAGTAATGTATGCAACTCCACATAATTAGGCCTTAAAACACTCGTGGGATCCTATTATGAAACTCAGCTTCGCCTCGTTTCATAAAAACACACTCGTGTTTTAAGGAGCCTCATTATGTAGCAGTTGCATAAACTACTATTACGGCCGAAACCGAAACTTCCATATTATGGTCATGTTTTCGTGAGAATTTATATATTACCTTAGATTTCGGCGCGCAGACACAAATAAAACAAGTGATGAGATATGACACGACTATACGCCGTTTATTGTCAATTTTCAATTTTCGAAAACTTTGAGACAAATGAGGAAATAATACATTTAATAACATTGGTATTTAACCCAATTTTAAATCATTATGATCAGCCTATAACGTCCCACTACTGAACTCAGGCCTCCTCTCAGAATGTTCGAAGTTCTCTGTCACGCGGTCCCAGTGCGTATTGGGAACTTCTCACACACACACACCATTGAATTGCTTCGCAGGAGTGTGCAGCTTTCCTCGCGATGTTTTCCTTCACCAAAAAGCTCAGAGGTGAGATGGGGCTCGAACCCACGATCCTCGGCTTGAGAGGCCATAGGCCAAACCACTAAGCTACCACGGCTGCTATTTGAAATGGTGTCCTCGTTTTACTTAAAAACGTGTGCGAATTTATAATCTTACAATAAACCTTACAATATTATATGCGCGCGGACGCGGTCAAATGACACTCCGTCGCTTATGAACTAAAAAAACAATTACTTTGCTCACCCGCGACCACTAATGACAAATAGTTATATCTGTGCGGCAAATGTATGTTTCCATGCAACACCTCCGCCTCCTCTGCTACACGAATCAACACATGCCACACAGACCCAACTATCACCACCACCACTATACTAAACGCTGACGCGTTTCGGCACTCTCCACGAGGCCATTTACGAAGCACAACAACAACCGCTCAACATGCCACCACTTCCACTACTGACATATCTAAACCATGTACTCAACTTAGTTAATGACAAAACCAACGTACCCACTAATATTTTATAAATTCCAAACTACCCTTTTATGTAAGTCCTAAACTACCCTTTTTAAAAAAATGAATTCCAAACTACCCTTTTTATTTTTATTTTTAATTTACGCCAGGTACCCCGTTATTTTTAACCGAGTACGGTAAAAAGAGAAGTCATGTTCTCATTATTACTATGACACATTATTAAAATTAGAACCAAGTCGTAACAAAGGCGACGAAACCAAATTAACTTGTTCATTAATAATAGACCCCATGTTGTTGTACCTAATTATTTCCAATTGTGAGCACAGATATAACTATTTGTCATTAGTGGTCGCGGGTGACCAAAGTAATTGTTTTTTAGTTCATAAATATGGACCTCCGCAAAGTAACGCCTGATTCAATAAATTACTCCGTCGCTTGTAGCTCAGTGCACCGAGCATGTCCGCTCGCAGCGCGAAATATCTCCGAAACCGAAACTAAACCGAAACCCGTTATTTTCCCGAAACTAGGCCGAAACCGAAACGGAAAGTTCGGTCGGATACTACTTTAAAGTATTTTAAACGACAATACACTGACAGTCAAATGTCGACCCTGGGCCGCAATAATGCCAAGGTATAGTCGTCCCACGATAACTCTGCAACGAACTGACAACAGTAGAAATCGAAAGTTTGTTTATGGCAACACTGATTTATAGTCAAACAACATGCTTTGAACTTTTGATCAGATTAAACATAAACAGGTCATCGTTCGTCCATCATCTACCATTAAAATACCCCTCAAATTTAGTTTTTTAGATTTTTTTTACAGTACAACTACAAAACCTACTAAATACTGGCAAAATTGTTCTTCAATGGACAGAGCCATATTAAAAAAAAAACAGCAACTTTTGATTACTACTATCATTATTATTTACAATTAAAGAAATGTCTGAGTGACATGAAAAAGGTATTACCACAGCGTGATTTTTCCGAGTTGCCAATTAATATCTTATGCAGAGTTATCGTGAGACGATAATAATGCCAATAAAAAAGATGATGTGCCCTACCCATGGAAATAGCAAGTACTTCGTACGACTGGAACAAGATGTACCAAAAATGTTGGGGCTCTGATTATTTGACCTTGAAAATGTATTAAAAAAAAAGTGACAAGGATGATAGGCGAGTACGGTACTGTCTCTTTCTGATTATGATGACTAGGCTATTGTAGGACGCAGGACCACAAGGACTTTTTAACCGACTTCAAATAAGGAGAAGGTTCTCAATTCGTCGCATTACTCGGAGACGGCTTTAATGATTTGTTTTTTTTTTGTTTTTGTTTGAAAGGGCATACTTTTTAGTTGGTCCGATTGTCAGTAAGTCAGGATCTGATGATGTGATTCGAGGGAATTCTAACAAAAGGTGACACAATGAGACTTCAGTTCGTAAATTGTAATTTGTCTATCTTTCTATCTATCTATAATGTCGTGTTTTTTTTAGCATTATGTCTAGTATTATATAATTTTTAGTTGTGGTAACCTTACGATTAGAATGACAACACTATGGTCGGGCTCTGCTCCCCTCTTCGCTGGAGTGGGGATCAGAGCTTATGACCTGTGGTTGGACGGCCGAGCGGGGATTCGAGAGACTGAGGTTAAGAGTGAAAGATTGTTAGTGTCGACTCTGAAATAAATCTTTAAAGTAAAAGTGTTGATTTCATTATAATACCTATAAAACAGTACCGTGACTGACTGACTGACTGACAGACAACGCACAGCCTAAACCACTGGACCTAGAGGCTTGAAATTTGGCAAACATATACCTTGAGTATCCTAGAGGTGCACTAAGAAGGGATTTTTCGAAATTCCCACGGGATAGGGAATAAATAAGCTATTTATAGGTAGCGAACCACTACGCCACCGAAAGAACACAGGGCTCGGGGGACGCAGCCGGAAGAAAAGAGGGGGGGGGGGGGGGTTCGGAGTGCGCAACAGCTAGTAGCTTTATAAAACACGGCCCCGGTAGTCATGTCAAGTTGATGAGGCGACGATGGATGGTGCAATAACACCTTAACGGTTAGGAGCTGGAGGATAATTCTATAAATATTAAGTAAACGCAAAATTGTGAAATATAAAATCTTTTAACACAGAAAAGTAAAACCGATTAAAAAAAAATGAAGCCTTAGATAGAAAACAGCACAGCGCTTAATAAATAACCACAACTACTTAACCAAGCAAGATTAATTACTGAGATAATATCTCTATCAACAACAGAACCATGGAAGTACTACTAGCAGAACCAGCAAGACAGACTAGCAGGAGAGAGTTGCCAACTCCCAAAATGTTTACCCCTGAGCTCAAGTCAAGTATGTTCGTTTTACCCACCACTAATATTATTAACTTTTTTACGAACGATAACACGCAAAAACGTTAAATTAAGCAGTAATAAAAAAAAAAAAAATTGGAAGAGCGTGTCATGTTTTGTCTTTGATTTGTGTTAGGTCATTGTCGTATACAATACAATGCCATTGGATATGCGTTAACAAAAATGTTTGTGCATTATGTGAAATTATACAATGCAGATACCTAGTTCGACAAATGGCAGTTCAATTCACGTCATAGGCGGTGATAGTAAAGTTAAATTATATTACCACTAAACTACGGAGTCGAATTACTGTGGACCATTACTATAACGTTAACTAACAGATCCCTAAGCACGACTTGTCGAATCCTGCGTCACGTAAAATCGAATAGTAAACTATAACGAGTTTGTACGACGTTTGGAACAACGCCCGCCCGTGAGCGTATTTGGAACTAAAATTTAGTATGAGATTTCTCGATCTCGATACGATAACCGTAACGTAACGCAGGATTCGACAAGTCGTGCTTAGGGCACAGTTACCTATATGAAAAAGATGTGGCTTTTACATTAAGAAAACCTTGACGGTTGGCAGTCACGACGAAGATATGGAATCAGCTTCCTGCGGCAACATTCCCAGAGCGATACAACTTAAGATTTTTTTTAAAAACGAGCCTTACCTAATCCTTAAAGGGTTGACAACACATCTATGATTCCCCTCGTGTTGCAGGTGTCCATGGGCGGCGGTGATTGCTTTACATTAGGTGACCCGCCTGCTCGTTTTCCCCCTCTTATATATAAAAAAAAGAAAACGACCTAGCAAAACATACTTAGAATTTTGTATTGGAACGAATGACACGACACGGGTTTGTTTACAGAGATTAATAGAATATGTACTTTTAGTCTTAAATGAGTAATTAGTAGCATGTGTGACGCGGGCAGCCAGCAGCGGGCGCCGGGCGGGAGTCCCGCGCCATCAGTAACACGCCGCCTGCCCCGGACTGCCGCCGCCTACCCCACGGATAATAAACCGACACCCAAAATTATCTTTTCAAACAATTAGCCAAGACTTATTGCCCAACAAAATGTTTCCTTTATACATTCATTAGGCTTTTATTTTACGCCCCACCAAAATGTAGCATTTTTTATATTCCTTCCGTACAATTTGTGCTCGAAAAAAAAACGTAAGAAAATAGTAAGTATGCCATATAAAATTACTTATCCAAAGACATAAGCAAATTGGAAATAGGGACAAAATAGATCCTCTCTTCCTTGACCAGACAAAATTAACGATAACATAAATCAAGAATAATTTTCATCCTCGCCTCGTCGGCTGCAGAGGCCCGAGTTCGAATATTCGAATCCTGCGTAACGCAACGTTATCGTATCGAAATCGAGAAAGTTCATACTAAATTTTAGTTCCAAATACGCTCACGGGCGGGCGCTGTTCCAAACGTCATACAAACTCGATAACGTTTAGTATTCGATTACGTTACGCAGGATTCGAATACCGTTTGCCAAACCAATACTTACCGCAGCTTCCTAACCTGGCAACAGCCCCTTTAGAGAAAACGTTGCAGGTAATCAACAGATTATATAATAGACCTTTTTATTAGCACTTTGTATATCCTAATAAACCATAACAGAAGTCGTTTTACTTAATCTCTTTACAAGCACTAAACACTTTATCAGAGAGTTATACGACTAAGGTACAGCTTGTTAGTTACAAAAGAGTTAATATAAAGACTCGAGGTGCAGGCCATTTCTTTAAAATGAGTTGGAAACACTGTAATAATGCTTTAGGGAATAAGCTGGCGGGAAGGAATTTTCCCGTCGATACAGCGCCCTGGCCACAGCAGCAGCGTGAGTTTGGTTGTCACATTTTATTTTCCATCCACTTTAGGATCAGCTCCTTTGAACCGTTTCCGTAATGATAGCGGCACATACATATGCGCATATGTTCGAGTTAATTAAGCTCGCAACTCGGGCTACGTAGGTACGTAAAGTAACCATCTACATGAATAGTTACTCAATGCCTGGTATTCGCAGCGCTACATAATGCGTCTAACTACTTCTAATTTGCTTCAACGTTTTGTGTTTCTTAAACGTAGCTATAAGACAATGTTTGAATAGCTACTTACGTAAAGTTTTGTCTACCTGAAGTAATTCACGCTAAATAGCAAGTGAATTAAAATGTGAAAGATGTACCTGCCTACGTAGTAGTAGTACAAAATACGGAGGCGCGATAGAAGACTTCAAAACCTTCACGAGCGAAGCAGCAGAATACCTTAGGAAGTGTCAATTTAAGCTATGATATAAGTGTAATTTGTAAGCCATACGATAAATCAAAATTAATTAACCTACGTAGTTAAATTTTAATGTTTTGATAAGCAAAAAAGGTTATTTTATACTGAAAACTAACGTATTTCCATTGATTGTATTGATATTTACTAACGTATAGAAATTTAAAGGATTTTTTGAACTTAAATGTAATTAATTAACGAAAACATAAACACAACCCAACCATAAAACTTGTTACAAAGAGGGGAATTCCGAAATATCTCCTTACCGTAGAGCAACAATTGATAAATTGTTCAAAAATCTAAGCAACAGTGTGTGCACGGCTTTACCGCGTAGCAAAAACGGCCACTACATCGTTTCGTATTTAAAGAGACATCTTGATGAATTGAAACAGACAGAAAAGGTTCTCGAGGAACTCTATGTTGGTTATATTCCCGAAAGCGGCCGACACAATTCTTCATTTCATTCACGTTCCCCTGCGATGAAACTTTTTCTTTGCAATTTTTCTGTGGAGGTCGGTGTGGGGCTATGCAGGGGTGTGCGGGTGGGTGGGGGGCGGTTGTGCGGGCGGGGTGGGGGGAGCGATCAGGTGGGGCGCGTTGCGAGTCGCAGCACGTAGAGCGCCCCGCGCGCCCGGCGCCCGCGCCCGCGCTGCGCCCGCCCGCTGAATACAAACTTCATTAGCCGTTTGATAATTAGCCCGTTAAACGCCCCTCACTCACCCAGCGACGATCTTCTAAACCACCTCTATCTACACCAATATAACTCATGCCGAAGTTCCTTTCTAAAAAGTTTCTAGACACCGCCGGCAATCTCATTTCATGATTCCGCTGTAAGCCGTATCGCGGTTTACGATAGGGAGGCATTCTTCATAAAATAAGGTAGGTAACAAAATCCGCAAAAGATTGGTCAATATTGCTAACGATATTGCTAAAGAATTGGAATTGATATCGAGCTGTACAGAGAAGTCAAACGTTTTTATAAAGTCAAATACACACGAATTTAAGTAATTAATTGCTTTAATTACTTCGGTAAAAATAGCTCTTTTACGTAGAAATATAAATATATATATATATAGGAACTAATAACACTTACAGCACATATAAACTTTTAGCTGGTTTTGTTTAAAGGCCCCTTAAGTGCCCCTAAGCTACCCTCAAGGAGAGAAGATAAATAATTGGAAAAGAAAGGATTGTATTTCTTTTCGAGTTGTCTATTACAAACCGGCCATAAAATTCGATACATACCTACTGAAGAAAAAATGTCTTGTTGCGTATTAAATGAAAGACTTCTTTTAGACAGTTTTATTGCCCACAGGACAGATTCCACGCCGCCTGAGTGTCACGGCGCCGATAGAGTTGACAGGTTCAACATGTCACAGGCATTGGCACTTGGGACTTTTCCTGTCACACTTTTTCGACACTTTACTTCACGATAACAAAAAGTACATTTTTAGTAGTTAAGTAAACTGTAGGGGCACTCTACTGGCAGATTGAGTTTGAGGCAATAATATGCGAGTGACACAGCGCGAGTGTGGAGTCAGACCGTGTCATCTTGCCTCGGATCCAGGCCCGCTCGACCGCAACCTAATCCCTCGATTAGGAAGCGCTGCCCGATACGAACGACTCCACTTGTGCAAGAGGGATGAAACTATTATGTTCAATCTAGTGGCTATCGAATAGTTCGGAACCGAACTGAAGCTGGTGGACGATAAATCTGTCGCGACTGCGGTCATACACAATACGTAGTAACGTTGCGTCCGAAACGTCGATATTTTTTACGCGATTAAGTCCCGAGTATTATGATAATAAATACGTAGTAAGTTACTATGATAGTCGATTGGTGTAAGCAATGCAAAAATTTACGCTGGTTTTGGATTATTATAAAGGTAACAGGTCTATATTTATGAAGCACGTTATCCATAATTATAGCTGTGCTATTTTGTGTTTAATATTTGCTAAGTACAAAATTAATTAAAGTGTTTTTATTGTTAATTGTGTAATTAGTTTTTTCTTCTATTCCTAGAAAAAACAGGAAAGTCAGAACAATAAATTATATCCAGATACGAAAAAGCAAAAATGACTTTTATTTAATTTCCCCGTATTCATGTAATTCATGTGATATTTATTCTAAGTAAAAAAGGTATCTACCGAAAATGAATCAGTTCAGTACGAAGAAAGCCCCGTTCGTAGAGGGATAATAAAAAGTGACAATTAAACCGGAACGTCTCCGGAAGGAAGAGACGAAACAAAAGAGGAAAGCGGGCGACGTGGAGTAGGTAGAGAGAACTTAGAAAAATTAGGAAACAATGAGCCAGGAAATGTGTTTTCCCGGCGAGCGGCGGCGGCGCCGAGCGGGCGTGCTCGCAGGGCCTGCCGGAGTTAAACCAGCGATTTTGATATGAGCCAAAGCAAGTTTATCTTGGCATTTTTAAACAATTACAGAGTTTGTACATTTTTCATCAAAAGTCGAAAACGAAGCGGTCTAAAAAAAAGAAAAAAACGTTTTGGAATGTACAAGCAACGCGCTTTCATTTGATACCCCACGCGACCTGATAGCCCATCTTTATTTTTTTAAGACCCTATTGCAAAAAAGATAACGATACTTTTAAATGACGACCGAATGGCCTAGTGGTTAGAGTTAACCTGACTATGAAGCTTGAAGTCCCAAGTTCGATCCCCGGTCGAGGCAGATGTCTGTATGATGAATACGAATATTTGTTTTCGAGTCTTGGATGATTGATGTGTATTTATGAATGCAAGTATTTATCTATATAAATAGGTATGTTTATCAGTTGTCTAGTAGCCATAACACAAGCTTTAATTAATTTGGGACTAGATCAATTGGTGTCGATTGTCCCTCAAAATGTATTGTTCATTATTATTAATTGTTTTTTATTTGCACAATTATTGGGCAAGAATAGCATCTTCCTGAGTTAACCAGCTGTGACAGACGGACTGAGTCGCACCATAAGGGATCTTTTTTAGGGTTCCGAAGCCAAAATGGCAAAAAGGAACCCTAACAGTTTCGTCATGTCCGACTGTCTATCTGTCTGTCTGTCTGTCCGCGGCATAGCTCAGAGACTATTGGTACTAGAAAGCTGTAATTTTGCACAGATGTACAAATTAATTAGGCCGAAAAAGTGCTGGGATGAAATCTTGAAAAAAAAAAACTTTTTTGGGTTACCTCCCGTACACGTAAAATGGGGATGATTTTTTTATTTCTCGCACACCCCATAGCGTGGGGTATCATTGGATAGGTCTTACAAAAATATTACGGGTGCTCGAAGATCATTTTTCGATAAAGTTATTCGTTTGCGAAATATCTAGCTTTGAAGTGCTCCTTTTTGTTGGAGTCCAGTGTCCACCCCCCTTCCCCCCTCTACTATAGAAACTGTTATATTTGGAAACGTGAAAAAATCAGAGAAGTAGTGCATATAGTGAATTTAAAAGGAAAACTATCAGAGATAAGCAGGCTTTACAGGTTTGGGAGTAATAGTTAATTATGTGTATCTATGTCAGTAAACGATATAAATTGACCCCACACTGCGTACAGTTTGCTTTGGAGTAGGGCTCTGCTAACACTGGTTTCGAACAGGTGTGATGAAAATACATTTAAATTAGGTATCTATGCCAGCCAGTAGCCGTGATAGCCTAGTGGTTTGACCTATCGCCTCTCAAGCAGAGGGTCGTGGGTTCAAACCCCGGCTCGCACCTCTTGAGTTTTTCGGAATACATGTGCGAAATTACATTTGTAATTTATCATGAGCTTTTCGGTGAAGGAAAAACATCGTGAGGAAACCTGCACACTCCTGCGAAGCAATTCAATGGTGTGTGTGAAGTTCCCAATCCGCACTGGGCCCGCGTGGGAACTATATAGCCCAAGCCCTCTGATTCTGAGAGGAGGCCTGTGCCCAGCAGTGGGACGTAAATAGGCTGATGATGATGATGATCTATGCCAGAGTTTTTTCGTGATGGCTTAGGAACCCTATCCTGGACGTGTCCGACACGCTCTTGCCCGGTTTTTACCATTTTGGTTCGGAACCCTAAAAAAGGAGGAGATTCTTAGTTCGTCAACATATAATACAGGATGCGTTTTAACGAACCGTCAAGAATTCAGCCAGGGGTTGAGCAAGTCTAAGCGAACAACCTTGTACCTATAGTTTTTATTTGGAAAATCGTACTACCTAAGTAAAAAATCTCCCATACATTAATTGCTTCTGATTGTTGACAATATCTAAGGGGGAAAGATTATTTTTATTATTTGTTCTCAAATAAAAACTTTATCTACACGCATATCATAAGTCCTCTATAGTGCGTTCAAAAACCGTAGAAAATTACCAGCATTTCGACAGCCAGTATCGAAAAGTCAATACGACATCGAATTCGAACCGACCGACCGAATCGAAAAACCGCCATAATTTACAATAATTCGATACGAAGCGTGCCGTCTTTAAAAAATAAAAAACAGTCAAATTCGTGATAGGTATAATATATATGCTTTCGGCTGCTGAATCCATCATAGAGTACTTATAAAATATATGTGTCGGCTTTGCCTCGTTTTATAAAACCACACTCGTGTTTTAAGGACCCTCATTATGTAGCAGTTGCATAAACTACTGTTACAGGGTTGCTCATTTAGACTTAACCTCTGGCTGAATTCTTGACGGTTCATAACGATCAGCGTATTTAAGATTCGATCATTGCACTGATTAGTGTTTAATAAAGAATGTGTGTACCTACTGAATTGTATTGTAGGTAAGGTAGGTAAATAGAACAGACTTACGTATAATCGCCAACAGGTGCTGATGAAAATTTCCACAAGCAGCATAAAAATGACATCGATTGCAAATGAATAATTGAATGATACAATATGCACATTATAATAGCGCGATTTGGCCTAATAATTATTTGTCTAAAATATTAAAATTCGTATGCAAATGTTAATTTGAGCGCCTGTAAATATGTTACGCGACGCGACTAGCAACAGAAGGAATGATGGTATCGTTAAACTTAAGGAGTCTTATTTAGCATTTTATTTACTACATGATTCATTCTGACCACTAGGGTTGTTACATGTAGGTACCTATGTATCTGCGGAAATACATAGCTCAAGTGACTGTCAACAAATAATTTATATGTTTATTAAAATACGTAACAGATCAATTTCTGTGATTGATTGACAAATTCCAGTGTACCTAACGAATGGAAATAATGAAACTAACGTTACCTTATATTATCAACGTGTGAGTAAATACCAATTATGCCATAATCCATTACTTATTCATCATCATCATCAAACTTAAAAGTTACACTCTTGTCGGTGGAATTTCTTCCAATCATCTCTCCTATGAGCCACTTCTTTGACCTCCTGATACGACACGACACCGGCCTTCTCCTTTATTTGGTCCATTTAGCTTCGCCTAGGTCGACCTCTTCCTCTCTGTCCTTCAATTTTTCCTTCTAAAATGGTCTTAAAGAAATTGTCTTGTCGTATCAAATGTCCGATCATTTTCCCCGCGTCTATTCTCTATGATATTCAGGATCATTCTCCTCTCATTAACCATTGACAGTACTTCCTCGTTGGTCTTCCGTTCCATCCAACTCATGCTTTTCATTCTCCTCCAGCACCACATCTCAAAAGCTTCCAATCCTTCCCTATCTTTCTGTGTCAGTATCCATGTTTCATATTCATAAAGTGCAGTATTCCAAATGTACACCTTAACTAGTTGTTTCCTACTCTTGCATGACAAGCTGCGTGATTTTAGTAGTTGTTTTTTTTTATTAAAAGCTGACTTTGCCATAGCAATTCGTGCGAAAATATCAGGCGTTCACGGAGTCTTTGATAATTACTAAGCTGCCTGAATATCTGAAACTAGTTACCTGTTCAATTGGTGTATTATTAATTATTAAGCACTATTGGTGAATGATTTGAGTGGTGTTTTGTTACTGTGAGCGTTTTGGTCTTCGTTAAATTTATCTTTAGTCCACACACTTCAAATGTTGAATCCATTACCAACACTAATACCTCTAACTGCGTTGAAGTACCATTACTTATTACTATACCAATACCATTTACTCACTGGCAACCAGCTTTCGTGGAATGTCCATCTGAACATTCCACGAAAGCTGATTGCCAGTAATAATAAGTTTGTTGCGCGAGTGCGACTCCCACTTGGTCTTCTTTTATTGTTGTAGTTGAAGCCTTGGTTTTGACAGTACCTTCTAGATAGACCAAGTGGGACTCGCACTCGCGCACCGACGAATCCGTAAGTACCTAACAGTATAACACCATTCAAGTTTCTTTCCCTCCTTTATCGACGCCTGTCTACCTGTCAATCATAAACGGTAAACCATAGAACACTTTCTTTTAAGAATCAGAAATTTCTGACTAAGAACTGAGGAATCACAGTACAAGTATATGAAAAAATTGTTTGTTTGCTGCTAAAGACTATTTTTCATGTCATTGATTTACTCGCGGGTGACAGAAAGATTTTCAGACATACAGACCAACAACGAAGTAATCTCATAAGGGTTCCGTATTTTACTATTTGATGTACGGAACCAAAAAAATGCTAGTTTATTAAAAATAAGTTATCTATTGAAAAAAAAACATTTTTCGTACAAGTTCTTTTGCCGACTGTACTTATTGTTATCTGTACTTATATTGTCATCCAACTTATACATCCGTACCATGTTAACCGTTGAAGAGTTCCCTCCTGTGGAGACGACCCTGGCCTCACCACCAGGATTTTGCAACCTGATTATTGTATTGACACCGGATTTACATCAGCATAAAAAAAATCATCTTAATCGCTTGAGGATATCTGCTTCAAAATTGAGTTGCAATGTTTCACCCGAACATACACACAAGCATCATATTGCAAGTTAAATAATAGTAGTTTATGCAACTGTTACATAATGAGAGTCCTTAAAACACGAGTGTGATATTGCCTCGTTTTATAATAAGATCACATGAGTTTTTTAAGTCCTGATTATGTACAGTTCCATACATAACTTTATCTACACCCATATTATAAGTACTCTATAATGGGTTCAAAAGCCAAAGGCATAATAAACCTGTCACGAATTCTGCTGTTTATTCTTTAAATCATAGATAAACATTATCGAGCTGACGTTTCGTACCGACTTTTTATTTTAGATTAAGCCCTATATTTAAATTGTACCTATTGCACCTAAGCCGTGTTTCGAGTAACGTGCGACCACAGCACCGCACGAAATAACTTCAATTGAAACACGAAAATTAACAGCAGTTTTTAAACGACTTCAAAAAAGGAGGAGGTTCTACGTTCCACTGTATGTATTTATTATTATTATTTTTTAATGTATGTTCATCGATTACTCCGTCAATTGTAGACCGATTTTCAAAATTCTTTTTTTATTCGAAAGGGTATACTCTGAGGTGGTCCCATTGTCACCAAGTCATGATCTGATGATGGGATCCTAGGGAAATCGAGGGCAACCCTCAAATTTTACAGGCACGTACTATGTGTTTCATATGTTTTCTAAGGTTATTCAAGTATTTGCGTCTGGTAGTCATCATCTCATGATGATGAGCTGATGATGGAAGGTACAACTACTTAGCGGTTAGGAGTTGGAGGATAATTCTGAAAATGTTAAATCATTATTCGAAAGGGTATACTCCTGAGGTGGTCCCACTGTCACCAAATCATGATCTGATGATGGGATCTCAGGGAAATCGAGGGCAACCCTCAAATTTTATAGGCACGTATCATGTGTTTCATATATTTTTTAAGGCTATTCAAGTATTTGCGTCTAGTAGTCATTATCTCATGTTGATGAGCTGATGATGGAAGGTACAACTCCTTAACGGTTAGGAGTTGGAGGATAATTCTGAAAATGTTAAATCAACGTAAAATTGTGAAATAAAAATCTTTGAACAAAAAAGTAAAACCGCCTTAAAAAAAACCCTAGAAAAAAAAAGTAAAATAATCCTCTAAAATAATAATAAATAAATAAAATAAAATAAAATGCGTTTATTTTGGACAACAGAAACTAAAGCCTAGAGTTTTAGCCTAGCACTAAGCAGCAGAAATATGAAGTCGGTGCTTCATTCAAAGAATATTCCGCTCGCACCGCACCGACTTCATATTTCTGCTGCTTAGTGCTAGGCGCCATAAAACTCTAGGCTTTAGTCTCTGTTGTCCAAAATAAACGCATTTTATTTTATTTTATTTATTTATTATTATTTTAGAGGATTATTTTACGTTTTTTGTCTAAGGTTTTTTTTTAAGGCGGTTTTTGTGTTTAGGCGAGTGGATTACCTACTTGCTATAATTACTCGCAACTATGAAAATCTCTTTAGTGAGCTTCTAAAAAAATATGCTAAAGACGCAACACTTTCACTTGCATTTGACCGTGCGAACGAAATGAGCGAAGCGTCTCCGTGTCAGCTTGGACAAAAATTATTTCGTATAACCGGCTGTTCTCCTCTACAGGTCGCATTTCTCAACCGATTCTCGTGAAATTTCGTGAGCAGGTTCGGTAATTATATAAAAAAAACTGACGATTCGTTGTATTTAAATAAAATAAAAAATTGTTCAAAAATGAGCTCGCAAGGTCTAAAGCTCACAAAGCCATTAGTTTAGTCATTTCCACGATTTTGATTTTAGTAACAGTAGAAAACTGTAGTGGAAATTAATTTAAAAATTTATTTTTAGGTTTCCGTAGCCAAAATGGCAAAAAAAGGAATCCTTATAGTTTCGTCATGTCCGTCTGTCTGTTCGCGGCTTAGCTCAAAGACTATTGTTACATTTGCATGGATATACATATTAACTAGGCCGAAAAAGTGCTAGAATAAGGTACCTCCCCTACAAGAAACTACTTTGGTTTCAACACTCGAAATAAACATAAATTTATCGTCCCTAAATTTCGTCTACGAAATTAGTAAGTCTTTTTTGGGAAATTGCGTGAGGTTCTACAATAAAGTGCCTATAGATGCATGGGAATTGCCTCACAATTCATTTAAAAGATACATAAAGACCACACTCCTGAAAAAAGCATACTACAAAGTGGATGAATACTTATGTGATGATACCACTTCGTCAAGGCCGAAAACAAAAGTTAATTAGGACATCAATGTGACTTGGCTGCGCTGCGTCCCGAAGATATTCGTGTATGGTGTCTGGCTCTGTTGCCGTTGTCCATACTCAGTGGACAACGGCATATGAGCATATTTTATTAGAAGCTCACTAAAGAGATTTTCATAGTTGCGAGTAATTATAGCAAGTAGGTAATCCACTCGCCTAAACACAAAAACCGCCTTCAAAATAATAATATCACATTATTAATTATACATGTCCGACTGAACTCGGCTTATATACGTGAGTGATCCGTTTTATTTCACTATGATTGTAAATCACGTTGGTTGTCAAATTCGAAACATAGAATTCGATATCGAAAAGTCATTACGACATCGAATTCGATGTCGTAATGACTATTACTTTACTGCTGGACCTCCTGGTGGTGGCTGTCGGCGAGAAGGCGTCGTCGTGCTGCAATGCTGGTCATTTTCTACGGTTTCTGAACCCACTATAGAGGACTTATGGTATGTGTGTAGATAAAGATAATTTTAGGAATTATGCATTTGTCAATCGTTGGTTGTGAAACGAAACTATGCTAAATGAGTGGCGACAAAGTGACAGGACACCTTACACGGTTGTGTTCCGGTGTAGAGGGTAAGATAGCCGGGGATATTAATGGCACAAGCGGCATTTTATCTTAGTTAAGACTTAGCTTTCTATGTAGGTTGAAATGCATCTGGGATCCTTCTGGCATTACGGGTGTCTATGGGCAGCAAAGAACATTTACCACCAGGTTATCCGCTCGTTCGTTTTCTTTCGTGTCTCATAAAAAAATATTTTAAACGATTATCCCAATAGTTTTCAAGTTCCGAAGGCTTAGCTATAAAACAGTTTTTTTTGACAAAAAATAAATATGTATTAATTTTTATCTTTTTGATACTTTAGCTAGCAGATTTACTTTTCTTTGTTTTCCGAAATAAATTATAATGATACAAATATAATCGTTTGAAAATGTAAGCTTTGATAAAGAGGTTGTTACAATCTGTTTTTGTGTAGGTAGGTACCGGCAGTTAGTGTGTGTTTTGAATCTCCTTATCGTTCAAAATCCGGACAAAGTTCCCCGCTGCTCGGCTCTCTGATGCCGTACAAGCAAAAAGTACAGCGCTCGCCAACTTGCAACAGCGCACAAGCAACATTGTTAATATTGGATCCTTTCCGGCAAACTACGATAACAAGTTATTTAGAACGTTATGCCTGTTCACCTAATATTAACAAACTTACATTATGATATCGTATATATTACCTTGTAAGTGTCGTCATCCCTTAGAGAAATGACAGCTGAGCCAATAATATGTGAGATCTGTGAAGAGACTGATGAGGGCGCAGTTTTACAGATTGACCCTGTAATTCACAAGCCCATTTTAACTAAAATGTCATTTAAATTCGTTTGTCCTTCTTTGTCACGTTGACATTTCCGTTAGTAAGAAGAAGACAAAACCTATTTTAGCTAATGGAGGCTTGAGTGACGTTTCTGAATAAGGCCCTTACTCCTTAATGATATTCAGTTTGCCCTAGGCCCTGATTCTCTGTGTCATCCAGATATATCTTGATGTTGACGACCTAGTAAACTACTTACATTCAATTTACCATAAAAGATCATGATAGATATAATATCGACGACTAGGTAAATCGGCGTAGTGTCATTTTAATTTTGTCATAATTTAGAAAAATGCTGTAGTATTTTGTACGTTTTTCTTCTCAAAGCACGCGCTCGACTAGGTAGTTCAATTTGGATAGAATGACACATGACATGAGTAAGCAAAATAAAATAAACAAATAAATATCATGGAACAATTGACACCAATTAACCTAGTCCCAAACTAGGCAAAGCCGGTACTATGGGTACTAGACAACGGATAAACATACTTATATAGATGAGTACATACATATAATAACGAATATACATACATATAATGAAGGATGGATATACATATAATGAAGAACATGTCATTTTAATATTGTAGGTACTGGCTTATGCCCCGCGGCTTTGCTTCCATGAAATATTTCAAAATGGGCTAGTCCCCTATCCCGTGGGAATTGCAAAAAAAACCCTTCTTAGTGCACCTCTAGGATACTCAAGGTACATGTTTACCAAATTTCAAGTCTCTAGGTCCAGTGGGTTAGGCTGTGCGTTGTCTGTCAGTCAGTCAGCCAGTTAGTCACGGTAATGTTTTATAGATATAGATAGATGATTTGTAAATGAACCAGTGCGACGATAATTGACATGACACAAGCTAATAACTTAAAAAAAACAATCTTATTAATATTTGTTCCATATCAATTCCGCAACATGCACCACACATTATAATGGTCAGAATAAGAAATAAATACTCCAGTGTAGTGCTTAAACCACATTTTTATAGGCATAGGAATAGTTTATTGTTCGAAGATTTTTTTTTGAAGCATTTTTGTATTTTAAATTGTCTCAATCGCTTTCCCATTTCCGAAGTACAATATCATCATAGTAAAATAAAACGAATCACGTATATAGGCGAGTTTAGCACGACATGTTAGCAGAGCCGCGGCGCGCAGTGTGCATTTCGCTGAAGTTGGGTGGTCGCGCGCTCCCAGAGGAAGGACTACGAATTAGTCCGAAACATGTCGGGCTGAACTCACCTCAATAAATGAGTGATTCGTTTTATTTCACTATGACTGAGCCTCACGGTAGTTTCATGTAGAGACATTTCATCTTACCTACGCATCTGCGAACCCTCGGGGTTTGCGGGTGTCTATGAGCAGTGGTGATACCTTACCATCAGGTGACCCACTTGCTCGTTTGCCTTCCTCGTCGTACCTATAAAAAAAGTACAATATCATTGACTTGACTAACAATTTCAATATATCCGTGATACGAATGCGTAGCAAGTAAACAGAGTCTACAAAATATGCTACGGTTGCTACGAAACAACCTCCTATTACGCCGTAGAACCAATTCAAAACATTGGCACAGAGGGTCGAGCACGACTTTTCGAAACCTGCGTGACGTAAAATCGAATAGTAAACGTTATCCACCAACTTACTGTATTTTTATTTTTTCGGTCATCCCGTTCGAAATTCCCATCCCTCAATTGCTCGGATGGCGCAGTGGTAACGCAACACCACGGCGTGGTGGAGGTCCTGGGTTCGAACCCCAGTTCGAGTCTTAATTTTTCTGGTCTTTCTGTATATTTACGTTTCAGTTTAAAATTTGAGAAATAAACGTTATCGAGTTTGTATGACGTTTGGAACAGCGCCAGCCCGCGAGCATATTTGGAACTAAAATTTAGCATGAAGTTTCTCGTTTTCGATATAATAACGTAACGTTACGCCTAGGATTCGTAAACTTCGTGCTCGGCCTACAGAATACATAATAGTACAAGTAACATTGATTTGGGTTATCATACCAAAAGGAATGGCAATGTCTAATGAATATTTGTAACGTACTCGTACACTACACTGTTCAACTAGTTACATACTTTAATAAATAGGATCAATATACACAAAGTTGCAATCAACTCTATTATTTCATTCGAGACTGCAAATATTTGAGTTGGTAGTGCAGGAGTCGAAGCCCAACATACGGGCAGTCAGCCAACAAAAACGATAAAGTCGAGTGGCTCCTAAAATCTTAGCCTATTTACGCTCATAACAGCACCTATATCAACTTTAGTTTTCGTGTCTAAGTGAAGGCGATTACCAGTGCCCTAAGCACGACTTGTCGAATCCTGCGTCACGTAAAATCGAATAGTAAACTATAACGAGTTTGTATGACGTTTGGAGCCGCGCCCGCCCGTGAGCGTATTTGGAACTAAAATTTAGTATGAGATTTCTCGATCTCGATACGATAACCGTAACGTAACGCAGGATTCGACAAGTCGTGCTTAGGGCACAGTAACCAAATAGAAGTATATATAGGTAGTAACGAGTAGAGCAGGAAAATCTTAAGGCTACATTTACTTGAAAATCTTTAAATCCAGTAAAATAATATACCTAACACGGTTTTTAAGATCATTTAAAATTTGTAAAAAAAACCAGTAAAGTGCGAGTCGGACTCGCACATAGAGGGTTCCCGTGCAGATTTGTAGATACGTAAATAGTTTGTTTATCACGAGTCTCGAAGATTTTTCCCGCTTTTCCCGAGTATTTCAGATTGTTCAGTGTTAACAGAGCTCTACTCCAAAGCAGACTGTACGCATTGTATGGTCGTTTCATATTAGTTACAGACGTAGACAAACATAAATAAGTTGGTCAACTATTACTCCGGTCAACAGTTTCTCTGGTAGAGGGGGAGGGGGACACTTGACTCCATCAAAAAATAGTACTTTATAGCTAAATATTTCGCAAACGAATCCCTCAATCGAAAATCCCACACCTACATGTAAAGTGGGGATCCACTTTACATGTAGGGGAGGTACACCTAAAAGATTTTTTTTTCAAGATTTAATTCTGCCACTTTGTTGGCCTAATTAATAATGTATGTCCATGAAAATTACAGCTTTCTAGTAGCAATAGTCGCTGAGCTAAGCCACGGACACACATACAGACAGATCTGAATCATGTTGGCCACGGGACCCAAAAATGAGGGTTGCAGTAAGTAATTAAATCGGGACATCGTACATCGTGTCTTTGGTTAGTAAAATGAGCGTATTAGTTGAAATACTAGTAACAAAACATGGGATTTTGGTTCTGCAATAAACGATTTTTATTTTACTTTTATAAAAGTTTCATTTTCAATTGAATTTTTAATTATTGTTCTTTAACTTTATTTAGGTGCAGGGATTAAGTTACGCTTGATTGACGGTTTAACTTCGGTTTAAGAGTCGAATGCTGGGTACCGATATCAGCAACGCCGGCGAGTGCCTCGCGTGATTGTATTTCGGCAGCGAATCGGTTTGTTTTTTATCATTAATAGGATTTGCAATTTGCAATGAAAGTGGATCGAACGTCGGGCTGCGCCGGGCGACGAGCAGGGCGGGCCCGGCAGGCGCTGCGGGTATTTCGACGTAATTAAAACAAACAGGAGGAGGCTCGCACTCCTCTCTAATTGCGTTCGCGTGGAAATAATCACGAGAATTGTGACAACGGATAGTGCTTATTCGAACGAATTAATCTCACATGTTACAAATGTCATCATTCAATTTTAGATTTGCATTTTGACAAAAAAAGCGATTCCACAGGGTTACATGCGAAGTAATTTTTAAAATAAATTACAACTTAGTTTTTAAGGTTCCGTACTTCAAAAGGAAAAAACGGAACCCTTATAGGATCACTTTGTTGTCCGTCTGTCTGTCTGTCAAGACCCTTTTTCTCTCAGGCTGAAATTGATATCAAATATTCAAGCTTGCAGTTCCTTCAAGCTGAGAAAAAATCAAACTTCTAAGTCAACGCAATCAAAAGATACAGTAATTAAAAAGGTTGTTTCCATACAAATTGCCGTACCCTGAAAACCTAACGGGTACTTGAAGGAAACTTGAATTTTGGTATGAAGGTAGCTCTTATAGCACAACCACTCAGAAAATTCTCAAAATCTAAAAATTTTATGTCTGTCTGTAGATTTCACAGACCAATATAAGATGACCCCACACTGCGTAAATTTTGCTTAGGAGCATGGCTCTGCTAACACTGGACAAATCAAAACACTGGGGGAAAGCGTTAAAATCTTTGTACGGAACCCTCGTGCGCGAGTCCGACTCACACTTGTCCGGTTTTTTGTTGTAGAAGAACTGCGTGGCGAGACTCGCATCTTTTTAGCTTTTTACATGTAATGTTTTTGATGGAATCTCATCTCTTTTTGTAGGCATATATATCATTATACTCATACTTACTAATTACACCTACGTACATAGACACGCACTTACGTTGAGAAGCGCCGTCTTTCGGCAAATAACTCAAAAAATGTTAAAAACAATTTTCGTTGAAAGAATTTGTTAATTACCTTTGTAATTTTTTTCATAATTTTTGGACCTATGGTTTAGGACATAAAGGGTGGGGTGGGGGGTGTGGGGTACAATGTATGCAAATATCAGAGCAATTATTTCCGAAAAAATTCGTTTAGTCGAAAACAATCTTCAGAACCTCAGTGTTTTTAAAAGAACTGTCGAAATATGTGCTGCTTTTTTTTTTCAACTTTAGTTACATGTATGGCCACCTACGAGGGCTGTTTGATAAGTACTCGTTTATTGAAAAAAAACATTTTTTTTTGTATACATGCATTTATTTTTCTACGTCAGATATTGGTATAACGAGTTTAAGCGGGGGAGAACAACCGTATTTGATGAGGATCGCCCAGGCCGGCCAGTTGAGGTGACTACAGACGATATGGTTAAGAAAATTGAAAATATCGTTTTAGCCGACCGCCGAATTAAACTTCGAGAAATCGTTGATGCTGTAAACGTTTCAATCGAGAGGGTACAACACATATTAGAAGAAAAATTAGGTATGAAGAAAGTATCGGCGAGGTGGGTGCCGCGTTTACTCACGGAGAAGCAATAACGGAACCGACTGACTACTTCGGAGTAGTGTTTGGCCGTGTTCAAACGTAACCCGAAGGAGTTTCTGCGTCGTTTCGTGACACTGGACGAAACGTGGGTCCACCACTACACCCCGGAAATGAAAGAGCAGTCGAAGCAGTGGATTTTACCGGGTGAACCTGCTCCAAAGAAAGCAAAAACCGTCCCATCGGCTGGAAAGGTCATAGCGACCGTTTTTTGGGATTCGCAGGGTATTATACATATTTACTATTTAGAAAAGGGAAAAACAATAACAGGGCAGTACTATGCCAATTTATTGGATGAATTTGACGCCGTGTTGAAGGACAAACGACCCCATTTAAAAAGAAAAAAGTACTGTTTCATCACGACAACGCCCCGGCTCATTCGTCCAGAGTTGTGACGGCTAAATTAGCTCAGTTACGCTACGAACTATTGTCTCACCCCCCGTATTCTCCAGATTTGGCCCCATGCGATTTCTTTTTGTTTCCCAACCTAAAAAAATGGCTCGGTGGCAAGCGATTTGGATCAAATGACGAAGTCATTGCCGCCACAGAGGCCTATTTTAATGACTTTCTAAAATCATACTTTTTGGATGGTTTATTGAAGCTTGAGTAAAGGTGGAACAAATGTATAGAGTTAAAAGGTGACTACGTAGAAAAATAAATGCATATATACAAAAAAAAAAGTTTTTTTTTTCCATAAACGGGTACTTATCAAACAGCCCTCGTAGAAGGAGCACATTCATGGTAAACCGCTTGTATTCTTACTTTTATTTCATCACATATTTTTCCTTCCAAAAATAAGAATCAAATTACTGACCGATACTGTTCTTTCTCCATTTTAACAATTTTAAGTTCACGCCTTCACTGAATCGTTGTCAAATGAGAAAAAAAAAATAAAAAACTGCCATTTTTTTTTTAAATTTTCCCGCCTCTGAAAAATGGCTTAAAAAGGTGGTATACTTATTTGCGGCCAGTGATATTAATATATTTAGAAAACGGGTACTTATCAAACTGCCCTCGTAAATTAGCCTCTTAATCTTGGTGTCTCTATTTTGGTTGCCTATAAGAGATCGCTTCTAAGCGATAAGACCGCCTATTGGCTACCGTACCTGTTTTTCTGTAATCTCCTTGTACTGTTTTGTAGATTTTCAATAAAGAATATTTGTATTGTATTGTATGGAGTTCCCTAGAAATATTTATTTTTGTTATTGAACTATCAAACTAAGTAGCGGCTTCTGCAAGACACATATACTCCAAATTTCATTAATATACCTCTTACAGTTTCCGAGTAAAATGCCTGCGCCATATACGAACGGACGTCATGTGCGTCCATGACGAAACTATAAGGGTTCCGTTTTTGCCATTTTGGCTACGGAATCCTAAAAACAGGTAAGGTAGACAATAGGTCTTATCGCTTAAATGATTTTATCTCCTCCCGACACTCAAATACAGAAACCAAGATGAAGACAATAATTATTATTATTATTATTATGAAGTAAATAGTAAGTACCTACCCTAATCGTATTACGGCAGTGTTTGCAATGTTAACGAAGCAAGCAGTGCAGAATAAGTAAAATATATGGGTCGAATGTATCCCCTTATGGCGCGTGGTATAATTAAAGTTATGTGCGTTGTCAATGGATTTGCAGTTCAAGTTGCGGGCACAGACGCCGCGTACGTCGTCGGTGCAAGCAGCTCTAAGCTGCGAAACGTAGATTTGAGTGGGTCCTGCAGCAGGGCTCTCTGCACGGAATACTGAATGCGAATTAATCTAATCTAATACGAGCTAAACTTATCCCAGATCGTGCATAAATATTTGCAGTAGAGGAAGATTCTCCTCAATGGTTTCTGCTCTTATCGCGCCCGTGCCATCCGATACTTAACACGATGGCAATGGAAGGATGTCGATATTTTATGTATTCATTGATATTTTAATATTTTTCGGGGAGAGCTCCTAAAATAGATTCTATAGTTTTCCACACTATTATTTACTAGAATAGAAAGAATGACCTGTTAGTAAATGAGATAAAATAAATTTAGTTTATTTTAAGCAGTCATCCATAATTTTGTTTTTAGGGTTCCGTACCTCAAAAGGAAAAAACGGAACCCTTATAGGATCACTTTGTTGTCCGTCTGTCTGTCTGTCAAGACCCTTTTTCTCTGGAACGCGTGGAGGTAGCATACTGAAATTAATATCAAATACTCAAGCCTACTACTCGGTCACTTGAAGCTGTGAAAAAATCAACCTTCTAAGTCAACGCAATCAAAAGATACAGTCATTAAAAAGGCTATTTCCATACAAATTGCCGAAATCCAAAAACCTAAAGGGTACTTCCAGTTGTCCTAGAAATTCGAAATTTGGTATGTAGGTAGCTCTTATACGAGGGCGGGATGATAAGTAACTAGCCTTAGGTATTTAAAAAGTTTTAATTAAAAAAAGAACTTTCTCATTTTTTAATCGACTTCAAAAAAAGGAGGAGGTTCTACGTTCCACTGTATGTATTTTTTTTTATTTTTATGTATGTACATCGATTACTCCGTCAATCGTAGACCGATTTTCAATTTTTTTTTATTTGAAAGGGTATCCTCCTGAGGTGGTCCCATTGTCACCAAGTCATGATCTGATGATGGGATCCCAGGGAAATCGAGGGCAACCCTCAAATTTTATAGGCACTTATCATGTGTTTCATACATTTTCGAAGGCTATTCAAGTATTTGCGTCCGGTAGTCATCATCTTATGTTGATGAGCTGATGATGGAAGGTACAACTCCTTAACGGTTAGGAGTTGGAGGATAATTCTGAAAATGTTAAATCAACGTAAAATTGTGAAATAAAAATCTTTTGACAAAAAAGTAAAACCGCCTTAAAAAAAAACCCTTAGAAAAAAAACGTAAAATAATCCTCTAAAATAATGATAAATAAATAAAATAAAATAAAATGCGTTTATTTCGGACAACAGAAACTAAAGCCTAAAGTTTTATCGCCTAGCACTAAGCAGCAGAAATATGAAGTCGGTGCTTCATTCAAAGAATATTCCGCTCGCACCGCACCGACTTCATATTTCTGCTGCTTAGTGCTAGGCGATAAAACTTTAGGCTTTAGTTTACAGTTTTAAGTGAGACCGCTATGTCTAATACAAATACCACGACAGAAAATACGTTAGTACAATTTTAAAAGTATATGTAACACTAGTTAATTATTTCACGTCTATGTTTCGCGGGTGAGAGTAATACTACCTATGATTAGGCCTACATCTATTAATGGCGGAACAAAACAGTTGCGAAACGAATTCAAGACGAATAAGCGTTTGTGGATTACCGCACAAGAAGAAATGTTAAATTAATTAACGGTATCATTCAGCTTTCATATTCTTCTCTCTTTTATAGTCTTCCTCTTAATATCAAAGCAAATAAGGCGAAAATCCGACAAATTCTGGATACCAATGATTTAAATTAAAATGACGGTAATGGAGTAGTTTACCCTATCTTAAAATCTTATCTAAGTATATAAAACAAGGTCGTGTTAGTATACCAAAAGTCAAGAATGGCTGAAACACTTTTTATGATTTTTGTTGTTGTTGCATTTGTCTCCGCTCTGAATAGTGGTAGTACTGAATAACTATTAAAAGAGGGGAAAATTTAAGAAAAAAAAATTAATTTTCTCATACATTTTCTATGGCACGGCCTATGACGGTACGAAGTTGGCTGGGTCAGCTAGTATTTTATAAATTAGCAGGCGTTGCCCGCAACTACATCCGCGTCCTGCTGAAAACTTGCACTTTCTCGGGTCGGAAAATAGAGTAGGAAAAATAAATGGACCTGAAAGTAGAATATTTGTCGTAGGAATCATGATGGCGTATTATGTATTATGTGGGAGGTGGTGTCATGCGCATCGAACGTCGATAGGGCAGCACCGAGCGCACGGCTCGAGCGAGCAGAGCCTGGCCCGAGGTGCGGGCGTTGGTCGAGCCTGCAGACGCCGCAGACAGTGCGGCGAGCGGCGGCGGCGGCGGCGGCGACGCCTGCGGCGCGGGGGGCCCGGCCGGCGCGCCGCCGCGATGCTGCGCGCCTCTCAGTCGAGACGCGAGTCCCGCCCGCCCTAGCCGCCCGTAGCGTTCGCCCGCCCGACCGCCTACCGCTTATCCCGCGACATTAACCACGCGTTGCTCTCAACCTTCATTCCGCAATCGAGCCTCGATAAAAGCCTTTCGACTGAATTAAATATTCACTTTTTTTTAAACACTGGCCGAAACTCTTTAAGATTATCCCCGGCACCGTAGCGCCACGCGTCTGTATAGACGTTAAGTATTTTCGAAGCTTTCAGATGGACCGGAAGGGGGGCGGGAGGGCTGACGGATTCGGAGGGTCGCGGGGCGCAGGGCCCCTCGCAACGCGGGGTTAGTAGGTTCGCGATGTCGCGTCGTTGTCGGTCGGAATGCATTCGCGGACGTAAAGCAGTGACCTAAGGTGCCGTCGCGTTCAACACCTGGTCTCTTCCTTAACTTAAATAAGTACTCTTACTGTTGTATTCTATTTTGAGTTCATTTTTAATGGTCAGAAACATTTTATAGTATTGATATTGGGTCAAGCGAAATAAGATACAAGGTCAAACTAGCTAGGTGTCAACGAACCCTTCATCAGGTGCTTACGTCAGGTCGATGACGTTGGGGTCGTTAGGTTGATGACGTTTCAAAAATAAATTTAATTCAAGCACTTTAAATATTTTCGGAATTTTAATTCGGTCCGACATGAATGTGTTACTTATATACGAAATGAATGGCCATTTAGTATCGGATTTTTTGAGTGTCAAAATGAGACGGAAGTGTGCAACGAGTGGTAGGGAACAGCGAGGCCGCGGCGTTAACCCTGCCCGAATTAGTGCAGCGGACGAGACTAAAATAGCGGTAGTCGGCGTGTACGGTTACATGCGCTGCGGCGCGTCAATGTCGGCACTCGGCGCGCCGTGGCTCGGCTAGTCGCCGCGGCGGCTCTCGGGTAAGCTTACACTGCTTCTGATTGTAGCGTGCTGTGCCCGGCCCTATATGTGGAGACCCGCTCCGCGCCGCCCGTCGCTGCCGCTACCGCCGTCGCCGCCGCCGTCGCGCCGCTCCGTGTCGCGTCCGCCCTCGCACCTCACACGAAAAGCTATTTTCGGGCTCGTCTGTTTCACAGTATACACGCTCAATTTTACTCGTTTCTAAATATATCGAGTAAAGCGTTTCTGTAATGCCAAGTGTTGTAAAACACAATTTAAATTATGATATGATCAATATGATTTCAATAAAACTTCACGAAAACTTTAAATCAAACGTTATTTACGAAATCTATACAATACACAGAAAAAAACTGCTGCAGAATGAAGATTTAAGATACCCGCGAAAGATGAAGAACGTTTCTACCTACAAAGTAAGCGTTCGAAGATCAAGATGCAAGAAAGAAAACGTGAAAGTGTTAGCGTTGTTCGCTTTAGCTGGTTGACTTCGGGTCAAATTGTAATTGTTATATCATTTGGTCCCCTTCAACCAGCTGTAGTTGACATCTGCTTCGCTTTCCGAACGCGTCTCCACGACCACTGAAACCTCCGCTGAACCAAAACTCTTAAATCTTTTTGTTTCGTCAAGACCAAGTTAAACATTGTAAATTGTAACGCAACAACATCTATGACTGAAACGGTGTTTGTTAGGACAAAATGTTGACCGGCAAACATGTTTTGGGTTGTTTATATTAACACCGACTGAAATTAAATTTATTTTGATTACAAGTGTGTGGACCCATGTTTAAATGAATTTTCTGTGTTGTTAATTTAACGCGAAACACAGAATGTTGTTTTATAAGCAAAATTACATACTTATATGATCAAAACTTGCGACTGCTGCAGTTTAGATTAATTACAAAAAGCGATGCATTTAAGTACATGGTATTTTTATAACAAAACATAATAGGACAGCAGTTACAGAAACTAATGTTTTGAATCGCGTATCTTACTTACTTGAACTGGTATTAAGTAAAAGCAAAATTTGTATCAGAATGCATGACTTGTCCTGAAGAAATATTTAACTCACAGAAAACTGAGGCCATGAAGTAACTTGGATCAGAAGTATGGTTTGTTTTAAGGAAGATGTTCAAGCGGATCGGTTGCAACTCGGTATGGACACACCCAGGACAAAGTTACGTATTTGCCGTTACGAAAAAGTAGTTACATACTATAATGAGTGTTTTTTTTTAAATATCTAAGTACATATTATAAGCTGCCTACTGCCATTTAAATTCATCATTGTCCACTACTGTCCTTATTTGTTTAGCATTCCTAATTACACCAGTTTTGCTGGTAGAGTGTGGTGATATCAGACTATAAAAATTTATTACTTAAGCTAAATATCTCGCAAACAGATACTTCAAACGAAAAGTGATGGTCGTACGCCGCCAACATTTTTGAAAGACTATATTATTAAACTGAAATAGCTCTGGAGCTTACGCGGGATGATGTACATAATATATTACAAAGAGAAAAACGTGTGAAATAAAAAAAACTACCCTTCTAACTTAAATATAATAATAATTGAAATCCTTTGCCAAACAAAACTATCAGTAAAAAGGATTTAAAAAGGTTTACTAAAAGAGGATGCGGCAAGATCACAACGTCTTCACCAAAGCGACTTGTTACTACGGAAATCAAACTACAATCTACCTCTCTATTGAGAATAGTGGTAAAAGCACTTAAGTTGTTTAAGATAAAACTGTGTTCTTATTCAATCTTCATTACATTTCTTTCTGGTCTTTCAACGCAGTTTCTGAAACACATCAGTTTCGACATAGATATTTTAATCTGTAAACTTTATCACGACTGACAGTCATACTACTATCGTATGAAGTAAGTCATGATAAAAACTGGTTTCCACTGATATATCTGGTATCCAGTGGTTGGTTGTAGAGAGTCTTCTTTTCATAGTCTTAATTCATCATCAATATTCTACATCTGCATAGGTACATACTGCATGCCTAGTTTGGAATACAACTTCAAAGTACCTAATAATAATAAATAATAACGTTACATTTACATTTATTTTGTTTTACAAGACGTTTTAATAATCTATCTACGAATGAGTGTGCTAGATATTAATGTAGATACTCGTTTTAATTTACAAATTATACTTATAATTGAGAAAAACCGACAAAGAGCACGCGGACCACATAAATACGAAAAATTTAATTCCGCCGTAGTTACAAATTATTTTTAGTAAAAAAAAAAAACAAATCTAACCTACCTTATTTTTTTCAAAATCTTGTACACAAGAGTTTTCGTTCAGGAGAAAATTTGTTTCGAAATTATGAAAATTCAGACCAATGATGCATTCGAACAAACGAAACTTCGGAATTTTTGCACACTTTTACTACTTTCGGAGCGAGTTCCAAGAATATTCACTTCTTAAAAAAAATAGAAAACCTTAAAAACCTTTAAAAGACCTGTCGAATTAGGATTTCTGAAAAAAAAAAAGCTTTGTTTTCAGCTTCTGTTACATATATGAAGCCCCCTAACAATACCTATTTTTGTTATTTAACTACCAAACTAAGAGGCGGCTTCCACAAGAAACTTCAAATTTCATCAATACATCTTGTAGTTTTTGAGTAAAAGGCCTGTGACAAACGGCTGGACCGGCGGACAGACGGACATGACGAAACTAAATTAGAAGGGACCCGTTTTAACCATTTTGGCCACGGGACTCTAAAAGCAACGGTCTAAAAGTGTTACGATTTTTATCCGGATATCTACTGAAGTTTAAGCAATTGTAAGTGATATAGATTTTGGTTAAACTTAAGTGGCAGTGGGCGGGACACATAGCTCGCAGAACTGATGGCCGATGGGGTCAGAAGGTTCTCGAATGGCGTCCACGGACCGGGAGACGAGCTGTCGGTAGGCCTTCAACAAGATGGAGCGACAACCTAGTAAAGATCGCGGCACCGCGGTGGATGCGGAAAGCACAAGACCGCTTAGAGTGGAGCCTTGGGGGAGGCCTATGTCCAGTAGTGGACATCTTTCGGCTGACATGATGATGATGATGATGATAGTTTTTGGTTTAATTTTGGTCGAAGATATTGTTGTGCCAAGCGATTATTTCTATAAATTTACTTCAATTTTACATTCAGATATGTTCGTTGCACGGTATTAAATTAGGCTTGCCGGTATTCTGTCCAGGGGGGGGGGGGGGGGGTGATTTTATAAAACATACCTACCTGAAATAATGCCTTTGGAAAATAATTCCCGCTCGAATCGAAGAAATTCTTTTATTAGTAAAAAATAATAATATGCAGTAGATTTTCTACTAGTCTATTATTGCGCCTCAGCGAATTACAAAAGGATTAAATTTTTTCATGTTCAGTATCTTAGTTAACTTGTTAATGTGTTCTATATTAACTATTTGGGCAACCGAGCTCCTCTCGGATTCTTTCTGTTTTGCCGCAAGGAGTTGTCTTTCGTGATAAAACCTATCTAGATCAACTTGAAAGATACTGCAACATACTAAATCAAAATCGGTCTATACAAGGTGTGTTTTAATGAACCGTCAAGAATTCAGCCAGGGGTTGAGCAAGTCTAAATGAGCAACCCTGTAAAGTTTTAAAGTGTTCAGTTTTTATCCTGTAAAGTATTTCCACTAATAACCCTGTAAAGCTTTTAAAAAACATAAAAAAAAAACATTCTCCCATACACTCATTGCCTCGGCTGGTTGACTATTTATGTACGGGAGAACGTTTTTTTTTTTTTTTTACTATTAAAAAACTCCACAGGGCTGCTCACTTAGACTTACTCAACCCCTGGCTAAATTCTTGGCGGTTCATTAAAACGCACCTTGTATACATACAAAATTTCAACCAAATGTTTTGAGGCGTTTCCGAGATACCAACTATACCTACTGCTCTTTTAATGTAATAAAAAAATATTGTTACTCTCGAGTCTTGGATATTCACTATGTATTTATCTATTTAAGTATGTTTGACCTTTTTTCCAATTTATCATGCTTGTTCTGTCCAGCTTGAGGTCGTGTGGGACTACATTAAACAAATTAAAAACAAAAGAGATATAAACAGACATAAACAATAAAAACAGAAACTTCTGACCTCATGCATGATTCGGACCCACAAGCTTCGATGTTGTGTCCCTACGCTTAAACTTTGTTTGCAGCTGGCCTGGGCTGGGCTGTGGGTTTGTAAGCTTTAACCGGTTTTAATACCATGAAAAATCGATTTCTATAAAAAAAAAAAAAAATTACTTTTATGCAAAAGCCGAACAAAAAACTGACAAAACGAAAACAAAAAAAAACCTGGCTGGGGTTCATACCCGCAGCCTTTGGCGTAGTAGGCCAACTGTTAGACAATTGAGCTATTCAGACGACAGTGGCAGTAGCGAAAAGATTTTTCCCAGATATGGGGCCTAACTTGATCGATTTTCCATCCCCGTAAATCATGGTGATTTGTAAATTTCTTCAAAATCGTTAGAGACGCTTGAGAAAACGTGATTTCTCGTTTAATACTATAGCGATCATTTTCACAGTAATAGTAGTTCACAAAAATATTTCAAACCATTTTTTCATTAATAAGTTAGTAGGTATACTTACATAAACAATTATTGATTCAATCATGTTTTGAAAATCAGAACGTTGAGCTCAGCGTTATTTCTTCTAAAAAATATTTTATTTCATTTGACGTCGAAAACCCATATATTGCCGAAGCAGATATTAATAACAGTACCAGTTATCAGTTAAAATGAGAAAAAGATGTTTCGTATTTTTTTTATTTATCCTTTTAACCCAACATTAAAAGCAACGTTCGTTGGTTTCATTTTTGAGGGCCCACGCCCCTCCGATTAGGCGATCATGAAATATTCTTACAGTCGGTTGTTGCTTTTAACCGTTGTTCACAAGGGCAATACGAACCCATTTATTTTTAGAACCATTTACGATTTTGGGTTCATAAAAGAAAAAAAAAACGCGTCACTAATTTTATTTCAAATGGCCTAAATGATAGGCAGTAAAGTTTTAAATTTAGTCACCACGATAGATAGACACTGTGATTGCGGAACGTAAAATATTTTTAATAGGTATTTAATTATCGATTACCAACGAAAAACCTTTTATTAACTAGGTATGTTGTACGGTATGTTGTAGGTATTCGTTAGACAGATTTTTGAAGAAAATTGGAAGAACGTTTGTGCCTTGTTTACTTTGCTAAATTGAATAGTCGATAGTTTATATACTGTAAAAGTAAAACAATAGCATGCTGGTGAATATATATTAAGATCGCACAAAAAAAGGATTCCATAAGAAAAATAGCTCACGCCCCGCGGCTTGGCCCCGTAAAATATTTCAAAATGGGCTAGTTCGCTATCCCGTGGGAATTTCGAAAAATCCCTTCTTAGTGCACCTCTAGGATACTCAAGGTTTGCCAAATTTCAAGTCTCTAGGTCCAGTGGTTTAGGCTGTGCGTTGTCTGTCAGTCAGTCAGTCACGGTACTGTTTTATAGGTATAAGATACAATATATCTACCTGTAGGTCTAGCACAACTCACCGTGCGACTTCTATCTCGCGCGAGAACAACTGCCCGTCCTTTTCTGTCACTCAGAATGCAACGGGACGGGTAATATAATCTCGCGCGATAAACAAAGTCGCGGCCAGTCGTGCTAGCCCTACTGGTGTGACCCAGTGCTGCGTGTTCTGAAATTGCATTTGCCAATTCAACGTTAACCCAAAAATGTCCAACACCCAGATTTTTTTTCTGGAACGATAAATTACATATGAAAGAAAAAAACCTGCCAAGCGTGAGTCGGACACGCGCACCGAGGGTTCCGTACAAAGATTTTCCAGCTTTTCCCCGGTGTTTTAAGTTATCCAGTGTCAGCAGAGCCCTGCTCCTAAACAAAATGTACGCAGTGTGGGGTCATTTTCATATTGGTCTGTGTGTCTGTCTGCCTGTCAAGACCCTTTTTCTCTGGAACCCATGGAGGTAGCATGCTGAAATTAATATCAAATACTCAAGCCTGCATTCCTTTGAAGCTGTCAAACGATCAAACTTCTATGTCAACGCAATCAACAGATACAATAATTAAAAAGGTTGTTTCCATACAAATTGACGTACATAAATTGTACGTACCATAGATTTTTTTTAATGTTGCAAAATGGTTACCTAGTGGTGGTTGAATTTTTCCATTGTCAGTTTAATGTTAGTAAGCAAATTTAAAAAGTTAGGGGAGCGGGGTTCATTAGGTTTTTCATACAATACCATAGTAATGTAGGGAGCCACAAATAAGAAACTTCATGTCTTCATTTTTTAAGGACCCTCATTATGTAGCAGTTGCATAAACTACAATTATCTACACACATATTATAAGTACTCTAAGATGGCTTCAGAAGCCGAAGGCATATCATACCCATATCTGTCACGAATTTGACTGTTTTTTTTAATCATAGACAAACATAGACTGTTTTTTTTTAATTGTAAATTATCACATTATTATTTACACATGTCGGACTGAACTCGACTTACATCCGTGAGTGATCCGTTTTATTTCACTGTGATTGTGAATTACGTTAGTTTTCAAATTTGAAACTCTTAACGACATAGAATTCGATATCGTAAAGTCTTGACGACATCGAATTCGATGTCGTACTTAATGACTATTACTTTACTGCTTTACGACTTTACGAATGCTGTGTAATGTTACGATTATCGTATCGAGATCGAGAAACTTCATACAAAATTTTAGTTCCAAATACGCTCACGGGCGGGCGCTGTTTCAAACGTCATACAAACTCGACAACGTTTACTATTTGATTTTACGTGACGAAGGTTTCGAAAAGTCGTGCTCGACTCTCTGTCGGGGACATGCTGAAATGCTGGTCATTTTCTACAGTTTCTGAACGCATTATAGTGAACTTATAATCTATGTGTGCTTAGATAAAATTTATTATCATACCGCACTTTAAAACTAATTGAATTTAGTAGTCGGTTTAATGAGATATCGCTGTGATAAGATATAGCCTAACACTATATTTAAGTATTGACACTGTTAATACTAGTAAATAAATACAGCATAAATTTCTTTGCAGGACCAGCCGGGTAAAATTAAAACGTAAATAAAACTAGTTATGTCAACCCTAGATTGTCTTGCTTCAACTATTGTGTCTCCCAGGTCGTTGCGATGCCGACTTACGCGCTAACGGTTTGATGGCTCTGGCTGATATTTTTTAGCAAAAACAAGCTTTTGTTTTTGGAAAACGAGCTTTCAGAAGCTCGTGCTTAAAGTCCGTTGTTGATGACATAGTGGTATCGATTGAAGGCAGGGAAGCTTTCTGTAGCTCGCACGCGAGGAAAGGATCGTAACGCGCGCCGCACTTTGATATTATAACGAGATTACTCGAGCAACCGCTAACGGGCTGCCTGTTTGACTACAGCTCGCTACTTACTAAACCATCTAGCGACGCTCTAAGCCGCGAGGCCTTTGGCTTGCTTCAACTACGCATTGAGCAGCAAATGAACAGAGTCGTCTTAAAACGCCGAAAGTCTGGCTTACAACATCAAAGAACTTCAGCGAAACTTACAGAATTGCAGAAGTAGATAGATATTCTTACCAGGATGTTCACTAATGATTCTTTCTTGTTTTTAACCCCCGACCCAAAAAGAGGGGTGTTATTTATAACTTTGACATGTGTTTTGTGTATCTGCGTATCTGTGGCATCTTAGCTCCTAAACCTATTTCGATGCGGTTTTTTTTAATCGAAAGCTAGTTTAATCGAGATGGTTTACCCGTTTTTGAGATACTGAACTTTGAAATTATAATGTCGGGGGTTTTCCAACTTTTCTCAGTTGGTTAGGTTATCATACTTTTTTTTCCAGGAATGCAGCTTGACGGTAAATATTGTTGCATACTTGATCAAAGATTTATAGAAAAAACAAGTTTTAATTCCTGCTTATGTATGTTATACTAATGCGATTCCATCCCAGGATTTTAGTTCCCAGGGGGATACAGTTGCGTGTTGGACTCGCGCACCGAGGGTTCCGTACCAATTTAAGTAACGTAGGTAAATATTTATTGATCCACATACATACTTATACTAAATTTGAAATCAGTCGAAACGTTCACTTAGGTATGGGTGAAATTGCTGTGCAAGATTTTACTTACACAATAACATGTTTTTAAGATATCCGTTAGAATGAAATGTCAAGAACAAAATAGTAATTTATGCCAATGTTACATAATGAGGGTGCTTAAAAGAAGGGTGTGGTTTTAAGATAACACGAGTGTTTCAAGGCGTAATTATGTAGAGTCGTATACATTACTTTATCTACGCACATATTAGGTATAAGTGGGTACTTACTCTAAGATGGGTTCAGAAGCCGAAATCAAAACAAAACTGTCACGAATTTGACTGTCTTTTTTTAATTATAGACAAACATACGGAGCTGTCGACTACATTTTTTCGAACTGAGGGCTACATTTAAATTAGTTTTCCTCCGTTAACCTGAAGAATTTTCAACTTAATTTCACTACCTAGCCCTAATTTTCAGTAAGTATTCCGAACGCTAACTTCCACCGTAGTTGTAAATTATTTTTTAATTAGAATAAAACAAACCTAACCTTATCTAGCTATATCTTCAAAATCATAGTGAAATTAAAACGGATCACTCACGTATATAAGTCGAGTTTAGCGTCTAGAGTGTGGCGTAGAGTTTGGGTCGTGCGCTCCCAGAGGAAGGACTACGAATTAGTCCGAAACATGTCGGACTAAACTCGACTTATTGACTTATGAGTGATCCGTTTTTATTTCACTATGATTGAGTCTCACGGTAGTTTCATGTTAAAAATCTTCAAAATCATGCACACCGAAGTTTTCGTTCAGCAGAAAATGAAAATTAGGATTAAAAAAGGCTTAGGAATAATGAAAATTAGGATTAAAAATGATGTTTTCGGAATTATGACTGTTCGGAGTTTTGGGGTGTTCCCATTTAAATTGTTTTGGTCTTTGAAGATGTTACAAATTTGAAACTCATAACGAAACTAAATTCCATGTCGTAATGAGATTACGTTACTGCTATTACCTACAATCATATATAAGAAAATTGACTGAATGCTGATCGTTATCTACAGTTTTTGAACGCATTAAAGGGGACTTACCATATGTGTATAGATTAATTATTGTATTAATAGTAGTTTACGCAACTGCTACATAATGAGTGTTTTAAGGCCTAATTATGTGGAGTTGCATACATTACTTTATCTACACACATATTATAAGTACTCTAAGATGGGTTCAGAAGCCGAAGGCATATATCATACCCATACCTGTCACGAATTTGACTGTTTCTTTTTAATCATAGACAAACATACCGAGCTGACGTTTCGTAAACTGTTTTTTTTTTTGGAAAAAAAAAAAATATTTCACATTATTAATTATACATGTCGGACTGAACTCGGCTTATATACGTGAGTGATCCGTTTTATTTCACTATGATTGTAAATCACGTTCGCGTGTAAATCACATCGAATTCGATGTCGTAATGACTATTACTTTACTGCTGGACCTCCTGGTGGTGGCTGTCGGCGAGAAGGCGTCGTCGTGCTGCAATGCTGGTTATTTTCTACGGTTTCTGAACGCATTATAGAGGACTTATGATATGTGTGTAGATAAAAGAGTTTTCAACAGGCAACCAATAAAACACAAGCATGGAACAAAATTTTTATGAGGATATGACACACTGAAGACTTTCAAAAGCTAAAGATTTACTGACTTAGGTACTTAAATGATTATGATTACGATTACGAATTTAAAACCTTACGGGTTTAACTCACAACTCTTTTAATGCCCACTTAGTTTAAAAGGAAATAAAGCTAAACCAATCTCGGGCAGCACCTGGTTACATTTTTAATTTAGTTGTATAGATCAGATAAACCATGTTGGACGATGTTTTAAAGAATTGGCACAGTTCAGTTTTTTTAGTAGTTCGTGGTAGTTCCTTTAAAAAATTTTCTTAGAAACGTCACACGAAGACGTTAATCATTCTATTGTCAATTTACGAAAACGGTCTGAAGATTGAATAATAGTAGGTCTATAAGAAACACATACCATACTTTGTCCCAGGGATGTAAGTTTACCAGGGAATTCAGAAGAGGGAAATGCGATGCATGCCTCGAGCTAAGTCTAGTTATTAATAACAGAGTCCGCATAAGACAACATTTATTTTTAGTTTCAGCTAATACGTCAAAGGTTTCTGGTAGAGCATTTAATACTTAAATTAAAACTCATGATCGCTATCAGTATTATGTTGGATATTTTACTTCCGTTGGCTGGAATCGACATTAGTACTGTAGAGCAAACAAAAGCAAATAGTCATGTTAACTTTAACATAATAATTATGTATTGCTTTCCTCCACATAACATGATATTTTTGTATAAAAACCGGCCAAGATCGTGTGGGACACGCCCAGGATAGGGTTCCTTAGCCATTACAAAAAAGTCCTTACATATCTAATTTATAACCAGTTTTAGCAGAGTCCTACTCCTAAGCGAACTGTACGCAATGTGGGGTCATTTTATATCGGTTACTGACATAGGCAAACATAATAAGTTGGTCAAACCTGTAAAGGCTACTAATCTCTGATAGTTTTCCTTTTAAATTCACTATATGCACTACTGCTCTGATTTCTTTCACCAAAATACAACAGTTTCTCTGGTACTGTACTGGTACTCCAACAAAAATGAGCATTTTAAAGCTAATTATTTCGCGAGCGAATAACTCAAACGAAAAAGGATCTTCGAGCACCCCCGATATTTTTTAAATACCTATACAAAGATACCCACCCACTTTACGTGTAGGGGAGGTAACCAAAAAAATATTTTATCCAGTACTCTTTTGGCCTAGTTAATATGTATATCTATGCAAAATTGAGCCTTTCTAGTACCAATAGTCTTTGAGCTCAGCCGCGGACATGACGAAACTATAAGGTTTCCGTTTTTGCCATTTTGGCTCGGAACCCTAAAAATGGTCTTTAATGAACGCTCAGAAACTAATTGCAGTCTTCGAGTATCGCCATTTAGCATAAATTAATCAGAATGTTAATAAAAAGTACATGATTTTCTATCCAATTAATTAAATTATTTACAACAGCATCAGAATACGAATCCAAAGCGATGCACATTTTATTAGATACTTTATTTTATACGACGTAAAAACGTACAGGTATAGGGCCTTTTATAAATCGAGTCGTAGCTTTGACTGTACGCCATTTTTGTAGCGTAAATGAAATGGTAAATTTATAATGTAAAGTATAGTTAAGTTTGGACGTGTGGCCGCTGTGCGAGGTCGCAAAAACGCTAAAGGCAGCGGCTGCAGCCGGCGGCGCAACGCCGCGGCGCTACTTTGTGCCATAAATCAAAAGCACCCGCGGGAACCCTCCCATCACATAAACTAAGTATAAAACACTGCGACATTTTTCACACAAGATAATATTCAAATGAATACTAAAGTATGAATTCAAAAACTAATTTATGCGCTTTACGGGATTGGTTGGCGGAGCTGCATTTTGTAGGAGAATCTTCTTAAATGAAATTCTAACATACTAGCCTTTGCCAGCAACTTCATCTGCGTCCCGCGGGAATATTCCGCTATCCCGGAATTAAAAGTAGCCTATGCAATTTTTTTTTATACGACAAGGAAGGCAAAAGAACAATTGGGTCACCTGATGATAAGTGATCACCACTGCCCTGACTGAAATTAGGGGCAGTGTGGCTTTTCATTAGCAAAATAATTTTTAAAATAGGTTCAGAATAGTTCCAGAGATTAACCATTTACATGATTTCAGATTACAAACAAACAAAGTTTACATCTTTGTTATATTAGTATAGATGATGATATGATAGTTACTTACTCGTGTCTATGGGCAGTGGTGATCACTTACCATCTGGTGATCCACTTGCTCGTTTATCTTGCTTGTCGTACTAATATATATATGTATAAACCGGCCAAGAGCGTGTCGGACACGCCGGAGATAGGGTTCCTTAGCCATTATGAAAAAGCTCTGGCATAGATACATAATTTTAATAGTAGTTTATACAACTGCTACATAATGAAGGTCCTTAAAACACGAGTGTGTTTTTATGAAACGAGGCGAAGCTGAGTTTCATAATAGGATCACAAGAGTGCTACGGTTTCTGAACGCATTATGGAGGACTTATGATATGTGTGTAGATAAAAATATTTTCATCATACCTATTCGAAACCATAGTGTGAGCAGAGCCCAACTCCTAAGCAAACTGTACGCAGTGCGGGCACAAGAATAAATATTTTATTTTATTTATTTATTCTTATGGTGCGGGGTTGTTTTATATCGGTTACCTACATAGACAAACATAAATAAGTTGACCAACTATTACTCGTAAACCTGTAAAGCCTACTTATCTCTGATAGTTCACAGTTTGTCTGGTAGAGGGAGGGGGGAGAGGGACGTAACCACAGATGAATTACACAATGAAACCTCACTCTATCACTAGAAAATAAAGAGAGAAAAAAAAAACAGTATTTTAGAAACAAGGGTAAAAAAATAATTATTAGAACAGCAAAACCAGAACACTTTGCTTAACTGGCACGTTTTAATTGACCAGGAGATGTATAGGGTCTCCAGGTCAAATACCTGTGAATATCAGAATTACAAAGGGATGTATAGGGTCCCAGAATTAATCCTAACTAATATTATAAATGCGAAAGTAACTCTGTCTCTCTGTCTGTCTGTTTGTTACCTTTTAAAGGAAAAATCGCAGCACCAATCTAGATGAAACGTGGTACGAAGATAGTTTGAATATTGAGGAAAAACCTAGCTTTATGGCCTAGCACTAAGCAGCAGAAATATGAAGTCGGTGCGGTGCGAGCGGAATATTCCTTGAATGAAGCACCGACTTCATATTTCTGCTGCTTAGTGCTAGGCTAAAACTCTAGGCTTTAGTTTCTGTTGTCCAAAATAAACGCATTTTATTTTATTTTATTTATTTATCATTATTTTAGAGGATCATTTTACTTTTTTTTTCTAAGGTTTTTTTTTAAAGGCGGTTTTACTTTTTTGTTAAAAGATTTTTATTTCACAATTTTACGTTGATTTAACATTTTCAGAATTATCCTCCAACTCCTAACCGTTAAGGAGTTGTACCTTCCATCATCAGCTCATCAACATGAGATAATGACTACCAGACGCAAATACTTGAATAGCCTTAAAAATATATGAAACACATGATACGTGCCTATAAAATTTGAGGGTTGCCCTCGATTTCCCTGAGATCCCATCATCAGATCATGATTTGGTGACAGTGGGACCACCTCAGGAGTATACCCTTTCGAATAATGATTTAACATTTTCAGAATTATCCTCCAACTCCTAACCGCTAAGTAGTTGTACCTTCCATCATCAGCTCATCATCATGAGATGATGACTACCAGACGCAAATACTTGAATAACCTTAGAAAACATATGAAACACATAGTACGTGCCTGTAAAATTTGAGGGTTGCCCTCGATTTCCCTAGGATCCCATCATCAGATCATGACTTGGTGACAATGGGACCACCTCAGAGTATACCCTTTCGAATAAAAAAAGAATTTTGAAAATCGGTCTACAATTGACGGAGTAATCGATGAACATACATTAAAAAATAATAATAATAAATACATACAGTGGAACGTAGAACCTCCTCCTTTTTTGAAGTCGGTTAAAAACTGCTGGTAATTTTCGTGTTTCAATTGAAGTTATTTCGTGCGGTGCGGTGGTCGCACGTTACTCGAAACACGGCTTAGAAGGAAATCACCTGGCAGGCCATTAACCTAATTCACAGACGCGAAGACAGGGCGGAGACGCGGACGGCGGCAGCACCCGGTTTAATATCACTCGCGCCAGTAATAAGATGGAAATAAGGCGGCGAAGAAACCCCGAAAATCATTACGGTTCGCAATTCAACACCAACCCTGTACTTTGATAAGTTTAATATAGGAAGGTGATAATTATAAGCTCCTCTATTCATTCCTATAACGACGCAGAGTAATGATTTCAATAGGAACTTTTGACATTGCAGGGCGCGAGGAATGCATTCGGGTTCAATATATCATTCTCAGACTGAGAACATACGTCTCTGTCAGCTCCAGCACCGCGGCCCGTCTCCAAGACAATGAGACGCTGATATTAAAAGAAAGACTCAGCAGAGCACGGCATGTTTCTGAATTCTGAAAGCAATTCATTATCAACTTACTGGTAGGTACGCATTTTTTGTACCTGAATCGATAGATACATGCGTCAAAATATAATAACTTCGTGGATGTAGTGGTCGACTTTAACTCGGTCAGGTAGTGAAACAATTTCTACTCATTAAGTCTTAGTTTACGGAAATAGTAAGTAAAGCGTAATTGCACGGGCCACTACGCTCGGGGTTGTTCAAGTTATTTTTATTTCTTTTGCAATTAGGATTAGTTTTATTACCGTGTACTTAGCATTATTTTCATTTTGATGTTGGTATATCGTACGTAAGTAGAGGCTCTAGTTTCTTTCTAAATAAAATAACTATGTTATTAACCTAACCAACTTAGAAAAGTTGAAAAACCCCCGACATTGTCATTTCAAAGTTCAATATTTCAAAAACGGATCAACCGATTTTAATGAAACTTAGCTAAGAACCATCTCGATCAAGCGGGCTTTCGAATAAAAAACCGCATCCAAATAGGTAAATCCGTTTGAGAGCCATAGCTCTCATAGGATGCCACAGACAGTTACACAGATACACAAGTCAAACTTATAACACTCCTCTTTTTCGTCGGGGGTTAAAAATCTAGCAAAATATTCCTGTCTACGCCTTCGTAGAATATCTACGTATGTAGACGAAAGTAGCTACTAAAATTTTTAGTTAGCCTGTTTTTACCTCTTTGAAATTTAAATGTACCTACACAGAATTGCGAATAGTTATTCACGAGGATTAATAACTAAGTATTTTTTATTATAATTTATACGTATTTTAATAACACATACCTTCCCTGGAACATTGGCTGGTTTTTGAACTGAGGCTCGAGTACGAATATTCGAAACCTGCGTCACGTAAAATCGAATAGTAAACGTTATCGAGTTTGTATGACGTTTGGAATAGCGCCCGCCCGTGAGCGTATTAGGAACTAAAATTTAGTATGAGGTTTCTCGATCTCGATACGATAACCGTAACGTTACGCAGGATTAGAAAAGTCGTGCTCGACCCTCTGAGTTCCTTTCCATAAGTCACGCTATATTTGTTTCATTTTACCTTCGTGAATCTAAGGCTGCTCTTACAGCAAGATTGTTTACAATCGTATGAACAACATTGAATATTTTTTTATTGATGCTTGGTTCAAATTGTATTATCTGTATATTTATTATTTTATTCGAGGCAAAACCAGTTCAGCGGCCTTATTGTCTAACTCGCTCGGAATCACAGTCGCGTTCATTTTGTATGGGCTGGCAATTGGTATCGGAACAAGTAGCTGTTACAGTCTTACAAAAACTGACATTTCAATCCGATGACGATAGTGTCAAAATAGTTACGCAATTACGCTGCCGAAATGAGAAGTGCTATTAAATAGTTGAAGCTGTGACGAGATTTTATATAAGTTAGATTACAGCACAAATGGCAGGTCTGAATTAAATATTCCAGGTGGTGCGCAGTTCTCGCGAGTTAGCGCGGAGGTTGATGAAACGACATATTCTGCACTCGGAGCCGGGAGAAAATTTAATTATTGTTCCACTGCTTCAGTTGAACACACTTTTAAACGGCAAAGCACATTTCTGCGACATTAAATGGATTGTCATGTCGAGTTACCATAATTATCAACTTGTGCTCAGGCTGGCCTGCTGCGCTAATAGCAGCACACTCATAAAATACCGTGGCGGAACATTGCGTTAAAATTATGCACGCTGAATTTTGATAGCACTCGCTGGAGCTTTGTTGAAATAATAAAAAAAATATTTAAAATCAAAAAACCACATAGCACTCGTATTGACTGTGGATCTACTGTGCCGAGACAAATTTATTCAATCACCGAATATTCTTATTAAATATTGCAATCATTCTGATGTTGTACATCACTTAAACTCGGGTGACCGTTTGGTCGTTTGCTTTCCTTTTTAACCGACTTTAAAAAGAGGAGGAGGTTCTCAATTCCTCGGAATATATTTTTTGTATAAAGAAAAAAGAACGCTTTCTTTTTAAACATTAACTGTAATAAAGTGTTGTACCTAATTGCAACAAAATAGTTTAAAGCCGTAATTAAACTCTACTCTCTCTTCCAGCCTGAATGCCTGTCTCCCTCTATCCCTCCTCCAAAGTTTGTCGGTTAAAAATATTCAAAAAGCGGCCAAAAGACTGTCGGACACGCCCATGATAGAGTTACGTATAGACGTGGGAACATGATTGGACATTGCGATATGACAAGACAATTTCTTTAAAACCATTCTAGAAGAAAAAAATAAAATAAAGAGAGGAAGAGGTCGACCTAGGCGAAGCTACATGGACCAGATAAAGGAGAAGGCCGTTGTCGTGTCGTATTAGGAGGCCAAGGAGTTGGCTTATAGGTGACCTGTTTGGAAGATACTCCATCGACAAGAGTATAACTTTTTTTTTATCTAATGTTTTAACGAGGCTTGAGTGCACCAAGTCTGCCTAATAGTATAACTCTTAAGTTTGATAATGAGAATGATTTTATTCTACCACTTAGTCGGCTTCATTAATATGTAAAAGCATGCGAAATTACAGCTTTCTAGCATCAAGTGTCTCTGAGCTATGCCTCGGTGAGACTGATTAGAAATTAGGATTTTTTTTTTTAATTACCAAAAAAACCACATTAATTACATATAGGAGTAATAGTAATAAAATAAAAGAAATAAATTACTGTGATGACATAGATTTATATTACAAAACTCATACGACATTTTTAGGTTACGAAATAGACAATAAAATTACCCACACAATACATATTGACAAATTATCCAAGAAAATCGCTAGCGGGAATTACGCGCTCCTAAAACTAAAACCACTGATTAATAAGAAATCCCTGAATATGGTGTACCGTGCTTACATACAAGCTAACTTAAACTACGCAGTTACAGTGTGGGGTAACGGAGCAGGAATTCAGAGCATACTTAAGCTGCAAAAGAGAGCGATTAGGATTATGAACAACTTACATAGCTATGAATCGGCGAGACCTTACTTCCAGAAAGATCGGATAATGACGGTCATCTCGTTATTCATATATTACAGTCTGTTAGAAATTCACAACGACAAAGAGATTATGAAAAAAAGAAGGGACATTCACAAATATAATACAAGAAACAAAGATAAATCATGCGTCCCAAGTCAGATTGGCAAGGCATTACTACAAACAAGGCATACCCATTAAGATAAGGATATACAATATGCTGCCATTAGCCTTAACAGGATTGCCAAACACAGTTTTTCAAAGAAAAATTAAAGCATTCTTCCAAAAAAACGCCTTCTATTCAATCAATGAGTTCATGGATTATGCTAAACTCCCAGCCTCTAAAAATTCTTTACATGCTATTGCTTCAGAAAACGGTATCGTCTGAGCTGCTACTGTTATTTTATTTATTTATTCCATTATTATATGATTAGAACTAAGTTTACAAACAAAGTTTGTGAAAAAAAAAAGAAAAAGTTTACAAACTAACTAATAAATGCTTGTTAATATTAAGACTCAATAATGTACATAGTTATAATGACGTGCTAAAATGTAATGTTGATTAATCTGAATCTGAATCTGAATTTTAGGTAGAGTTATTAGAATAAGATCGCTTCTTTTATATAGGAAAAACATAACGATGCACATTCACATTTCATGGTAGAATGCAGACGAGTATGAAGTCGCAGAAAATTACAAAAAACCATAAACTTAATTCAACATAGTATGAAAAAGATAAACTATACGAAGCCGCATTGAGTATATTAGCGAATGGGTAGATACGCTTTAATCAGGTTTTACTAGTAGAATACATAAGTATGAACCAATGTTCGAACGACGAGATAGCTATTTTAGGCGAATCGATCTGCTAATGGGATATGAATAAAGCGCGAACGGAGCTGGAGGCTGTGGCGACGGCACACAGGCTGGATCTAATGGAATTCACTTGTATGTAAACAAGCCGCAGAACGCCCTCGTCCCACCTGAACGTTACTCGTGCCAGCGTAAGTAGGTAACGATACGAGACTTCCAGAAGGTATGTTACGTCTGTACTATCGGCTTAATCGATTATGTACACACTATCTTATTTACCTTCACTTGTACAAACGCTCATCTGGGCTGCAGATGTTTAATTAAGCTTAATGTTAAAAGCGATTCTCTAGTTAGCGTTATTTTTGAAGTTGCTGGATTGTTTATTGACCGAGAGAACAAAGTGAGTGAAGCGTCTCATGTTCAGGTTGAACAAAATTTCTTTTGGTATGTCCGGCTGTCCGGCTTTCCGACTGTTTTTCCCTACAGGTCGCATTTTTCAACCGATTCTCCTGAAATTTTGTGAGCAGGTTCCCTAGTTACGTAGAATTTCTTTGTCGATATTTAAAATACGAAAACTGTTCCAAAATAAGGTCGCGAGATCTACAGCTCACAGAGCCACTAGTTTATTATATCTTATTAAACTTGGAAACTCAATAGGTACGCATCTACAATCGCCTAGTAACGAAAATATCAAACTGAAATGGTTTCATTGTTTGGTAAGTTTGCCTTGAAAATATGTCTATCATTTAATTATTGGCGCTGAATAAAATAAGCAGTAAATGGCTGAACCGCATCTGAGATTACCTGGTTTAGACTTGTAAGTGTTTATAACGTTAGAAATTTAAATGTCATGAAAAGAAGCCTGCGCTGCGTGGAGAATATCCATGGCCGAGTGCCACTCGTCATGAGAGCAGGTCGTGTGTCCGTTTGAAGATAATTCTGTTGGATAAAACGCATTGTTAATTTACCTACTAATGTGCAGGATAATAAAGGCTGAAAATTCAAACGTAAATCATTATCAGAGAAATAATCGAAGGAAAACAAGTTTACTCGTATAATGTGGCAAGTGTCTATTAGTAAATGATGCAGGTACCGATACAGAATTATCCCAAACATATTTCCGGAATTCCGTTGTTGGCCTTAAACCAGATTGAAGCGCCTAGAATTCCTTACATAAGCGCTCCGCTATAATATCGGAAAAGAGATCAGAAGTTAATCTATCGGCAACATTCCTCGCGTTTCGCCGGAAGGCACAGCCGCACCGATCCGCGGCGCTGCCGGCCCGCTATGGCCCGCGTACACGCGACCGTGCCCCCATCTACAAACTAATCGATCCTTTCCTTTGCAGATAAATATGCATCCGATAGACAGATTGTTGCAAATACATTGTCTCGGTTATGAAACCGATAAGACGAAACACCACATGTTTACATTATTTATATTAGGTATGATGAGGATTGAGGATTCAAATTCACCATATAAATTGGTGAGCTAGGCAGATACTTATAAGTATTACATTCTAAGATTAGGTAATTTCACTAATTACCTTCGAATACTCATATTCTTATCTAGGTGAACTATAACGGCAGACACCCTATTGCAGCCCTGAAGTTAATCTAGCCTATAACTTTTAAGCTTGAGGTATAAATCGCAGGGCAAGGGGTTATAAATTTGATGTTAATCTAGATTCCCATTACGTTGGTTGCAATGAAACTGCATTAATGTACTACATCTTTGTAATTGTAATAGAACAGTTTCCACGATTGACTGTCAATGTCGTTTAACAAGTGGATGAGAACAATCTGGAAATACCTACTTCTACACGCATCTGAATTATCGATTCGAGAAGGAAAACTTAAACCCGGACTAGTCTGAAATCCCTAGCGGGTTGTACGTTTCCCCAGCCGCCCTCTCTCTAAACAACTAGCACCGTTCATGAAAAATCACGAAGAGCGCTAACCGCACGCCCCGAGATAACAAATAATGCGGCGCCGGCGGAGAGCGGGTGGCGGGTGTCTCTCTTCGAAAATTTGACATTTGTTGGTGTCGTAAAAATATAATGGTATAACTTGTAGTTTACGAGCGCTAGAAGCCTCAGCTCAGAGTCGAGCGGATGGGATAAGTGAGGAACAGTTAATCGTGTAACAATAATTTTAACCTCATTTAAATCAAGGGGTAGACACTTACACTCATTTGATTTTATTGTTAAAGTACATTTATTAAAATAAAGATTTACAATATTGACGCATTGATTTTATTCACAGAGCATAGGAAAAAGGAGATGTTAACTCGCTCTTTTCCTTCTTCCAAAAATTTGACATACGCTGACCTCGTTAGGGCTCGGGGTTAGGGTAACAGTGTGCGTGTTGTGGCATTTATGTGAAAGTTTGGTTTAGATAGAGTTTGCAGGAACATAAAAAATTGTGACATGAGCGTAGACGTGTGCTGTACGTGTCTACCTCGTTCCTCTCAAAGTGTCAAAAAATGTAGTGCGAAGATAAGCTAACGGCTGCTTCCATCTGTCTTCTCTTACATTTTATTTATTGGTAACTTATAATTAATTCAAAGAGTTGATGCATTTAACTATTGTCTCGAGTATTACATTAAAAATAATAGTGCTTTTTCATGTTATTGGTTATTGGAAATCGTTTCAATTCCGGAAAAGCTGGGCACCCGCAACGGATACTGCCCCTATCCTGTTTTTAATTCTAGATAGATTCGATTTGGACCGGCAGCACTTTGGGATTGGAATAGAGTTCGAATAAAATCTAATCAAAAGGAATTTGTGACAGATAAAATAATTGAGATTAAACCTGCCGGCTCAGCCGGATTCCTTTTATTGAGAAAGCCGGTAATACGAGGGGGACATTTTCTAAAATGACAAGTATGCCGGTATGTAAATACGTCAAAAATATGTAAATGGTATTGGTTAGCTATGCTTGTTATCATAAGACAACATTTTCAAATGCAATTACTGATAGATACCTATACCAAAATGGTGAGCTAGTGTTGCGTTAAGTAAGGTGCGTTTAAATATCCCGAGCAGTGAGCATACCTTGTCCGCTCCTAAATCTGATGCTGAATGTACCGCAATATTACGAGTACTTGGTGGATTCGGGCTATAAACGCAAAGACGGAAACATTTTGACATTTTCTGTTTTTCATTTTGAACATAATAGACGCAGTTGGTGTAGCTAAGCTATTCATGCGCCCGGGCTCGGGAGGCGCGGAGGCGGTTCGCAACAGGGAATAGATTCCTTTAGTCACATTTATGGCTAATATATTCATGAAACTTTCAGAAAAATATTTCCGAGCGCACACGCGTCTGGCTTTGTTATGTTACAACGTAGTGGCAATGTACCTACGAATACACACATATACTTACGAGTCACCGTGAAATTGAGCCACACCGACTTACAAATACGTAACTTACTGCGGGAGATAAATTCAGTACAGATTATAGTATATTATTGCCTAGGCCAGCAATTGTTGTTCCGGCCGTGGCGAATAGAGTGGCTTTTCTCAAAAATCAGAAAGGAATCAACAAATTCATACGATTTTACTTCCATTTGACGACCGGATAGCCTAGTGGTTAGAGACCCTGACTATGAAGCTTGAGGTCCCGGGTTCAAATCCCGGTCGGGGCAGATGTTTGTATGATGAATACGAATGTTTGTTCTCGGGTCTTGGATGTTTAATATGTATATAAGTATGTATTTATCTATATATGTATGTTTATCCGTTGTCTAGTACCCATAGTACAGGCTTTGCCTAGTTTAGGACTAGGTCAATTGGTGTCAAATTGGCTCGTGATATTTATTTTATTTACTTGTAAATGTCTACGTCGAAACTTACAGCGAAATAATGATTATTGCTTAGCTTTTATCAGAGCTGTATTTTTGAATCAGAACATTGGCCGTATTAGTTAGGTTAGTCTTGAACTATTGACCCATCTTTTTATTATAGTGTTTATACAACTTAAAAAAGTGAACTATAAAATAATGGAACATGTGGGTTTACATTAGAAATCATAATATTGTTAATCCTATTTGTATATTCCATAATACTTAACTTTGGTCATAATGATCTTTTGTCATAATGATGTTTGCCCGGATGTAAATGCCATAATATTGAATATCCTAATGCTTATTTGCACTATTGTCTTAAGAACTAATGACCATGTGTCCTAATAATTATATACGACGATCGGATTGCCTAGTCACTAGGCCCTAGTGGTTAGATACTCTGACTATGAAGCTTGAGGTCCCGGGTTCGATCCCCGGTCGGGGCAGATGTATATTATGATGAATACGAATGTTTGTTCTTGGGTCTTGGATGTTTACTATGTATATAAGTATGCAGTTATCTATATAAGTATGTTTATCCGTTGTCTAGTACCCATAGTACAGGCTTTGCCTAGTTTGGGACTAGGTCAATTGGTGTCAATTGTCCCATGATATTTATTTATTTATTTATATCCTAATACTTACTGGTTGCCATAAACATTTATGCACTATGAACTAAAAAACAATTACTTTGCTCACCCGCGACCACTAATGACAAATAGTTATATCTATGCGGCAAATGTATGTTTCCATGCAACACCTCCACCTCCACTGCTACACGAATCAACACATGCCACACAGACCCAACTATCACCACCACCACTATACTAAACGCTGACGCGTTTCGGCACTCTCCACGAGGCCATTTACGAAGCACAACAACAACCGCTCAACATGCCACCACTTCCACTACTGACATATGTAAACCATGTACTCAACTTAGTTAATGACAAAACCAACGTACCCACTAATATTTTATAAATTCCAAACTACCCTTTTATGTAAGTCCTAAACTACCCTTTTTTAAGAAATGAATTCCAAACTACCCTTTTTATTTTTATTTTTAATCTACGCCAGGTACCCCGTTATTTTTAACCGAGTACGGTAAAAAGAGAAGTCATGTTCTCATTATTACTATGACACATTATTAAAATTAGAACCAAGTCGTAACAAAGGCGAAGAAACCAAATTAACTTGTTCATTAATAATAGACCCCATGTTGTTGTACCTAATTATTTCCAATTGTTCTAAAACCGATAGCCGCAAACCCTTATCACAATAATGTAAAATTTCGTACGTATCTGAGTCTAACAACGAATGATTCGTTTCTAATAAATGCTTGGCAAAGTTTGATTTCTCTGGATGATCATGCCTATATGACGAGACATGCTCTTTAAATCTAGTATCAAAGCTTCGACCGGTTTGTCCAATGTATACTTGACTACAGTCGCCACAAGTGAGTTTATATACGCCCGACCTGTTCCCTTTATCCACCTTTTCTTTGTTATTACAAAGTCTAGAACGTAAAGAATTAGTAGTCTTTAAGGCAACATTGATGTTATTTGATTTTAAAATATTATAAATCTTGTCAGACAACCGGCCAACATAAGTAATACTAGATCTAAATTTGTTAGTAGGCTGAGATGGCAACGCAGAGTAAAGCATGCTATTCACTATCCGTCCCTGCTTCTTTTGAACCAGACTATTAACCATTGCTGTACTATAACCATTTGTTGTTGCTATCTGATATATAGTATGTAACTCAGAATCATAATGCTCTTTCGACAGAGGTACAGTTAGTAGTCTATGTACATAACAATGGAAAGCAGCCAGTTTATGCTGCCATGGGTGAGTAGAATTTGCAGGTATGACAGTATCTGTGTACGTAGGCTTACGGTAAATTTGAAACTGGTGCCTATTATTTACTCTTGTAATAGTTAAATCCAGAAAATTTAATGAACGATTTTCCTCTAATTCTCGTTTGAACTTTATTTTTGGATGTTTGTTATTGAGAGCACTAATAAACAAATCTAGCTGCCTCATACTCCCCTTCCAACATAAAATTAAATCATCAACATACCTATAATAATATACTAAATTGCTGTTCCCCACTATATATTGTTTTTCAAAGTTATCCATAAAAACGTCAGCCATTAAAGGACTAAGAGGTGACCCCATTGCTAAACCATCACTCTGCAAATAATATTGACCATTAAATCTGAAATAATTTTGTTTCATGCATAAAGTTACTAATTCTATTAACTCACAAACCTCCCCCGGATGTAAACGCTTCCTTTCTAAGTGACATCTAAGAATATTTAAGGTTTCACTATATGGTACGTTGGTAAACAAACTATCCACATCTAAAGAAAGTAATGTTGAGTTTGGCGGTATATTAATGTCTTTAATTTTATTTACTAAATCTGAACTATTCTTTAAACTATATATTGGCTTAAAAGAAGATTTTTCCCGAACAATGCTATTTAACTTCCTCGCTACTTTATACGCTGGAGCACTCACGTATGAAACAACAGGGCGAACAGGAACACCATCCTTGTGAATTTTAGGTAAACCATATAAAATTGGTGCCTGCGGATTCATAGGAATCACATTGCTCCTCTTTTGTTCGGTGTCAAAGGTAAATGCAGAATTTTTCAGAAGGTTTTTTAGGTCTTTATGAAACGCGGCGGTGGGATCCCTACGTAAATTCAAAAAACCCTCTCCTTGAATGATGTCATTTACTTTATCATTATATTGACCCCTTTCTAAAACAACAATACAATTGCCCTTATCGGCCTTAGAAATTACCAAATCATTGTCATGGACCTTTTGCTGAATAGAACGTAATGAATGCAAGTCACCAACATCCGAAATACCCCCAGAAGAAGTTGTATTTTTTAATGAATTAGCAACCAAAACCTTAGTATCAAAGTCACCGCGATTACAAACAATCGCAACCTCAGAATCTACCGCCAAACCCTCCACTAATTTCTGACTAAATTTAGAGGGTAAGTTATATTTCAAACCTTTTTCCAATAACTGCACTTCACCTTCTACAAATTCGACATTAGTGAGATTTTTAACTCGAGGGTAGAAACCGTTACCGTTACTTGACTCACTATTATTGTTGTTCAAAAGAGACTGAGTTCCATTTCGCGTAAGCCTACGCAATTTATTAGTTTGGGTGACATACTTTTTATGTGCCTGCACCGAAGCAAAATATCTCGCCTTTTGGTCCAAAGTATCAAACTCAATATTATGCAATTTAAATACCAGTTCCGAATGTAGTACTCTAAGATGTAATTTTAAATTATCTCTAACACAAAACCAATGACGAGACTCCTCATTTAACCAAATCTTGCGAGCCTTATTTATTGCTATCGTAGCGGCCCTACTAGTGTTATTGCTATGTAAATTTATATAATTTGGTACAACATTTAAATGCTTACAACGTTGATTAAACCAAATGTTTTGAACAGCTAAACGGTGTTGTTTTGTTAACTTGATATATAAACGTGCCTGTACGGCTACGCTTGCCGATTTTAAATAATTTATTGAATCAGGCGTTACTTTGCGGAGGTCCATATTTATGAACTAAAAAACAATTACTTTGCTCACCCGCGACCACTAATGACAAGATTTATAATATTTTAAAATCAAATAACATCAATGTTGCCTTTAAGACTACTAATTCTTTACGTTCTAGACTTTGTAATAACAAAGAAAAGGTGGATAAAGGGAACAGGTCGGGCGTATATAAACTCACTTGTGGCGACTGTAGTCAAGTATACATTGGACAAACCGGTCGAAGCTTTGATACTAGATTTAAAGAGCATGTCTCGTCATATAGGCATGATCATCCAGAGAAATCAAACTTTGCCAAGCATTTATTAGAAACGAATCATTCGTTGTTAGACTCAGATACGTACGAAATTTTACATTATTGTGATAAGGGTTTGCGGCTATCGGTTTTAGAACAATTGGAAATAATTAGGTACAACAACATGGGGTCTATTATTAATGAACAAGTTAATTTGGTTTCTTCGCCTTTGTTACGACTTGGTTCTAATTTTAATAATGTGTCATAGTAATAATGAGAACATGACTTCTCTTTTTACCGTACTCGGTTAAAAATAACGGGGTACCTGGCGTAGATTAAAAATAAAAATAAAAAGGGTAGTTTGGAATTCATTTCTTAAAAAAGGGTAGTTTAGGACTTACATAAAAGGGTAGTTTGGAATTTATAAAATATTAGTGGGTACGTTGGTTTTGTCATTAACTAAGTTGAGTACATGGTTTACATATGTCAGTAGTGGAAGTGGTGGCATGTTGAGCGGTTGTTGTTGTGCTTCGTAAATGGCCTCGTGGAGAGTGCCGAAACGCGTCAGCGTTTAGTATAGTGGTGGTGGTGATAGTTGGGTCTGTGTGGCATGTGTTGATTCGTGTAGCAGTGGAGGTGGAGGTGTTGCATGGAAACATACATTTGCCGCATAGATATAACTATTTGTCATTAGTGGTCGCGGGTGAGCAAAGTAATTGTTTTTTAGTTCATAAATATGGACCTCCGCAAAGTAACGCCTGATTCAATAAATTTATGCACTAAGCTAACACTATTTGTCATAGTACATATTTGTCATAACAGTTAAGTCAATTGTAGTTGTGTGTGACCATTCACTTTTATCCCACCATCAATGTTTTGCAATCTAGGTCGTATTAAAATGAAAGAGCGTTGTTTGCACATTCTAAAACCTTTTTTCTTTTTTTTAGGCCGCTTCGCTATCGACTTTTGATGCAAAAAAAAAATACAACCCCCCCCCCCCTTTTATCTCCGAAGTACACTGTGCTTAGGAGCAACGGTCTGCTTGGACGGAGCCCTCGGTGCGCGAGTCGGACTTGCACTTGGCGGGTTTTTATTTTATTTTTATTTTAAGTTGACAGTAAACCGTGCACTTCACTTTCTAATATGTAGTTAACAATGACCACTTTTACGGACATTTTTACTTTTAACTGACTGACGAATACTTTAGAAGTGGCTTTTTCCTTCCTGTACCTATGTGTACCTACGTACGCAAGCGGTAAACGTTTAGACCGCAATGGAAAAGCGAAGTAAATTCAAAAGGAAAGGAGTAAATTACAGTGTGAAAGATTTAGGAGATGCACCGAGAAGCGGAGCGAAATAAAATAGCGAACCAGTAGAGTGCACGTCACGTACACGCGCGCGGCGCACGCGACGCGCCGCGCAATTTCCGCCTCGCTATGCTATCAGATGCGAGTCGCCCGCGCCGCCCTGCTCGCACACTGCATCGTGTTTACTCGTTCGAACGCACTGTTGCTGCTCTCCGAAAAGGAAAAAAACCAAAAACAAGTGCGAGTCGGACTCGCGCACGAGGGTTCCGTAGAAAGATTTTAACGCTTTTCCTTAGTGTTTTTAGAAGTCCAGCAAAATGTACGCAGTGTGGGGTCAACTTATATTGGACTGCGCAATCTATAGGGAGAGATAAAAAAATAAGATTTTGAGAATTTTCCGAGTGGTTGTGCTGTAAGAGCTACCTTCATACCAAATTTCAAGTTTCTATAGGTAGGACAACTGGAAGTACCCTTTAGGTTTTCGGATTTCGGCAATTTGTAAGGAAATAGCCTTTTTAATGACTGTATCTTTTGAATGCGTTGACTTAGAAGGTTGATTTTTTTACAGCTTCATAGGACCGCAGGGAGTAGCAGGGAGGAGCAGGAGTATTTGATATTAATTTCAGCATGCTACCTCCACGCGTTCCAGAGAAAAAGGGTCTTGATAGACAGACGGACAACAAAGTGATCCTATAAGGGTTCCGTTTTTTCCCTTTGAGGCACGGAACCCTAAAAAAGGCAAATTACATTTACGTTATAATTGAGCTTTGGAAAAGCATCAAGTTTTTATTAAAATACTGTACATTGGCGATGAAAACAGAGTGATGAAGAGACTCTTCAGAAGAGCAGGTCAGCCGGCCAACAAAGAGGCATTTAAAAAAACCATTTAAAATTTGGTCCACCACACAGAGCCAGAGAGGACAGACAGAGAAAATAATCTCTGAGTAATTTACAGAGCTCTATACTAAAAGTCACATCAGCACATCACAAAATGAGTCTTATTACAGCGTAAATCGGAAACAAAATAGTATTTACTTAGGTGCACGTCTTCGGATATTGATGGCGGAAAGGTAGAAAGTATCCGGGAGTGCCCCTTTCTTGGCGAACTCGGAATGGATTTAATAATTATGCGGCAAAGTAGCGAAGCGTGTGGGGTCTAGGCGGAAGAAGGGAATGGGGCAGGGCGCGATTAAATCGCGGGCGTTTCGGCGTGTAACAGGAAGTGGGTCAAGCGCCGCCGCCCGAGCTATTTATTGCGTTTCCGACCGAACTGCAACCGTTATCCAAGTTTTTTTTTTGCTAAATTATATTCAGTTTTTTTTTTCACTGTAATTTTAAATATTAAAAACCAGCCAAGAGCATGTCAACCATGCTCAGAGTAGGGTTCCGTAACCATTACTACAAATAAATGCACTACAGACGAAAAAAAGTGCAACAACACAATTAAAATACTTCTAAATGTAAAAACGCTTCACTCGGCTTCAACTATATAGGATCCTTTCGCTTGCTTGTGTTTAAATTCCACACTCTCGGGTAAAATACAACTTTGCACCCTTGTATAACAAATAACTATTTCCTAACGACAATGATACTTGATTGCCATTTCGCTGTCACTATATAACTGAGGCCCGAGTACGAATATTCGAATCCTGCGTAACGTAACATTATCGTATCGAAATCGAGAAACGAGAAATACGCTCAGGAGCGGACGCTGTGCCCTAAGCACGACTTGTCGAATCCTGCGTTACGTTACGGTTATCGTATCGAGATCGAGAAATCTCATACTAAATTTTAGTTCCAAATACGCTCACGGGAGGGCGCTGTTCCAAACGTCATACAAACTCGTTATAGTTTACTATTCGATTTTACGTGACGCAGGATTCGACAAGTCGTGCTTAGGGCACTGTTCTAAATGTCATACAAATATCTCGATAACGTTACTACTCGATTATTCTACGCAGGGTTCGGATATTCGTACTCGGGCTTCTGATGTGATTACGTTAGCTCGCGAAAATAAATCATTTGCTGCCTGAACTACCATACAACGTCGAAGTTTTTTCCGCTCGCAAACTCTTCTCTTTCTGCGTATAAATGAGGAAAAAATAATAGTGGGGCGAGGTCGATGTTAGAGGCGAGCAACGACCGAGTTAGTTTCGCTAAAGCTCATAGAGGCCCGACAAAGGGCATTAAAACTTCTTTTTGTTCGGTAACGCCCGCCGTCGCCCTGGCGGCAGGTCTTGGAGGTAGACGTAGACGGGCGCTGCAATTACAGACAAGTGCCTTTAAATGAAGCGAGCTCTCGAGCACGGCGCATCGCGTCGCACCCGACTGCGCCCTCTCCGCCGCGCCGCCTCGTCATGCCACTTCCATACTCTGTTAATTTGATTCAAAGCGATTATTCTATTTATTCATAGTTAAACTTTTTAATTGCATCAACCATTCAAAGACAATCTGCAGGCGCCACTATTATTACTCTATTTCGCGATCACTTCTTCAGTTTGCCACGCAAAATTATGTACGCATCCGTATGTTTGAAGTAAAATCTGTAACATTTGCTATTCTAAATTTTACTGGAAAGAAGAGGCGTCTGAGAAAAGATTTATTTTTCATGTATTATTCATTCACGTGTCCTGGAGCATTCTCATTTCAACGTGATATTTTGGCAGTGCGATAATGATATTTGTCGTAAAACCTCTTATGATATGTGAGGTAAGAAAACCTATTTGACGATGGGTATATTATGAAATAAGGTGACAAGCTGAATATAAAAATTCCTGTTTATTTCAAAGAGTACATGCGATTTCGACTACCTTGAAAGGAAAAGTATGTTACACTGGTTATGAAACTAACCTATAAAATTATGATTAAAATTAGGGCCACTTGTAGCACAAATTTAAATCTAGTTTAAGTCTTAAAACCAGGTTTAAGCCGGCAGTTCTATACATTTTGACACAGCTAAACTGGACTTAGCAGCACTATAAATCTGGGTTTAATTTTATACTGCAAGAGGATATTAAGGTTAACGTCAGTTAAGCTTTTGTTACGTTAACATTCCTTTGTTTTTATCTACCATTTTGAGGATTGCATTTTACAGATATACGCAAAAAGTAATTTAGTTCGTAACTTTTTGTAAATAAGGAGGCATGAGAAGAACGAATATAGTGTGTTTCTGCGCAACTATCCTAGACCTCTGCAATTCAAAAGATTCTTATCCCAAGGGGTTAAATTATTCGTACGTGAATACGTTGTTTGTATCAAATAATTCCATTGAGTTTCAGCTTTACCCAAATACATATTTGGCCTGTGAAGATATTATTTTGGTAAATTAAAGACATTGTTTATTTGCGCGTTGGGATTTAATTATATAAGGCTGTAGAGAAAAGCAATTTTATCTCGTTTGGGTAACAGATACTGCGTTTATTAGGTCGAGGGAAACACGAGCTAAAATGTAAACCAAAATGCTACTAATCAGAATCAGGGGTGGGTAAACAACCCGAGTCGACGCGGCTGAATAATTGTGAAATTAAGAGTTGAAAGATACGTACTCAGGAAACCACTGGGAACGGCGGCATCGGGACGGAATGGGCACGATACGAGAATTTACGCTGCACTCTAGCCTCGGATAGATTAGTGCACAATGCGCGACGGCCAGTGTATCCCAAGATATTGATTTTGGAAAGTAGCCAAAAAAACTCCTAGAGCCGGCACTCGTCAACCGCCGCGCTGCCTGGCCCAATCCTGACGTCAACCCTTTTACGAATATTAAATTCTGTTTTGCCACTTCGCGATTCCACATTTTCTCGGAAAAAATATGATCTGTTTCATGAGCCTTTGCATTATTCACCATTTTCGACTGCGCGCCGCCGTCGCCGTAACGTTTGTTACTTTACAATGTATTTTGCATTAGAAAACATTTGAAGGGTACACGGAAAGAACATGTCAAGTCACTAGTCACTTTAGGAACTTTTTAAGTTATCGCGATTTGAGCCTTTGGAACGATGCAATTATCCATTATAATTTTCGTATACACATCTTTTTTTAAATTGATAAAAAAGACAAGTGCTGTACATTTTGAGATAAAAATCTCGTTTTAAAAAAAAAGTGACCAGATCTTTCCGTGTAACCTTCATTTTATTTTGGCCTCAGAAATAAATAGTCTTTTTATTTATTATGATCAAAACTAAATTGTGTTTGATTACGATTAATATAGTAAATATATAAAAACTTTCTATGATATAAACAATTTTAAATGATTCGCGGTTAATTGCATTAGACATAATGAGAATGGGATATTGACCGCGACATAGGTCTGGTACATAGGGCAGACCAAACGTACGATCGAAAGCAGAGTTAAGGGGCATGACTAACAATTACCCTCCTTTGCGTTTCGCAGTCGGGTAAAAACGGACAGACTTGACGGATCTGACGAATCTCTGAATAGAAAAATGGTGTTCGCACACCCTCAACATTATATGATCAAACGAGCTTCGCAAGCGAAGTTTGATCAATATTATATGACTCGCTTCATTGGAAGATATAATTATAGTTTACATTATTGGCACGGTAGGTCTTATTTTAAACACGCCTTTCAAGAGGCGTTTTATGTGTTCATTCTTTCCAATATTGTCTCCCAAAAACAGAGATAGCGCTGACCTGTGACTGTTAATGGAGCCATATGACGCTCCCTGATTAAACTGTTTAGTTAAGAAGGTCATGATTAAGCCAACCGAATTATCAAAAACGTCTCTATCGTACTGTGCACAAAATTTCCACCATAAATGTAATGACACGTTATATTGCTGAATGGTATTTTTCGACAAAGATGCCAGCATCAATTCCCAGGTGACTGCAGGGAGGCCGCGTCGCTGATACGCTAGCCTGAGAGCACTACTGCACCCAGGGTAAGGTGTTCGTTTAGCGGGAGTCTGCTCCTGTAATCAGAACACACTAAATGTTCTAAGATTCATGTATAAAATGTCCGATCTTGTCAAAGACATTAACAAGGGGTACGACGCTTGGGATGGCCAAACGGAAAACACCAGAATTCCCATAGCTTTGTCATGAATGATTTTTTGTAAACATCTTAGTATGACAGAGAAGGAGGAAACGCGTAGAAGAAAGAACGATTCCAGTTTATAGTGAACGCATCAATTGCTACTGCGTCTGGGTCTTTTTTCCATGATACAAAAGAGTGACATTTGGCGTTGGCGCGGGAGGCGAACAAATCGATTTCTGGCTGACCAAAATTATTTGTTATGCGATCGAAAGCTTGACTAGACAGTTCCCATTCGGTGTCTGGATTCACTTTGCGTGATTCACTGTCAGCTTTTATATTGTCTTTCGTATTTATGTAGGATGCGAAAATACAAATGTTCCTCTCCTCGCACCACTGCCAGATTTCTCTCGCACTCCCATTTAGGTGTGGAAATTGTACTCCACCCATACGATTTACGTAGCTGATGGCTGTCGTATTGTCAATACGAACTAGTATAGAGCAATTGCGTTGGTCATGTGCAAAATATTGAAGCGCTAGAAATGCCGCTAACAATTCCAGTTGATTTATATGGAACGCTCGCTCTTCTGGTTTCCATGCTACATGAGCTCGGAAGTCATTTGAAAACGCCCCCCAACCAGTCCCGAGATGCATCCGAAAAAATCTCCAATGTGTAACTGCGGGGCAGTATAGACTGGGAGCATGACCTTATCTAATTTTTCCACCAAATCAAATCGTTTAAAATTAACTTGGGTAATTTGATCAAACTGTTATAGCTCATATCCCGTTGCAATTCTAAAATTTTTTGTCTCTCTAATATTCTAGTATAAAGCCACCCGTACTTTGCAGCGGGACAGGCCGCAATAAGTGTGCCAATTAGTTGAGAAAATTCTCTTATTGTACAGGTGGGTAGTGATAAAAATTTGGTAATTAAAGCGGCGATTCTTTCGCGTTTTTCGGTGGGCAGGGATAAGGTCATGTCTCTAGAATCGAAAATAAATCCTAAATATCTGCATTGCTGTTGCGGTTTCAATGAACTTTTTTGTACATTAATTACGAAGCCTAAGCATTCTAGTAAATTAACAGTTTGTTGGACGTTGTAACGCTTCAATTTTGTTACGGCTAGCGCCACCTATTGAGACACGTAAGAGTGCTATGGCATCTTGGTTCTCAGCGCCATCTAGCGAGAGCGGGGTCAATCACCATCGACTAATGTAGGGATTTCCTTCAAAAATCAGTATGTATTATTTTGTTTTAATTCTGGTAACGTTAAATAGAAAGTCCTTCCTTTCCTCATTATTCTAATTAATTACAAGTGTAGCGGGTGGATGGTGCGGGAAAGTAGAACACCGAGATCAACCGTATAAAAGAATGCCAAAATATGAGCGAAAGGGGGTGTGTTTTTGTTGAGACGGTACACAAAAAAACTAAATGCCAAGTCCACGTACATGCATACCCTCTTTCCTACACATTACTTAGCTTTATTAAAAATAAACACAAGTTACATCTAAAACGCCGGCAGATGGCGTCACAGGTAAGTAAATTATTACGTTATTTTAGATTTAAGCTTATATCACACAGGTATGCACAGTATGCAGCAGTGTCCAGCGTTAACATTCTCCCCCCTAGTGCTGCCTTAGCAGCACTCATTCGCCATGGGGATCAGCGCGACACGTGTTGCTGGGCGTTTCAGGGTACCCGTCTTGGTTTTTACACTCACGACCCTGACCCGGCCATCGCTGCCCGGAAATATCTCCTGGATAATGCCCCGCGGCCACACATTCCTGGGTCCGTCGGGATCCACTACCAGAACCATGTCTCCTACTTTCAAAGGTACATGATCCTGGTGCCACTTCTTCCTGGGTATCATCTCAGGGAGCACTTCTTTGACCCATCTGCGCCAGTACATGTCTGCTAAATGCTGCGATATACGCCACTGCTTGCGCAGATAAAGGTCTGAGTTGTCAAACGCTCCAGGCACTGGTAAGGGGGAGGAGGATCCAAGCAGAAAATGGTTAGGTGTAATAGCTTCGTTGCTACCTGGCTCCACCGTAACGTGTGCTAAAGGTCGGCTGTTCATCATGCCCTCCACTTCGGTCATCAGGGTAGCGAGCGTTTCGTCGCGCGGCGCGCGCTCTTTGAGTACGACCTTGAGTGCAGTCTTAGCACTGCGTATTAGCCGCTCCCATGCCCCTCCCCAGTGCGGGCTGACGGGCGGTATGAAAGTCCAGTTGGTGCCGTATGTGGCTCCCACGCTTTTCAACGTGTCTTCGTCAATTCCATGGATAGCACGCTTCAGCTCCACATCCGCGCCTCTCAGGTTGGTGCCATTGTCAGAGTAAAGGCAATAAGGCCAGCCTCGCCTGGCTGCCATTCTACGGAGCGCCATGATGAGGGAGTCAGTTGTAAGTGATCCAACTATTTCAATATGGACAGCCCTCACTGTAAGGCAAGTGAACAAAACACCATATCTCTTCTCTCTACGCCTCCCCACTGTGGCCTCCATAGGCCCAAACAGGTCCACACCACAGTGTGTGAACGGGCGCTGGTGATGGGCTAGGCGAGCTGCGGGTAGATCTCCCATTCTGGGAATTTGTGGTTTAGCACGTCGCAGCCTGCATAACATACACTGAGCAGTGATATATTTAACTGTAGGACGCAGTCTTATCAACCAATATTTTTGCTTGACTTCATTAACCACGGTTTCTTCAAAACCGTGCGCTGCTTTGACGTGGTAGTGTCTAGCGATCAGCTTCGACACGTGATGATGCCCGTCTAGTATGATAGGTTGCTTCACGTCGGAGGAAACTTCAGAGGCGGCGCCTATCCGACCGCCAGCGCGCAACACGGCATACTGATCCAACATCGGCGATAATTTCGCTAGCTTGCTGCTGCGTTCTATATTTTTGCAACTCTTAATTGCATTTATTTCTTTACCAAACGAATCCAGCTGCGCTTGTCGTATTACTAAGCGCTCCGCTTGCTCCATAACTTCACAGTGTGATTTTTCGCTTACTCTCCTACACCTATTTATGAACTTCAAGATTACCGCCGCAGCACCAAGCAATCGCAACCATGATGAAAATCGCAGAGGGTCTGGGACAGGTAGTTCAACAGTGTAAGCGTTGCAAATGGTAAAAACTTTCTCCAGTACACTTTCGTTAATTTCTTTTTCTGTTTCAGATGCGGCGGGCCAGTCCTCAGGATTCGAGTATAAGAAGGAAGGTCCACGAAACCACTCACTCTCAGCTTCTAGTTTGTAAGAATTATTTTTTGTTGCAACATCTGCAATATTCATGTTTGTAGTGATATAGCGCCACTCGGATATTTTACTCAGTGTATCTATTTCTCCTAGTCGGTTGGCAACAAAAACTTTATAATTCCTGTTCTCATTTCTGATCCAATGTAAAACCGTGGTAGAATCTGTCCAGAAGCATCTCATGGTGGGTTTTATTCTGTGTTCTTCTTCAATCGCGGTTGCTAGGCGGCACCCGAGTAGGGCGGCTTGCAATTCTAGCCGCGGCACGGAAACCGGTTTGACCGGTGCGACTCGACTTTTGCTTGCGATAAATGATACTTGCACACTGTTATCATTATTCACAACGCGCCAATAAGCAACGCATGAAAACGCGCTGGGGGCTGCGTCACAAAATGTATGTAATTCTAAAGTCTTGTTGCTTACGGCAGCGCGGAAGTACCATCTGGGTATTTTCAAATCTCTTATTTGCTGTAGTTGCAGTATCCATTCGCGGAACATGACGAACAGCTGATCGGTTATGACGTCATTCCAATTAATATTTAATTTCCATGTTTCTTGAATCATTATTCTACCTTTTATCGTAAAGGGTGCGAGCAGGCCGTAGACATCAAAGATGGACATAACAATGCGCAATAACTCTCGCTTTGTAGGTTTTTGTTTGAACGTCAAAATTTCGTTAGGAATGCGCTTTAGCGAGAGATCGAATCCAAGCGTGTCATAAGCGGGACTCCATAACAAGCCAAGTGTCCTCTCGGTCATGTTCTCGCATTCGATTCTGAACCTTATTGCATTTTGACTTAAGATTTCTTTTGGCATATCACTCAAAACTTCGGGTTTATTGCACATTAAATTTCTCATTTCTAAACCGCCTTCTTTATGAATTTTCAAAACATCGGTGATAATTTTAACCGCGTCCTGCTCGCAATCATGGCTATCAATGTAATCGTCCATATAGTGCGACTTAATTATGGCGTTAACAGCCTCAGGCATCACAGACTCGAAACGCTGGGCGTTTTTATTTTTAACATATTGCGCGACAAACGGGGAACAGTTCGCGCCGAATATTAATGCTGTCATAGCGTATTTTTTGACAGGTTCCGAGGCGCTTTCGCGCCATAGAAACCTCAGGGCATCTTGATCTTCCCTCCTTATCTTAATTCGCAGGAACATGTCCTTAATGTCTCCCACCACGCCGATGGGGCCTTCTCGGAAACGAAACATTATTCCTAAGAGTGACTGTAATAAGTCGGGACCCTGAAGGAGGTAATCGTTAAGGGAACTACCGCTTGAGGTTGCTGCACAATCATACACCACTCGTAGCTTCTTTTTATTAGGGTTGTCAATGCCAAAATGGGGCAAATACCAAGTGCGAGTAGCTGGTTCCTCAGCCCTCACTTCCCGCGCGTACCCTTCAGTAAACAAGTGATGAATTCTCTCGCGATAACGTGAAGAGTACTCGTCATTTTGCTTCATCTTTTTCTCGACCGAGAGCAATCTTTTGAAAGCCTTAGGGTATGAATCGGGCATTGCAGCATCAGACTTCCAAGGGAGACCAATCTCCCACTGACCGTCGACAAGCTTGGCTGTGTTATCGAGAACTGCAATGGCTCGCAACTCGTCTTTATTTTGCCGCGGCTTCGTAGTGACGCCGATGGATTCCAATGTAAAGGATTGTCGCACCATCCAGTTTAAATCCAACAATGCTCCATCTTCATTACAGTGCTGGCTGGCAGCTTCGTGAACACATGCAACTGTTTGCATTTCCGTGTTATAAAACTCTTCGAGGGCAGTATGCGACAGGGTCATTGCGCTGAGTGATAACAGCTGATCAGATGGCGATAAGGCGGCCGCCGGGAGAGGCGGGGCAGCGGAGGCCGAGCGGGGTGCGGGGAGCGCGGGCGCTGTGTAAACAAGCGACGGCGCTCGCGCAGACAAAAGTGCTGCGTCATTCTGCGACCGGCCGGCGGCGAGCGAGCTGCACACTACGCCGTGCGCGCACCACCCCAGTGGTGTACGTGTGACGTAAGGCTTATTATAGCTACCGTGCACCGTAACAATAGGCACAAGCAAATGATAGTGGTCCTGACCAATTAACAATTGCGGTTTAACATCGTCACATAACACTAAGCCCTTAAAGTCTTGTAAATATTTATGTTTCTCGAAGTCTACACAAGATAGTCTCTGCACAGGCAAATTTAAGTCGCCTAATTTACGAGCGCGCACATTGAACGAGTCTCCGGTCGAGTTAGTCACAGTAAAGTTTACAATTTCACTCTTGCACGACAGCTCCGTATTGTTCCACGCGCCGCGCACTTGTAATGTTTCACTATAGCCGCGGAGGCCTACCGCGTCTGCGAGCTTTGCCGATAACAGCGACACGGTAGCCGCATCGTCCAGCAAAGCGTGCGTACTTATGCTACCATTGGGTCCGTGCAAAGTAACTGCCACTACTTTTAATAGCACTTTAGAGTTCCGCGTATTAGTGTTATTAGCGTAAGCACAAGTGTCCGTCTCGTCGTCGTATGCCGTCGCGCTTGCGTCTTCGGTCACATTATCACATGGATGCGCGTTATCGATGTTGTTTACATTATTAGCACAATCTTCATTCGCATCATTGCTATCTTTTTTGGGTAGCCAATGCAGTAATTTATGATGGTCTTGGCCACAGTTATCAACTTCACATACACTGGCTGGACATACTTGCTTATCATGCCTCGCCACTAAACACTTGTAGCACAGCCTGTTAGCACGTACGTAACGCCAGCGGTCGCGGCGCATCGCACGTCTGAAACGCGGACAGTTCGGCAGACGGTGGCTTGATGTGCGACAGAACTTGCATCTCTCGTCGTTGACGCTCAACAGCACGGACGACGGTGGGTCTCGTCGCTCTTCAGACTGCTTTCTGCTTTTATCCGCTTGGCTATAGATGTGCGACACGCCCGCTGATGCTGCTTTTGTTGCTTCATTTGTAAGAAAATCTGATAACACTTCAAACTTCGACTTCTCGCGGTCGCTCAAGTGATCAAAAGCGTAGTCTGTCCACCGATTAATTAGTCCGCTGGGAAATTTGGCTACTACGTTCGCAATAAGCTCTGGACTTCGTAAATAATCTGCTTGATCGATAGCGCGAGCAGCTACAGCAAAGTTTTTTATTTTTGTTGCAAAATTGACGATTTCGGTATGATAAGCTTGAGATAACGGTTGCAATTTTTTTATTTGCTTCACTATATTGTTTACTATCAACTCGGGTCGTCCAAAACGTAATTCGAGGGCCTGTATTATTACATCCGGACTAGTTTTACCGATGAGCATCGAAGCGACGGCTTCTTTAGCTTCACTACGTAAACATTTACGTAAGCGATAAACATTTTCAATGTCACTTAAATTGCACAACGTAGTAGACTCTGTGTACGCTTCCTTAAATTGCAACCACTCAAGGGGATCACCAAAATATAACGGTAGGTCTCTAGAAGTCGCAAGTCTGGTGAGCAGCTCCGGATTGTATGTCCTCGAAGTCGAAGCCATGATGACGTCCTTAAGTGCGTCGGCTAATTTTTCAATATCAGTAGCTTGCCGATCGCGTTGCGCTGGTGGCGGCGGCGGCGGCGGTGGCCAGTCAGCGTGGCCGGCACCTTGTTCAGCGCTGCCGTAGGCGGGCTGGCCCGTGGCCGGCCAAGCGTGTTGCGGCGGCGGCCGCATCAGCGGCGGCGGTGGCGGCCTCTCAGCACGGCCGGCGCTTTGTTCGGCGCCACCGAAGGCGGGCTGGCCCGTAGCTTGCCCGACGGGTTGCGGCGGCGGCCGCATCATCGGCGGCGGCGGCGGCGGCTCGAGCAGCGGCGGTGGTGGCCTGTGAGCGCGGTCGGCGCCTTGTTCGGCACCGCCGTAGGCGGGCTGGTCCGTAGCTTGATCATATAGTTCCAGCTCACGTTGGCTGCGTTTGAGCCACGTCTCCACTTTTCGCTTACCAGAAGATGCTGATCCATACGTTCGGCCACTTTTGTATGACTGTTCGTCGAGGGCCGCTAAATCGGCAGCTAACTTTTTATCGATCAACTCTTTGTCAATCTTAGCCTTGGCTTCAGCCGCCTCCAGTTCTAGCTGCCTCTTTCGTGCTAGCAATACCGATGACGTTGCAGACATCCTTTTACTGCCCACGGTATGCGGGCGCTGTTGCAGGACCACAGGATCGTTTTTGATCACCACCGCTTCCGATTGCGCATCCGTAATAGGTTGGTCTCCGAGATTCTCCATTTGCTTGGCCAGCGCTTCGTTTTTCACTTTGCTGCGCGTTCGCACTGCAGTGCGCGGCGGTGTATTGAACATTATAGCTTATCGCTCGACCTTCCTGCTTACAGGTTTTGTTCCCGTGATCCGGTCGAAGAACCACTTTGTAGCGGGTGGATGGTGCGGGAAAGTAGAACACCGAGATCAACCGTATAAAAGAATGCCAAAATATGAGCGAAAGGGGGTGTGTTTTTGTTGAGACGGTACACAAAAAAACTAAATGCCAAGTCCACGTACATGCATACCCTCTTTCCTACACATTACTTAGCTTTATTAAAAATAAACACAAGTTACATCTAAAACGCCGGCAGATGGCGTCACAGGTAAGTAAATTATTACGTTATTTTAGATTTAAGCTTATATCACACAGGTATGCACAGTATGCAGCAGTGTCCAGCGTTAACAACAAGGTTTTGTGAAAGTTTGATAATTAGTTTTTGACCCACGAATTCTACCTTGTCTATGGACTCTCTAAATAGTGAAGGGCGTAGCTGTTTTGCTGGAAGGTATCGTTATCGAGATTCTTGTCAAGTTTGCTTCCCTGCATTATAAACAAATGATGGCGTGCCACAAGTTTATCTTTTTATAAAATTTGGAGTCAATTGGGACACACGGGCTTAAATCAAGGATTTCCCATAACCAGTGATCAGGGGTTGTGTTTGTCGCGGCTGATCATCAATGTCGATAGTGCAAGCGATCGATGAATTTATCGATATCGGCGCGGGCCTAGGCAGAATCTTCTCCGGGAGTTTACTGCCGAACAGCATTTCATCTCTTTCAGTGTCCTGAATAATATTCAAGAATGGTTTTGCTAAACCAGGGGCTAGGGCGTGCCTGGGTCTCACAGTAATGCAAGTCGGATAGGATGCGACAACTATCGCTCAATAGCTTAATAGCTTTGACTTTGTCATCCGAAGACAATAGTATTGTTATTGCGCGATTAACAGCGGTGATTCCAATTCCTAATTGTTGCTGCGCCGCTTCCATCTTTTTATCTCGATTTCGCGCCATCTCGGTTATGGCTGCAGAGATCTCCACATTTAATTTCGGGGCTTGCAGCAACGTACAATTTTCTGGGATAAGATAATCCTTTAATATCTTTTCTTTTGAATCCTTTGGCAAACCCTTACGAAGTAGTGGTAGCCATAACGATGCCAAGTTCCCATGGATCTTATCTCCGAACTTCGGGGATTCGTCAGTAACTTCCCCTAACGCGGTGAGCAGCTCAGGGTCCAAATCCGGGACCTCTACACTTTCTTGGGCCGAAGTCGGGATAGCAGGGTCAGGGATCGAATCCGGCGGTGGAACCTCTTGGCCGGTCTCATTATGAGCCGAAGTCGAATCTTTCGGCTGAGGTGGGTGCTCCTGTACAGGAGACTCGGTGCCATATATAAAACAAACAAAATAAATTTATCATATTGTATCATATTGTATCATAATGTAAAAAAAAAATTTTTTTTTTGAGAGAGGGTAGTTTTACTTTGCAGATCCATGTTTTTCTTAGTTTCATCTCTCGTAAAAAAACTAAGATAATAAATGGTCGCATATCAACATGTATTCCACAACGGAACTACAAGTCTTACATGCGTTATGCCTTCGTGTTAACTCACGGCTAACCCCCAGGCTCGCGTCTTTTTGTACACAAATCAAGTACGCGTTACTTGTACCCTAGGGTATAAAACTTGATACCAAAATGAAGCACTTGTTAAGCAATTGAATTACTCACGTGAATGTTCATCTGACGATGACGACGATGACGACGAAGACGATATATGTCGTAACTTTATCAACTTTCGTTGATAATGCTCGATTTTTTCTTCATTCGTCCGCTTACGTTTCGGCATGATTGAAGAAATTCGAGCCCGCAATATATTTAACCACTTTATTAATGGAGGTGGACGCGTGCGTCTGTTGCCGTGCACGAAAAAATAATGAGGATTATAATAGCGCCTCGGACGAGGTGGGGCTGAACAAATTCAAGTACTTATTTTTTTTTTAAGTATCTCTAAAATAAGCGTGCAATATGTTGCCAGTAGATAAATAAACTACAATAATGTAAACTATAATTATATCGAACAATGAAGCGAGGAAATATTAATAGTGAAAGAGCTACACAGTCCACACACCATCGGATAGATGAAAAAAAAATGGCCCCCAATTTAACACGTAGGACAGACCCTAATTTTTGATTGAATGATTTATATTGAAATTTAGTAGATTAAGTACATACTACAGAGGCCGGAAAGCTAGTGGTTGCCGGCCGAGTATCATATCATATAGACGGCCGAGCATAGCGTGGCCGGATAGTTAAGAGGCTGGCAACCCTTATTCACGCCGAGGTGTGTATAGTGCTCTTCTCAAACATGCAATGCAATAAATAAAAATAAAAAACTCCAAGAAATCGAAGTTTTATTTTTAAAGAAAATAAAAGTAAACTAAACAAAACGTACAACTAACACGTATATAACACGTAAGTGTATTTTCTCAAACATGCTCGGAAATTCTCGCTTTCCATTTGAAAATAGAACCCGGGAAGCACCTAATTTTTTCATTCAAAATTTTAAACGAAGAAGCCGTCGAAGAAGGTGAATGGAAATGGATTTCGATACATTTGAAATTCAATTTTTTCCCGCTTTATTAACTTTTTAAAAGTTGTAACATGTAAAATTAAAGGGATCAATGCTGTGTTATGATAATGTTTTTTTTAATGGCATTTTATTGGAAATTAAAGTACTTTTTAAATACATATTAAACATCCATGACTCGAGAGCATTCGTATTCATCAAGGGATCAAAGAATAATTGCATACAGCCAAGCCAGCCCGATTCACCGCAGTGCGTGTGTAAGTTTTTTTTTTCAATCATAAATTGCAAATTACAGTTTGTATTTTTTGTAAATAAAATGACCACAGGGGTGTCGATTTTGTGTAATTTTGCTACGGTGAGCTCGAATTTGGCATTATTCTTTGGATCCAAGATGGCGAATGACAGTTTGACATTTTTTTTCACTGAAAACGATCATGGGTATCAATTTCGTGTAATTTGGCTGCAGTGAGCTCAAATTTGACATTATTTTTTGAATTCAAGATGGCGGATGACAGTTTGACTTTTTTTTCACTAAAAATGGTCATGGGTGTCAATTTCACGTAATTTTGGTGCAGTGAGCTCGAATTTGTCATTATTTTTTGAATCCAAGATGGCTAGTGACAGTTTGACATTTTTTCACTAAAAATGGTCATGGGTGTCAATTTCACGTAATTTTGGTGCAGTGAGCTCGAATTTGACGTCATTTTTTGAATCCAAGATGGTGGATGACAGTTTGACATTTTTTTCACTGAAAACGGTCACGGGTGTCGATTTCGTGTAAGTTGGCAGCGGTGAGCTCGAATTTGACATATTTGTTGAACCCAAGATGGCGGATGACAGTTTGACATTTTTGTCACAAAAAAATAGTCATGGGTGTTGATTTCGTGTAATTTTGCAGCGATAAGCTGGAATTTGACATAATTTTTAATCACATTTAACATCAAGTAATTGAACACTTTGGTTTTTGTTAACGTATTTCGTGATTTATCTAATAAATGACTTTTTTTGCAAATTAGGTTTTTTTAATTTCCTCACATTATTTGAGAAAAGCACTATATATTCCTCGACGGCAACCGGAATTGCCTGACTCGCATTTCGTCAGGCAGTTCCCTACTTTCCGAGCCTCGGCAATAATGTACTATTTCTCAAACATGCTCGGAAATTCTCGCTTTCCATTTGAAAATAGAACCCGGGAAGCACCCAATTTTTTCATTCAAAATTTTAAACGCAGAATCCGTCAAAGAAGGTGAATGGAAATGGCTTTCGATACATTTATTTTTCTCCTAGGAGAAAAATAGGAGAAAAAAAAATTTATGAAATTCCACTTTTTCCCGCTTTATTAACTTTTTAAAAGTTGCAACATGTAAAATGGGGCCAAAGAATAATTGCATACAGCCAAGCCAGGCCGATTTACCGCAGTGCGTATGTTAAGTTTTTTTTTTCAATCATAAACTACGAATGACAGTTTTTATTTTTTGTAAATAAAATGATCAAAGGGGTGTCGATTTCGTGTAATTTTGCTACGGTGAGCTCGAATTTGACATATTTTTTTGGATTCAAGATGGCGGATGACAGTTTGACATTTGTTTTCACCGAAAACGGTGGTGGGTGTCGATTTCGTGTAATTTGGCTGCGGTGAGCTAAAATTTTATGTAATTTTTTGGATCCAAGATGGCGGATGACAGTTTGACATTTTTTTCACTAAAAATCGTCATGGGTATCGATTTCGAGTAATTTGGCAACGGTGAGTTCGAATTTGACATTATTTTTTGAATCTAAGATGGCGGATGACAGTTTGTAATTTATTTCACTAAAAATCGTCATGGGTATCGATTTCGAGTAATTTTAGTGCGGTGAGCTCAAATTTGACATTATTTTTTGAATCCAAGATGGCGGATGACAGTTTGTCATTTTTGTCACTAAAAATGGTCATGGGTGTTGATTTCGTGTAATTTTGCATCGGTAAGCTCGAATTTGACATTATTTTTTGGATCCAAGATGGCGGATGACAGTTTGACATTTTTGTCACTAAAAATGGTCATGGGATGATTTCGTGTAATTTTGCTCGAATTTGGCATTATTTTTAATCACATTTAACATTAAGTAATTGAACACTTATTTAGTTCTTAATAAAGTACTTCGTGATATTTTTTTTAAATTACTTGTTTTTTTTTGCAAATGAGGTTTTTTAATTTCCTCACATTATTTGAGAAAAGCACTATATATTCCTCGAAGGAAACGTGAATTGCCTTTTCCGGACCACGGCAATAATGTACTATTTCTTCGTCGGAACTCATATCTAATATATACAGTCGAAAAACCAGAACGGGATAAAAGAAACGAGACAGAGCGAGATGGCGCTCTACAACACCATTTTGACACGTTTCTCCCAAACAAGGCATTATTTCTCCGGATTTTTAAAGCAATTCGATTATTTGATCTTGGGAATCGCGAAAACCTTGAGAAAATATGATATTAGGTGTGTATGTTTTGTATATTAAGCAGAATAAAATCGCGAGTTCGAATTTCGAGCCAAAAGCGAGTGATCTATTATCTATGCCAGTGTTGCCGTTCAGGGATAAAGAAAGCCATTCATTATCCTGCATTGCAGCAGTCTACGGAAATTTAAAATTTTATCTATGTAAATTTTTATTGATAACATAAAGCAAAAAATACATGTCGGACTAATTAGAAATATTACTTTTTACCCAGAGGACACATTCCTATTGCTATTGAGATTCCTTACGTAAATAATATACCGTACCTGCATAATACATATAATATTCCACGCGGGCGGAGCCGCGGGTGCTCTCTAGTTAAATAACAAAATCAACAATGCTTAATTAATCCAATAAAACAGAATTTTATTACGTACTAGCTGTTGCCCGTGACTTCGTCCGCGTAGATTTCGGTTATCACTATCCCGCGGGAACTATATAATTTTCCCGAATAAAAAGTAGCTTATGTTATTCCTCAATATTCAAACTATTTTCTTAGCAAATTTCATCTAGATTGGTGCAGCGGTTTTTCCGTGAAGAGGTAACAAACAGAGAGACAGAGTTACTTTCGCATTCATTTTGTAGTTAAATTTGAAATTTACAGTATTTGGAATTTGTTAATAATGTGTTATCAAATCAAAAAGCAAATATGGCTTAGTTTTTTTTTAACGGCTGAACGTCATGATGCTGTGTACCAAATATAATGTGGAATGAAAATTAAAAAAGGACCGTCTTGCCGGCCTAGGCCGTGAAGTTTGTATAAAATACCATTTCCCATATACCTCGTCTAACCACGCAACTTGTAGAATGTGATACATCCCGGCATTATTTGGAACGTAAGTCAATATTTCATTGCATGTTTGAGAAAATGTTATTTAAAATTATAAGTAGATTATGAATTTTCTTTAGAGAGTTGAAATTGTTTCGACCTGTAATTGCTTTAAGGAAACTTCTACAAACGTGTCCCCAGCAAAGGGTTAATCCTATATTTTCTAACGAAATAGACAGCATTTGCTTGATTAAAGAAGAACCGCGGCGTCCTTCATAAAAGGGCGCTGGTAACTCCTATTCTAAAGGCGTGTCTGGCGTGACTCTACAATTGCAAATGTTAATGAAGTAGTCCTGTAGTCGCTTATAAAACTGCATATAAAATAAGTGAGCCAGACGAATGTTGTACAGAGCTACGTATTGTGCATTGCATTGCATTGTATGTAGTAGGAGTGATTGCCGCAAAGTTTCCTTTCACATGAGCGTTCCTACTTTTCTTTGCGAGCGGGTCCGTTTCCGTTTATCTTTGGTTGTTTTTTGCTAGTGTCGTTTTCTCTCGTTTCTTTTCTTATGTTTCACAGTTGCGTTTGTCGCATTAGTTCTATATACCTATGTTTCGAGACACTTTGATTTATAGTTAAAGTTCTTTAGCACGTTTACTTAAACTGAGTGAAATGAGTAGTAGCGTTATGATAATTTACAAACTTTTATGATGGTTATCATTTTTAACAAGTTTATTAATTTAAAATTGTAGCGTGATACCTACTTGTAGACTCGTCGACTGTGCGGATGGATAATAAGTACGACTGAATGTTTTTGCACTATGTATATTGTCAGTCGACGCACAGGAGAAACAGTTAGCACAAGCACAAGCAAAGCTTCAGAAGGAAGGGAAGATAAAGCAGTAAGCAAGACACTAGACCGAACGGTACAGATCGGAAGCGGCGAGCTAGCATCAACGAGCGTGAGCTCCGCGTCGCAAGTGGGTTTCGACTGGCGCGGACGCGGCCGCCCGGCCGCGGCCGGCGCGGGCGCCGGGGGGACGGAGCGCGCCCGGCGCATCGAACAAAAGATCAGATGTTTTAAATCTCTAATAAGAAACCGAGATGTACTGTCCGTTTACAAACATTTTTCGAGCAATATTATATGATATTCAGTATAATTGGCGTTGTTTACATTGACATGTATTTAAACACGTAGTATTGGAATAAACAACGGTAGGAAAAATATTAGTTGATTTAACATGAAATTATTATTGTAATATTAACATTATGTAAAAGGAAATAAGAAGTGGCGAGTAGTTCGTCACAGGATGTGACACGGATGTCGCCACGTCACCCCCCTCCAGAGACCGTCCTACGGGCGATAATAATTAGGGAAGCGTACTTCACGCCCTGAACGAGTCCTTTTCATCGGGTGTTTATTTTCCGGAGGTGACTTGCCTATAGGAGTAGTTGGAGTCTCTGGGGCTATTGAATTAGACGTGTCATCCATTATGTAGGCTGGTTTGATGCGGTCTATTGATACAGTGACGGCTTTTCCGTTGACACGGATCTTAAAGACTTTGTCACCTCTCTGTATGACCTCATGGGGACCGGTGTACGCTGGTTGCAGAGGTGGATGGCAGGTGTTGTCGCGAAGAAACACGTGGCTAGCCGTTCGAAGGTCTTTATAGATAAAGACTGAGCGCTTATTGGAATGGCGTGATGCTGGAATAGGCGACAGGTTATGGGCGAACTTTCGAAGGCGCGCTATATAATCTGTGACATCTATGGTTTCAGCCGTATTTGTCTTGGATTCCATAAACTCTCCGGGCAATCTCAGCGGTTCCCCATACACCAGCTCGGCCGTTGAGGCATTAAGGTCTTCTTTGTATGCACTGCGGATTCCTAGCAGTACCAAAGGTAGGGGTTCCATCCAGTTGCTGTTTGCGTGGCAAGTGATGGCGGCCTTTAACTGCCTGTGAAACCTTTCGACAAGGCCGTTACAGGCTGGGTGGTACGCCGTGGTGCGACGGTGCTGGAATCCCACCAGTTCTGACAAGTGTTTGAAGAGGGCGCTTTCAAATTGTCTGCCCCGATCTGTCACTATATCACTTGGGCAGCCGAATCGAGAAATCCACCCCTGTAGCAAGGCTTTTGCCACCGTTTCGGCAGTTATGTCTACCAATGGTATAACCTCTGGCCACCGCGTGTAGCGGTCGACGACGGTGAGACAATATCTGTATCCTTGAGATAGTGGCATGGGGCCTACGAGGTCTATGTGTATGTACATAAATCGTGATCGGGGAAGTCTGTAAGTGCCGACTGGTGGTGACACATGACGGGTTATCTTCGAGCGTTGACAGGCCAAGCACGTCCGTGACCACTCTCGACAGTCCCTTTTTATTCCTGGCCACACAAAACGGTCTGTTAGTAGCTTGATCGACGCGTTGGCACCCGGGTGACTGAGGCAATGCAGACTCTGGAATGCCCGTCGACGAAGCTCCTTGGTGACATATGGGCGTGGTACCTTGCCACTCTCATCGCAGTACAGTTCAATATGTGATCCTGGCAGTTTTGTCCTGGTTAGGCGTAAGGACGTTTCGCTTTTTAGTAGCTGTTCGAGCTCTGGGTCTGAAAGTTGCGCTTGCGCTAATTCGTTCATATCGACGGGCTGAGTGATCTCTTCAATGCGAGATAAGGTGTCGGCCACGACGTTGTTTTTCCCTGAGATATGCCTAATGTCTGTTGTAAACTGCGAGATGTAGTCCAGATGTCTGAACTGTCTTGGTGAACAATTTTCCTTGCGCGAGTGGAAGGCGAAGCATAAGGGCTTGTGATCTGTATAAACCGTGAACACTCGCGCCTCGACCATATGTCTAAAGTACTTGATGGCTTCATATATAGCAAGGAGTTCGCGATCGTACGGAGAGTATTTCCTCTGTGCGGGGCTTAGCTTTCGTGAGAAGAACGCGAGAGGCTGCCATTCATCGTCTACGTACTGTTGCAGTGCCGCGCCTAAGGCGGAATCCGATGCATCAGTAACGACAGCAAGCTTAGCCTGGCTGTCGGGATGCGCTAAAAGCGCGGCCTGGCATAAGCTCTCCTTGCATTTGTCAAAAGCTTCGTGTTGATCAATAGAGAAAATTACGGGGTGGGAACCTTTGACGGAGCCGGTGAGAAGAGCGTTTAAAGGACTCTGGAACTGTGCGGCCCCGGGAATAAATCTGCGGTAAAAGTTGACCATCCCCAGGAACCTTCGAAGCTCCCTTACAGTCCTCGGAGTTGGGAAGCTCTTGATAGCTTCGACCTTGGCTGGAACTGGCTTCGTACCCTCTGCTGAGATATGATATCCAAGAAAAGTTACTTCAGGGACACCGAAGACGCATTTTGCGGTGTTGATTATCATCCCGTAGTCTCGCAGTCGTGAAAACAATTGGTGTAGGTGTTCTTCATGCGTCTTTGCGTCTTTTGAATAGACCAGGAAATCGTCGAGGTATGCATAGCAAAAGTCGAGACCCCTCACCATATCGTCCACAAATCGTTGAAAGGTTTGACCAGCATTACGTAGGCCGAAGGTCATATATGGAAACTCATAAAGACCAAACGGTGTGGTGATTGCGGTCTTCGGGATGTCTTCTGGATTCACGGGGATCTGGTTGTACGCCTTCTCCAGATCGATGGTGGAAAATATCTGGCAACCGGAAATGTGGTGTGAAAAGTCGTGAATATGACGAATCGGGTACCTGTCCGGGATCGTTCTGGCATTTAACATTCTGTAATCACCACAAGGCCGCCAGCCGTTGTCTTTCTTGGGGGCCAGGTGTAAAGGTGACGACCAAGGTGATTCTGAAGGCCGAGCGGTGCCGTTCTTTATCATCGCAGAAAATTCGTCCTTGGCGATCTTCAACTTGTCCGGGGCCAGTCGTCGAGGTGAGCAAGACGAAGGGGCACCTGGAGTTGTTCGGATGTGGTGGACGACATTGTGCTTCCGAACTTGATACACACCCGATGGGCGAGTGATGTCCGGGTATTGCAGTAGTATGCGATGGTACGGTGTATCGCCGAGTACGACTTTCACCGAAGAAATGTTATCCGCTGGGTTGGCAGGCAAAGCCGCGGCGGACAGGCTAGTTTTGCCGTCGATCAGTCGTTGACTTTTGCAGTCTACCATCAAATTGTAGTGCGACAAAAAATCTACACCGATGATTGCCTTTGTAACGTCGGCGACAATAAACCGCCAAGCAAAGTCACGGCGCAAGCCCAAGTTTAGAATTAGGTGTACGTAACCGTATGTATGAATCGGTGAACCGTTTGCTGCGCATAACTGGTAACTTGTTTTATGTCGACGTTGCTTCAGAGCTGACCTTGGGAAGACACAGAGATCGCTGCCAGTGTCCACGAGTAGCTGCATCTTCGTAATGAGGTCTGTGACAAATAAGCGACCAGTGCTCGGGCAATCGGCGGTCGCCATAATCGAGTGCCCGTTTAGTTTCCCGCTTTGTAGTCACAGGGCTTTATGCACTTTTTTGCGTTTTCACCGAACTTAGCGTGGTACCAGCATTTAGGGTGCTTGCGGTAATTTGACGACGACCTCCTTGAACTGGAACGGTTGCGATTATGGTTCGACGAACGCGATTTTGATCGTGGCTTCCGGTGGTTGAGCTGGGTCTTGAGAGTCTTCATCTCCCTCGTTAACTCGCTCACTTGCTTGACAAGGGTATCTAGCGGTGAGTCGAGGGGAAGTGCAGACGCGGACGCTACTTGACCACGGGGAAGTACGTCGTGTATGCGGTCGGCTAAATCTGCTAGTATATCTAGCGTTGCAGTCGGGTTGGCCGCGATGATGGTTTGTATATTTTGCGGCAATCGGGTGGTCCATATACTCTTCAAAAATTCGTCTGGGACGTCAGGGCCAGCCAGGTGTCGTAAGCTTCGGAGAAACTGAGAGGGCTTCCTATCTCCGAGCTCTTCGTTATTAAGGAGCTGATTCACCTTCTTTTCCCGAGATGCCGACAGCCTCTTGATGAGCTCTTGCTTCAGCTTGACATATTTGTCCGTAGCCGGTGGTGCGAGTATGATGTCTTCGATCTCAGCGGCATACTGGGCATCAAGCTGTGCGACAACGTGATAGAACTTCGTCGAATCGGCCGTGATATTCGAGATCGCGAATTGGCTTTCAATTTGTGCGAACCAGATCGCCGGTTTTTCTGGCCAAAATGCGGGTACCCTCACACCAACGCGGCACACGTCTGATGATGTAGCATATTGTCTAACATTCGATCCACTCTCGCCTGATGTAGAACTGTCTTTATCCACAGGCATGTTTTACGGGGTCACCAGTGTAGCGTGATACCTACTTGTAGACTCGTCGACTGTGCGGATGGATAATAAGTACGACTGAATGTTTTTGCACTATGTATATTGTCAGTCGACGCACAGGAGAAACAGTTAGCACAAGCACAAGCAAAGCTTCAGAAGGAAGGGAAGATAAAGCAGTAAGCAAGACACTAGACCGAACGGTACAGATCGGAAGCGGCGAGCTAGCATCAACGAGCGTGAGCTCCGCGTCGCAAGTGGGTTTCGACTGGCGCGGACGCGGCCGCCCGGCCGCGGCCGGCGCGGGCGCCGGGGGGACGGAGCGCGCCCGGCGCATCGAACAAAAGATCAGATGTTTTAAATCTCTAATAAGAAACCGAGATGTACTGTCCGTTTACAAACATTTTTCGAGCAATATTATATGATATTCAGTATAATTGGCGTTGTTTACATTGACATGTATTTAAACACGTAGTATTGGAATAAACAACGGTAGGAAAAATATTAGTTGATTTAACATGAAATTATTATTGTAATATTAACATTATGTAAAAGGAAATAAGAAGTGGCGAGTAGTTCGTCACAGGATGTGACACGGATGTCGCCACAAAATCATCTCAAAATTAAAATGTTACTTACTTTATTTACAAATAAATATATGCTGCTTAGACTAAGAAAGAAGCATCGAAAACGCTTCTTAATTAATGAGACCTACGATGATACAACGTTTTGGGTACCTAACGAAGTTTCTAGAAGACCAAAATTATAAAAGACATAAATAAATTGCATTCCCGGGCATGAACGAACGCCAAAAGCGTACGAACAGCAATAAACGCAAATGAATCGTTAATTAATTACAGCTTTAAATTGCTGTAGATTTATCTTGCACATTTTTTACCTGCAGCGAACTGGTTGGTAGTATCAAAGCTAATAAACAGAAACCTTTAGAAATGTTTTGTTTAGGCCAAAACATAATTTTAGACGGTGACGAAGACTCATATTATGTGAAGGTACCACTATCAAATTAAAATTGGAGGGTTATAGGCGCGGGACTTCATGATAAAAAGAAAAAAAAAACCCAAATTTCTGACTAGAATCGAGGCCACCTAGAAGACATCCTTTCTAAGTAATGAAAAATATGCAACACTTAGTAAATAGAACATTTTATCTGAAAACTTTAGAGATAAGAGGGGTGGGGGTGGGGGGGCACTTTTTTAAACAATTTCTGATCTATGGGGCTAAAATAATAATGTTTTAGAATGTTCCCCTTATTCATACGATACCCACTTGGAAATCTTAAGATCCTTGCGTAATATTCTAATAAAAGTAAACATGTGTTAAACTATTATCTATTTGCAAAATACTTTGGTAAGCATCATGTAAAACTACTTTTAACATGAAACGACCGTGAGACTCAATCATAGCGAAACATACGATTCACTAGTAACGGTGAGGAAGGACTAGGAATTAGTCCGAAACATATCGAGCGAAACTAGACTTATATACGTGAGTGATCTGTTTATTTCGCTATCATGTAAAACTGTTTTAAATTCCAAGTCGATAGCATTAGTCGTTTCTGAGGTTTCTTTTTTACAATTTTGGTTAGGATCTTTAAAAAACCAATTAAAACAATATTACCAATACTTCGTGTTTTATTTACAGTTCCGTACCTACCTCAAAAAAAAAACGGAACTCTCATATGATCACTTCGTTGTCCATCTGTCTGGCAAGCACCTTTATCTCTGAAATGCATGGACGTAGCGTGCTGAAATTAATATCAAATACTCAAACCTGCAATCCCTTGAATCTGTGAAAAAATCAAATGTCTAAGTCAACGCAATCAAAGGATGCATTCATTAAAAAGGTGTTTTCATATAAATTGCTGTGGAATCCAGTTGTGGTACTTCCAGTTCTCCTAGAAACTTGAAATTTGGTACGAAGGTAGCTCTTATAACACAACTAATCAGATATACATCAGTGACCAATATAAAATGACCCCACACGGATATGTAGGTACATTTAGCTTGGAAGTAGTAGAAGTAGAAGGTGCTGCCACTGGAATCTTAAAACACTTAGAAAAAGTGAGATAAATCTTCGAGACTCAATTTCCGTGATAGACAAACTATTTTACATACCTACAAATTTGTACGGAATCCTCATTGAGGGAGTCCGACTCGCTCTTGGCCAGTTTTTTTAATTAAGAGGTCTTTGCATCCTATTCACAAGTAGTTATCAACCAAAAATTACATCTTCAAGTGCAGAATACGATTTACGAATACACAGTTGAACATAGTTTCTCGAAGCTGCTATTAATTGATGCCTCGGTCTTAAATTGGTGTAAATCCTCAAGGCACAGATCATGCAACCGAGCGCCGACTCTCAGAGTGCCTCCTCCAATTACTTTAATTAAAACAATACCACGGCACCAGTGCTTCGTCGACTCACCGCGTCTGTTTCCCATTTCCCTATTTAAATACGAAAACGAGCTCGTAGCTCGCGCTTAGCGTGCAAGATGTTGCTATTCATTTCTACATGAACTGATATCAACTTACCTACACAGACAAAAATTTTGTTCTAATTATGATCAAATTCTGGTAAGTACTCGTTGGTATTAGTGTTATTTCGTTCAAAGCATGCATGGACAGTACTACACAATTTTGGTATTAAATATTTGGTCAGCTCAGCTATATAATTTTTAATGAAAAGTAATTTTGAAACATATATTTCAGTAGGCGGTTGTAGCTTTTGCGGTTAGTCATTCCATACTCATCTGTGTTTCCAACTTTTAGAGCGAACGGTTCGAAAATCGATTAGGAAGTCGGGCTGATTCAGCGACTTCGAAGCAAGTAATTTACTCTCGAGTTGGCTGAAGGCGACACCTGTCGAGCGAAGTGACGGCTGATAATGCGACGCGAGCGCCATTGATGCGCAGTCGAGTGCGAGGACGCAAACTCTGGTATAATTCGCGTGTGTCGCACACCACGCACTCAGTTTGCGGCTTCTTGCTTTACCACAACATCATCGATCGAGTCTTACATCGAAACATCTTAATGTACGAGCCAAATTAAAATTGCGTACTCCCGACGTATGTTTAGCGTTAAATTACCCCGCTGATTGATCCTGTCCGTGAGTATCTTTTACTGTTAGAGACAACATTTATCAAGCAACTTTCGGCGAAGGTAATATAAAGCTGCTAAATCCTAGCATCATCTGTGGGGATTACAGTTTACACGAGGTCGGGAACGTCGCCGGGCGGTACCGACACAACACATCTCCGAACGGAGGCAACTTTACCAACTTTCTTAAGGGCGGTTAGCGAAGTTTGACGTGGCAGCGCTCGCACCGTAAGCCCTAGGATTCGATACTTGCTAACAACATCCAATAGAGAAGCGGAGACGCGTGCTTTGAAAATCGTATAACTTGCATGTGGATGCAAGTGATAAGCATGCAAAATGAGATTACATTTGCCGCTACGTATAAAATATGCAGAGTGTTAAGAAATTCTAAGAAATTACTTTGACACTTTGACACATCTTGCTATGTAAACGGGAATTTTCATCAAATTAGTTTTTTAGCTAATATTTCAACACTATTTATACATATTTATAGTTTCAAAGCTTAAAATGAAATCATTTAATGTGATACCTTATTACGAATAAATGAGTATGAGCATGAGTATTATCATATGACTTGTCTAAAACAATATTTCTCAAACAAAAATAAATTTGAAAAAAAAAAACCGCATTTATTCTAAAATTGATTTAGGTAGATTGCAAGTCACAGATCGTCGGCGTCGGTTTAAAAAACAAACAACCCAATAGACATTACATAATAACTCTTGAAATACTTATGTATTTGAATGTGGGTCCAAACAGTGAACATTTATCCCATTAAAATATGCTAACAGTATCGAAATGCGGTATAGGAAACAGCGATATTGTCGCTACTATGAACGTTGTGTTAAGCCCAGTTGCAGAGGGTCGAGAACTAGGTCGAATCGAGATCGAAAAACCTCATAGTAAATTTTAGTTTCAAATACGCTCAAGGGCGGGCGCTGTTCCAAACGTCATACAAACTCGATAACGTTTACTATTCGATTTTACGTGACGCAGGTTTCGAATATTCTTACTCGGGCCTCAGGAGCAGTAGACTGTGTTATTGAAAGTTGATGGCGGGCCGCTGTGAGCCTGAGGTGAGCGCACGCGGCGGGCGGGCAGGATCGGCGCGCGGGGTAGAGCGCGCCGTGTAACTTGTATACTTTCTATCGCTCGCGCCGCTCCCACTGCCAGCGGAGCGGTAGCAGCTACCTCGAGTTTTATGACTTTAATCAAATCGTTTTAGGGGTGTCACGGTGTGCCCAAACGGCTGATTGTATGAGCGGATCACGTGTGCTGACCGGCACAATTTCTATCCACTAGATACAAATGCTGACGGGCTAAAATCTGATTGTTACAAATATTGCTTTTTATTACACAAGCCGTAGCCGTATGCGAACACGCGAAACATGTATTAAAGTTACGTCATTTTGTTGGTGGGTGGTTTACAGGCGTGCGTACTTACCGAGGGTTTTCTAGCGATTATTTTGTTAGGATTCCATCTGTTGGTGCACATTAATGACCCTTTAGCGGTAAAGTAGATGAAATAGGCAGGCGAGCGCGTTTCCAAAACGCGAGTTACTTAATTAATGGCAATAAAAAAAGGAAAAACACTCAACTTTCTCGGACATCGACAGTAGCGGAAAGTAGGTAGGTATACCACTATTTATTAGGATGACGCAGTTTTATACTGTCATAAGCTTATCTCGGCAAGATCGAGCGGTAGTAATTCTTTTCTAAGCAGCGCGTAAAGTTATTCAAAATATGTATAAGTTATGTCCTAAGCTGGTCGTAAAACGGTATTACAGACGTTATGAAGAGCGGGGTTCGGCCGGATCTCATCACTTAGGGGTGTGCAGGCCTAAAATACCTTTCAATAAACCCATAAAATTGCCTTATCCAACGCAAATTTGGGCGTCGCCTCGGCCTTCTCGGATGCTTATTAACAACAATGCACACGTCAATATAAGATAAATTTTGCACGAGGTAACAATATGTCGAGCGTTCAGCTCCAGGTATAAGAGTAATATCATGGAGGTTTCGGCGTTCGTCTCGGGATGAAAAATGTTTTCGCGGTAACCGTCGTCGAATATTCATGCACCGGCAGCGGGTCGTAAATTTTACGACATCGATTTTACATGCCGGAAAATTGTTTTGCAGATTTATTGCAATTAGTTGCTTGATATAACTAACAGGAAACATAGTGAAATAAAAAACGGATCACTCACATATGTAACCACATATGGAGCCGCGGCGAGTAGTGTGCGTCACGCTGCCGCTGGGTCGTGCGCTCCCAGAGGAAGGAGTACGAATTAGTTCGAAACATATCGGGCTAAACTTGACTTATATACGTGACTGATCCGTTTCATTTCATTACAACACAAAGGAAGGGGAGGGTGGATGGAAAAGTGGGAAAGGGAAGACCTCGGCGAACGTACTCCGATCAAATCGATGATATTTTGGAAAAAGGACAGGTCAGGAGTATCCAAAACCGGAGAGCATGTATGAAGAATGTTATGAGATTAAGGGAAGCAAAGGTTGTATGTCCGGATCGTAGCAAGTGGAAGTCCGTGGTCTCTGCCTACCCCTCCGGGAAACAGGCGTGACTGTATGTATGTATGTATGTATAACAGAAAATATGTTTATTACCTACTTTGATGTAATACTCAAAACATTATAATAAAGGAGTAAGTATTATGTATAGTAAGAATCAACAATAAACAGGGTCAGTAGCGAAGTAATTTTCCATGGAATTTGTAAATTGGAAACGACTGTAAACAAAAATAAAATGACTCTTTCTCAGTTGTACAAACAAATAAAAGAAAAGAAGTGACTGTGTCCATTTATGAAAATCGTTTCGCGCTCGAAGGGCTGAGTGCGATACGAATGAACTGTAATTTAATAACATTAGGTACCTGTATGTAGGTATACATTTAACAGATGAATGTTAATCTTAACTTAATATTACTTATCAATCAATCAATAATTTACTATTACTATTGTGATTTCATATGCAATAAAATTCCCTATATCAATAATTTATTTACTTAATATACTTACTTAATGTTCAGCGTATTATTATTTGAGTTACGACACTATTTACATAAAAGTTCGAATATAAGAGTAGGTACTAGTAAATCGCGCTAGGCCTTTTATAAATGGAAATATACTTTTTACATTTATAAAAGTCCGTACTAGTAAACGTAGCCTAAAATATCAAACAGCTCCAGAATTATTGCAAGTGCAATTTGGAACTGCCAGCAGTTTTCCATTGGTGCTAGGAAGTGCATAAGTTTTTATGCAAGAAACAGGACTGTACCTCATATCGTAAAGGAGGTCATAAAAGAAAATAGTGCAGTGTCCGCCGATGCACTCGAGTTCCTAAGTTTTGACGCCGCGATAGCATTCAAAACATTTTATTTAAAAAGTTCATGTAGTATTATAGTGTAAGTGCGCGTATTAAGCAATAACGTGGGGATATATGTACTTATACCTACTCATACAGGGTGGGATAAGGCATACAAATATCGGTTTTTAGGAACCATGGTTTTGCTGTTCTATTAATTATTTTTTTACACTTGTTTCTAGAATACTGTATTTTTTTTCCAAAATAGAGTGAGGTTTCTTTGTGTAATTTATTTGTGGTTCCTTACGTATTGTAAGAGCTAATGTAACTTGTTTTTAGAAAAAAATACTTTGTGCCAAATTTCTTGCGGCGCATTCTTCTTGGCAATCATGGTCTTTCCGAAAGCGCTGGTAGACTAAAAAAACCGGTCAAGTGCGAGTCGGACTCGCGCAAGAGGGTTCCGTAGAAAGATTTTAACGCTTTTTTTCCCCAGTGTTTTAAAAGTCCAGTGTTAGCAGAGCCCTGCTCCTAAGCAAAATGTACGCAATGTGGGGGTCATCATATATCGGTCTGTGAAATCTACAGACAGACATAAATATTTAAGATTTTAAGAACTACAAGAGCTACCTTCATACCAAATTTAAGTTTCTAGAACAACTGGAAGTACCCTTTAGGTTTTCAGGGTACGGCAATTTGTACGGAAACAGCCTTTTTAATGACTGTATCTTTTGATTGCGTTGACTTAGAAGTTTGATTTTTTTCACAGCTAGGGACCACAGGCTTGAGTATTTGATACTAATTTCAGCATGCTACCTCCACGCATTCCAGAGAAAAAGGGTCTTGACAGACAGACCGACAGACAGACGGACGGACAACAAAGTGATCCTATAAGGGTTCCGTTTTTTCTTTTTGAGGTACGGAACCCTAAAAATGACGTGTAAAAGAGCATTCGCCTATTTGCTGAATCAAAATTTCAATTTAGAATTTTTGTATTTTGAATCATGTCATCGATTTTAGTGACAAGAACAATGCATATATCCTAGAACAGATCCTTGTATATCTTATAGTTATGACTTACACTGACCAATCTAAATGTGCCACCCTGTATAGTGTTAATTAGAGCTCACAATATGTTATACTGTCGAAGCTAATTCTGCAAATCGTTTAATTTATGAGTCGGCCTGTCTCGTGGAGCATAAATCGGTATTTGGTGCGCATTAAGACCTCCTTTGCGCCGCTGCTCGTAGCTATAATATTCTCGATCCCAAAGATGTTCAGCGGGCCTTTGTCACATTAATCGTAATTCGGTTTGTAAGGCGTATCTCAGAGACGATCTCGCATCGGACGTGAACATTGGGAATGCTTGTATAGGGACACATAAATATTTTTCAATTTACTACATTAAGTAGCCTTTATTATAAATGTCACGAGTGCGGGTAGGTACATGATCTTGCAATACAAGAATTTTGGTAACAATAGAACGATTAGACAAATATCCCGCAATACGGCCCAATTTTCATGATTTAAAGGACAATTTTAAATTCAATTTTAATGTAATTCGGTCGATGTCGTGTTGGTCACAGAAATAACATTAAAAAAAAAAACCAACAAAATGCGAGTCGGACTCGCTTTTTCCCTCTTTTCCTCCAGTATTTTAAGTTGTCCAGTGATAGCAGAACCCTGCTTCTAAGCATAATGTATGCAGTGAGGGGTCATTTTATACTGGTCTGTGACATATAGTACATACAGGCGTAAAAATTTAAGATTTGAAATTCATCTGAGTGTTTGTGCTACGAGTTACCTTCATACAAATTTCAAGTTTCTAGGACAACTGGAAGTATCCTTTAGGTTTTTGCACCACGGCAATTGGTATGGAAACACCCTTTTTAATTAATGATTGTATCATTTGTTCATTTGCTTGCGTTGACTACAGAATTTTTTCACAGCTTCAAGGGACTGCAGGCTTGCGTATTTCATACTAATATCAGCATGCTACCTCCGCGCCTTCTAAAAAAAAATGGTCAAAGACAGACAGCCGGACATCAAAGTGATCCTATAAGAATTATGTTTTTTCTTTTGAGTTGCGGAACAATACAAAAAATCAGTAAGTAGTTCTCACTAATCAGACCCCCCTTTAATGTGACACGTATATTTTTGCTGAAAATATTGGCTAGCTAGCACGCTTTAGATGCAAAGCAGTCATCGATCGCCTCATACGAAACAGCGTTCTGGTTATATTTTCCCTTATTTTGGATTTGTGATTTTTCAATTGTACATATTTTTACGAGTTTGAAATCTGTTAATCGAATGACTACAGACGGTCAGCGAGGTTTCAGCGTAAAACTAAAAAGTATATCTCCTGTCATAATGAGATGCGAGGCGCCGAGAGCGGGCGCGTGCAACGTGCATGTTGGATGAGCCTAGCTGCGCTGTACAGGTGTCACCTTATTTTTAATGCACTGCACCTACTGCAATTTCCCTCTGATATAGAGCAATCTTAAAAGATTATCCGACTTTGAACGGCAACTATTTTGACGTTTGCTAATAGTAGCAAACGTCCACCGGGTGATTGTGGTGTGGTGAGATGGGCTCAACGACTTCTATTTTTTACATGTTGCGACGTTGGGGGTCTTATTGACCGAGTGAACGAAGTGAGTGAAGCGTCTCAGTTTCAGCTTGGACAAACAGCTGTGCTCCTGTACAGGTCGCATTTTTCAACCAATTCTCGTGAAATTTTAGACATATATTTTTTTGACAATTACATTTTTGGATTTTCTTTACATAAAAAGAAACTAAAAATAATGTTAAAAATTTACCCGATTTTCTTGAAATTTTATGATCAGGTTCGATAATTAGTTACATAGGATTTTTTGTGGATTCGTTTTTTGAAATAAAAAACAAAACTAAAAATGTTCAAAAATGAGGTCGCGAGGTCTACAGCTCACAGAGCCACTAGTTTAGATATTAACGAAATCAAAAGAGATTTTTAAACCTAATTTATTGAGAGTAACCCCTAGTTTTATAGCAATGATCTAATAATCAGTCTTATACCAATCATACATGAGGTTGAACGCATGAATATATCAGTTATGATCTCTCATAAGTAATTTACACACTTGATTGCTACGGCCCGCACCGCCGTGCGACCGGCGCTGCGGTCGTAGCACTTTGCTACGGGTTGTGCTAAGCTATGTAAGCCTCTAACAACGAAACGTTTTTTGTTTATTTTGAAACTTACGACAACTCATCGATATTAAAGGTAAAGATAGGCCACGCACCTTTTTAGCGCTGACAAAATGCGGCCTTCACTCATTAGCTGTCATTAGACTGACACGTCAAACTTCAAGCGAATATACCATCTGGATAATGGACGACTACCGACCTGCTAATTCATGTCCACAAAATAACAAGTAGTCAAATGATAACAATGACCTGCTAATTTACGAACACAAAATAACATGTCGTTCTTTATTGACCGAGCGAGCGAAGCGTCAACGTTTCAGACTGGACAAAAATTACAACAGATTCGATCATTACATTTTTTTTGACGACCGGATGGCCCAGTGGTTAGAGACCCTGACTATGAAGCTTGAGGTCCCGGGTTCGATCCCCGGCCGGGGCAGGTGCTTGTATGGTGAATACGAATGTTTGTTCTCGGGTCTTGGATGTTTAATATGTACATAAGTATATATTTATCTACATAAGTATGTTTATCCGTTGTCTAGTACCCATAGTACAGGCTTTGCCTAGTTTGGGACTAGGTCAATTGGTGTCGTCCCATGAGATTTATTTATTTATTTATTTAATTTTTTACATACTTTTATTTGTCGATTAGTTTTTGGAAAAAAAAAACAAAAATGAGATCGCGAGGTCTACAGATTACAGAGCCACTAGTGATAATATGTATAAGAGAAGAGAAAGCTCACAGAGTGTCAAATGGAATGGAAGGCAAGTGTTTCGTAACCGTTTCAAAGGTAAAAATATAAAATAATTGAAAAAATACAAAAAAAAGATATTTCAGGGTCTTAGATGGAATAGTCAGTTTCTGTAAATAGTTTTATTCAATTTACCAGGAATAACAAAGTTCAAAGCTACATAGTAAAAAAAAATCTACGAAAGTTCACCGGGAGTTTTTCTTTTCGAATTTCTACTTCGGGTCGGGATTTATCAGGTCGGGAATTTATGGCCCTATGTTATTTGGCCATAATAATTAGAGGTAGGGATTTTTCAGGCGGGTAAATAAATTTTTGGCACTTAAAAATTTGGTATTAATTAATTAATTGCGTGGTTTTCTTTACAAATAATGAGCATGTTATTTATTTACGTATGGAATGTGATTCCGCATGCTTTGTTTTTCTATTTCGTGTTGTTTGTACAGTTCAAAAATGTGAACGACGTCATTTTGAGCGGGTGAAACTGTTGTAACTGGGCACCAACAAGATGCCACCTGCGCGGCGGCCGTTGGCGACTAATTCACCGAATCACCTATATTGCTTGTCCGCGCACGGTGAAGCGGTGGCGTATCCGACTATCGACTACTATATTAATAGTTACACTTAATTAGTTTAATTTCTCATGAAAATACGTGTTTAAAATCGTCCTGTTAATTCTTTTTCAGAATGACGCAGGAGTTTCATGTTAGGTTAGGCAATCGTTACGAACAAGGCTAGGACGAAAATTTAAAAAAGCGCTCGGGATTGCTGATTCCATTACGATTCGATGGGCGGCAAAAGTCGCCTTCGTTGGAGTCAAAGCCGGTAAAACGTAATTGCGACTTCACTAAGCTGGGTTCCGCGCGGCCCGATACGGACGAAAGGGGACCTCTCTGTAACGGCTGATATAAAAGCGGCAATAAATTTAACAGGATGAACGCACTACTTACACAAAACGAGCGCGAACGCCGGTGGCCGTAACGAGGGCCGTGGCCGCGGCGCGCCCGGCGCCCGCCGCCCGCCGTCCACCGCCCGCTCCGAATTAACCCCACAAATATTATGGCCACGTATCGCTAAAACACCGAACACAAGTGTTCATATCAAATTACACTGTGTAACTATGGAAAACAGACCGGCATCGGATACCCTATTGCTGGATAAAATAATCATTTTAAAGCGATATCGGTTATAGGACCAATTTATATATTGTCGTGAAAAGTAATTTAATTTATTAATTATATTGCACATGCAGCTAGCCAATGTCCTGATGGGGCGAGGAAAACATGTTTTTCGTAGAAAAATAACATTATAGTCGAATCTAAAACCGACAACAAAGCGAACCGTCGTAATATCATTTGGTAATACTGTGGAGTACTTTGCTCTTTGTTGCGACAAAAACACCAGTGACAATGCTGGAGGAAAACAATAGTCACGTGAAATAAAAACACACTGAAAGAAAATAGTTAATGTCCTTACTTTGGATACACATGTTTATTGCTATGAAACATGGCAGCCTCATAACAATCCCTTTCACTCTCCACAAATTGGAAGGAGCGCGTAAAGGAAAACATGGCCATAAATAAAACTAGCAGATCAACTAGATAGACGGCCATTACCCGAGATAACCACGACTTATGTATATAGGCGATACGTTCGCTCGGCAGATTAACGGAAAGGGATTGCGTTTGTTTGTAGATATCGACGTGGAAGCATTTTGGCAAGTCACAGGCAAGGAAATTTATTGTGTAAGATATCTTCTTACGGACTCATTAAAAAGGAGACACGTCGTACATAAATCAGGAGCCGACGGCGAGGCGAAAGCGCGGGCCGGCGCAGGCTGGGGCGGCGGAGCGCCCGCGTCGAGCTCGGCCGCTCTTATCGGTTCCCTGTGCGCCGGCAATAGGTGTTATCCGGTTCCGTCGTCGTCGCGCCATCGCTCCCATTGTGCCTTGCCTTGTACCTCTAGCCTAACTCGCGTCGCCGCCTCGCCTCCGCCCCGAGACCTCTGTCCCGAGTCCCGAGCAAGAATATTCAATGCTAAGTAACGTAATCGAGTAGAATATTATCGAGAAAATTAACAGCGCTAATGTGAGTGTATTTGGTACTAAAATTTAATACGAAGTTTCTCGAAGGCGATACGATACCGATTACGTTACGTAGGTTTCGAATATTCATGCTAGGGGCTCTGTTCGCTCACTCCCAAACATTACCACTGACATTATCTTATGTGATGAAAGTGATGAAGGTTTTCACATCAAATAAAACACAAACCTTACGCTGTCCAAAGCTAAATCAAATAACATGTCACAAATCAATAAATTGCAATAGCAGCGCTATTTCATTGGCTTCGAATGCCTTTTATTTGCCTATTCGCTTAATTTTGAATTGCATAAAGGAGGTATGGCGATAATATTTCACGGGCAGAATGGCATTGTTCAATTAAAATTGATCGTGTAATGAATCACGTATGTGTTAGGTAGATATTGAAAATTTATAAATGTGCCACACATACATTTAAAATTTTAATAATAGTTTATTGTGTTTTATGTTAAGTTGTAAACGTGTAATTGTAAGTATGAAATGAGAAAACGTTTTTTTTAGTAATAATTATAACCAGTCGCCAACAGAGCATGCAAATAGCGAATGAAGGCATAAACGGCTATGAATAAATTGAGATACACCTACCTGCTTTGGACACCTGAGGAAATGGGTAAGCGAGAACACTCTAATGGCATATCATAAATTTGAGTGGTTAGAAGTTTGCCAGTACATTTACGACACTTTACACACAGTTAAACTTGATAAAGAGACGAAACTGCCGGGCGGCCTGAATCTGGAATGTGTCGCGAAAAATACCAAAACGATTTTGCTTCGGATTCTGTCTTATATAATTGTAGTGTTGCACATATCTTGGGCAGTGGTGATCACTTAGTTACCATCAAGTGACCCCGCTTGCTCGTTTGCCTTCCTACTCGGTTTAGTCTTGTATATATAAAGTAGGAATGTACAACGTATTTAAATTAGAATACGATGCCTTAAAAGACGAAAATAATGTAAGACAAAATGTATTAAATAGTAATATGGGATCAGAAAATACCTTCGATATGTCTACTCCTGATTGGTAAAGTTATAGTAGTTTATTACACACATATCATATGTCTTCTATAGTGCGTTTAGAAACTGTAGAAAATGACCAGCAATGCAGCACGACGTCGTCTGCTCGCCGCCAGCCCCTCCCAACCACCACCAGGGTCGTGTTTTATAAAGCTACAAGTTGTAATTTACAAGCGGAAGTCTCTTTCTAACAAAAGGCGATAGAATGAGACTTCCGCTTGTAAATTGTAACTTGTAGCTTTATAAAACACGGTCCAGCAGTAAAGTAATAGTCAGTAGTAGTAGTAATGACTTTTTGGTATCGAATTAGATGTTTCAAATTTGAAAACTAACGTAATTTACAATCATAATGAAATAAAATGGATCACTCACGTATGTAAGTCAAGTTCAGTCCGACATGTATAAATAATAATGTGATAATTTACAATAAAAAAAACAGTCTACGAAACGTCAGCTCGGTATGTTTGTCTATGATTTAAAAAAAAACAGTCGAATTCGTGACAGGTATGGGCATGATATGCCTTCGGCTTCTGAACCCATCTTAGAGTACTTATAATATGTATGTAGATAAAGTAATGTATGCTACAGACAGACACACAGATAAACACGTGAAACATGTAACACTCCTCTTTTTGGTACGGGGGTTCAAAAAGCAGGACCAAGAGTTTGATTTCGGAGATTTATTTCTAATGTTAAGCTTTTCAATGTTTGCCCTTGACTTTCAATTCCGGCCGTTGACGTTCTATCTGTTTGATTTTTCAAGTAGATACCATATTTTATCATGCATGAGCTCACTCTGATTCATAGCGTCCACAAAAGAGAACTATAATTAGGCCTTAAAACACTCGTGTGATCCTATTATGAAGCTCAGCTTCGCCTCGTTTCAAAAAAACACACACGTGTTTTAAGGACACTCATTATGAAGCAGTTGCATAATAGCAGTTTAACTATTAATAAAATATTAATGAATGAATAATAAATAAATAAATAAACATCGTGGGACAAATTGACACCAATTGACCTAGTCCCAAACTAGGCAAAGCCTGTACTATGGGTACTAGACAACGGATAAACATACTTTTATACATGTTAAACATCCAAGACCCGAGAACAAATATTCGTATTCATCATACAAATATCTGGCCGACCGGGATTCGAACCCGGGACCTCAAGCTTCATAGTCAGGGTCTCTAACCACTAGGCTATTCAGTCGTCATGTTCAAATACAATTGATATCTGAAGAAATATAATACGTATAGTATAATGTTAATAATGTAATTTAGAAGGCAAGCAGTGCTTTTTTGCTTCATTGGAATGCACCTACTACCTATAAGGTTTAAAAAATCGAGGCTACTCATTAGTAGTGGTAACCTAGTATCCATAATATATCGCGCTATGAAGCCCCGATGATGAGTTCGATGCTATTTCAATTTACTTAATAAAGTATTAGTTAATCAACAAGACGGACTGTCTATTACCATGGATATCGTTCTACGGTCCAATATTAGTTGAAAGTTTGTGCAGAACGTTCAATTTCAACACTTTTGATGGAGTCTCCCCAGTTGCAGAGTAATACGGGCCAATTGAAAAGAGAGATAGACTTCGCTTGTTTGTATCTTGTTACAAGTGTAGGTGGCAAATTGCTGGTATCATCCTTTTCAAATAATTCGTGACTTTGCTGAAAAGGATCAAATCTTCAAGATATTTTAATGTAAGATGCGATCACTCATTTTTTATCAATCACATCTCTATGCAGTCAAAACTTTTTATAATCATCGCCACCGCCAAACCCAGTTTCAGTCTTCTTAAAAATTGCGAACTATAAAAAAAATATTCTAAATATCTGCACATCCCTAGCAAATATGATTACCTAAATTTAGGAAAACTAAACACATATGTATTTGTGGAGTAAAGGCCACAACACAATTTAGTAAGGGTCGCTAGCTAGTTCGCCGGACCCACGAGAGCCCAACTTTGCCAGGCGTATACTCTGCTGGAAATTTCTAACATTACGACCACCCGTTCCCCTTAAATTATTGGACTTACGCACCCACTTACGCCTCGACGTGAGTGCAAAGTTTTGTTTCTTGTTTGCATGGCAGTGCAGTGATCTTACCGGGACACTACAACTCTTGATTGGCATAAAACATTTAAGGAATGATTTACATAAATAACGAAAACAACTAGGAAAGGAACAATAAGATACTTAATTAAGCTTTCGAAAATGCTAATAAAAAACAGTGGCCTCTTTTAATATGAAACTACTTGAGACTCAATCATAATGAAAACGCACACAATGCATGCAATGCATGTGTGCGTCTCGTTGCCGCTGGGCCGTGAGCTCCTAGAGGAAGGACTACAAATTAGTCCGAAACATGTCGGGTTAAACTCGACTTATATACGTGAGTGATCCGTTTTTATTTCATTATAACAGAGGCCTCATTTGGTACTACAAATTTGGACGATTTTCAATTTAACAAAGACCAAGCCGTTTGAACAGTGGAAATTATGAGGTTATGTATTCGTTATTTCAATAAAGACTTCAAACTAAGCGATCGTTACGTAATTTCAAAAAAGTTGCTGATTGCCTGACCAACTAGAATACCGCATTATAAATAGTCATCATTATTAGGTATATAGAACCTGTGCTTATAGAGAAATTCCAAAATGACATGAAAAGGTGTGGCAATTTAAGAGGTATAAACAAATGTCGACAAAACGCGTGTAGTAGTTGAGCAACGTAGCTCGGGCTTCCGCTTCGCCGTCGCCGGTTTTGATTGACTAGCGATTTCAATGATTGCGCATCTGTGAGCTCAGAAATCGCCACTATTCGCAGTGCTGTGTCTGGTGTAATGGCACCCGACATTCACTCAAAATGTCGTTGGCAGATCGCTCGCCGTGAATTTACGACACTGTGGACGACCAATAAATGCAAATTTTATTGTTTATGGCAGATTTAACGGCAGTGAACTCTTTTACCGATGCCGTAAAGTGGTCCTTGCGCCGCAGTACGGACAAATCGGATAATATTTAATGCGCCTATGACAAAGTGATGGCTCGATAAACTAAAGAGGAAGGTATACCTGAAGTCCTATGCGTTCGCAAGAATAAACATATTTTATATATCACGAACTTGTATAGTTGCATATTAAAAAGATATCAAAAAGCAGATTTTTCTTAGATTAAGTTATGTCCGGAAAATGAATAAATAAATTGTTGTAAAAATAAAGCCAAGAAGGTTGACCGCCTATCTTTGTAACCGTTAATAAAGGTTGAGGGAGGTGCGGCGCGGCATCTGGAGCACGGGCGAGGGAGATCAAGCGCGGCGCGGGCTGCCCGAGTACTGATAAGGCTATTAAAAGTTACGCTTACAGACCACCGGCTGGATTATACTGATACCACCAACCGATACTAAAGGAAACCATTCCCGAAGAAACAAAACCAAGCAAAAAGCTGTCGAGACTGCAATAACATCAGCGCAACTTAAACGTTTAAAGCTGCAATAATTTTGCAGCCAAAGCTGCGAAGAACTTTGTCATATACTTACACCTAGCTTTCATAAGACAGCAAGATTCGAAAACGCTCCCTTAGTTACTTTGAAATAGCATAACATATTATAACAAAGAAACTCTTGTGAACAGTAACATATTGTACGAAAAAAATATAGACAAATAAGTAGGTAAATTATGTACTTATACTTACTTATTAAAATTAAAATTATAATTCTTCATTGGGTCACAAGTATTCTGGTTCAATGGTCATTCAACGTTTTATAAAACATGTCTAATATAATTTGATGTAATTGCACGTGACTACGGGCACCATGTGAACATGGACAAAAGAGTCGAGGGAGGGAATTTTGTTCAAAGCAATTATTGTGAATAGTGCTCACTTTAGGAATGGTAGAAATTCGCGTATAAATCGCGTCACAGACCACAAACAAAAACGTGCATGTGGACCGGCGCCCATTATTTTCGACTGCATAATCGTTTCGTCCAACGCTCGCATCGCTTCCCTGCTATTTTATTTCCTCCCGGCACGGTTGTTTCGACAAGGCGGAGCCTTTTCGACAAACCTTCTGTAGGTAAATTAAACCATGTTTAATTCTGTTAAGGTTTGGTTCCGGTTTGTAGTAGCAACAATTCATTGAGATCGACGACAGACCGACGCCACCACGTTCTGGCACTATGCGTGTCCGTTTTAATAGGATTAACACGCGCATTGTTACAAAAGGATCACCTGCTTGATTTTATTAAATATAACCCTTTTTAAAACTTAAAGGTGTTAGTTGGATGATTGCAGATGGCCTAATTTATTAGAATAATCACAAACCAATACATCGATTATCGGTGTTCATCTTATCACATTCGCTGTCGGCTGTATATACCTAACTACCCGAGACTTCTTAAGTCGTTCGTTTCGTAGTTCGTTAAAATTACGACAGCGGCCTAGGCCAAATAAACCAAAATGCATATTATATGCGTTTTTCCTCATCTGTATATATCAAATTCTAAACTGACTGACTCACTGTTGATATATCAACGCACAGCCGAAAGCACTGGACCTAGAGACTTGAAATGAACTTGACTCTTGTACGAGCTGTTTGCCCGTGGATGTATGTAGATAATGTAAGTTGCTGTTAATTGATAAAAACGTATGTATTGGTTGAGTGATTTATTGACACTAATTATAATTGCACAATAATGTATGTTGTACGCTAAACGATGTGACGCACGTTGCGAGTGCGACGTCAGCTTAATATTTATGTCGAGCTTGCTCGTACAACTCTTAAAATTTAACGCATTTTGTTAAAACATTAATTTCAGGATTTTTGGAAATTCCCACGGGATAAGGAAAAACGGGATTTATATATTCAGTTCAGCGAAATTTTATGAACTAAGTATAATTACCAGACTCTTCAAATTTGGCATAGAAGTAGGTGATAATAGTAAAAAACAGTTTTAAGGATTTTCTAAAATTCCCCCGGGACCGGGAAAAAACGGGATTTTCTACTGGCCGTAGAAAGCTGAAATTCGGCATGCAGGTTGCTTGGGGAGTGTAGAGGAGCATTGAGAAAGCTCTTTCCAAAATTCCTATGGGAAGGGGAACAATCGGGATTTTTAGTTTTACTGGTAGACCGTCACAACTAGCTCTTTTATATGATGTCACACGGTACAGTTAGGTTGCTTGCATCTTACTTGGATGCTTGCTTGCTTATCTTGGTTCTTTGAAATACTTATGGTACACGCGAGCGAAGCCGCGAGCAAAAGCTAGTAAGTATACATGTATTGCTTAGACCGAAACTTCAAGGTGATAGTTATCAGAAACAATAAAAAAGACTGCATGCCCACAGTGGGAAGTCGTTTTCATTGAAAAAGTTATTATATCACTAACTGTTGCTCGCGACTTCGTCCGCGTAGATTTCGATTATCGCTATCTCGCGGGTACTATACAATTTCCCGAATGAAAAGTAGCCGTTATTCCTCAATATTCAAACTATCTTCTTACCAAATTTCATCTAGATTGGTGCAGCGGTTTTTCCGTGAAGAGGTAACAAACAGACAGACAGACAGACAGAGAGAGACAGAGTTACTCTCGCATTTATAATATTAGTTAGGAAGGATATGTAAAAAAAAATCTGAGGGTAAAATAAATCTATGAACTAAAAACAATTACTTTGCTCACCCGCGACCACTAGTGAAAAATAGTTAATCTGTACGGCAAATGTATGTTTCCATGCATCACCTCCGCCTCCTCTGCTACACGAATCAACACATGCCACACAGACCCAACTATCACCACCATCACTAAACTACACGCGGACGCGTTTCGGCACTCTCCACGAGGCCATTATCCAAGCTAAACACTACAACAACTGTTCACCAAGACACCATTACCACTACATAAATATGGACCTCCGCAACGTAACGCCTGATTCAATAAATTATTTCAAATAAATCTAGCCCAGGATACCATATCCTTTGGGACAGACAGTTTTTAATCTCGATTCGTCGATTTAAGTCTTCCGATATTATAAATAATCTTACCGTTTATTTAAATGTTCTACGATAGTTCCGTCAACTATGATGCTCATTCGCTAAATTGATTAGGTCCCAAAGTTGCCCGCAGTCTGAACGCTTACGTCCTTAGTTCTACTCACTTCGTATGCGGATTAATTGCTCACTTAATGCGGTTCGTAATAAACCAAATCCGGGTCCTGACCCGTCTACTTAGACATTTTAGTTAGTGGATTGTTAAACGAGTATCAGAAATTGAATTAGGGCAAGCGACGATAGCGTACGGACGGCACGGCGGTGCGGCGCGGTGCGGCGCGTCGCGTTGGCTCCTTCCTCCCTCATCTAGTATGCGTTCCGCAACTCGCCCCGCTCAACTGTTGTATTTACACTTTCAATGCTGCATTTACCGACACTTATTCATACCCAGTCTCGCATTTATTTTTGGAATAAATAATATACTATTTACTGACTAACTTAGGAGCATTGACTTGTATAGGTACATATAGCGTATGGATGGGCCCTTCAGTACTCCGTTTCTGTTGCAAATTTTGTGTCACTAATAAATTGTGTCAGCGATGTCAGCCACGCGTACGTCGCGGACGGGTGCCGACGGCCGCGCGGAACGCTTGCCGCCAGCGGGTTCGCTCCGTCGGTGCGTGTTAAAAATGTTCCAAAGGGCATATTCAGATATTTTCTCAAACATGCAATGAAATATTGACGTTACGTTCCAAAAAACAGGCCGGGTCGTATCACGTTGCCGGCGCGGTTAGGCGAGGTGTATAGGAAATGGAATTGCATACAAACTTCCCGGCCTTGGCCGGCAAGATGCTCTTTTTAGGGTTCCGTACCTCAAAAGGTAAAAACGGACCCCTTATAGGATCTCTTTGTTGTTCGGCTGTCTCTCTGTCTGTCTGTCTGTCTGTCTGTCAAGACCCTTTTCTCTGGAGCGCGTGGAGCTAGCAAGCTGAAATTGATATCAAATACTTAAACCTGCAGTCCCTTAAAGCTGTGAAAAAATCAAGCTTCTAAGTCAACACAATCAAAAGATACAGTCATTAACAAGGTCGTTTCCATATAAATTGCCGTACTTTGAAAACCTAAAAGGTACTTCCAGCGTTGTCCTAGAAACTTGAAATTTGGTGTGAAGGTAGCTCTTATAGCACAACCACTCAGAAAATTGTCAAAATCTTAATTTTTTATGTCTGTCTGTAGATTTCACTGACCAATATAAAGTGACCCCGCGCTACGTACATTTTGCTTAGAAGCAGGGCTCTGCTAATACTGGACAACTTAAAACACTGGGGAAAAGCAGGGGAATCTTTGTACGGAACCCTCGTGCGCGAGTCCGACTCGCACTTGTCCGGTTTTTAATTTTCATTTCACCATATTTGTGACACAGCATCAAGGCGTTTAGCCATATAAGCCATATTTTCTTTTTGGTTCATTTAATTTTAATTTCATAAAAAAAACAATAAGTTGCTAGCTATATTTTGTAGTTTTATTTATATAAAATCGACATGAACACAACTAATAACACATTACTAACAATTCCCATTATTTTTAAATTGCAAATTTAATCACAGAAAAACACATTTAAATTATTTCATTTAAATATTAGCGATAAAAACTTCAACTCAAACCGCGAAAAAAAATTACCTAAACATTTTGGAGGAAAAGTAGACAACTTTTTAAAATTTATTTCTACAATGAGGGACAGGCAAAGGAAACTAAGTCCATACAGCCACGTCTGACGTATTTTTGTTTCTTTTTTATTTCATTGCATGTTTGAGAAAAGCACTATACACACCTCGGCGTGAAAAGGGGTTGCCAGTCTCTTAACTATCCGACCTCGCTACGCTCGGCCGTCTGTATGTACTCGGCCGGCAACCCCTTACTTCCCGGCCTCTGTAGTAATGTACTATTATATCAATGCTTAGGAGACTAACTATAGCTATTTTTTTGGTGGAATATATTTTGATCTCACATTATTGTATGACTACAGTTTCAACATCAATTTTTTGTGGTTATTTTTGACTTCTAATTATTTCATGAATTCGCACTAAAAATATAAGTATCGGATGATTTGGAAAATAAAAATGATTTGATATCTAAAGGATGAACGGTAAAGGTCTACTTATTTACGAGTAAGTACTGTAGGAATAAAAGCTTTATAATTTGAATCATTATGAATAAACGATTGCGGAATTAAGGGACTGTTTTAAATAATGAGCAAGTGTAAGCGAATGAAGAGAAGTCGCGGCCTGGGAGCCGGGAGCAGAATGGAGCAATCAGGGCGAGAACACTCTGACACAGCAATTTGGACGGCGCGCCGCCGATGTGTTATTTTGATTGCGTCGCTTTTGTGCGGTGGCTGTTTGTACGGCCGCTTCCTCCGCGCTTATAAAAAATATTTATGACTCCGATGAGAACCGAATATTGCCTCCCCGCTGCCTTCATAACTTCCTCGGTGACAGAGAACCACCGTCTCCTGAGAGGGTATTATAACGTATCTTGTTGCGAAAATACGCTTTACCTACCCCATTTACAGTTACGCTCCTGTTGCGGATTTCTAAAAAAAAAGTGAGAATCGAGAGGGATTTAGAGTACAGCCGCTATATATACACATACACATATTCGTATTGTCATACGTGAAGTTAACGCGCGCCTAATACTGTCGTACATAATAGGCCGAGTTGCTTCATTGGGAGTGATCTCTCCTCCGGAAATTAAACCGTGCACGGAATGAGCTGCCACTCTTGAGAGCATATAGCCTTGATGCTGTGATACTTGACAGTATTACACGTTTTACGAACATGCAAATGAAATCTGAGATTGTTTGCGCTCAGATCTCGTTTAATCAAGCAATTTTAAGCTGCAACCGAAAACATGATGACAATATGAAAATATCAGAGGAAAATATGGTAGAAGCCGTGTAACAATTTATTACAGAAATAAAAAAGACGCATTGAAAACCAGGTTCACAGCGCAGGCTTCGTCAGGCTAGTAGCGCATTGCAAAAGTGTCATAAAATGTAACATTAGTGATTCAATAAACTGTTCATCAACTATTTTAAGAAAACGATTTTTTAAATATAGTATGGCATGATAGCGAAATTAACCGATCACTCATGTATATGTATAAGTCGAGTTAAGCCCGACATGTTTCAGACTAATTCTAATTGCACCAAATACATTTTCATGTGAAATATTACCAAGATCTGATAACTTTTTGAGAGTGCGAGTCATATGGCGAGACCATATGACTAACTCTACAGCCCTAACTTTATAAACTCTACACCTTAGTCAAAATATTTGGCTTGGCCGTTTCGCTACCGTCACATGGCGTAAGATGAAGAATTTCTTGACTGTTCGACATAATGAGAACGGGATATTGACCGCGATTACCTTATAGGTTTGCCTTATCAGCAGTCATCGTTATCAACGTGCACTTTTCGTAGCAAAGGGCATGGTTGGCACAAAAAAACAAATACATTTGAATATTCACTTTTGTTCTTAACTATGAAATAAATACTTACCTTCTTAGGATTACACCTCTCTACACCTCTAGATATTATTCTTTACGGTACAAAACCTTTTTCGACCTAATATATTTTTAAAACAATATACGTCAAATGACATTTCATAAAAATACAACTTCAGTTAAAAATCTACGCGTAGTGTTTATTTTATTCTAAATTAATAATAATCCAATGCACATCGTATCTAGAGTTGCTATTCAACTATTTCAAGTGGCGTCTTAATTAAGTACAAATATGATTGTCGAAAATTGTTAGTCATAATGTAATGTTTGACATAACTCTTATTTTCTCTGAAACCATTCATTTTTCAGAATTGTTAGAAAACAAACCTAACCTATAGAGTTGTACAGGTGACCATTTAAAAAATTATGAAAGAGGAAAAAAAATATGACCAACAAAAAATATGACAAACGTTACATTATGACTTATAAAATTATGGCAGTCGAAAGGATCCCAATTTGGATAAATGATTATAAATATGTATTATAAATATCATAATTTTGGAAATACCTATATAAATTTTAAATACTTTTGTATTTCTTTTTTTGCCAACCATACTTTGCTACGAAAAGTGCACGTTGATAACGATGACTACTTATCAGATTATCAGAATTATCTGATTAGATATATCAGGTTTGCCTTATAGATTACTTGTACCTTTAACCGTTGCCCGGTGTAAGGATATGCTAAAATTGATTCACTCTTAATTCGGGGCATGTACCCCGCCTACTCTTAAATTGTTGTACTTTATTAAGAGCATGTTAATATAGTTTAAGGTATTGTTTACGGTGAAATAAACCGCTGAATTGTAGTAGTCTGTATTTTCTTACTTTAGCTACCTTCTCAAGTTGACACGTCTGGCGCTCATTATTAATAAATTTCGGCGTAGTTCATTGCTCTGGCCAAAACGAGCACACGACCCATATGTTCTCATGTTTCTATCACCAAGCTGTTATTAAATTTATTCTTGTCATCTACAGCTCAGCCTAGGTAAAATATTTCAGTGTCTCACACACCCAAATATTACAGTATATTTGCCTTATCAGAATATATCAGATATATAATCAATCAAACCTATAAGGTAATCGCGGTCAACATCCCGTTTTCATTATGTCTAATGCAATTCACCGCGAATAATTTAAAACTGTTCTTGACTGTTCATTACTATTATACAATAGTTCTTGTAGTATAACCAAACGGCCAAGCCATTCATATTTTAACTAAGGTGTAGAGTTTGTGGAGTTAGGGCTTGTAGTTAGGGCGCGACGAGTTAGAAGCTTGGCTCTACGAGGGCTGTTTGATAAGTACCCGTTTATGGAAAAAAAATACTTTTTTTTTTGTATATATGCATTTATTTTTCTACGTAGTCCCCTTTTAACTCTATACATTTGTTCCACCTATACTCAAGCTTCAATAAACCATCCAAAAAGTATGATTTTGGAAAGTCATTAAAATAGGCCTCTGTGGCGGCAATGTCTTCGTCATTTGATCCAAATCGCTTGCCACCGAGCCATTTTTTTAGGTTGGAAAACAAAAAGAAATCGCATGGGGCCAAATCTGCAGAATACGGGGGGTGAGACAATAGTTCGTAGCGTAACTGTGCTAATTTAGCCGTCACAACTCTGGACGAATGAGCCGGGGCGTTGTCGTGATGAAACAGTACTTTTTTCTTATTTAAATGGGGTCGTTTGTCCTTCAACACGGCGTCAAATTCATCCAATAAATTGGCATAGTACTGCCCTGTTATTGTTTTTCCCTTTTCTAAATAGTCAATATGTATAATACCCTGCGAATCCCAAAAAACGGTCGCCATGACCTTTCCAGCCGATGGGACAGTTTTTGCTTTCTTTAGAGCAGGTTCACCCGGTAAAATCCACTGCTTCGACTGCTCTTTCATTTCCGGGGTGTAGTGGTGGACCCACGTTTCGTCCACGGTCACGAAACGACGCAGAAACTCCTTCGGGTTACGTTTGAACACGGCCAAACACTGCTCCGAAGTAGTCAGTCGGTTCCGTTTTTGCTCCTCCGTGAGTAAACGCGGCACCCACCTCGCCGATACTTTCTTCATACCCAATTTTTCTTCTAATACGTGTTGTACCCTCTCGATTGAAACGTTTACAGCAACAACGATTTCTCGAAGTTTAATTCGGCGATCGGCTAAAACGATATTTTCAATTTTCTTAACCATATCGTCTGTAGTCACCTCAACTGGCCGGCCTGGGCGATCCTCATCAAAGACGGTTGTTCTCCCCCTCTTAAACTCGTTATACCAATATCTGACGGTTGTCATAGAAGGAGCACATTCATGGTAAACCGCTTGCATTCTTACTTTTATTGCATCATATGTTTTTCCTTACAAAAATGAGAATCTAATTACAGACCGATACTGTTCTTTCTCCATTTTAACAATTTTAAGTTCACGCCTTCACTGAATCGTTGTCAAATGAGAAAAAAAAACAAAAGAATGCCATTTTTTTTTAATTTTCCCGCCTCTGAAAAATGGCTTAAAAGGGTGGTATACTTATTTGCGGTCAGTGATATTAATATATTTAGAAAACGGGTACTTATCAAACAGCCCTCGTACATGAGATCTGATAAATAAAGTAATGTAATGTACATAATTTTTAGGATCTCCTTTATTAACCTTAAAATTGAAAGGTAAACAAACTTTTTTGCCGCATTTGCAACACTTAACCGAAAATTGCACAATGTTTCTAATGCACATTTTCAGCAGTTATACTGATAAAATACAGACAATAGTTGTTTTTGCAACTGCTACATAATGAGTGTCCTTAAAACACGAGTGTGTTCTTATGACACGAAGCTGAGTTTCATAATAGAATCAGACGAGTGTTTTAAGGTCTAATTATGTGGAGTTGCACAGATTACTTTTTTAATAAAGTTGCTCAAAAAGTGGTATTCTTTGTAGCTACGTTTCATGCGGAAAGTTGGATTTTTCGTACCAGTAGGTCTAGCACAACTAAGAGTGCGACCTTTATCTCGCGCGAGAACAGCTGCCCGTCCTTTTCTGTCACTGAGAATGCAACGGGACGGGTGATATAATCTCGCGCGACAAACAAAGTCGCGGCCAGTCGTGCTAGCCCTACAGTGCTTTTTACTTTTCCAAGGCGGCGGCGGCACTGGGCCGCCTACACCTTCCTCTTCCTCCACGATAGGGAAGCTCCCGCCGGCTCACCGCCTTTGGTTTCATTGCAATTTTAAATGTATTAAAAAACATCGTTTGGTACACGTGCGGAAGTGTCATTTTCACTCGTCCTGAGTCTCGAGCCTCGCCTCACGGCTCGGGCCTAGACACCCCAAGACTTGTGCATAATGACGTACTTTCCGCACTTATATCAAAAAGTACTATAACTACACACATTATAAGTACTCTAAGATGAGTTCAGAAGTAGAAGGCATATCATACCCATACCTGTCACGAATTTGAGTTTTTAGGGTTCCGTAACTCCAAAGGAAAAACCGGGCAAGAGCGTGTCGGACACGCACAGGATAGGGTTCCTAAGCCATCACGAAAAAGCCCTGGCATAGATGTCTAAGTAATTTAAAGGTATTTTCATCACACCAATTCGAAACCACTTTTAGCAGAGCCCTACTCCAAAGCAAACTGTACGCAGTGTAGGGTCAATTTATATCGGTTTATAATAACATAACTGAACTCCAACAAAAATGAGCACTTCAAAACTAAATATTTCGCAAACGAATAACATTACCTAGCCTAGCAGAAATATGAAGTCGGTGCGGTGCTAGCTGAATATTCTTGGAATGAAGCACCGACTTTATATTTCTGCTAGGCCATAAAACTCATGGCTTTTTGGGGATTATTTTGTTTTTTTTTCTGAGGTTTTTTTTGAAGGCGGTTTTACTTTTTTTTTAAGTTTTTTATTTCACAATTTTTAGTTAAGTTAATATTTAAAATATTATCCTCCAACTCCTAACCGTTAAGGAGTTGTACCTTCCATCATCACCTCATCAACACGAAATGATGACTACCAAACGCAAGTACTTGAATAGCTTTCGAAAATATATGAAATACATGATACGTCCCTATAAAATTTGAAGGTTGCCTTCGATTTCCCTGGGATCCCATCATCAGATCCTGACTTGGTGACAATGGGACCACCTCAGGAGTATACCCTTTCGAATAATAATTTAACATTTCAGAATTATCCTCCAACTCCTAACCGTTAAGGAGTTGTACCTTCCATCATCAGCTCATCAACATGGGATGATGACTACCAGACGGAAATACTTAAATAGCTTTAGAAAATATATGAAACACATGATCCGTCCCTATAAAATTTGAGGGTTGCCCTCGATTTCCCTGGGATCCCATCATCAGATTCTGACTTGTTGACAATGGGACCAACTAGAAAGTATACCCTTTCAAACAAAAAAGAATTTTTGAAATCGGTCCAGCCGTCTTCGAGTAATCGGGGAACATACATATAAAAAAATAAAAATATTCCCACGAATTGAGAACGACCTCATTATTTTGAAGTCGGTAAAAATGATCTTCGAGCACCTCTAATATATTTGAAAGACCTATTCAACGATACCCCACACTATGGGGTGGGCGAAAAATAAAAAAAATCATCCCCACTTTAGGTGTAGGCGAGGTACCCCAAAAAACATTTTTTTTAAGATTTTATCCCAGCATTTTTCGGACTAATTAATATGTACATCTATGCAAAATTACAGCTTTCTAGTACCAATAGTCTCTGAGCTATGCCGCGGACAGACAGACAGACGGACATGACGAAACTACAAGGGTTCAGTTTAGCCATTTTGGCTTCGGAACCCTAAAAACGGAACCCTTATAGGATCACTGTGTTCTCTGTCTGTCTGTCTGTTGTTTAATCATAGACAAACATACCGAGCTGACGTTTCGTAGACTGTTTTTTTATTGTAAATTATGTTGGTTTTTAGGGTTCCCAAGCCAAAATGGCAAAAAGGAACCCTTATAGTTTGGTCATGTCCATCTGTCTGTCTGTCTGTCCGCGGCGTAGCTCAGGGACTATTGGTGCTAGAAAGCTGTAATTTTGCATAGATATACATATTAATTAGGCCGAAAAAGTGCTGGGATAAAATATTACAAAAAAAAAATGTTTTTGGGGTACCACTCCTACACGTAAATTGGGGATAATTTTAGGGTTCCGTTCTAAAACATTATTATTTAAGCCCCATAGATCAGAAAATGTTTAAAAATGTCGCAGTCGGGTAAAAAGGCTATTTCCATACAAATTGACGAAATCTGAAACCTAAAGGGTACTTCCAGTTGTCCTAGAAACTTGAAATTTGGTATGAAGGTAGCTCAGCAAAACTATTCAGATAATTCTCAAAACCCTACATTTTTATGTCTGTCTGTAGATTTCACAGACCAATATAAGTTGACCCCACACTGCGTACATTTTGCTTAGGAGCATTGCTCTGCTAACACTGGACTTCTTAAAACACTGGGGAAAAGCGTTAAAATCTTTCTACGGAACCCTCGTGCGCGAGTCCGACTCGCACTTGGCCGGTTTTTTTTTTATTTCTCGCCCACCCCATAGTGTGGGGTATCGTGGAATAGGTCTTTGCCCGAAGATCATTGTTTGATAAAGTTATTCGTTTGCGAAATATTTAGCTTTATAGTGCTCATTTTTGTTGGAGTCCAGTGTCCCCCCCCTCTACCAGAGAAACTGTTATATTTGGAAATGTGAAAAAATTCAGAGCAGTAGTGCATATAGTGAATTTAAAAAGAAAACTATCACAGATAAGCAGGCTTTACAGGTTTGGGAGTAATAGCAAAGAATATGTATACTAACGTAAACGTGTAATAGTGAATTATGTGCGTCTATGTCCCAAAAAATTTACCCCACACTGCGTACAGTTTGCTTTGGATTAGGGCTCTGCTAACACTGGTTTTGAATAGGTGTGATGAAGAACCTCCTTTTTTTGAAGTCTGTTAAAAATACTTTTAAATTAGGTATAGGTATACCTTTTTCGTAATGGCTTAGGAACCCTATCGTGGGCGTGTCCGACACGCTCTTGCCCGGTTTTGAAGATGTTTCCAATTTAAAACTCTTACCGACATCGAAATCGATATTGAAGAGTCATCACGACATCAAATTCGACGGCATGCTGAAATGCTGTTCATTTTCTACGGTTTCTGAACGCATTGTAGAGAACTTATTTACGATAATGTGTGTAGATAAAAGAGATTAACAGAAGAGGAAATAATAATTAAACAGTATTTAAATACTGTTTGATAACATTAAATAGGATAATTAAAATAATGTGTAACTCGTGTGCAAATTCTATTTGGAGACTTCATGTGATATTTTCATTATTTGCAGTATTGATTGGTTCGCATCAATCGCGATATGCAAATATTTGCCTCGCTCGCTGACCGGCAGGCTGGTGATTTACGCGTGTTGCAATGGTACGTTATGCAATTAAGATCGCTTATTAAAAATTAACTGAAGCCCGGGAAACTGTGGATGTGTTGAAATTTAATCACCAAAAAAAAAATTAATTTTATCGATTACATTTGTTTTGGCGCGATACCGCTATGATTATGACTAGTGGCATAGGGGTTTTGTCGAAGAGGGAAATATAAAACATCTGTTCCGCTCAAAAACGGGACTACACGCATAGGCGTGGGTAGGTATAATACCATAAGTGTATACAATTTTTTTACAGGTCTTTACTATTTGAGTTAATATAATGTATTGGTAGGTTGAAGTCGAGAGTCCTGGGCACTCGGGCAGACGGGCAGGTATAGGGGGTGGCGAGCGGCACGTAAATCAGCGCGCCGAGGGGGCCGCTGTGCACGACGAGACGCCGCGCCCGCGCCGACGCCTCACCCGCCTCTTGCTTCTATTCAACACGCGCCTCATCATGTTGCGCTCACCAACACATGGCGAAAAATTTACTTTCTGATAAGACCCAATTAAAAACACAACAGCAGATTAGAATTTGGGTAAAATATGTACGGGCAACGTTATGCCCCAGCGCCTTCATCAAAAACATCGCAAAAAGCCACAAGCGGCGCTGAGCGTAATGGCGAATATAATGTATGCTAATGAGGCCGGGTGGTACTGGCGGACGTGACGTCACGCGCTGGACCGCAGCCTCTGCCGGCCGCGCCTAACGAGCGGGTGTGCATTTTCAATACACACAGGCCACTACCCCATCATTCGACTAGTTCACAAAGTGAAACAACAGGGTGCAAGCAGCATTTAAAATTAATTAGTAGAAATCGATTACCAAGACTATTTGGGGTTCACAATTCATGTACCTACCTACCGTCGACGTTAGAGTTATATACACATTTTTTCTTCACCTTATTGAATTGCAAACGTATGCACACTTACACACTCTCATACTAAATTTGAAAGAACGATATTCAAATTACACTGCTCTAAAATGGTTAGGGATCAATACAATACAATACAAATATTCTTTATTGAAAATCACAAAACAGTACAAAGAAAAACAAGAAGAAGAAGAAGGTGAAGAAGGAAAAAAAGAAGAAAGAGGATCAACGGACTCCCACACGCGTTTGAACCCTAGACATGTTTTAGCAGTGTAGGTATTTCTTATTACACGGACATAACAGAAATAAGTAACAAAAATAATCTATGAGGCAGTGGAAGCGGAATTCAGGAACGATCGCACTCGAAGCTCCCAATATCACTCCCAATTTCAACTCTCAATGAATGATTTTTTTATCCGACTGCGAAACACAAAGGAGGGTAAGTAATGTGTTTAACAGCCTATGTATGTATGTATGTTTTTATTCGTTGTAATAATGATATGCAAGGATAATAAAAGTAACATTTTGATGTTAATAAATTTGATGTTTGCATTATTATTAAATTTGTATACACATACTCCTAATGAAAACTTGCCACATAATAATTTTCCTGTGATAAGTATGAAAGATCGTGCAGCTTTTGCAAATATTCCTGACGTAGATTGTGGGGATAATACGAGATAAAGTCAGCTCCTAGCTACTGTTTTTTTGGAGGTAGATGCATCATCCATCACATGGTGTCGACTGATTTATGGCAGTAGCGAACCGGAGCGACACGGGCGTAGCCTTCTTGCGATGACGACGCGATTAAGAGCAGGGCTGAGGCGGGATCGGGGCGCGGCGGCGAGCCGGGGACGTGAGACGTGACGTGACATGCGACTTGGAATCGCGTCTTTACGTTACGCGGGCTTACATCACGGCTTTGAGTAATCGCCGGGGTGGACATGCACGCGCCCACAATGAGCCCTTACACAATGTAAGCTGCTGTCGCGCTTAACGTATAATTACGACGCTAATAAAAAGATAATAAGGAATTATGAACGCATGACAATTCCATAAATCCCAGATATAAAAGCACTGGCATCGGAGTCGGACACCGTTTAACACACACATGCGGCTATCAGCCCCATGCTCCCGCGAGAAAATTGCAAGTATACATCATAAATGCGTGACGTTTAAAATTACGAACCGCCGCGCCGGCCCGCCCGGCAGCCCGGTACGAGTATAAATCAACACAAATGTAAGTTTGGCCAGCGTTAACTACTTATTTAAATTGTGTTTACTGTTACTGTCTATTACATAATTACTTCTTTTTAAAATACAATTGCAGGACGACCATAAACCTGGAACATTCCACTTAAAAGCCTTAGACGCAAAAAGCTACGTATAGAATAATTTACATTTTTAAGCGGAAATCTCATGTGTGCAATAATTGAGGCGTTGGTTTGGTTGATATTTATGGCTTGGTTAGTTCTGGATTTATATGAGAGCAAAAGCACAGTTACCAATTGGTTTATCAAGGATATGAAATTGTTAATTGATTTTTAGGGTTTTAGTTAGGGCCAAAGTAGCAAAAACGGAACCCTACAGTTTCGTCAAGTCCGTCTGTTTGTCTGTCTGTCTCTCCGCGGCTTAGCTTTGAGACTATTGGTACTAGAAAGCTGTAATTTTGCATATATATACATATTAATTAGGCCGACAAAGTGATAGAATAAAATGTATAAAAACATTTTTTGTGGTACATCCCTTACACTTACAGTCAGCAGCAATAGTTGCTAAGCAACCGAAACGCTCACAGTGATCTGCACAAGCTCTTATGTCTATAACAATAGAGCCGAGCTTAGATTGCTTAGCAACTATTGCTGCTGACTGTACCTAAAGTGGGTATGGTTTTTTTCTCTCTCGTCTACCCCATAGTGCGGGGTGTCGTTGAATAGGCACCTATTTTAAAAATATTGCGAGTGTTTGTAGATCATTTTTCGATTGAGAAATTCGTTTGTGAAATATTTAACTCTGAAGTGCTCATTTTTGTTGGAGTCAAGTGTCCCAGCCCCCTCCCCCTTCTACCAGACAAACTGTGATATCATAGTGATTTTAAAAGGAAAACTATCAGAGATAAGCAGGCTTTACAGGTTTACGGCTAATTAGTTGACGAACTTATTTATCATAATGAAATAAACGAACCACTCACGTATGTCAAACGAGTATAGCCCGACATGTTTCGGACTAATCCATAGTGGCGGTGGCGAGACGTAAACTGACGCTCTTGGCCGGTTTTAAAATATACATGTAGTACTTAGATCGAATGTTTATTTTATCTTGCAACAGCGACATGTATAAATAATAATGTGATAATTTACAATAAAAAAAAAAACAGTTTACGAAACGTCAGCTCGGTATGTTTACGAGGGCTGTTTGATAAGTACCCGTTTATGAAAAAAAAAAACTTTTCTTTTTGTATATATGCATTTATTTTTCTACGTAGTCACCTTTTAACTCTATACATTTGTTCCACCTATACTCAAGCTTCAATAAACCATCCAAAAAGTATGATTTTGGAAAGTCATTAAAATAGGCCTCTGTGGCGGCAATGACTTCGTCATTTGATCCAAATCGCTTGCCACCGAGCCATTTTTTTAGGTTGGGAAACAAAAAGAAATCGCATGAGGCCAAATCTGGAGAATACGGGGGGTGAGACAATAGTTCGTAGCGTAACTGTGCTAATTTAGCCGTCACAACTCTGGACGAATGAGCCGGGGCGTTGTCGTGATGAAACAGTACTTTTTTCTTTTTTAAATGGGGTCGTTTGTCCTTCAACACGGCGTCAAATTCATCCAATAAATTGGCATAGTACTGCCCTGTTATTGTTTTTCCCTTTTCTAAATAGTCAATATGTATAATACCCTACGAATCGCAAAAAACGGTCGCCATGACCTTTCCAGCCGATGGGACGGTTTTTGCTTTCTTTGGAGCAGGTTCACCCGGTAAAATCCACTGCTTCGACTGCTCTTTCATTTCCGGGGTGTAGTGGTGGTCCCACGTTTCGTCCACAGTCACGAAACGACGCAGAAACTGCTTCGGGTTACGTTTGAACACGGCCAAACACTGCTCCGAAGTAGTCAGTCGGTTCCGTTTTTGCTCCTCCGTGAGTAAACGCGGCACCCACCTCGCCGATACTTTCTTCATACCCAATTTTTCTTCTAATATGTGTTGTACCCTCTCGATTGAAACGTTTACAGCATCAACGATTTCTCGAAGTTTAATTCGGCGGTCGGCTAAAACGATATTTAAAATTTTCTTAACCATATCGTCCGTAGTCACCTCAACTGGCCGGCCTGGGCGATCCTCATCAAAGACGGTTGTTCTCCCCCGCTTAAACTCGTTATACCAATATCTGACGGTTGTCATAGAAGGAGCACATTCATGGTAAACCGCTTGCATTCTTACTTTTATTTCATCACATGTTTTTCCTTCCAAAAATAAGAATCTAATTACAGACCGATACTGTTCTTTCTCCATTTTAACAATTTTAAGTTCACGCCTTCACTGAATCGTTGTCAAATGAGAAAAAAAACAAAAGAACGCCATTTTTATTTAATTTTCCCGCCTCTGAAAAATGGCTTAAAAAGGTGGTATACTTATTTGCGGTCAGTGATATTAATGTATTTAGAAAACGGGTACTTATCAAACAGCCCTCGTATCTATGATAAAAAAAAAATGTCAAATTCGTGACAGGTATTGGCTATGATAATTATGCCTTCGGCTTCTGCACCCATCTTAGAGTACTTATAATATGTGTGTAGATAAAGTAATGTATGCAACTCTACATAAATAGGCCTTCAAACACTCGTGTACACATATTATAAGTACTCTAAGATGGGTTCAAAAGCTCTAATAGAGGGCCTAAGTCGAAGAAAGAAGTAGAAGCACATTTGTGCAAATGTGTGTGTTTGTTGTCGGACTGAACTCGACTTACATACGTGAGTGATCCGTTTTATTTCACTACCTATGATTGTAAATTACGTTGGTTTTCAAATTTGAAACCTCGAATTCGATAACGAATAGTCATTAGATTACGATCTAAAGCAAAGCAAAGTAATTGTTTTTTAGTTCATAAATATGGACCTCCGCAAAGTAACGCCTGATTAAATAAATTATTAGATTACGACATCGCTTCGATGTCGTAATGACTATTACTTTACTGCTTCCGGCGGCTGGCCCCGGGCTGGCGGCGAGCAGTCACATCGTGCTGAAATGCTGGTCATTTTCTACGGTTTCTGAACGCATTGTAGAGGACTTATGATAATGTGTGTAAAAAAACTTCACATCACGAACGACTGTTTTTTCATTATTTTAATTTGTATTGTATATTGGTTTATCTACACACATATCATAAGTCCTCTATAATGAGTTCAGAAACCGTAGAAAATGACCAGCATTTCAGTACGCCGTCGCCTCCTCGCCGACAGCGCCAGCCCCAGCACCACCACCACCACCACCACCTCCAGTAAAGTAATAGTCATTACGACATCGAATTCGATATCGTAATGACTTTTAGATATCGTAATGACTTTTCGATATAGAATTCGATGTTTCAAATTTGAAAACCAACGTAATTTACAATCATAGTGAAATAAAACGGATCACTCACGTATATAATTAGAGTTCAGTCCGACATGTATAAATAATAATGTGATATTTTTTTTCACAATAAAAAAAACAGTGTACAAAACGTCCGCTCGGTATGTTTGTCTATGATTAAAAAAAAACAGTCAAATTCGTGACAGGTGTGGGTATGATATATGCTTTCGGCTTGTGAACCCATCTTAGAGTACTTATAATATGTGTGTAGATAAAGTAATGTCATATCAGTCCTCTATAATGCGAAGCATTACGACAACCAGTTTTACTATGAAAATTTTAGTAACGTAATTACGACATCGAATTCAATAACGTTATGAGTTTCAAATACGTAACATCTTCAAAATAGTAGTTTATGCAACTCCACATAATTAGGCCTTAAAACACTCGTGTGATCCTATTATGAAACTCAGCTTCGCCTCGTTTCATAAAAACACACTCGTGTTTTAAGGACCCTCATTATGTAGCAGTTGCATAAACTACTATTTTGAAGATGTTACGTATTTGAAACTCATAACGTTATTGAATTCGATGTCGTAATTACGTTACTAAAATTTTCATAGTAAAACTGGTTGTCGTAATGCTTCGCATTATAGAGGACTGATATGATGATATATGTGTGTATATGTTTATTATTGGCAAGCAGCACACGTGGAGTTCAGCCGGGCCGGAGCGCAGGTCCGATGTAAAGAAAATTAACGAAGCGTCGAGATTTGAAACGCGGCGGTTCCGGCGGCGGGCTGCAGTCGTCACAAGGGCCCTAACGAGTGCCGAGGCGGGCTGCTCCGATCCTCGTCCTCGACGTAGACCACCCTCTTGCATTTATTCATGTCGTTACCGCTAACGATAATTTTATCGTGTGCTCATTTGCCGGCGCCAGACTCGCGGCCATCCGTCAGCGACTCCAAATCGACAATTTGTGCAACACTAAAATTTTTATTGCAGCGTAATTGACCCCGCGATAAATAACTTGCGCCCGCCACTATTTATACTTGTGTTATATTTAATAGGGATTTTTAGAGATTAGCTATCAGATTACGGGTTTCAATAACGCTTTTCGGATATTCGGTTCGTTATAATTTGCAGGACCGCTGTTGACGATTCTTGATAACTGCTATAATTATCACCCAGCGTTTCCTGAGCGTTTATGTCCAAGTGTTTAAAATATATTTATAAACAATAAACAACCGACCTTAATTTCCTTAAAGTGAGGCTATCTTTAAAGTCCCCTTTAGGACGTGGTAGGTAATTGAATAGCACGGTAGACGGCAGTCCGCGGCAGTTAAGGACGCGGTTGGCCACTGCACGTCACTGAGCGCTACGGAATAATTGCTCAAACTTTCATGTGCTTCGCATACATTTTCATAATTAAAGGGGCAGTTCGTACCAACTTGCGAAACTGACAAAACTTATTTATAATCGCCACTCGCATCAATTGCAATAGTTTTAATCCATGCTAGTTTCAGTTTCAAGTCCTGTTTCCTGTTAGATATCAAGTTCGTTTGCAAGCAAACAATATATCAGGCAAACAAATATTTTGGAGGAGACTTTGAAAAATGAGAAAGTGGGTTTGTTAGTTTGTTACGCCTTCACGCCGTATCTACGTACCCGATCTTGACGGAATTTGGCATGCACATAGCCTTTGACACGGAGAAGAAAATAGGCTACCTTTTTCCTGTTCCTGTGGGACAGCTAAATAACAGATTTTGCTCGATTACACGCCGGAGAGCACAGTATCTAGCTGTGTGTGGTCGTATTGAAGTTGACGTGTGATCGTAAGTGCTTGCATACTTGCTTGCATGCTTGCATTCTTCAGGCCCATCATGATGCATTTATTATAGGCTTAAGTACATGCATGATTGGTTACTTTCATGTTCGCTTGCTTGCATTCTTGCTTACATGTTTGAACGCTTGCTTGCTTGCATGCATACCTGCTTTTTGCCTTGCATGCTTGCTTGGATACTTGCTTGCATGCTTACTTGCATGCTTGCTTACTTGCATGCTTGCATTCTTAAGGCCCATATTTACATGACACGTTAGTTGTATGCTTGCTGGCATGATTGCATGCGCGATTGCATGCTTGCTTTCACGCTTGCTTGCATGATTGCTTGCATGCTTGCTTGCACGCTTGATTGCATGCATCCTTACATGCCTGCTTGCTTTCATGCGTGCTTGTATGCTTGGCTGCTTTTATGTTCACTTGCTTGCAAAATACTTGCACGCTTGCTTGCATTCTTTCTTGCATACTTTTGATCGTAGGCTTGCATGTTTGCTTGAATGCTTGCTTGCTTCCATGCTTACTTGCTGGCGCTGTTGCAAGCTTCCTTGCTCGTATGCTTGCTTGCTTCTTTGAAATGCTTATGGTTCACGCGAGCTAAGCCGCGGGTAAAAGCTAGTAACTAATAAATTAATAGCACCTACGTTACGTATTTAAACAATAGAAATCACTACCACCAACACCACTACAAATTAAACCAAAGAGAGAGACGAAGGAAGTTAAGAAGGTACCGCGCGGACTACGACGCGCGGATGACGGCGGAACTTTTGTTTCCTAAACTACAATATTTTGATGTTAAAAATAGTTAATATTGTAGATACATTATAAGGTGTGATTATATATATACATATATGTTTTGGAGTAATTATTTATTAAATCAACTTAACCGCAAACGCTACCCGTACGTCAGAAGTCATTGCATCGCAAGTTAAGATGATTTAATTCGTTTAGGTTCACTTCGTCCATATTCCCATTTGTCAACTTCCTAGCTCGTCAACAATCCCATTTCGTCCAGTCGTGTCCCATCTTATCCACTTTCTCATCTCGTTCACTTTCCTAACTCGACCACTTTAACTTGAAGCACTTCAATACTTAAATAAATAAGTAAAGGCATTATCATAATGTAGTTTTATGTTAAAAAGAAGTATAGGCATTATTAATATAAATAATCGCACAGATGATGTATCTATTCTATGTATCAAATTATTGCAATAGCTAAAGTTTAGATACATAGATTTACGTGAACGCCATTTTTATTAATAATTCATATAATTCTGCTTTCAAAATGCTGGATACGTTATACAATGCTAACAAATGTTTTGTAGCGCATGTCACTAATAATATTCTATCTTGTCCTCGATTTAAACAGGTTTCCATTTTAACTCCGCAAACTAAATTAAAGGGTTGATATAAAATAAACAACGAGTAGATTCTCTAACGAACTTGTAGAAAATTTGTAGACATAGGGTCGTGCGGTGCTTATTAGAGATTCTCACCTCGTAAGGCGCGGCGGGAGGCTCGTGGGATTTGCTGCGCCGAGGCCCAGAGGACAAGTGTCGTCCGAGCCGGTAATGAAATAACGACGCAGTCGATGAGGCAGCAGCCTGCACCCGCCGGCACCGACCAACCTCTAATCCCTTTAGCGGGCTGCCCGCAATGTCCTTGCTTTTCTTTACATGAACTATCAAGATAATCTTAACTTTTGAATTAAGTGGCCTTGAAGTCCCACCCATTAAAACTTATCACAAGCAGTATTTTGTGATTACTTATAAGCAAATGAACTTCTTACTGTCATGTTTCCGAACAATAACCTTACATTTGGCAGAACTGAAACCAAACATCGAAATCATATCTACTGAAAAATATTCAATCTTATATTTTCAAAAATCTGGATAACCTGCGTCATACGGGTCTAAGTATTAAACCTAAGTATTAATTTACATAATAAAAGCAATTTACAATGACATTAAATCTAAACTAAAACTAAAAATTAAAACTAAATTAAATGTAAATAAGGCCCCCGTGGCATGCCACGGGGGCCTTACTTATTTGCCCAAAAGTATGGTGCGTTTAGTATTAATTAATAGGGATATTAGAATTATATCATTTTTCAGTTTTATACAACGATGAAAATGTGAAAGCGAGATTTTTATATAAACCCGAAATAAATATCTTACTTTTCCATTAAGGACATAAAAGCAATTCCGCGAGAGCCGAATAATAACGAGGGGCAACGCTGTCCGGCCCTAGCCTTCTCAGAGTTTTATTTGCATCACGGCGTCGCACAGGGCGTCCCCGATTGCTCCAATAACCGCTATTGTGTCGCGCCTTGCGGCGGCTCGGGCTCCGGTCGGGTCCCGCGCTCCGACGTCAGCCGGCGGCCGCGCGTGGGCGCTCGCAGCCGAGTCCCGGGTCTCGCCTACGCCTGCGGCTCTCTTGTATTGTACCGCACTCGGCCGACTCCGACCCACCCGGCCGACCCCTTGTGCAACTTCGAAATTGCATGCGCCCCAGAAAGCTTCCACCTTTGAGAAAATTCCAAACGCTTCGAACGTTCTCTCGCTGTAAACTTGCAATAACCAGATACGTAACCGCCGGAATTGCCAATCTACTCCCATATTATTGTTGTTGCCGAGCCGAACGCGGCGCAGCAGGCCGGCAAGATGAACCAACTTTGCTGCGAACCTAACTTGTGATATTGCAGTCATCGCCTCGGAGGGCTCGGAGTATGGAACAATACTGTACTGTAAGTGTATTTGTCTCAAACATGCAATGAAATATTGACGTTACGTTCCAAAAAACCGGCCGGGACGTTGCCGTTGCCGGCGCGGTTAGGCGAGGTGTATAGGAAACGGAATTTCATACAAACTTCCCGACCTATTTCTCCAATAAGGGACAGGCAAGGGAAACTAAGCCCATACAGCCACGTCTGACGAATTTTTGTTTCTTTTTTATTTTATTGCATGTTTGAAAAAAGCACTATACACACCTCGGCGTGAAAAGGGGTTGCCAGCCTCTTAACTATCCGACCTCACTACGCTCGGCCGTCTATATCTACTCGGCCGGCAACCCTTTACTTCCCGGCCTCTGTAGTAATGCACCGTGGTATTTTAAACTTGCATTTTATAATTTATTTACTTCCAAATACTTCTAATGCTAGATTCTGAGTGAACGTTTTACGGCGTGTTACGATGCAGACGGTTCGACTGTACATATTATTATACAGGATGTTACAAAAATACCCGTAAAGCCGAAAGGGGGTTAAACTGGTCCATTCACAATATTTGAATCAATGCATGGATTTTTTCTTTTCATACAATATGCAAACCCTGACCCTGTATCATTTAAGGGTTATTTTGTACCACGCATTGTATATATTTTTTAATAACATTAAAACTTGTGGCTGTGTGAGCTGTAGCTGTTTTTTTTTAAATGCATCTAAAAACTAAATCTAAAAAACTAATCGACTAAAAACTTCTATATAGGTAATTATCGAACTTGATCACAAAATTTTAAGAAGATCAGGTCATTTAAAAAAAAAATGTTTTTTTTTCTCTTAAAAAAGGAATCCAAAAACGAATCGATAAAAAGCTTCTATAATCGAACCTGATTACAAAATTTCACGAGAATCGGATGAGAAATGCGACGTGTATAGAGAACAGCCGTGCATCCGTGCAGCGGGACAGACGTAGGTACGAAAGAAATTTTGTGGAAGCTGAACCAAAGACGCTACGCTCACTTCGTTCGCTCGGTCAACAAGGCTTTTGTTTTTATTTAGGCTAATGATCATTTAATTTTTTTTATACGATGAGAAGGGCAAACGAGCAATTAAGTAGTTAATTTGTTTCACTTATTTCAATGTACTATTTAATATAATTTTCACGTAGGTAACGATCAAAATACTTGTCGCCCCTATTTTCTTTTGAGTAAGTATAGAAAAGTTCAGCTAACCTCGCGTGTAATAGCGTAGGTAGACGATTCGTTTCCTGTGTGGTCGATCAGTATCTAGAGAATGTCTAACTTTTAAAGTAAGGAATTCCTTTTAAAGAAGACGGGTTGCACACAGAGTTTTATCTCGGATTTAACAGTATGATTTAAGGAATAGAAGTCTTGGAATAAAAACAATCCTATTTCCTTCACTACACACCGAAGAATACTTATCTACCTCATTTCATCCTCCCTAAGGTAGTTTGAAAATTCAAAAAGTTTGTCAGAAATTAAATTATTAATTATTAAGGCATTGAAAATGGCTCCGGCTTGAAGAGTGGCAATTTTTTTTGTAGATTCCATCAATAGATGGAGACAATTATTTACGACTCATCCCGGATCGTTATTTTCATACATTATTGAATGAGGCATTGCTTTAAAAGCTGTATTTTTTCATACGATAAGGTAGGCAAACGAACAAGTGATCACCACTGCCCATACACTGGCATAGACACCCGCAACCCCGGGGGTATGCAGATACGATCCCAACCTACTTAGAGGGCTAAGATGAAATGCCTCTTGTCTATAAAATAAAACCTTGCTACTTCGGGTTAAGTTACAATGTTTATATAAATTAACAATTTTAAATTCATCATCATCAAACTTAAGAGTTACACTCTTGTCGGTGGAGTTTCTTACAATCATCTCTCCTATGAGCCAGTTCCTTGACCACGACACCGGTCTTCTCCTTTATCTGGTCCATGTAGCTTCGCCTAGGTCGACCTCTTCCTCTCTGTCCTTCAATTTTTCCTTCTAAAATGGTCTTAAAGAAATTATAAAAATAATAAAAAATAATAATAATTTAATATTTATTAATTTAAAATTATATTCTCAAAAGTTTTGGGATTGACATATTCCTAGTAATCCAAAAATCCGTTACAAAAGCATGCTTATGATACGTTTTATAGATTGATATGTGTCATCTAACGGATAATAAAATTATCAGCTTGCATCCTTCCACGGCTGAAAAACTGACGATAACATCCTTGTGAATCATCCAGTTGTACTTTCACACTTAATTTTCTTGGAGCACGGTAGCGGTAAGAAATAAAGTTAAAATTAAGACGCGAGTTTATGGGGCGTTACGGGGTGGAGGGCGCGAGGTGGGCGCAGGCGCTCGGCGCGGCGGTGTGAGAAGCCATTCGAATTCACCGCGCGAGCTGCGCCGTAGATAGCGGCAGGCGGAACACGTACTTCACTTCCACTAACTCCGACTATTGACAATATTAATGCACGCTTAGCAGGGCCAAGCGGCGCCGTGCAGCGTCAATCCAATATTACAGAAATAAAACAATTTCGCCGCATGCGGAGCTCGATGCGTGTGAATACCCGCAATCAATATTCGAGTGAACGTGCTCCACTATCGGTACGTATTGCGATTTTTTATTCGAGCTACTCATTGTAGCGCACGATTCTCCCGCTGATTGGCACTAATTTATTCCATTCCTATGAGAAGTCTCCGGAAGTAACGCAAATATTAGACGAGCTCCGGCCCACGACGGCAGCCATTAATTCCAGAATTGAAATCTGGAATTGCGGCAGCGGCGGTGGCGAATTTACATTCATCGCGGTAAGAACTTAAATCAGGTTCTCCGTTACGATTCAGTTGCGATATTATTTTATTAAAATATGTAAATGACGCCGTTCCACTGCGCACTCAGGTAAGGACCCTACAATTGCCAGGGAGGATATCTCTAAAGACACAATATTTTCATTACCTGGACTATTACAACTTTTATCATCAAATTTGGAAATTACATCAAATATTTGGACGCTGTGCAAAAATCTCTAGTAGGTACGTTACGTGATGATAATATTAGAAAAAATAATGAGTAAAATTAAATTAAAATGGAAGAAACATTCAGATCTACAAATATCGCGTTCTAACGATATCATTCCAGATAATAAATAACAACACGTGGTACAAATTCTGAAATTAATAAATGGGCACGAGCAATGGACAAAATTATAATAACTTAAATTATATTTATATTTGATTTGGGCTATACTCGACTGACATACGTGAGTGATTCGTTTATTTCACTATTATATTTATATTGTTGTTCATGATTTTTTTAATATCACATTTACGAAATTTATAAATATAAACTTCGCGTTATCAAACAGTCTCAAAATAGTCATACCTACTTTCCTCGAGTAAGATAAATTGAAAGAAAAGTCGAAATAAAAATGCCACCCCATTCCGAATAATAATACATGTGGTTCAGTCTGATCACGTGGACTTTCTATAAAGTTAGAAAAACGCTACCGGCATCTTCGAGTGATTCTAGGCACAAAGCAGTTTTCAATTTATCGGGAATAAATGCTTGGGTTGGCAGCTCAGACACCCAATTACCGCGCACAAAAGCTGATTACCACACGGTGCGGGCGCCGGCGCCGGGCCGGGCCGGGCTGCGGGACTCGCAGCGGCAGTGCCCTCGGAGTATTCCGACGACTCACAAGGCACTCTTCATTTACTCCAGCTCTGCCAGACTCGGCGGAGACGCGAACCGTTTCCTCCCGATTGAAATCAACGTCGCTAAACTGATATTGGTCTGTCGCCTTTTCCAATTTCACTTAGCTCCAAGTTTTTTTTTTCGTGAAATAAAACAAGGTAAACTATGACGATCGCGTGTAGCCGACTTTTTGGATAGTATCCAAGTGAGTAAGGCGAGTAAGGTATTAAAAGGAAAACTACGTAGGTAATATATATTTCTTGGAGCTTTTAAGACTAGATTTTTTTGCAAAACGAAGCTTTTATCATGAAACATTTTTTTTTTTCAAAATATATAAATCTTAGGATAATTTCTATTTTCTTACGCTTTCGAGACTATAGTACTATATTATTCAGGATAAATAAATGAATACGTATTTGGGCGTTTTCAGTGAATCATTAATTAGTTAACTATGATTAGCAGTCGTCACAAAACTGACGGTCAATGTCACACACATACATTTCGTTACAAACTGACCATTAAGATGTGATTTAAACATAATTTAGGTAGCACTTGACAATACTATATATGGAAATGCCTATTTCGCCGTTTTATGTGACCGTTTTTAATAATTTTAACTCTAAGGGGGTCGAATTAGGAGTGGAAGTTTGTGCGAGAAAAAACGTTTACGATCACAAAACTTACACATACCCACGGGATAGGGAGTTCGTCTACGGGAGTGAAGCCGCGGGCGATAGCTAGTACAAGTATACGTTTAACCGCTGGCAAAACACCGAAATTCGTTTGATAACGCAGTTGTCAGTATTATAAATAAGATGTTGGGGCTAATAAAGGACCGGAGAATAGATCAGTACGGAGTGTCACCTCAGCTGTCGAGATTGCAATAAGGTGCCTGCGAGCGTCGCCGGGCCTCGGCGCGGCTCCGCAGATGAACTCGCGACACCAAACGCCCTGGGAAATCACTTGCCGTTCCTCTACAACCAATATAGAAAGGAAGCCCGACAACCCGCCGCGCATCTATCGGTGAGACGACAGAAGTCACCGCCACGATTTTACTTCAAGGAGTTTTAAAAGAGTACCCTATACTTATAGCAAGCGACGATTGTGAGCTTTTTATTTATGCATTTGTACTTACATAAGTGTTTGTCGGAAACAATAGCTGTCAATAATCCATAAAACACGCTCCGCTTACGTTCTCGGGGTATTAAATTAATTAAAGTTATCGCCTAATACATATATCCCCGGGTCCTTATAAACGGGGGTCAATAAGTAGAGTTATTAAGCTCCGACCAACTAAATAGGTAACATAACAAAGTTTCTGCTACGGGTGCTACGTCGTAAATGCGCTACGCCTCTACGCTATAATATTCGTTACAAGTACAGAGTTACTCGTCGTACCTATGGCTTTATGAGTACCTACAGATGACATAATAATTATTATGTTATCTGAAAATATTATTTAGGTTCAAAAGTAATGTTTATGTAACACATAAATGAAAAGACGTTTCACGTACAACAAAACTCACGTTGTACTTTAAAGAATACAAAAGCAATTTAATCTACCAGGTCAAGTTCAATAAAGAGTTATTGTGTTGTTAGGCATTGTCCACTGATTTTGGTTACATTTTCTGTCATATTTTATACAATAATGTTCAAAATCTAAGTACATCTGTAAATCTTTAACACTATCTGATTATTTTAATTAACACGTATCTAAATCGAAGCACAAAATGTCTGCTATAACCTTTTTTTTTTTCAATAAAGCCACCGGAGTAGGTATGGTGGCATAGTAGAATACACCCTCTCCGTATCGTGCTATTGTAATAGTGAGCCTTCATTAGCAGTGTAAACCTACGCGCTCTGGTTGAATTACGGCAGCGTGTCATACGCTTAAGACGTATGCAAACAAGATTTATGTCATTAATTTAGGAGAATTACTGATAAGAGCCGGCTCCAGAATACATATACGTTGGTGAACACAAAGGGCAGTACATGGGTAACGTTACAGAGCCTACGCCTAGACCCATATTTACATTAATCTCTTTTAAGATCTCCTCAGGGGGGCTAGCACGCGTGCCATTTCGTCGCTTGTCGCTCAGTGCGTCCTTCATTGATTCCGTCACTATGAAAGGGCCGCACTGCGCGACAAGCGACAAAATGGCGCGCCGTGCTACAAGTGCAGTTGATATAATGTCAACACAAACGTTTTCGACTTTACGTCATGTAGTTAATGGCGTTTATCTACACACATATCGTAAGCCTTTTCTTCTATTTTGCCTACGTAATGAAATGACCATCATTACGACAACCAATTTTCGTCTTCAAAAACCAATTTTTTTTTATGTCTTCGGCTTCTGAATCCATCTTAGAGTACTTATAATATGTGTGTAGATGAAGTAAAGTATGCAACTATATATAATTAGGCCTTAAAACACTCGTGTGATCCTATTATGACACTCGGCTTCGCTCGTTTCATAAAAACACACCCGTATTTTAAGGACCCTCATTATGTAACAGTTGCATAAACTACTATTTGACACAATTTCAAATAATGTATTAAAACATCGATGGTGATCGCATTGTCTTAAATCAGAACATTATAAGATAATAGATGAGGCATAATTAATAATTTTAGCTCCTTTAGACTCCAAGTGCCCGCCGAGCACCAGCAGATGTTCCTGCACTCCGACTTCTGCCCCCATACTAAGAAACTCGAAAATCGAAGTTCGTATCGTAGCGTCCCGCTCACTCTCGTGTTAAATAATATTAGCTTGAGAGGGATGGCCCGATACGAAGTTCGAATTTTGCACTTCGTAGTCAGGGGGCTGGCCCCGTCGCTTTAGGGAAGCGAAAATGACATTAAAACCCCTAAATAGTTGTGTATTCATGTGTACTTTTTTACATTGTTGTGTTTTATATGCATGTTTCTTTATAATTTACATTTTCCAGCGCTTTGGTTTTTACTGTCATGCTGTGTAAAATTTTGGTAAATAAATAAACAAAATAAATAAATAACCAGAGCTGATGACTGTCTTTAAGGCGGGGGCGGCAAGAGTTGCGGCGGCGGCGCAGCGGGCGAGACGGCTGCGGCGCGAGCGGCCGACCGACAGCTAGTACGGAGAGAGATATTTACGTTTATCTTCGGGTAACGGCTTCATCGCAAGCTTTATTACGACATCCACTCACGTAATCCTCCGCAGCCGTCATAACTCCTCGTTCGCTGCCGCCGCCGCTACAATGTCCTACACCGCTTTTCCACTAGCAGTACACGGACGTTGCATCCACCCTACATCCACAGGACCGTTCAAAACGCTTAGTTTTTATAGTTTACGAGGAAATCCCTCGGAAAGATATAGGGATAAGTAAAAAGGAAAAAGGCAAATATTTGAAGTCGTATCCTTTTACGGAGTAGACCCATGATATTGTTATTACAGTTTCTAGCGTATCGTGTCTTCGTGAGTTCAGATTTCACTATTAATAATTTCATTGTTTTGATTTTGTTTTTTTTTTTTCATTTTAAGTAATTGAAAATATGTTACGTTAAAAAACCGAAAAACTGCAAGTCGGACTCGCGCACCGAGTGTTACGTTCATTTATTTTCCCGCTTTTCCCAATGTTTTAAGTTGTCCAGTGTTAGCAGAGCCCTGCTCCCAAGCAAAACGTACGCAGTCAAGAGTCATCTTATACTGGTCTGTGAAATCTACAGACAGACATAAAAATTTAGGACTTTGAGATTTTTCTGATTCAATTAAATTAAAAAAAAATTGTAGCCCCATCGATGCTATTGATGATTCCGCCAATGTCGAGAGATTTTTTTGAGTGGTTGTGCTATAAGAGTTACCTTCATATTAAATTTCAAGTTTCTACGACAACTGGAATTATCCTTTAGGTTTTCACGGTAGGTATGGTAATTTGTATGGAAACAACTTTTTCAATGACTTTATCTTTTGATTACGTTGACTTAGAAGTTTGATTTTTTCACAACTTCAAGGGACTGCAGGTTGAACTATTCGATATAAATTTCAGCATACTACCTCCACGCGTTCCAGAGAAAACTGGTCTTGACAGACAGAGAAACAGACAGACGGACAACTAAGTGATCCTATAAGGGTTCCGTTTTTCCTTTTGAGGTGCGGAACCCTAAAAAGCAGAACAATATAATTTTCAGTTGAATGTTAGTAGAATTTGATTTGATTTTAAAATTGGCGTGATCGATTACAAACTCTAAAACACTTTGGTAACATTAATCATTAGTACCCGGTTAATATGAATACCGCTCCAAAAATGCATAGAACATCTTTGCATTCTAAATGGTCTCATTTTCTCGACGGTCGTGAAATACAGAAAAGGGTAATCCGCAATCGGCTTATGACCGGAGGAGTTTTTAAACATTTTCACCTGCAAAGCAATTTCCTAAACCAGTTCATCAAAAGGATTCAATCAATTTTTGCCTACTCCATTCTGTTTAAATAAGGACCCTGGGGTTACGGTATCCCGCTACTTCCTGTCTAAACTTAAGAATGGAAGAAAGTCTAACATTTATAAGCATTTCATTGGGAAATTTCGAGCGGATTCATGTGATCGTCAAATGTGGTTAAACTAAATGTACAGAAGCTGAACAGCGTTGCAGAAATTCCGAAATAGAGCGGGTCGATTTGGTACAGGGCAGCTTAGTGCAGCCGCCGGAAGTAGGCCTCTAACCGCCCTCGTATAATAGCTTCCAAATTGACCCTTCTACTCCGGCCTGCGCCCGGCACGGCGGCGACGCTTGCGTTAGCATTATCGTAATATCTATATTGTAACCTGATGTACACGTATGGTGCGCCGAAGTATTTGAGCACTTTGGATGTCACCATATATATGACACTGACTGTACCTACTACTAACACCTTCCTACAACCGCACTCGAAACGACTTCCTGACTCAATCTTGTATGTGTACTCGCAATTATGTCGCCACTGTTGAGTAACACAAATTAATTTTCATACAAAAGCATAAACACGGCGTCACATCGGAAGTTTCGGAAGTGTTATTTCCTTTTATAGCAAAGGCAAACGTCAGCCGACCGACGGGAATGGGTATGAGGATAGTCAAATACATAAAAGGGACGAGTTGCGCGAAATACTGGCATTGTAGGATCCTAAGCCCCGTTTAGATTAGATCAGACCTTCGAAATAACAGTGAATGAGGACGTGGATTAACTACGGTCCGGGGCACTCCGGCCCGTGCGCCTAATGGGGCACCGTTACGGGTAATGAGGGGCGCGGGGAGGGGCCTCGCCTCTATCTACTTCCAACTTCTCATCGGACATATTTTGTGATTAGGTATTCAAATCACTGGCATTCAAGCCATCCTAAAACCTGCAAAGTTGTCAACGCCATTGTGTACATCCTTCGGAGTATTTTTACTTTTAGGGGAACAAAGATCTAAATTAGTTAGTAAAATCTGTAATATTATTAACTAAAACCGTTCTAATACCGGACAGGTTATTTGTGATACGAGGTTGGTAACGAAGGTTTTACAAATGAGTTAACGAGTGATAAACCCGAGCCTTGGCGAAGGTTTTCATTGTCACGAAATTGTAAAACTTTGCTAGCCGTGTATCATACGACATTTTTCAATACATTTGTAAGAAAACAGTTAACTATTTATCAGAAATTAAAAAAAAAAACACAATTTAACTAACAAAAATAGCGCGTCCTTATAACCGCGCATACGTTAGCTTTTTTTTATTGGGTAAAATAAAATTATCAAGCAAAGACAACCTACTCGAATGTTCAGAAACTGCGAATTTTCCGAATATACAGGCTGTTTGGTATAACGATGTAGGAACTTTAGGAGGTGATACAGGGGACTATCAGGAATAGTTTAAAGTCTATATGTCCTAGTCCAATATGTGATAGTTTTTTTTTTTTTAAATCGAGTTTTTCTGAATTTTTTACTTTGTACCAAAAGTTGACATAAAAAATTAAATTTTAAACAAACTGCTCCTAAGCAAAATGTACGCAGTGTGGGGTCAACTAACTATATTGGTCTGCGAAATCTACAGACAGATATAAAAAATTAAGATTTTGAGACTTTTCAGAGTGGTTGTGCTATAAGAGCTACCTTCATACCAAATTTCAAGTTTCTAGGACAACTGGAAGTACCCTTTAGGTTTTCAAAGTACGGCAATTTGTATGGAAACGACTTTTGTAACGACTGTATCTTTTGATTGCGTTGACTTAGATGCTTGATTTTTTTCACAGCTTCAAGGGACCGCAGGTTTGAGTATTCGGTATTAATTTCAGCATGCTCCCTCCACGCGTTCCAGAGAAAAAGGGTCTTGACAGACAGACGGATAACAAAGTGATCCTATAAGGGTTCCGTTTTTTCCTTTTGAGGTACGGAACCCTAAAAAGCAAACAAAGACACGTTTGCACCCACTTTATTTTGCATTAACTTTGCAAATTTTGCAATTAAATGATTAATCGATAAATAAATACCATCCTCCCACTTACGCCACTAATACAATTTTAAAATCACATTTTGTTAGACACAGTGACTGTTTTCTGTCAAAAATTAACCTTTTTACAGCTACTTCAATGTAAATAAAAACTACTTCGGATATTGACGTTTAAACCATCACAATCCTAAGTAGTTTAAAATTTAATTAACTGTAACAGACAGAAAACACTCATTGTGTCTTACAAAATGATAAATGATGTGTGTGTGTGTGAAATCAGAAATCTTTATTTGCATAAAACACGGTATACCTATAGGCCTAGATAATAATATTATATGTTTCACGTGTTTAGTCATAATGATGACGTGCAAATTTTATATAATAGTAATGTAAATTACACATAATCAAATTTATTATAACCCATAATAATAATCATTAATTTAAAAACACAATGTCGAACTTCAAATAATAATAATAAGTCCAATGTGTCATTATTTAAAAATTACAATATGTCAATATCAAAATAGTTAAAAATAGTAAAGTCAAATAAAATCATAGCAATATTAATAAAACACTATAAAACTATCAAAACAATTCTATCCTACATTTAGTTGCGGCAACCATCGATCCGAGATGCAGCAACACTCATTGCGTTACTTCATTTCCTTCTCTGCAGTCTGGGAGTGTAATAAAACTACATAGGATAGTGATGGTTAAAACATCAATATCCTAAGCAGTTACATTGAATTGGCTGTAAAAAGGTTAATTTCTGACAGAAAACACTCATTGTGTCTATCAAAATGATGAATGATGTGTGCGTGTGTATGTGTGTGTGCGTAATAAAAACTACTTATGATATGATGTTTTAACCATCAATATCCTAAGTAGTTTCTGTTTACATTTAATTAGCTGCAAAAAGGTTATTCTTTGACAGAAAACAATTATTGTATGTCATTGTATGTTGAACAATTATTGTGTCTAACAAAATGATGAAAGATGTGTGTGTGTGTTATAAAATTACACAGGATATTGATGGTTAAAACATGAATATCCTAAGCAGTTTTTATTTACATTGAATTAGCTGTCCAAATGTTAATTTTTGACAGAAAACACTCAATTTGTCTAACAAAATGTGATATTAAAATTGTATTTAGCGGCGTAAGTGGAAGAATGCTATTTATTTATCGATTAATCATTTAATTGCAAAATTTGCAAAGTTAATTTAAAAAAAAGTGCGTGCAAAAGTGTCTTTATTTGCCTTTTTATTTGGAAAACATAAATTGTAAAAAATAAATTATTTGATCGAAGAATAAACTTGCATAAAATTATCTACTTCGTACGGGCAACTTTTTTTGTTCTATAGTGGCGTTTAACATGTTGACCAGTGATAGTTTTTATTTATTGTAATTATGTTGTAATTTTTATTTTTAATTACAGTAAACAAATCAAGCATTTTTAAGACTAATTGGAACATTAATATCCTGGGAAGTTTTTTTTCACAGCCCGATAAAATGTATTTCTTTGGCGGAAACCACTCATGGTGACGTACAAAATCGATAATTAAAAAAAACGTGTAGCCAGTGGGAGGCTGATTTTTTGTGATTGGTTAATCAATTAATTGCAGTGTCAATTATAAAGAAAGAAATTTGATTGTTTGCACAGTTTGTTTAAAATTTATTTTTTTATGTCAACTTTTGATACCAAGTAAAAATTCTGAAAAACTCGATTTAAAGAAAAACTATCACATATTGGAATAAGACATATAGGCTTCAAACTATTCCTAATAGTGCCCTGTATCACCTCCAAAAGTTCCTACATCGTTATACCAAACAGCCTGTACATAAAAGGTGAAAAACTATAAAATCTGAGGTAAATAAATACAGTTTATATTTTTATTAGAGTGTACAAATAAATTTTGCTAATTCATTGCTTATGTTATTCTATAATATTCTGACGTATAAATCGGTATTTTTTTAGTTTAGGAATTCAAAACTTCTTGCTTATAAACTTTTAAATTGGACTTCTAATAATAAAAAATAAACTGTAAAATAATTGCAATAGTGGGGTAAATTTAACTTATGAGCTATGTAGGTATACATCCTTTGAAAGATATTTTTTTGAGCAAATGTATTGAAAAACATTTTGGCGCTTCTTGACGGAACAAGGCAACTTCATCTACGGAATAGGTATGAAGATATAATGAGGGTAAATGGAGTTAATCGTCGCGGCAACCGCGTATCGATTTTGGTTTTATGCAGAGTTTCAGAAGCAGAACTAAAGGTTGAAATTCATTTTTCAATGTCAGAGAAGAAAATTCATTAAAACTTTGAAATTACTAATGGCTAAACGGACGGAGTGAAATCCGCTCTTAATTTGTACCTACAGAAACTTTTTCACGAATTTTAAGAAACGAAACGACTTTTGGAGTGAGGAAGTCAGAGAAGTGTTAATGATAATTGTTTTATTTGTAATTAATTACGTTACGGTTTGTTTATCCCAATGGCTCCGTTTTTTATCCTGATGAGCTGATGATAGATCTATTCGTCACGAGAAACTTGAAGATTTTTATAAAGAAAAGTATTTTATAAAGAGAGCAGGATGTAAATAAATAAATAAATATCACGGGACAATTTGACACCAATTTACTTAGTCCCAAACTAGGCAAAGCCTGTACTATGGGTACTAGACAACGGATAAACATACTTATATAGATAAATATATACTTATATACATATTAAACATCCAAGACCCGAGAACAAACATTCATTCACATACAAACATCTGCCCCGACCGGGATTTGAACCCGGGACCTCAAGCTTCATAGTCAGGGTCTCTAACCACTAGGCTATTCGGTCGTCAACATACATGTACATAATAAATAATACGTTACCTGGAGTAATTCATAGAAAGTAAATGGCGAGTAGAGTGCTCATATTAAAAGTAATAAATCTGCGGAGGAAACGACGTCCTGCGTTCACCAGCGGCCGCGGCCGTCGCGCAAACCACCCGATATTAGTTTACTTTTCCTCTCCAACTTACTTTATTAGTTATCCACCCGCAAGAGCTGCCGATAACAGTTTTTCAAGTTATTGAGAGTGAGCACCAAGCCAGGAAGTCGGATAGTTTGGATAAACAACTTTATTCATATTTATCTAGAGCACGCGCAGCCAAAAAAACTATACTAACATGTTTCAATCTAAGTATTTTACATTGATGTGACAGCGTTAGAATAATCCAGCTAGGTTCGGTAACAGAGTATTTGAGTAGCTCTGAAATTTGTGGAAGATGCAAGACAAGGGGAATAATAAACGGGGGCGTTATTAACATAGATGCAAATGCGTCGTTATGGTGCAATAGCACGCGCGGGACCCGCCCGAGGGTCTGCGAGGCGGCAAAGCGGCAGCCAGCCGAGCTCTAACTCCCACAGCACTCTCCGACTAAGATACAACACTCGCCAACTTCGCTGAACAATGATATCTCTTAACTCGCACACTCCTTCCGGCGGATACCTACCGCGATGTGCACTTATAAATTACAACGTAGCACGTAGCACTTAGTAACGCAGCAAAACTTGTATACTTATATTTTTCCAACAGTGCCATGCGAACAACACAGTCGCACTTCGGCGTAAACTATTAACTTACCGGAGTATACGTTTGCTTTAGTCGGCTATAATTTACACCTTTGCTATTTGTTTATCGATTGAAAAGAAAATCGTTATATTACTATCTACCTTTTTACATTATAGTGCTTGTTTAAGGTCATGAGTATCAAAATAATAAATGAGTTATTTGTAAAGCAGATTAACAAGTTTTGATGACAGAAGAAAAATACTTGAAATTGTGTTTATCGGGATTGAACACGATGACGGCAAATCCATGACAGACTAAAAACAGGTCAAGCGGCTTTCCGTTGACAACAACAGCTTTGTTAGGGAGGATTTTATTGGCACAAATATTGTCCAAGTCGCGTTGCGGCGCACACTTCTCGTGATTTACCGAGCTGTTTACGCGAGCCTCCCCATCCGAGCTACTGACATTTTTACAGCGCCACTTGTCCGAAAACCAGACATTTTATACAACACAAATCATCTTAACTATATTTTTATGAAAATCTCACCACCAGCTAGAACGTTACCGGAAACGTTAATGTTTTTGTTAACTTAATGAATTCCAAAAGGGGCCGGTTCGGGTAATTATAAATAGCACTTATATAATGTATATTAAACACAGTTGTACAGAAAAGTGGTTTATATTTCACTCTAATATTCATAAACAAATTGGAAGACAAAGAAACCGTTCGTTGGTCAGTATAATTTGTAAGGAAAATAATACCGAAGTACCCATGAAGTACCTAATATAAGTACATTCACTCTTTACATCACAATGAAATCTTTTAACGTTTGTTAGCGAAGCAAATAAACCCCATAGGTGCCTACCGTTCTAGTAATTCAATAAAAATAGCCCTTAAGCCATCGAGATGTTAACGGAGTTTACACGTTAACTTTTCTGTTTAAGTAGAAAAGTTGTGGAGGCATTTTCATCTGCGGGCGAAGGCCTTCGGTCGGGCGTCGGCCCTGCGCTTGCCTGCGCACGGCTCATCATTATGCCGCGTCGAGTTGTCACGGGAAACAATCTCACCTCGCCCGTTAAATCAGGACAACACACGGAAAAACAATAACGAGAACAGTTTTCAATTACAACCCGCTGTGAACAACTGTATTTATTAGGTTTCGTGCATTTCCATTAGCACCTTTTTTACAACCTAAGCGTTAAATGTTAGTATTGTAAGTACTAGTTATTTTTTTTAAACAACAAAAAAGGGAATATATAAATATAAACATACTAGGAGTAACTAAATAGAAATCCAAATATATATTAGCATAGGTACCTACTTTAATAAACTTTTTTTATAGAAAATTTTGGCAAGAGTGACGAAAGCACCAAATAAGTCGTGCGTCTTGACGCACTTAAATGATTGCTTGCTTAAATAATTGAAAATATTATGTTAGAGACGGGTAACGACGATATTTCTTAAACCAGTCTTAATTTGTGGCCTCCAAAAATAATCTTACCCAAGAAAAGCAAGCATAATAAATATTGTTATTGAAGTAGGTAGGTACGCTGGATCAAGGTGAAGAGGGTCAAAGTAAACGAAGTTATCCCATTAGTGAGCCTATTTCAAGACGCTATAAATTAAAGCCAAACAAGGATGCGCTGAAATCCGATCCACGGCAGGCAATCGTCCTCGATAAATTGGAAATTTACGTTGGAAAAAATTTACGGTGATAAATTTTACGGGAAACGATTTCACAAATGAAACTTGCGCAGCTTTCGGTGTAACAAAAACTTTTTGATGACGCATGGCATTCTGAAAACGCTTATTTTATTTTATTACATTCGCTACACGAACCTTCAATACTCAATTACGTTCAATATGAAGGTAAAGCTTGGAATAACGTTAATGCCTCCAAGGAGTTTGCGGTGTAGTTAATGATGTAGCGAGTTCGCAGGTGCGCCGAATTAAGTAGGAAAGAGAGTAATTGTAGTGTGATACAAAGGAGAGTAGGAAGGGTTTTTGTTAATCCTTTTATCTTTGCTCAGCACGCGGTGAGCCGGGCAAACGTGTCTGAAGCCTGTAGCTTACCGGCGCGGACGCCCGCACCTGTTTGCCAACGCCCATGCACCGACGCTACTCTAATTTGCTCTTTTCTTTTATCACTACGTCTTAGACTCTAAGACGTAGCTAGTGGCTTCACAACTCACAACTGAAAGCTGTGGACGACGTGAGTTGCTGAGCGGTCGTATTATGAGAAAAAGTAATCTCATTTTATTACTACTACTACCTGTTGCCCGCGACTTCGTCCGCGTATATTTTGGTTATCGCTATCCCGCGGGAACTATATAATTTTCCCGAATAAAAAGTAGCCTATGTTATTCCTCAATATTCAAACTATCTTCTTACCAAATTTCATCTAGATTGGTGCAGCGGTTGTCCTGTGAAGAGGTAACAAACAGACAGACAGAAAGACAGAGTTACTTTCGCATTTATAATATTAGTTAGGATAAACAAAGTCAAACGCATTTAACATTGTTGTCTAATGTTTAGGAGAAAATTAATACATATAAATAAAATACTTCCACGTTCTATCGGATTTGAAATTCAAACTGGTAAAGAAGATTTAACGAAGAGATAAAAACTATCGACGCGTAAACAATTGCCGCTGAACTCGCTCAGGTAAATAACAAAACAAGTTTCTTCTTAATCACAGCCCGATAAGGATAAGGTAGGTACATTAAAAAGGTCTGGCGTGACAACAAATCTAAAGGAAAAATCACCGCCTCTGAGAGCCCAACGGTGATAAACGAGAAAAACTTTGGAACTAAATGGAGCATTCGAGATGGCGGAGCTGCGCTGCTCTCGCAGAATAATACTTCTCTCCAAGAAATAACACTTATAGTACGCGAGGCTTAAAATCAAATGTCTCCGTTCTCTTTACGAGTTTCATGCGAACGGCGGAGGCGTGTCTTGAGGAATTGCGACACGAACTAATGCCAATTTTATAACTTTGAAATTTATATTCTGACCCCGTCTACTCACGATGAATGTCTGATACCTACAGCGAAATAATTAATTATAATAAACCGAAGTCACTCGGTTAACTATAGCTTTATTCTCCTTTGTTAATTCAATTACAAGTCTGGGACTTCATGATAATTTAATATTGAGAAACGTCTTAGTGAAATTCATTTTCCTAATTGTGTTTGCAAGAGTAGTATATAATTATAGGTACCTACCGTTTTACTTTTGATTTCTATGCTTAAATGTTTCGATGAGGAGATTAAGAGACCGCATGCAACATGTACCTGTAAAAGAAAACAATGAAATATATCTTCGTGAATATTCGTATGTACCTATTTACATCTTAACAACTTTGGTTATTTGTGATACGGTTGGTAAGGAAGGTTTTACGAATGATTTTGACGAGTGACGAACCCAAGCGATGGCGAGGGTTTCAATGGTCACGAGTTCGTAAAACCTTGCCAACCGTGTGTCATACGACATTTTTCAATACATTTGTAAGAAAACAGCTAATTACATAGCACAAAAAAAAGTTAAATAATTAAAGGCGCGTCCCTATAACCGCGAATGCGTACCTAAGTTTTATTTTTAATTAGGTAAAATAAAATTATCTCGCAAACGTACTCGAACGTTCAGCCACTGCGAATGTTTCGATTAGATAAAAGGTTTTCACCTTTAAAATCTGAGGCAAATAAATACAACTTATATTGATTTCAATCAATTTAGCGAAATTGAAAACTCAAATTTTTTTCAGCAAACAGGCAGTTGAATGCTCTTTTACACGTAATTTTTTTGAGTCTACCAGCGATTCGGAAAGCATGATTGACGCAAGAAACTTGGCACAAAGTCATTTTTTCTAAAAACAACTTACATTAGCTCTTACTATACACAACCACAGATGAATTACACGGAGAAACCTCACTATATCATTAAAAAATAAAGAAGAGAGAAAATAAATTTAGCATTTGTATCTAACAAGTAAAAAATAATTATTAGAACACCAAAACCAGAACACTTTACTTTACTGGCACGTTTCAATTGATTAGCCAATTCACTGCTTAGTTTTCTATATTTATAATTTTTCGACGTATAAATCAATATTTTTAGGGTTCCGTACCTGAAAAGGAAAAAAACGGAACCCTTATAGGATCACTTTATTGTCCATCTGTCTGTCTGTCAAGACCCTTTTTCTCTGAAACGCTTGGAGGTAGCATGCTGAAATTAATATCAAATACTCAAACTTGCAGTCTCTTGAAGCTGTAAAAAAATCAAACTTCTAAGTCAACGCAATCAAAAGATACAGTGCCCTAAGCACGACTTGTCGAATCCTGCGTTACGTTACGGTTATCGTATCGAGATCGAGAAATCTCATACTAAATTTTATTTCAAATACGCTCACGGGCGGGCGCTGTTCCAAACGTCATATAAACTCGTTATAGTTTACTATTCGATTTTACGTGACGCAGGATTCGACAAGTCGTGCTTAGGGCACAGTCATTAAAAAGGTTGTTTCCATACAAATTGCCGTACCCTGAAAACCGAAAGGGTACTACTTCCAGTTGTCCTAGACCAGTGTTTTTCAAACTTTTTTGTGTCACGGCCCTTCAATGACCATCAAATTTCTTCGCGACCCCCCAAAACCCCGTTTGTGCGATTAACATTAGACCCCAACTATTATCTAAGAATTCCTATTTAGAACGCACACTTCTGTAATTCAATCAATCGTACGTTTTGGAACGCAACGTATATTTATCAGAAGTCGTTCGCAACTTACCGTTTTTTTTTAATATTGAAAGGAAGTAAATATGGTTGATTTATTAAAATTTTCAAAAAAAAATCTTCATTCCATGTAGTTACGCAGGAGCACGAGACTTTCGAAGCTGATCCTCGCGACCCCCCTGTGTAAGTACCGCGACCCCCCTGGGGGTCGCGACCCACACTTTAAAAAACACTGTCCTAGAAACTTGAAATTTGGTATGAAGTTAGCTCAGCAAAACTACTCAGAAAATTCTCAAAATCTTAAATTTTTATGTCTGTCGGTAGATTTCACAGACCAATATAAGATGACCCCACACTGCGTACATTTTGCTTACGACCAGGGCTCTTCTAACACTGGATAACTTAGAACACCGGGGAAAAGAGTTAAAATCTTTCTACGGAACCCTCGTGCGCGAGTCCGACTCGCACTTGTCCGGTTTTTTTATTTTAGGAATTCAAAACTCCTTCCCAACTAATATTTGGCGAAAAAACAAGTTCTATAATCGTCGCTTATTAGTTCTATTAAAATCCTAGCTGCAGCACGACCTAAAAATAAGCGATAGAGCACGCTATAACTCTCTTATAGTACGAATTAGGCAAAAAACGTTAGCGCTTAGAGGCTTTTTAGTAGCTCGAATTAACTCCAATAGTCGTACACAAATGGTATTATAGTGTCCTAGCAGAGACGCTTATTACCAAAGAAGATAATAAAGGATGACAAGAGCCGTATTTGTTGCCTAAGGCTCTATGAAATCTATAAGATGTTTTTTTATATCACTTAAAGCGTTACAAATACGTTACAGTAGTGAAAACAAACTCTTTGCGTGGTATAGTATAGTATTTTATGCAACTGTAACATAACCAAGGTCATTATACATGAGTGTGTATGTTTATAAAACGAGCCCGAAGGGCGAGTTTTCATAATAAATCACACGAGTGTATAATGACCAGTTATATACCGTTGCATAAATTACTTTTTATACGACTTCATTGTAGAAATAAGAAATGTTTGTAAAGATATAGTTAAAAAACATTTCTTCATTTTCAAATTTAAAGTTATACTGTCGATAAAGCAGTATACCTGCCTGGTCGGTACAGCAGAGTGGTCAGTAAAGCGGAATAGTTTTAGAGGTTATAAAAAAATTGTAAATAAAAAGATGATGATAATGGCGATGACTAATCTTATTTACTTAATTTAATTTGTTTAGATTATTGCAAAAAGGAACTGACAATGTGAGAAAAAACGGTAAATGTCGTTTCTTTGTTTACTTACATCAGGTAAGTTTTCCTTAATTTCAGTGTAAAGTTTTCTCATTGAATACTTATAACTCATTCAAATAAACTTTACAGAGCAAGACATCGTTTAATTCATCGACAATGAGAAAAATAACGTTAAATAATGAAAAAGATGTAACACTTTTTTCAATTCACCATTTCACGAAGTTGTTTACTTATCTGTTTTTGTTATAAAGTTTTTGGACTTTTCCCGCAGCACATTTTCCGTCACTGTATGCGCCATTATTTTAATTTCTTCGGTATTACACAGTACCTATCTCATTTTCATCGCTCAGTTTTTTACTGAACCGAAACCAATCCGATAACTAATTAAGTGCAATTTTTGCATCAAAGAGAATTTATTTACTACGTTTTGCATTATCAGTAAAACTCGCCAGCTGACTCTTTTTTTTTTATTTGCATTCGTACCACAGACCACAGCAGAGCTAGGATATTAGCGTGTTCTCAGTTACGGAATTTTGCTTCAAAAATACTCCTTAATTATGATTGGCTTACAGCTGTTCTTACTCATGTTTAAGAAACCAACCACGAGGCACATGCATGCTTAAAAAAACTCGATATCAGATTCGAACTTAGTGTTCTTTTTTCAAATGCTATTATTTTACTCAATAAGTGTAACTTAATGAAATTTGTATGGGTTATTATGTTACAGTTTTACCACAGAGCATAGAATTTGAAACAGACTTATGACATTAGTTATTATTGTATACTTTTTTACCATTTAATTGACAGATTATACTAAAGGAGTAGAAAAAGTTCTTTTTGTATGCAATTTTATAGAAATATCTCTAACCTCGAAACAAACATTGTCATTAATCGTGCATGGTGTGCTGTTCTGTGTTAAAATTATGATGGCGACGGGTTAAAGATTATAAACGTTGAGTAATAATTGTTAATAACCATATTTTAAGGTAGATAAGTGAAATACTATTGCGGTTGTATGTTTTTGTTATTATACATATACTATATTTTACATCTCAATTTTCAAGCGCCTTAGAAATATATGCGTTTTAATATAAATCCTAAAAACTAAAATACCGTGGTGTACTTTTACGTTTAAGTAGATCCTTTTTTTTATCGCGGTTTGAATAGACATTTTTGAGATGAAATATTTTAAATGTGTATTTATTTCTGTAGTTAAACTTGCAATTTAAAATTATTGGAATCTGTTAATAACGTGTTATTTGTTATGTTCATGTAATTTTTTTATAAATAAAACTACGACATATAGAAAAAAATCGATATTGTTTTCTTTTATAGGCGTAGTGGCTGAATGTCTTATCGATTAAAAAAGCAAATATGGCTTAGTTTTTTTTTATGGCTGAAAGCCATGATGCTGAGTCACGAATATATGTTGAATGAAAATTAAAAAAGAGCACCTTGCCGGCCTAGGCCGGGAAGTTTGTATGAAATTCCATTTCCTATACACCTCGCCTAACCGCGCCGGCAACGTGATACTTCCCGGCCGGTTTTTTGGAACGTAACGTCAATATTTCATTGCATGTTTGAGAAAACTCTATTAAAGTCTAATGTTTACAACAAGATTTATAAGATTTATAAGGCTTTAAAACCCGTAACTGATCTGAGACGACAAAAAATGAACATACCTTTAAGATAAATTCTTGGTTGAACAAACACGGCATGCTAGATTCAAAGGTTATTTTTAAAATTTGTTGAAACAAGTAGTGATAAAGGCGAGTCGGATGCCGTGTAGCGGGCCCACGACGGAAGGACACGGGCAGATTACTCCAATTTACATTAATACGAGTTTTCCGGCAGCAGAGTGACGAGGTGAGCGCTCAGTGAGGTGTCCGGAGCTGCCGACCGGACCAAATCACGTGTCTCGGGAGAATATCCACCTCGCAACACCAGGATTATGTTATACGGATATAATTGTCGCGCCGCGTTAACGGACCGCCCCAGAACATATCTGCTATACAAGGGTCGACGCGTTGTTTTTGTTGCTACTAACTTTCTCAATTTGAATAATTTAATTGTCGGGTATTTTCATTATTCACGGTAATTGCACTAACATGACTCGCCACTACAGAAAGCTTAGTTTATTTTTTTGTACCTACATTAATAACTAGATAATTGCGATACACGAATATTGCCGTACACGTACATAAAATCGTCCCACGATAACTCTGCATAAGATATTAATTGGCAACCCAGAAAAATCACGCTGTGGTAAGTAATACTTTTTTCATCTCACTCAGACATTTCTTTAATTATAAATAATAATGATAGTAATGTTAATGAAGTTAGACCGATATCCTATAAGTATTTCGTTTTTCCTTTTGAGGTACGGAACCCTAAAAATAGTAATAATGGCTGAGGCAGTTACAATAAAGCGAAGAAACGCTTGGCACTTTAAACATAATGAGAAAAGGCACTATAACATAATGTTTTCTGGGCAAATGGGCCGATGGTAAGAATGCTTCTTTAATACGAGTTAAGTATTACATAGATATGGGTATGAACAGTACTTCGTACGTCAATTCGGGAAAGCGCGGTGAAACAGCGGTGTAGAGACCTAGCACATTGGTATAGATGGTTGTGTCATCTGTGTAACGGTGGCGATATTATCGCCCGAGAGTGGTGGTGATCGGCACGTACGGTGGAGTGCGGCAGCCGCGTCAGCGAGCCGGCGCTGAATGGCTGTGACACCGCCCGAGTGGCACACCATCAATTATGTAGGTACCTGATTGACGACTTAACCGAACGCTTCTAGGACAAAAGCACAATGTTCCCGGCAGATTTTATAGCACAATAGGAGGTGTCGCGCTTTACTGGCACCGACTTGCTCATATCGATGTATTTGAATATCACGCCGTCTACCGCAAGGACAGGTATGTATATTCATAAGGGTATAACGATTGTGACAGAAAACTATCAGAGTTTATTAATAAAATGATGTTAAAGCCTATAAAAGTGTGATAAGCGTGTGAACGCGTGACCAAAAGAGTAGCGACATTCACCCGTAAATCGTATAGATGGATTTTTACTGTTTTTCAAGACAAAAATAATACATAAGTATGTAGTAAAAATACATTTGGCCGACAAAAAAAGAAAATAGTAAATAAACACGTATTTGAAACGCCGTCCATACCTACTGCTGAATAATTTCGTTACTCGATCGTCAAATAAACACATAATATAAACAATAAAATTTGTCGAAAGGGGGAGATCGTTGGAAATGCACGTGTTACATACGTACATTTCACGCTTCGTAAAGCGCTGCTGTGGAAAAAATGGACTTTTATACAGAAATGAAAACAAATTTCACTCAAAGGGCAATCTCATAATGGAACCAGTTGGCTTCAGATGCGAGTGCGATGCGAGTGGGTGCATTACATTCGCGTAGTGGAGGCTTGTTGCTAACCGCGAGATAGCTTTCTATTACGCTGAACGATTGGTAGAGAACTCTATTATTGTATACTAGCTCCCCGTTCCCTGGTGGAACTTAACAAAGTTGTAGGCGAGAGAATATAAAACAAGGTAAGCAAACGGTACTGCAAGGTGCATTTTCTATTTTAAAAAGTTCAAATCAATAGTGTGTGGGTCAAATATTGCAAGCAAATAAGACTCGAAATTTGGTAGGTATGGATAATGTACATATTATTGTAGATTGGAGACAAATGCAAAATATTCTTTATTGAAAACCACAAAACATTTCACCAAAACGACGACGATGACGATGAGACGTTCAGCAAAAAAAATACTAAAACTCCTTTTCTTTAACAAAATCTTAGCACACTTGAAAGATCAGACTAAGTCAACAGCAACAAAGTGTTCGTATTTTAGAGGACTGTGCCCTAAGTACGACTTGTCGAATCCTGCGTTACGTTACGGTTATCGTATCGAGATCCAGAAATCTCATACTAAATTTTAGTTCCAAATACGCTCACGGGCGGGCGCTGTTCCAAACGTCATACAAACTCGTTATAGTTTACTATTCGATTTTACGTGACGCAGGATTCGACAAGTCGCGCTTAGGGCACAGAGGGTCGAGCACGACTTTTACGAATCCTACGTCACGTAAAATCGAATAGTAAACGTTAGCGAGTTTGTATGACGTTTGGAGCAGCGCCCGTCCGTGAGCGTATTTGGAACTAAAATTTAGTATGAGGTTTCTCGATCTCGATACGTTAACTGTAACGTTACGCAGCATTCGTAAAGTCGTGCTTGACCTACTGGTTTTGAGATAAATCGATAGTATATTACTACAGAGGCCGGGAAGTAAAGGGTAGCCGACCGAGTACATATAAACGGTCGAGCGTAGCGAGGTCGGATAGTTAAGAGGCTGGCAACCCCTTTTCACACCGAGGTGTGAAAGTGCTTTTCTCTATAGTGCTTTTCCCAAACATGCAATGAAATAAAAAACCGGCCAAGTGCGAGTCGGACTCGCGCACAAGGGTTCCGTAGAAAGATTTTAACGCTTTTCCCTAGTGTTTTAAAAAGTCCAGTATTAGCAGAGCCCTGCTCCTAAGCAAAATGTACGCAGCGTGGGGTCAACTTATATTGATCTCTGAAATCTACAGACAGACAAGAACATTTTATATTTTGAGACTTTTATGAGTGGTTGTGTTATAAGAGCTACCTTCATACCAAATTTCAAGTTTCTAGGACAACTGGAAGTACCCTTTAGGTTTTCAAAGTACGGCAATTTGTATGTAAACGACCTTTTTAATGACTGTATCTTTTGATTGCGTTGACTTAGAAGCTTGATTTTTTTACAGCTTCAAGAGACTGCAAGTTTGAGTATTTGATATTAATTTCAGCATGCTACCTCCAAGCGTTTCTGAGAAAAAGGGTCTTGACAGACAGACAGACGGACGGACAACAAAGTGATCCTATAAGGGTTCCGCTTTTTCCTTTTGAGGTACGGAACCCTAAAAAGAGCATCATACCGGCCTAGGCCGGGAAGTTTGTATAAAATTCCATTTCCTATACACCTCGCCTAACCGCGCCGCCAACGTGATACGTCCCGGCCGATTTTTTGGAACGTAACGTCAATATTTCATTGCATATTTCAGAAAATGTATCTATACTAAAGAGGAAGTATAGATATAACAGAAAAAAACCCTTTTTTCTACTCCTATATTATAATCTGTCAAAAGTTACACTTATTGAGTAAAATAATAGCATTTGAATAAAGAATACTAATTATATTTTTTATAAACTTACTGAAACATGAATACACAGAAAAAAACCAGATAAATGCCAACCCCGGCATTTTTCTGGTTTTTTTCTGTGTATTCATGTTTCAGTGAGTTTATAAAAAATATAATTGATATTCACGGGAAAACCGTAAAAATAAAAATTGGGAGAAAAAATACAAAAAGATACTCCTACTGAGATCATGAAAGAATACTAAGTTCGATTCTGATATCGAGTTTTTTTAAACATGCATGTGCATCGTGATTGGTTGCTTAAACATGAATAATGCCCGTTTTCACCAACGACTCCTAAAATTTAAGGGATCCCTTAGCTCTTTTAGGGGACACCTAAGATCAATTTCCGTTTCACCAACGCTTAAGTAACACCTAACTGCTTAGGGGGTCCCGTAAGTTTAGGGGGTCGAATATTGACCCCCTAGCGCTAAGTGACAGTACGCGCAGTCGCAGATGCGTTTTAATTTTTATAGGTTATCGTGCATTTGTTATGCAATAATTAACTTGATTGATAATATTTATATAAAATGGAAGGCTATTTAAATGATTTTGTAGAGTTTGGAAGCTGTTGAATAAATAGATTTAATATTCACATCAAAGTTAGATCAGACTGAAGATCAGATGATTTATGAAAGTATGATAGGTACTAAAGATTTTTCATAAGATATACCTACTAGTAGAATGTCGAAAGAAAACGTGCTTTTCATACTTGAAAAAATTTAACATTAGAGGTATTTGGAATATAACCCAAAACAGAAGAAGTATAGTATAATAGTTCTATATAAAGGAAGGCCTCATCGCAGTTGGACGAATGCCTAATACTAATTATCCATCATCAGTCTATTCTTGACCCTCAGAATACAAAACAAACCAGAAGCCGCGTTCAATCATAACGCCGCGCACTGTGTCAATTTATTATTGATTTCGCTATCCGTTTACACTTAAAATAATAATCCTATTCTGTTTTTTTATAAACCCAACGGCATTTCTGCATGACGGAACCACATGAGAAGCGATTAATTAACATGCGCGCTCGCGGGTTCTGGTCTGTTCTGTATTCAAAGAAATCGAATAACACAATACTTTGAAAATATGTACAGTTCATGAATAAATTATCAGACAACTAATCATTCCAGTTTCAGTCAATGAATGCTCGCTAATAAACTACAATCATCGCACCGAAAGTTCGAAAAAAATTTGATAGTTATAAACTGTTCTGATTTTTCTGGATGGCAAAGATAATGCCATACAGCCTAGTCAACATTTAAAAATAAGAAATAAGACGTCAATTTAGTATTAATTATATATCTGTATAGTTTTTCTATGTTTTTATAATGTTGGTTTAATTTTTTACAGACGATTTTTGAAGTTATTTCTCTTAAAAAAAAATTATCGATACAAAACCGGTTTTAGAAATCACTATAGCTAAAACAAACCGTCACTTAGTTAAGTAACCCCTATTAAGGCGTTACCTAAAATGGTGAAAACGAAATTAGAATAGGGAGAGATATAAGGGGCCACTTAGGATAGGGGTCCCCTGACTAGGTGATGACTTAAGTGTCGTTGGTGAAAACGGGCATAAGAACAGCTGTTAGCCAATCATAATTAAGGAGTATTTTTTTAAGCAAAATTCCGTAACTGAGAACACGCTAATATCCTAGCTCTGCTGTGGTCTGTGGTACAGATGCAAATAATAAAAAAAAAAGAGTCAGCTGGCGAGTTTTACTGATAATGCAAAACGTAGTAAATAAATTCTCTTTGATGCAAAAATTGCACTTAATTAGTTATCGGATTGGTTTCGGTTCAGTAAAAGAAATTCTAAATAAGCGATGAAAATGATATAGGTACTGTGTAATACCGAAGAAATCAAAATAATGGCGCAAACAGTGACAGAAAATGTGCTGCGGGAAAAGTCCAAAAACTTTATAACAAAAACAGATAAGTAAACAACTTCGTGAAATGGTGAATTGAAAAGTGTTACATCTTTTTCGTTATTTATCGTTATTTTTCTCATTGTCAATGAATTAAACGATGTGTTGCTCTGTAAAGTTTTATTTGAATGAGTTATATTCAATGAGAAAACTTTACACTGAACTTAAGGAAAACTTACCTGATGTAAGTAAACAAAGAAACGACATTTACCGTTATTTACTCACATTGTTAATTCCTATATAGATATTTTTGCAATAATCTAAACAAATTAAATTAAGTAAATAAGGTTTAGTAATCGCCATTATCATCATCTCTTTATTTACAATCTTTTTATAACCTCTAAAACTATTCCGCCTGAGCGGTACTCTGCTTTACCGACCGGGTCGCGAGTTTAATTTGGAACTTTAAATTTGAAAATAAAGAAACGTTTTACCTAACTATTTCCTTACAAATATTTTTTATTTCTATAATGATGTCGTAGAAAAAGTAATGTATACAACGGTACATAACTGATTATACACTCGTGTGATTTATTATGAAAACTCGCCCTTCGGGCTCGTTTTATAAACATACACACTCACGTATAATGACCTTGGTTATGTTACAGTTGCATAAAATACTATTCTCAAACATGCTCGGAAATTCTCGCTTTCCATTTTAAAATAGAACCCGGGAAGCACCTAAATTTTTCATTCAAAAATTTAAACGAAGAAGCCGTCGAAGAAGGTGAATGGAAATGGATTTCGATACATTTATTTTTCTCCTAGGAGAAAAATTAATATATGAAATTCCATTTTTTCCCGCTTTGTTAACTTTTTAAAAGTTGTAACATGTAAAATTAAAGGGATCAAAGAATAATTGCATACAGCCAAGCCAGCCCGATTCACCGCAGTGCGTGTGTAAGTTTTTTTTTTCAATCATAAATTGCTAATGACAGTTTGTATTTATTGTAAATAAAATGATCACAGGGGTGTCGATTTCGTGTAATTTTGCTACGGTGAGCTCGAATTTGACATTATTTTTTGGATCCAAGATGGCGAATGACAGTTTGACATATTTTTTACTGAAAACGATCATGGGTATCAATTTCGTGTCATTTGGCTGCGGTGAGCTCAAATTTGACAGTATTTTCTGAATCCAAGATGGCGGATGAAAGTTTGCCATTTTTTTTCACTAAAAATGGTCATGGGTGTCAATTTCATGTAATTTTGGTGCAGTGAGCTCGAATTTGACGTTATTTTTAGAATCCAAAATGGCTTATGACAGTTTGACATTTTTTTCACTAAAAATGGTCATGGGTGTCAATTCCATGTAACTTTGGTGCAGTGAGCTCGAATTTGACGTTATTTTTTGAATCCAAGATGGTGGATGAAAACGGTCATGAGTGTCGATTTCGTGTAATTTGGGTGCGGTGAGCTCAAATTTTACATTATATTTTTATTCCAAGATGGCGGATGACAGTTCGACATTTTTTTCGATAAAAATGGTCATGGGTGTCGATTTCATGTTATTTGGCAGCGGTGAGCTCGAATTTGACATATTTGTTGAACCCAACATGGCGGATGACAGTTTGACATTTTTGTCACTAAAAATAGTCATGGGTGTTTCGTGTAATTTTGCAGCTGTAAGCTCGAATTTGACTTAATTTGTAATCACATTTAACATCAAGTAATTGAACACTTTGGTTTTTGTTAACGTATTTCGTGATTTATCTATTAAATGACTTTTACTGCAAATGTGGTTTTTTATAATTTCCTCACATTATTTGAGAAAAGCACTACATATTCCTCGACGGAAACCGGAATTGCCTGACTCGCATTTTTGCAATCCACCTCGTCAGGCAATTCCCTACTTTCCGGGCCTCGGCAATAATGTACTATTCCCACGGGCCACAGGCAAAAAACAATCTCATGACAATGTCATAAACATTCTGACAGGAGAAAGCTTTTCTCACATTAACTATAAACTGGTTGGCTTCCATAGAAGTTTAAATAGAAATCCATAGAACCCACCTATAAATATTTGAAGATATAGTTTATAAAAACATCATATTAAATTCGGAAACTTTCTGCAGTTTTAAAATGAGCACACTTCTAAAAAGCCTTGCTTCACGACTCTTGTCCGAATTTTCAGAAAATGAAATAGGTAAATGCTATAAAGACCGTTGAAGTGATCTCATTTGAACAAAGTTTGTCTATCACTGAAATTCGGGGTAATTTGTGAGCAGGGGAAACTTTCACCTTATCACGAAATTCCACGTGGAGTGTTTTGTTCAAAATCCTAATTTTATTCACTGAATAACAAAGTTTTTCAACGTTATATATTTTCATGTATTTACATCAAAAGTAATGATGATCATTGGTAATGGGCTAATGGGTAAAGCTGGGAATTGGTTAAAGAAAACAAATAATGTTTTTTATCTACAAATACATCACATAATTATGTCCTCTTTAATGCGTTCAGAAACCGTAAAGAATGACCAGCTTTTCATTATTGCTGTCACTAGCAGTAACGAAAAGTCATTACGGCATCGAATTCGATGTCGTAATGACTTTTCTATATAAGATTCGATGTCGTTAAGAATTTCAAATTTGAAACATCTCCAAAACCAACATCCTAATCCTAACTAATATTATAAATGCGAAAGTAACTCTGTCTCTCTGTCTTTCTGTCTCTGTCTGTCTGTTTGTTACCTCTTCACAGGAAAACCGCTGCACCAATCTAGATGAAATTTGGTGAGAAGGTAGTTTGGAGATTGAGGTATTCCTCAATCTCCAAACTACCTTCTCACACATAGGCTACTTTTTATTCGGGAGAATCATATACTTAGTTCCCGCGGGATAGCGATAACCGAAATCTACGAAGACGAAGTCGCGGGCAACAGCACAGGAGTAGATAAACGGAACAGAGTTAAATGTTCTTAAGAGAGTGCAAAATTGTTACCTATTTTGGTAGGGTTGTCACAATAGGTTAAGACCAATTAAACAAAACATTTGTTAAATAGTTTTATTATTCAGTATGATAGAATATTTACAAATTAATTAAAATAGCAATTTTGTTTTCATAATTTTTGTTTTTTTAATAATTTATTCTTTCTTTTAATGGTGTGGTAAATTCTGAATCTGCGTATAGTTTTTTCAAGTAATCTACCAGAAAACACTCACAGGGCATATCAAATTTACAATCTTCAATGCGTTTAAGTATTTCGTTGCCAACATTGACAATATTGATTTCAAGATCGAAATATTCGCGAAAACTTCTGCTCGAGCAAATCAACAAATGCGATACAATTATCAGTAAGCATATTTAAAAAACCCATTTGTACTTTACCATCTTTAAAATAAAATATCACGTTTTTACATCAAAATATTCAAATTTGCAACTGATAAAAGAAACAACGACCGTCGCACCGACCCTGAGATTGTCCACTGGCTGTGCCAGCGTCAACCGGATTCGCCGCGTACGCGACAAGCGGCCAGTGGTCACGCACACATGCCCCGCGTGCTTGTACAGTCAGCGTCATATATATGGTGACATCCAAAGTAATCAAATAGTTCGGTACACCATACAAAAATAGTTCGGTACACCATACGATTTGTATGGTGTACCGAACTATTTGATCACTTTGGATGTCACCATATATATGACGCTGACTGTAGTAGTGCAACCGATTCGCGCGGTTGTATGAACATTATTCTATTATTGTTCCGTTTATCTACTCCTGTGGCAACAGCTAGTAATTTATAAAAAACCGACCAAGTGCGAGTCGGACTCGCGCACGAGGGTTCCGTAGAAAGATTTTAACGCTTTTCTCAGTGTTTTAAGAAGTCCAGTGTAAGCAGAGCCCTGCTCCTAAGCAAAATGTACGCAGTGTGGGGTCAACTTATATTGGTCACGAAATCTACAGACAGACAAAAATTTAAGATTTTGAGACTTTTATGAGTGGTTATGCTATAAGAGCTACCTTCATACCAAATTTCAAGTTTCTATAATCGTCCCACGATAACTCTGCATAAGATATTAATTGGCAACCCAGAAAAATCACACTGTGGTAATACTTTTTTCATGTCACTCGGATATTTCTTTAATTATAAATAATAATGATAGTAGTAATCAAAAGTTGCTGTTTTTGTTATTAAATATGGCTCTGTCTATTGGAGGACAATGTTGCCAGTGTTTAGTAGGTTTTACCGTTGTGCGGTAAAAAAAATCTAGAAAAAGCAAATTATGAGAGGTATTTTAATGGTGGATGAACGATGACCTGTTTATGATTAAATCTAATCAAAAGTTCAAAATGTGTTGTTTGACTGTTTTCTGGCTTGCCGTGTACTCAACAGTACCCAACAGACACGTGACGCGTGAACGAAGCGAGGGAGGGGAAGAACGACTTGATCTACCAATAACGTGTCGGCGCCAGCGCGCACCCTCCCTTCACCCCTTTGCGCAACCAAATAGACCTAAGAATTGACTTCTGCGCATTCCCCTTCCACTTTTGGCCAGCGATCTTAATTCGCCGCGCGACCTATACTCAAGCTTGCGGTCCCTTGAAGCTGTGAAAAAAATCGATCTTCTATGTCAACGCAATCAAAAATACAGTCATTAAAAAGGCTATTTCCATACAAGTTGCCGAAATCCGAAAACCTAAAGGGTACTTACTTCCAGTTGTCCTAGAAACTTGAAATTTGGTATGAAGGTAGCTCTTACAGCACAACCACTCAGAAAAATCTCAAAATCTTAAATTTTTATGTCTGTCTGTAGATATAAGTTGAGACCAATATAAGTTAATCCCCACACTGCGTACATTTTGCTTAAGGGCAGGGCTCTGCCAACACTGGACTTCTTAAAACCCTGGGGAAAAGCGTTAAATCTTTCTACGGAACCCTCGTGCGCGAGTCCGACTCGCACATGACCGGTTTTTCCTTTTGGGGTACGAAACCCTAAAAAACAGTCATATTCGTGACAGGTATGGGTATGATATGCCTACATAGTGTAAACGATCTAGCTTAATCTAGCTGGAGTCCATATTAATAAATTTAACCAAGAACTGATCCTGGTCACAGGTACACCTAATTCTAAAAATACCTAGCCTAATCATACTAAGAAAACATAAATCCTTGGTCACCGCGACACTATTCTGAAGTACTCTAGCTTGCACTGATCAGCCTACCTAGAAATTTCTAACAATTATTATTATTATGGCCTTGTGATTCGTCTAGTCATTGTGGAACCTACATTGTGAACGCTATAGTGAACCCAAAGTACTTTAAGTCAAAAGTAAAAATGGAACCCTACATACCGAAGAAAACGCTCCCTAAGTGGTTGAATAATAGTGCTCCTTTAGAATAAACTAATTAATTAACCTGTGACATATAAAGAATAGTATGTCTATGAAGTATTGGAATTGGCTAGCAAATTAACTAAAGTTATGTTATCTCAAATGAAATGAGGTTTAATTGTGTCAAAAGTATTTAAAGATTAAAGGAATGATTTAACCAAATAATTTTACTAACTGTAGTAAAACAAAGTAACTGGGGTAGCATTAATGTTTGTCAAATAAGCATTATGCTTTGCGGCTAAGATTAGGGCCCCATCCTTCCGCCCAAGACTATCGTCTTTGGTTGATACCATAATTGTGAGACTCGTCACCAGACTGGACATCTCTCCACCGCCCCCAGGGAGTATTGAATTATTTATTTATCAAAAGTCTATAGTCAGTATAGCAGTAATGTCAGTATTTTTACTACTAGAGATAGAGAGGAACCCCGCAAATATATCAACCATTGTATTGGCTAATTTTCTTTTCCCATAGGTATTTATAGTACCTGATAACAGCATAATTATGTCTGCCAAAGATCAATATTTCATAGATTCATATAGAGTATAGAGTAACATATCATAGCAACATGAGTAACCATATATAGTTTATATTTAGTTTTCCAAGATTGTAAATTTCAATCACTCAATATATAAACTGAGTATTAGGTATAGCAATATATTTAGCTGTACGAAGGCTGTTTGATAAGTACCCGTTTATGGAAAAAAAAAACTTATTTTTTTTATATATGCATTTATTTTTCTACGTAGTCACCTTTTAACTCTATACATTCCACCTCAACATACCTACCACCTATACATTCAAGCTTCAATAAACCATCCAAAAAGTATGATTTTGGAAAGTCATTAAAATAGGCCTCTGTGGCAGCAATAACTTCGTCATTTGATCCAAATCGCTTGCCACCGAGCCATTTTTTTAGATTGGGAAACAAAAAGAAATCGCATGGGGCCAAATCTGGAGAACACAGGGGGTGAGACAATAGTTCGTAGCGTAACTGTGCTAATTTAGCCGTCACAACTCTGGACGAATGAGCCGGGGCGTTGTGATGAAACAGTACTTTTTTCTTTTTTAAATGGGGTCGTTTGTCCTTCAACACGGCGTCAAATTCATCCAATAAATTGGCATAGTACTGCCCTGTTATTGTTTTTCCCTTTTCTAAATAGTCAATATGTATAATACCCTGCGAATCCCAAAAAACGGTCGCCATGACCTTTCCAGCCGATGGGACGGTTTTTGCTTTCTTTGGAGCAGGTTCACCCGGTAAAATCCACTGCTTCGACTGCCCTTTATTTCCGGGGTGTAGAGGTGGACCCACGTTTCGTCCACGGTCACGAAACGACGCAGAAACTCCTTCGGGTTACGTTTGAACACGGCCAAACACTGCTCCGAAGTAGTCAGTCGGTTCCGTTTTTGCTCCTCCGTGAGTAAACGCGGCACCCACCTCGCCGATACTTTCTTCATACCCAATTTTTCTTCTAATATGTGTTGTACCCTCTCGATTGAAACGTTTACAGCATCAACGATTTCTTGAAGTTTAATTCGGCGGTCGGCTAAAACGATATTTTCAATTTTCTTAATCATATCGTCTGTAGTCACCTCAACTGGCCGGCCTGGGCGATCCTCATCAAAGACGGTTGTTCTCCCCCGCTTAAACTCGTTATACCAATATCTGACGGTTGTCATAGAAGGAGCACATTCATGGTAAACCGCCTGCATTCTTACTTTTATTTCATCACATGTTTTTCCTTCCAAAAATAAGAATCTAATTATAGACCGATACTGTTCTTTCTCCATTTTAACAATTTTAAGTTCACGCCTCCACTGAATCGTTGTCAAATGAGAAAAAAAACAAAAGAATGCTTTTTTTTTAATATTCCCGCCTCTGAAAAATGGCTTAAAAAGGTGGTATACTTATTTGCGGCCAGTGATATTATTATATTTAGAAAACGGGTACTTATCAAACAGCCCTCGTATACCTAGTTTGGCATTCATTATTTGCCTATTTTATTTAGAAGTGTAGGTAATGTTATATAACTTTCAGTTAGATAGCGCTTATATCAGCTATGAATTTTCATGCAAACATATTTCTATTGCTTTGAAATCCCTTTGTAGTAGGGTACATTATGGTCTAATTTAGACATACTTTTAGTTAGTATAATTTCACAGATCAATCATGACTTAATGCAGCTGATGTTTTTGCAGTAAGTACATCTTTATAGATACTATTATCTACTTTTATGTTATTCACATACATGTCTAAGTACATTGTCTTTTACTCAATTAAGCTTTGTTTGTTAAGCTAGAACTTGGTTTATGGTTATGATTTTGTTTTATCATATTATGGATAGGTAATGTTTATGCCTAATCCCTTTCAATTATTGTTTACATTGAAAGTTAAATGAAAGCATGCTAATTTTGTATAGCTTCCTTGCCCATGCTGGTGTCAAGAAATACTATAGGCCTTGACCTCAAAACCAACTCATATTCATTCATTGTTTGAATGTCAATTATATATTTGTGGATCGTTAAAAGTCCTAGTTTTGACTTAGAAAACTGCTCATAAAGTATACTGTATGTGTATGTACTTTTCATGTTTCAACTTCTACCAATGAACACTAAGGATCTATTTTTATTTAGGTTTGCTTTTATATATATTTATTTATCAGTCATTTAAGCTTGTTTGCCCAGACATAACTACTTTTTCTTTTCAGGTAATGTTTTGCTTTAGAATTCTTTCAATTATGTATGTATTGAAAGATAAATGAAGACTATGTTAGTTCACTGTTAAGCTCATTTGCCCATATGGTGTCAAATTTGCTCGGGACGTATCCATGAACAAAACACAACGTTCATTTAGTATATGAATGATAGATTCGATTGGAAGATAGTTTTGTCTTTGCAACTTCACTCTTTTGACACTGCCCATATTTTAGCAAGTAACTTTACTGTATAGAGGTGTGCATCAACATCGCTCTTAATGATCATATAATAGAGTTAGTGAGTCATTTAATCCCCATAGCTTCCATGTTTTCCCACTTAAATTAGCGCTTGTGTTCCTGGCTAAACATACTGTGTATCTTGTCACATTGACACTTCAAACTGTCGCCTACATTTTCCTTACTGAATGTTATTACGTCTTATACGACAAGGTTCTAATGACGATTATTTTTACTAAATGTGTTCCTACGCCTTCCTAATTATCCCATTTTACTTAAGATCTTAATTTAAAGCTAATAGACCAAGACATAAATTTACATTTATCTTTTTCTTGCATTTTCAGTATTAGTCATTTTTGACCCATGGCCCGTTCGCTCCAAAACTTGTATTATTTAGTGACTTTTAACTAATTTATAATCGTAGATAATCTTTATGATATTTCCAAAGTTATATTAGAGTACATTATAATAAATGATATTACATGACCTTTCCCTATTATTTAATTGGACCTTATTTAAGATTTTCTTTCAATAAACTGCCACCATGGAACAGCGCCATTTCGTTTTCCATTACATGTTTAGATGCTTTTTGTCTTTACTCATAAACTACTGAACACAACTAGATGAAACATATGTTAAAATAAGCGTAAAACACTAGTCTTTAATAATGAACTCCCATTTTCCTTGCATTCTGCATAATCTCTTTGTATTATTCATAATGTTTTTCCCATACCGTGTAAGGCTAAAATACTAAATCGAGTCGTATGAAATTTGCTAGTATGAAAGATTATAATGCAGAGATTATTAACCAATAATTGTTTTCCTTGCATTTTGAGTATTTTCTTTGTACTGATGATAAATAACCCAGTCTTAATTTAACACCCTCTATTATCATAAGCTTGAACCGCGTAAGCACACCAGCTAAGCTAGCTCTATAAAATCGAAACTTAATTAGCAACCTGTTGCCGGATACTTCTGCTAGATGGTGTTACTAGTAATTTTACCCCATACAAATTCGTATTCTTAACTGTTTTGTTTATTTAATTAATTACTTGTACCAAGTATGAAATATATTCGTGTCCAGGGCCAAATATGCTTAAATGAAGCCTTGGACCGTTACAATAGCTAGGCCTTAAAACACTCGTGTGATTTTATTATAAGACTCTGCTTCGCCTCGTTTTATAAAACCACACACGTATTTTATGGACCCTCATTATGTAACAGTTGCATTAACTACTATTGCTTTTAAACTGTAACTACATGGGTGCTTAAACGGAAAGAGTTTAAATGAAATAAAAACAACAATAATCCTGTCTAGATGCCCCATTGATGCTTGTAATATTACGGAAGAGGTAGTTGCCACGCGAACTCGATGCTGATATAAGACTTCAGACTGATAGTTACATTGTTGTAATTTCTCAGAAGTAGTGAGTTTCCTCAAGATTTTCCACAAAATGATAAGAGTTTTTCAAGAAGAAATGTGAGATAATTGTTAGAGTCGAAGGCAAGAAGTCACGGGCGGGTAGTTCCAGATGTTGCCGGCACGTGACGGTAACGAGCGAAACGCAGCGTGACTCCGGCCCGCCAGCCGCCGCCGCCGCCGCCGCCGCCCGGTCAGCGCGCGTAATTGGAAAGACGCAGTCGTACTGCTGAGCGTGCTATCATTAGCGTCACTCACAATTCCGTAGCTCACAGCTTCACATTGCCGATATGAATTTCAGTGTTCATTAACAGGGACCAATCCGAACCCGGATTGCGGTCTGATCTGGCTCGCTCCAATATTTTTCAAGTATCTGCGAGCAGAATCGGAAAGTAATGAAGTATCTACTTTTCACTAGGTATAGTGCATAACGCTGTAGTCGAAACCAGCTAGGAAGCAACATTTAAACATCATTACACGGACTAATAATATAATTATCAATACATTTGTTCGAATAATTCGCTTTCAAAGGATATATATACGGCTCGTAACTTCATTTTACCGCACTAGTGTGATTTGTTTAAAGTTTTTTTTATTATTATTAGAAGTCCAATTTCAAAGTCCATGCTAGAGTTTTGAATCCCTAAAATAAAAACAATATCGATTTGTACGTAGAAAAAATATAAATATAGAAAAATAAGTAGTGAATTTGCAAAATTGATTGTAACTAACATAACAGTAGTTTATGCAATTATTACATAATGAGGGTCCTTAAAACAAGAGTGTTTTAAAGCCTAATTTATGTAGAGTTGCATACAATACTTCATCTACACACGTATTATAAGTGCTCCAAGATGGGTTCAGAAGCCGAAGGCATATCATACCCATACCTGTCACGAATCGAATTCGATGTCGTAATGACTTTTCGTTACTGCTAGCGACAGCAGTAATGAAAAGCTAGTAATTTTCTAAGGTTTATGAACGCATTATAGAGGACTTATGATATGTATTGTAGATAAACTGTATTTAATGAATTAACTCAAATTTCAAACTTTTGCTTCTTTTATTTATTCGAAAAGTTCGCAGTGGCTGGACGTTTGAGTGCCTTTGCCTGATAAATTTGTTTTAAATATTAATAAAACAAACCCCCGACATAAAAACCTATAAATAGTAAAAAATAAAATTTCTGGGTTTGATCTTTTAATTAGGAACTACAGTCGGTGCCGTCTTTTTGTCGGCCTTCCGTATACATAGGTAGGTACAACACCCGACGCGACCCGGTTCCTAATTAAAGGACTATGCCCAGAATAGTAGGTACTTTTTGATATAAGTGCGGAAAGTATGTCATTATGCACGAGTTCCGAGGTGTCTAGGCCCAAGCCGCAAGGCGAGGGTCTAGTCTCGGGACCAGTGGAAATAACACTTCCACTCATGTACCGAACGAGGTTTTTTAATAAATTTGAGAAAAAGTTACAACAAGGTTGCGGGCCGTCTCACCATCACCCACCGGCGACCGGGTGGAGGAAGGCGGAGGAGAGCCGCCGGCGCCATGGAAAAGTAAAAAGCACTAATACGAAAAATACAACTTTCCCCATGAAACGTAACTATAAAATGTACTTACCAGTTTTTAGCAACTGTATTAAAAATTTATTTTTTTACACTTTACAGTATTTTTTAAGTAGGGGGTTTTTAATTTTTTTTATGTCACTTTTTACATAATTATAATTCACTATCAACAGGCTCCCGTATTATGATTCCCGAACTTAGCCATACTGAAGATATCAACGAGCTGTCACTATTTTTCATATAAACCGATTTTTATGAAACTTAGCTAAGAACCATCTCAATTAAACTAGCTTTCAATTTAAAAAAGTCGCGTCCAAATCCGTTCATCCGTTAAAGAGCTACGATGCCGCGGCTGTCCGTGGCATCGTAGCTCCTAAACGGATGAACGGATTTGACTTGTGTATCTGTATACTCAAGTCAAATTGATGACACCCCTCTTTTTGTGTCGGGGGTTGAAAATCAAACTTACGCATGTGTGGTTATAGCCACGCGCCATTTTCGCTACTTAACTTGTGTTTATTTTTCAATTTAGTGTTATTTAATTACTTAGTTGCTTTATTGTTAATTAGCTCTTACAAATGTATTAAAAACGTCATATGATACACGCGCGGTTGGCACGGTTTTACAAACTTGTGACGATGAAAACCCTCGCCGCAGCTCGGGTTTATCACTCGTCATCTCATTTGTAAAACCTTCCTTACCAACCTGGTACCATAAATAACTATTAACAGTATATTATCCCAAAACATTCTGCATTCGGTAATAGTCTCGCAGATTTCTGCATGTTGGTTAACCGTAACCGCGGCCCGTAACATTATTTACATAAATGGATATTTTGTTTAATCATAATAAATCACAGAGGCATAAATTATATGCGCTGCGGACTATAAAAGTGTCAGGGATTTATAAGCTTTAATCACTATTTGGATCGTTAGCCACACAATCTTGTTTTACGGGATTAAGGCCTCGCAGCTTCAATTGTTCATAACTTTAATTTACTGGGTGATTTATACGCTTCTAACATAAATAAGCTCGATTAAAAAGGCTTTTTTCTACTCCTATATTATAATCTGTCAATTAAATGGTAAAAAAGTATAGTATAAAAGTATAGTAACTAATGTTATAAGTCTGTTTCAAGTTCTATGCTCTATGGTCAAAATTACTTATATTGAGTACTTAGTACTTAGTTACTCATATTGAGTAAAATAATAGAACCGGCCAAGTGCGAGTCGGACTCGCGCACGAAGGATCCGTAAGAAAGATTTTAACGCTTTTCCCCAGTGTTTTAAGACGTCCAGTGTTAGCAGAGCCCTGCTCCTAAACAAAATGTACGCAGTGTGGGGTCAACTTATATTGGTCTGCGAAATCTACAGACAGATATAAAAAAAAATAAGATTTTGAGATTTTTCGCAGTGGTTGTGCTATAAGAGCTACCTACATACCAAATTTCAAGTTTCTAAGACAAGTGGAAGTACCCTTTAGGTTTTTGGATTTCGGCAATTTGTATGGAAATAGCCTTTGTATCTTTTGATTGCGTTGACTTAGAAGGTTGATTTTTTCACAGCTTTAAGGGACTGCAAGTTTGAGTATTTGATATTAATTTCAGCATGCTACCTCCACGCGTTCCAGAGAAAAAAGGGTCTTGACAGACAGACGGACAACAAAGTGATCCTATAAGGGTTCCGTTTTTTCCTTTTCAGGTACGGAACCCTAAAAAGAATACTAAGTTCGATTCTGATATCGAGTTTTTTTAAACATGCATGTGCCTCGTGATTGGTTGCTTAAACATGAGTAAGAACAGCTGTAAGCCAATCATAATTAAGGAGTATTTTTTAAGCAAAATTCCGTAACTGTGGTCTGTGGTACGGATGCAAATAAATAAAAAAACGAGTCAGCTGGCGAGTTTTACTAATAATACAAAAATTGTAATTAGTTATTGGATTTGTTTCGGTTAAATAAGTTAAAAAAATTCTAAATGTGTACTGCCGAAGAAATTATAATACCTAATGCCACAAAGCGACGGAAAATATGCTGCCGGAAAACTTCATGAAATGGTGAATTGAAAATAGTGTTACGTCTTTTTCGGAAAGTATGTACTTTAAAATATTTCTTATTTCTACAAAGAAGTCGTAGAAAAAGTAATGTATGCAACGGTACATAACTGGTCATGTTACAGTTGCATAAAATACTATTATACAACTCCTCGCAGCTTTTGATCAAACTGTAAACAAATCTCTAAATATTTTTTATGACTGACTAAAAGTTCACAAATTTAGGATCTGAATCATCATATATAGCTAGGTACTTAGTTAATTGCATAAACATAATATCAAAAGCTGCAGGTGCATTCTGAAACAGTAAACGTTTACTTTACCTCCTCCGCTAACAGAGGCTCGAGTACGAATATTCGAATCCTGCGTAACGTAATCGAGTAGTAACGTTATCAACAAATTTGTATGACATTTGGAACAGCGCCCGCAAGTGAGCGTATTTGGAACTAAAATTTTGTATGAAGTTTCTCGATTTCGATACGATAACGTACGTTACGCAGGATTAGAATATTCGTACTCAGGCCTCTACTTTATTACACTGGCGATTTGCTAGCGAGTTTTGTATTGTGGCGATCTCAACGTATTCGTCGCGAGCGATATTAGTATGAAGCACTTCCTTGCAAATCGCTAGTGTGATACGACTCTAAGAAAAGAAAGTCCACCCACAGAAATGAAGAAAATCATGACAGCGATGCGTTGTGAGCATTTAATTATAATATTGCAGCTGAGCAACCATTATGCTCGTGGGTAAGGGTGTGTTCATACTAAGTCATCGTAGTGATACTCATTAAGTAAAACTTTTCTAAAATATACCAAAATAGTGACACAAAGTCTGTCATAAATAAATTGATCAAATAAATTTTATGTTAACTAAATTTCCTATTTCCGACAACTATTTATTTATTGAAATGTTTGTACGCTGCTTCTGGTGTTTCTTATGGTTTCTTACAAGTGTTGGTTTTAATGACAACCAGTACAGTCCTGAAAGAAATCGTATTCCATAACTAAACGCTAGGGCGGCGACAGTTTATGTGACGATTAGTGAACATAGCGCAGAAGGCTCGGCCGTTCAATTTGCCGCTTCACTTGACACAATTCGACGCCTGACTCGGGGACAATCGCACTCGAAGCCCCGTCGACCTCCTTATCTCCCGGCGAGGTAATCTTTCCTTCCCTCGGCGGCAATAACTCCAAGTGGGCAGGATTACCTGCGAAGGGGCTTCGTAAGGAAACCACCTCTACAAAGGTTATCGATTTCAACATTGTGTGCACGCGTCAGATTCAACCTTTTTTTATTGCGGTTTGTCTTTGACACACTTCGCATCAAACATATCTCTAATTGCATTGGGGCTAAATTAGATTTGCACAACACCGGTTCGATACAATTATAAATAAGGTCACATACGATAACCATTTCTTTTGAAAGTATTATGCGTTACGTTCACTTTTAAATAAACCATTTATTTTGCCCATGAGGAATAGAAATCAAACAAGCTAACTCTGAACTAAATTCATAAGATAACTTATGCTCAAGTAAAAATTCTCTATATTTTGAAGTTAAAATTGTCTATCAAATGGGAAGCATACATTCATGAAATATGAGGCGATAATGTCGTTTCAAATTGAAACCTTAAAGTGTGAATCATGAAATAAATCGCTTGAGAAGGTAGGACGGTTTGCAAATAATTTCGTTGGTATGTAAATGCGCGCACGTAAATTCCACTCCTGTCTGCGCACGGAAATTGAATCGTTCGAGAACTATGCCAATACATATAATTTTTAGGATAACATAGCACCGAAATGCCAACCTTAATCAAATTCATAACCTGAACACTTATTATGCTATGTAAATTAAATGATCTAGCTCGGGTTCCACACAATATACTATCCATCTACTCAAAGCTTATTAGGCTTAACACAACTGGCCGACTTCACCCAAACCGTAAAACAAAAGTGAATGCTACGATATACCTAATATTAAACTGTTCAATAAGCGGCTAAATTATATCACATTACGTTTAGTGTATGTGACCACTTAAATAATTAGTTCTACACGTACTAAATTTAAAAACACTATAACGAATACTTAATTTGACTTTTGAATAGGAATGGGAGATTAACTTAATATGTGTATTGTTTTAAGTAGAATTGTTTGCATGTAAGAGAGAATTATATGCCTTATTAGATCGTGGAGTGGCATGGTTGGGTACCGGCGTCGGAGGTCACGGCAGCAGGGACGCAGGGATATTTCAATTTGGCCGGAGACGCGACCCGAGAGGCCGCGCGGCCGGCGCACGGCTCGCTGAACCGGAAGCCCGCTGCGGGCTTCGCCAAAGAGCAAACACCGCCTCCGCAATCTTGTGCCACGTGGACCATGCCGAACACTCAACCACGACAATCTACTAGTGCAATTACCCACTCCACTACAGATACCTATACCATATTGGAGCGCCTCTTGTGCTCGACTCCATTCAATCGCTGTAATCGATAGTGGGAATGTTCTCATTCGATACGAATCTAAATGAAATTTATGCTTTAGTACTAACTCAGAATTACTAGTGCTCACCGTTGCTCGGATGGGAGCATAATCGCCTAAAATTTACGCTTTGTTTGAATTTCGCGTGCTCGTTCTAAGTCAACATGACTGGGGCGCGGTATATATATTTAGTATATGTTAGCGGTGAGATGCGGATCAGAGTCAAAGCCAACATTGCCTATTAAACTTTCCACTGTTCCGCAAACTGGCTATTTTTTTAAATTGAAAATAAAACTCCATGACAGTGGCTATCAACGACTACCTATATCTGTGCGTATTTGAAACTGTACAGAGATCAGCTCGATTTTCGTTCATCAGCAAACTTCCTGCGTATACGGAGAGAAAGGAGGAAAAGATGGAAAAAAAAATAAACCCCCTGAAGAACAACCTAAACTTAGCCTAAACTTTCAAATCAGATTTGAACCGGTTGTTAGTGTGTCAGCACGATGTACAGCGACTTCCAAATACATTTGCTTGAACAAGATATCCAAAAATATGCATACAGGAGAAGGGTACTATTTTCTTTAGCTGGTAAGAAAGATCTGTAGAGCTAATAAGGAGTACCTACAGTCGTGTGGACAATAAAAGGATTTCAGTCTCATTCGCTGTTCGTACATCTGGCGGGATCGGCAATCATTCTGGCGTTGCAATCACAAGCTCATCAGCTCAGATTATCAGGCAACTTAACTTGCTATATAGTACTTGCTGGTACTTGCTAGTTACACTTCATATCTGTACCTTTTACGCAGGAAACACCCGACTATTACCTAAGGCAGAATATTTAAATCTAGGTCGACCACTGCCGTGCGCTGCCTAATGCATGAATTATTGGTCAGCTTAAGATACCTATTAAGTCACAGATATATTGCACTTCTGCAATAAACAAATCACTAAATTTAATCGAATATATCGTCACTATAACAATCTATCTATTTCCAATGCAATCATGTTTATTTCATAGCAATTTAAATTGTTTATATAAAACCAGAATAACAGTAGAATTTTAAAATGTTTCCATGTTTATTTTTTAATAAGTAAAGGAGTTGGTATTTTTTTTTATCTAACAACTCACCAGAGTCGGTGGCACGCCCTGCGGCCACCCATCGCGCTAGTATTTTCCTCCCATTTTCTTTCTTTCGGAAAGTAACGAACTGTGTAATTACATTACAGACTCTGGAAACAGGGGCCCGGCCGGGCGCTGACGACTGCGCGCATTATGCCCGTTCTCGTTCCAATTTCTTACTTTCTAAACTGAGAATGTACTTACATACAACGTGACCCTTGAATTGATTTTCTGTAGAATCGGACTGGCCCTTATTTCATCAACGTTATACATTTCAGTTTACAACGTCGAATCGGAGTAAATTGCTGACTTGGCAGAGTTAGAGAGCAGTGCGCTACATGTTCGCAACGAAAATGTAGAGCTCTAATAAACTGACACTTGCAATGTAACGTTGGTGAAATAGGGGCCTGAGGGTCGAGCACGACTTTTCGAAACCTGCGTCACGTAAAATCGAATAGTAAACGTTGTCAAGTTTGTATGACGTTTCGAACAGCGCCCGCCCGTGAGCGTATTTGGAACTAAAATTTAGTATGAGGTTTCTCGATCTTGATACGATAACCGTAACGTTACGTAGGCTTCGTAAAGTCGTGCTCGACCCTCTGGCTGTCAGGACATGGAGGTCAATTATGGAGTTATGAGTTACTCCTATACATGATACTTTTCCATGAAATACAGATAAATGTGCGTTCGTAAAACTACAATAAATCTCCAAGTAATATAAACGCGCTGTCGACATCGGCGAGCGAGGCGTGCGGGCGCTGGCGGGGTTAGGGGCGCGGGGTGAGAAAGGGCGGCAATTTTTCTCTCCGCTGACAACATGATGTAACGCCAATATCGCACGCTGAGCGATTAAGCCGCGCACGCCGATATTTCAGACTTGCCCCTACTAACTGTCAAAGTGTCGAAACGCTAGGAACGCTCGCGTCTGCGAAGTCTGCTTGTCAACTTTCTTTATTCTGATTTGCCACAGCTATAACTTTTCCTTAAAACAAAATGACCGATTTCAAATGTGACTATCTGTTGCCTTCATTATCGAATCCACTTCATCATTCACCGCGTAGGTGTGCCCAATTATTAATGATATTGATATTTGAACACTTACTTTTCAAAAAACCGGACAAGTGCGAGTCGGACTAGCGCACGAGGGTTCTGTACAAAGATTTTAACGCTTTTCCCCAGTGTTTTAAGTTGTCCAGTGTTAGTAGAGCCCTGCTCCTAAGCAAAATGTACGCCGTGGGGGTCATCTTATATTGGTCTGCGAAATCTACAGACAGACATAAAAATTTAAAATTTTGAGAATTTTCTGAGTGGTTAGAGCTACCTACATACGGAATTTCAAGTTTCTAGGACAACTGGAAGTATCCTTTAGGTTTTCAGGAAACGGCAATTTGTATGCAAACAACTTTTTTAATAACTGTATCTTTTGATCGCGTTGATTTAGAAGTTTGATTTTTTCACAGCTTCAAGGGACTGCAAACAAAGTGATCCTATAAGGGTTCCGTTTTTTCCTTTAGAAGTACGGAACCCTAAAAACAAGAGTTTTACAAATCGGTCCTTCGTTGGTACAAAAAATCTCCCCTTTTTTTGAAGTCGGTTAACACACAATAGGCGTTCTATATCAAATATAATAATACAAATCTGGGGCCAAGACGAGCCAAAAGCAGCGGGGCACTATGGCACTAACTACCTACCTTTTCTCGAAGCGTTTCGTCGTATTTTCGAACCGTCGTAGCTTCGGTCTCAATAATGCTAGAAAGCTGAAACTGAAATTTTCAGAGCAGCATGTACTTACTCTCAGATTTTTAAGCACATCAAGTACCCACTAAGTATTTAGTTATTATGGTTTTGGATTTGTTTAAATGTTTGCAATAAACAATTTTATCAATTACATGACACAACTCACTAACTGACGATCAATAAAACCTCTAGGGTACTTCCTGAAGTCCTAGAACGCTAAAATTTGGTATGTAGGTTAGGGTTTGCATATAAACAACAGGAAAATCAAGAAAACACCCATCTCCTTGCTTCAACCCCTCGCGCAGGGGGGTTCTAAAGCGCCAGCCAAAAATAAATTAAAATCGTTTAATGTTCGAAACACTATTACTTGGCATCACATTTAAGTCCATAAGGAATAGTTTGTGCGACAATTACCAAACGGCCAAGCCCTACTATTTGGCCAAGATGTAGAGTTTGTAGAGTCAGTGCTAGGGGCTTGGCTCTACTAGAGATTTTATAACTTTTTAATAGTGAAAGCATGAAACTCAATTCACATTAAATATTTTTGATAAGATACTCTATATTGAACTCAAACAGACAAATACAAAAATATTCAATTTAGAAAAAATACAATGTTAACCATGGAACAATGTCGTTTAAATACCCACCAAGTTATCTATACCTATAAAACAGTACCGTGACTGACTGACTGGCAGACAACGCACAGCTAAAACCACTGGACCTACTTGAAATTTGGCAAACATGTACCTTGAGTATCCTAGACTGCACGAAGAAGGGATTTTTCGAAATTCCCACGGAATAAGGAACTCGCCCATTTTGAAATATTTCACGGGGGCAAAGCCACGGGGCATAACCTAGTCATGTATAAGAAAGGTCCTAGTTACTGCCAATGCTAACATTCGTTGACTCTACAATACCCTGAGATTTCCACCTAAATAAAACAATGATCGTTTTCACGAAATCCCATACAATGGCCAATGCTCGTTCTCTCGTTCCAAAACTAGAAAAATAATAACAACAAAGACATTATTTCTTGTTTGAAGCGAAAGAGATTTATATGTTTTGCTGTCTTAGCAGTTGTGCTCATAAGTTGTCCCAAATAGAATTATCTTAAGCGTCATAAAAATTCAGCATATTCTGCAGATTTGATTCATAAGAATCTCAAAATGGCCTAAGATCAATGAGATGAAGTCAGATAATATGATGAAATAGTCGTTGTATATCACTCAAAATCGATAGAATAATAAAACGACAAGCTTATCTCGAGGCAAAATTGTCCCTGTCGCCTGTGAGAATAGCTTGTAAGTCGTATCACGCAGGCAAGCAATCACTCGATAATAAACGTGGCACGAGCTGAGCGTGGCGCAGCACTGTACGGACGCACGTAATGCTGACACCACTCGCCGACTGCAACCTCTTCTCTAATGCTGTGAGTAGTAGCAGTAGACACTAGACTGATACCCTGCTCGTAGGTACCTACGACTACGTGGGGTACCCTATTATCGGCACTTTTTCAATCATTGGCACCCAGATTTTGAAGGATTTTCACTTACTCTATTTGCTTTGATATTAAGAGTGAAGATGCCAAGCATTAGGTGGGTGCTAACATCAGGGTTTGTTTATCCTACGGTAACTCTCAACAGTGTTCGCCAATCAATTTCAGTACCTAAACCAAATTACTTGAAACATTTTAATTGCGAAAAATCACGTGAAGCACTCAAATAAATGACTTTATTTATTCTATCCCTGTATTCATAAATAACCAGGGGCTAGGACACTGGTGGTGGAGTCGATGATAAACGACAGTGAGCCGGCGCCTCAGCGTCGGCCGCTGGTCGCGAAAAATACAACTGTCATCTTGACTGATGGTAAAATAACGCCCGCGTCATGCTCTGCTCTGCATGCCAAGAGCTATTGTAAGTCTTTTTGTAGCCTGACCCTTATTACACGGATTACATGAAGACATCCTAAAGGTGTGGGGCGGCAAATTCCACCACTGCATGACATAATAGCTTCACGAACAATAAAAGCTTCAGGATTTCACCTCTATAAGGTTGGTCTTAAAGTGGCGAAAAAATAACGTATAAAATGTAAGTAGTAAATTGAAATTGTAACTTATGGGATAGTACCTATTTTTGCTCAAATAAATAATTTTCTGCTGTGTATATTGTTCAGTTTGGTAATTTAGGTTATTAACATATTCCACAAGTCTTACTTATTCGTGAGTGATCCATTTATTTCACGATGATTGGTTCTCACGGTAGTTTCATGTTAAAAAGGACTGAACGTTAAGCTTTATTGTTGCAATATAATATCAATTTCCAAGACAGAATCTTGTTAAGAAAATCAATGCTCTAAGGGAAATATATAGCAAGTAATAAAACAAAAGCCGAATGATTGTTGGTATTGCGGTCACGTTGCTCAGTTACTGTTTTCACGTCTGACGTAATAACGTTAGCAACAAAGTTATGGTATTTACGTGACCCGTTAGTCAGTAGCATGCCGTTCAACCTCTGATCCTCTTTATATGTTTCACAACTTGGAGCTTGTAATCAATAAAGCTATCAATTACCTATCTTGTTTGTTAAATATGGTTGCAGAACACAGGCTAAAGCCGATAGTTAATCTTGTGTAGCATTTTCTTACACAAAAAATACAAGTAAAATTATTTTATCGTTTCTACTGAAACGCATCAAAAAGAGGACATGCATAGACGTAAAACATAATGTCACCAAACTATGAAACATCCAAAAGCCAGAGTATTATGTAGTGCAATGCCAATTATCTGTGTCCTGCATTGGGTTCAAGGGTAAGCCACTGAGGTATTAGTTTTCACGTAGAGCTGCGAGATGAAAATTGACACATGTAAAGGCAACGGCCTCTCGGCTTTTTGAATAGAAGGTGGGCATCGATATTATGATCTGAATACCTAAGTCTTAAATATTTATTTATTGATACAAAAGATTCAGGTTTCCAATTTGCAAGGAACATTAATATATCACAATTAAGTAATAAACATACTAATAGTAGGTAAATAAATAAATTAAATTGGGCATCAAAATCATAATGTTACTTTGGAAATAGGCGGTTAAAAAAACACGTAAAATAACCTTTCTTTTAAACGCAATTTTTTCACTGTATCAGCACTTTCGGAAAGACCATGATTGTCAAGAGGAATGCGCCGCAAAAAACTTGGACCAAAGTTTTTTTTTCGAATTTCGAGAAATCGAGACTGTTTTTTCAATAGAATTGCTATCAATTCATAATTAATAAATAAATAAATAAATATCATGGGACAAATTGACACCAATTGACCTAGTCCCAAACTAGGCAAAGCCTGTACTATGGGTACTAGGCAACGGATAAACATACTTATATAGATAAATACATACTTATATACATATGAAACATCCAAGACCCGAGAACAAATATTCGTATTCATCATACAAACATCTGCCCCGACCGGGATTCGAACCCGGGACCTCAAGCTTTATAGTCAGGGTCTCTAACCACTAGGCCATTCGGTCGTCAGGCAGATTAAAGGCAGAGTCAGCCCAGGGGTAGAGCAAGTTCGCGGGGGTATGCGTTTTGGGGAGGACTCCAATAGAAAGATCTCTCTCCAGGCAGATGTTATGCCTGGGGACCAAAGTCCTAATGCCTCATGATTCTCAACCTTATTGAAGCTATATTGATGATTTGATTGTTGAATCATTTATCAAAGTGTTTCGGCCAACGAGCAGCTTTACCTGTGATTGAATATGGTGTATATTTCAGACCAGCCGCGAATATTTCATTAAAAGAGCTTTGCAAAGCCGCGCCATGCATCACACGCCGTGTTAGAGAGAGCCATGTCGACGCCATCATCCACTCGGCTTAGTATAGAAATTAATACGTAACGTGTGATGAAGTGCGGGCATCCGACAGAGACCAGAGATTTAAAAAATATACATATTCATCGGTTCCATCGCAACGGCGGCCACGAATTTGAAAAGGGCGATAAATATTAAATCGTTCATCACTCTTGTTTGTTTCCGAACATTGAAATGAACCCAAATTAGTTTATTTAGTTGATAAAATGTACCAACCAGAATTACCTACCAGATAAGACGATTCAGAAGTCGTAAACCCAACTTAGAACACCATCACAGATTCATGCATGTAAGGAAGATGTGGAAGGATGCTGATTCTAACACGAAAACTTAGTATGTATGCGAGACATGCGAGGAAGGCGCGTGGGGTCTGGGGGGATGCACGTACACAACTCCAACAGGCAAATCCGAGTTCGCTCGGAGTTTATTACCCTAGTCATATTTGCACAATTGGAGTGGGTGTTAGCGGTCTAGGCGCGCAAACCTCGACGACATATTCCACAAACAAGAATACTTTGAGACATTCAATTTAAAATCAAACGCTCAGAGCGACCTTTTCATCATTAAGAAAACGTTTCTATAAAACAATAAACTGGTACCAAATGGTACAGACAAAAAACAAACATACAAACAAATAATATTGCACATTTTCAGCCTATGTGCGTGTATTATTAGCCTGGTAAAGTGTCCCACTGCTGGTCAAAGGCATGCGGAGGGGGGGGGAATTGTTTTTCACTCGTCTCGATCTTGAGTGGTTTCAAGCGATCTTGTTAGTAAACCAATATTTAATAGCTTTATTAAGATCTTGGCTTGAAATAATTCTGTTAGTCGGGTCTTAAGACTTGCAAGTAACTACTTAATTAACATTGTAAATAAGTTTTTTTATATAAAATAATAAGGTAACCACATAATTAACAGTTAAATAAAAGAGACGCTTTTACAAAACGCGAGGCCAACTCGGGTGATTAAGTGTCTCATTTAAATGCAGTCTCCCGACGCGGACGTCTCAAACGCAAAGGGAGCACCACTCGCGGAAAACGGAAGACGAGTCTCTTCACAAAAGGAAGGAGAAGTATTTAAATTAACGTAGTCACTGAAAAAGTGCACTAACAACATTAGCGAGTGGAACAATGGCTGAGCACACAAAGAACCGGAACATCCCGACTAACGTATCTAGCCGTCAACGAGCCGCGCTTACAATTTGTCCGGCGCACTACGTGCCCGTATTTACGTGCTTAGTACACCTACACCCGCATCCGCAAACTAAACTTAACTACTGACATACGCAAGTACTTGTCACAAAACTTTAAAAGTTCTACTCCACTCGGGCAAGTTCATAATGGCATTTGCTTATGCTGCCGTGTGAACATCAACAAAAAGTTCAAATCCGCATATTAGGCACTCAAAAGAATTCGCTATTCGTCATTATATTCTGCTGCTTTCGAGCATCTGGGGGCTAACAGTTGACTAATAATAATAAATTAACTAATGATAATACTATGATAAAATATCCAAAAAAATCAAGCAACCTTAAGATATAAGTATTACTATATACGAATCATTATTTTAAAATTTGTTTAAACGCTCAAAGTTCAAGCGATAGATAATCAGCTTACCTAAATGGTGACCTCCGAGCTACACTAGAAGTGATAAGCGTTATTAACTGCAGTTTAGTGAAGTCCGATTAAGAGGCATAGCTCAACTTAACGAACAGCTGAATCCCCAGGAAGTTAAATGACTGCGTTAACTATCACGCGATAGCGCGATGTTAAGAACGAGCTGTTGAGAAAACCTATTTGTATTTACATTAACCTAAAGGTCATGACCATGACAAATATTAAATGCTTGATACGGGACAAAGGGATTATGTTAATGTTGAAAAGGCAACAATTATGCCCAAACAAATTAGGAACAACATTAATATATCCTCTGTATCCGGCAACTTCCCCGCAATAAGCAGAATGTATTAGTGTTATTTATCTTAGCTCGAGCGCCAACAAAGTTTTAATTGCAAGCGCCGATACAATTTGCGTACAAATGAATTTATTCGCTGAATCTGTAGTGCAACCGTGTGCGGTGCGGGTGGCGCGAGCGCGGCGGATTATCCGCGTGTGCAGAGCCGCTAATTGCGGGTAACGAGCATCCGCGCCGGCGGCGGCGCCCGCGCCGCGACCTGCTGCCTCTGCCAGCACGCAATCAACAAGCGCTTCTCTATCATGCATTGTAGTGTTCCTACCAACTAGGGATCGACCTAAAGCGAAATGTGACTAGATTGTCGATTTCATTTTTGTTTATTGCAATATTTAAAACCTATTTAGATAGGTTATTAAATTAGTTTCGGGGTGATGCGTAATATAGTATAAACAATGATCAAGCTGGCCGCTTTTGATGTTTTTGCTGATGTTCTTTTGTATTACCTGTTACTGTTCTGATCCTATTTCTTCCCGTATACTTAGTAGATAGTCTTAAGTTAGATTAAGTTTAATTTTAGTAGCCCTTAAAGCCAAGGTTCTGGCAAAATATCAGCGTTGCGAAGCAATTCTTAACATTGTGCAGAGCCAGCTCCTCTTTTTGTGTCCATTTTTCTCCTTTCGTATATTGTTTTCATTATAACATGACTGTAATTTTATAATACTGTGACCAAACTGTGATATTTTCTTCCTTTCTTTCTTTATCACCTGTTTTGTTGTCACTACTGTTTTGTACTCACACTGACTCGAGCGCGTTTTGCACATTTTGATAAAAGCTTAGATAATACGGCGAAAAGAGTGTACAATAAGTTAGACAAGGAAATAAGAGACTGTGAAGACCTAAAGACATTTTAACGTAAACTTAAAACATATTTTACAAGGAGACCATTCTATTCCATAAAGGAATATTACGCCAAAGCACTAGACTAACTAGATGATGATTTAGTTTTTTTTTTTTTATTAATACCTAATATATTGTAATTATCTATCCGGACATCTGTTCTGAATCTAGTCTGAATTTCGTTTACTAAATTATGATCATGTACCTATCTGGACATATTTTCATACGTACGTGACTTATACTGTATAAACTAACTGTTATGCTTAGTATGGTTCCCTGTATTTTTATTTTTGTATTTGTGTCATTTGGGAGTACCTATTGTATTTGCATGCATTTATGTTTAAAGCAAATAAAACATTTGAATTTGAATTTGACTACAAATGTTTATCTTGTTTGAAATACTCTGAAGTCTGAAAATTAATCCGTTGTAACATGCCGAATGCCGAATCTTTAATCGTCTACCATATAAGCCCTAATAGAACTTAGACAATGTCGCGTATATTTATTTTTCCTTTTATTAACAGTTCAACAAATCTGAAGTTAACATATTTACCTACTTACAAAATAAGACACAAAACTATCAAATGATGTACATATTTATTCCACAGAAACAATGCCTGTTTGAGTTATTTTCAAATATCTTAAAGGGATTTAAAACGGAACAACAGTAAAAAACTTACAAAACCCATCGCATGCACGAATCCGTGCAGGCAACACAAGCGTAAAGAGACAGTGCATTCGGGCCAACGGAACTGGCACAGCAGTCGGTATCCGGCCTAACAAAAGGGTGATAGCGTTACGTGCGTAAATCAAACGTCGCACAATAACAGGCCCCCCCGGCGCCCGCGCGGGTACTGGCGTCCCCTTCCCCGTTCCTCTCCACCGGCCGGTTCCCATAAATCTGCCATACAGAAATGTGCTACGCTCCGGCCACTACTGTGACGGACATCGTTGATACCAGTATCTATGCCAATAGGCTGTCAATGTCAGTTAAAATAAGCCATTCGTCTGTACCACAATACGGCTATATGTATATATAATGTTCCTACACATTACATGCAGCAAACACTTTTTATAGCGAGTCATTCATTTTTCGCGAAACACGGCCTCTACCAACGTAAAGGGGATTTATCAATTTTAGCACCATACCCGTACTCAGGTCGCTGAGATTATCAGAACATTTCATTACAAAAGTTTCTTTATGCTACGGCGCTTGAGAGAATTATCAGCATTATACATACGTATATGTATAACATTTCGTAACCATAAATACACTACAGCACAATTTTGTTTTGTTATCCTATATGGCAGCTTGGCATGCAGGTTTCCCAACGAGTATTTAGCACCGCCGCCGTAACAGTCAGTGCGGGGAATAACATTTGTCGTACGGACGGTGCGATACCATCGTACTTCGCTCCATTCGCAGCAATTAACGCTGCACAATGACCATATAAATCTTCACTGAATGCTCTGTTCGTTCTAGCATTCTAGATAGGTATTCGACGAACAAACTCAGCAGCTTATATGGCGTTAGTAACTCGGGTGTTGCATTGCAGGTAGATAGATAACAATCGATTGTTCGTTCAGTGGAAACAAAACGGCATCAATTAATAACTGTAACTATGATGTCGGTAACGGAAAAAGTAATGCGTGCGACCCGGCCGGCGGGGCGTGGGCGCGGGGTGCGAGCGCCGCCGCTGCCTAATCTCACCTATACGTCTCGAGCCGTAGAACAAACAAGCCGCGAGTCGAGATTACGCTCCGAATAAATCAATGTTACGACGCGTTAAAATATTTAAGCTCACGATTAATGTGGATCGCGAATGCCCGCCTTATCTGGCGGCGCCCGCGACGAGCGCAGCTGCTCAGCCTGCCGATCATCGCCGGATTCCGCAACAGATTAATCACGACAAAATTCAAAGGAACGCTACGCAAACAAAACCCCTGCAAATAATTAATATTGGTTCTTTCATTAATTGCAGGGTTTGAAAAATATTTTTCATGAGGTGGGGCTGAATATGTTTTATTCGGCATTAAAATGTTTGTTTTTTCTTTGTGTCTGGAAGTCTGAATATGTCACGTATGATTCACGTGTTAATGTAGTACTATAGAATACGTCATCGAATCGTGCCTGTACGAGTATCTTACAAATTTGCGTACACAAATTTGCATAATATTATTTAAATCCAAAATATTGTATACACCAGCGCAATATTTTTGTTGCTGCTACGCCGTAGCCGAGCTACGATCAACTCGTAGCGATTGTCTATTCCATTATTAATATGAAAAAAAACCGGAAAAGTGCGAGTCGCGCACGAGGGTTCTGTAGAAAGATTTTAACGCTTTTTCTCAGTGTTTTAAGAAGTCCAGTGTTAGCAGAGCCCTGCTCCTAAGCAAAATGTACGCAGTGTGGGGTCATCTGTGGGGACGACCGGATGGCCTAGTGGTTAGCGACCCTGACTATGAAGCTTGAGGTCCCGGGTTCGAATCCCGGTCGGGGCAGATATTTGTATGATGAATATGAATGTTTGTTCTCGGGTATTGGATGTTTAATATGTATTTAAGTATGTATTTATCTATATAAGTATGTTTATCCGTTGTCTAGTACCCATAGTACAACAGGCTTTGCCTAGTTTGGGACTAGGTCAATTGACGTCAATTTGTCCCATGATATTTATTTATTTATATCTTATATTGGTCTGTGAAATCTACAGACAGAGAAATAAAAATTCAAGATTTTAAGAATTTTCGGAGTGGTTGTGCTATAAGAGCTACCTTCATACCAAATTTGAAGTTTCTAGGACAACTATGGTTAACCTAACAACTAGTTAGGCTTTCGGGGTACGGCAATTTCTACGGAAACAGCCTTTTTAATGACTATCTTTTGACAGACAGACAGACAGACGGACAACAAAGTGATGCTAGTGGTGATGGTGGTAGTGGTGTGGTGGGTTCCGTTTTTTCCTTTTGAGGTACGGAACCCTAAAAAGTAATTGATCATCAAAATGTTGAAAGAGTCTAAAATTTAATTTTGATTAATAAATTGAATAATATTCAATTCTATTCACATAACAAAAGCAATTTACAATGACATTAAATCCAAGACAATAATTAAACTAAAATTTAAATAAGGCCCCCCATGGCATGGTGCCCAAAAGGCTGGCAGCGTTTAACCGCTGAATAGCGCTGCTGATTCTTTGAGAGAAAACTGCCAGACCTTAGGTCACAAGTCGCATTGAATAATTATGTCAACATCATTATAAAATAAAATAAAATAAATAGTTAATCTGTCCAGAAAAATAAGCTTAGAATAACAAAACTTCAACTCGTCGTAGCACTTGGCTGACATCTCACTCGAAGCTAATCAAGGAGCGAAAGTTTTCGTAACCAATGAAGCGTATTCGTATGGTTAGATACGAAGCTAATTTACGAGGATACTTAACCGGAAGCTTATCGTATTCCGGTAATGTATCGCGAAATTGCCATAGAAGTTTTACAAGGGCTCGTTAGGGGAGCTGTAACGATAACCGCGCAAGATAACTGTTTCTAATCAGACGTAATGACGGAGCCCCCGCGCCCCGCGCCGGGCCCGCCAGCGCCCCGGGCCTTGTCTCCTCTGCTTTATCCCTTATTTAATTTCATTAGCACAAGACGTTCAGCTCGAGCATCAATACTAAACTCAACAGATAAGATAACTTACTTAACATTAAGGCTTATTCTACTCGCTATAACAAAGTTCTTGTAATGGGAAGATTCCAAAGTCGACGGATTAAATTCTTCCGACTTTTTATACTATAAGAACTTTCCGAACCGAAGAAGATGGGCGCTCCTGACATAACGATATACTGCGGAAGTAATAAAATAAAACGATTTTACATCTCAAGGGGGAAACGAACGTTTTTGTCGAATGGGAAAAGTCGCGAGCGACTTCTCATTCCACGATAAAATCTGGAACGTTTTACGGCAATCTTAAATTCGATTACCGTTAAACAACAATCTTCGAATTTAAATGTGTTTTTCACAACTTTTATATTAATTTGACTAAGAGGAACGGGAGTAGTATAAATTTATCCGCAATTGCATCGTCTGCTAAGGCAAAGAAACCAAAACTTTTCGAAGCAAAGAGTGAAACTCGTTTAAATAAAAATCTTCGCTCATAAAATAAGCATTCCGCGAATCACTTAAAGGGCAAAAATATTCTTAAGTAGTTTCCAAGCGGTCGAATAAATCCATACAGGGTCCAAGAGCGTGAAGTAATAGTGATTTAAAAAGGAATCCAGTAAGGTTCGAATGCCGAGGCACGTTCGGCTGTTTGTAATATGCGGCTCGGACGGACACACGAAAAAGTAGCCGACGGCGGCGGAGGTGACCGCTCGGGCCGCTCTGCGCCGCCGCATAATGAACCGGTCACGTAGCCACATTTCGTATTATTTCCCTGGGACGCGTCGCGTGACTTGAATAAATGTGGGCGGCCGGTGCGCGGCCGAGCCTAGGCCGGGGCTCCGGCGGCTCCGGCGCCTCCGCCTCCGTCTCCAACCGACCCTCCACAAATAAACCGCTTCACGCACGATTCACCAGCGGAGATTCATTATTCTTGCGCTCACCAATCCATTTTTGTAACATAAACCTTTTAACGATTACTGTTGAATAGCATGGCCCGTTCATTTGCCAATTCGGATGGTAGGTAAAAACCCGTTATGGTGCCTTATAGACGTGGTTAGGAAGAACAGTCTGAAACGTCAATAGCGCAATATTGCCGTAGACCTATTTCTTCATGTAAAATAAGCTAGAACAAATCATAAAGTGTTCGCTTCAACAGTTTTCAGCAATCAAATAATGTTTGCAGCTCATGTGACAAATTTTGTGGTCGGTGACTACGCATATGGTGTACATCAATAAAGTCGTCACATAAGGCGCAGACCACACTCTCAGAGCGCGGTATTAGACCCGTTAAGCACTTTATTGTGCGGCAGGCTCGCTCATAACTACCCATTCTCCCGGGGACAGCGCCGGACAACAAGCGATGTTATGTTTATTTGAGATAAAGCCCAAGTTATAAAGCCACCCGTAGATAAGTACGCTCCCTAGAATAGATAACTTTTCCGAATCGGATCACTAAACGGGCAATAAATACAAATTATTACTGTCCAAATTTTTATGTCAAATGTGTTTACTCATATACAGTACCTGGGATTGCCTCGAAGTGCGGCGTGGTGCAGGGCGTTGAAGCCGTTGTTGTTGGTCAGAGTCATGTCGGCACCATTCTCCAACAGCAGCGTCAACATGTCATCGCGCTTCTTGGATATTGCATCGTGAAGTGGCGTGTCTCCTTCAGAGTCCTGTAACAATTATAAGCTTTAAGCATTGAAATATACTAACAAATTAGTTAATGAACAGTGAGACGCTGGCAGAATAATTCTATGTTATGGCAAAAATTTAATTAACCAGTGAAATTTAAGGAGAAAGACAACGATAAGTATCAATACTATCAATCTGACGGCAGCTGCTACTACAGCATTTGACTTCTGAATTATAAAGCATGGCTCGTCTTCAGCACCGGGACAATTTTCTAAAACATCAAACCACCCGAATGAATAATTAAGGCGTCGGAGAAGACGTTTAGGGCGTGGATTATGGCGACTTGCATATTTTATAAGCATCCGAGAGTGGTTAAGGCGAGCAGCGAAAGGCGAACGAGACGCTCGACCGTGCCGGGCTCTGCCGAGCGGCAGGCGAAATCAGAAATGGTGTCGAGTTCCGTAATATAGGACGAGCGGCGCAAAAAGCGCGGCCACCGCGTCATTATCATAATCACCGCCGCCGCTGCGTGCCGCGCGGCTGCTGCTACGGTGCCGCCCAAGCCGTTTCGCTTTGTGAGCGACCATTAAGAGAACCGAGCGTTGTGCTCTGTCATTCTGCAATTAATTTGCAGGGAGCTGATGAATGATTTTCGCTCTCATAACAGCGAAAATAGATACAAAACAAACATATTCCCAATGAATGGTCATATTTATTTGGAATTTCCGCTCTATTAGCTCCGTATTGGCCCGTCGAGCAAAACAAATAATGGCAATAAGGCCAGTACCTAATGAAGCCAGATGCTAAGTTTATAAATACACTAGCAGCCCGTCCCGGCTTCGCACGGGGTAGACAATTATAAAATGAAAAAAGTTGTTGTAGTGACATAACTACAATAGTTGGACATATGCTACCGCGGAGTTTTTTGTAGACATTATGATGTTCTTCAATATTGTTGTACATTATTTTGTTCTATCGCTAATAGTTTCGGCAGCGCATTCGACGAAAGACATTTTAAGACTAATTTTTCTACACCTTCGGTTAAATTGTTCAAATTTTACCAAGGATCCCTAATTTTTTTCAAAATGAAATGTAGCCTATGTCAAATTGGAAGAATGTAGCATTCTATTGGTGAAAGAATTTTTTAAATCGGCCCAGTACTTTTTAAGCCTATTCATTACAAACATACAAAAATAGGTACAAATCTTTCCTCTTTATAATATTATTAGTGTAGATAGGTAGTTTTATTCTTACGCATATGTTTTCATTTTATAAAAAAAGAATCCTAATTTTAATATTTTTACACTGAATAAATAAATAAATAAATAAATATCACCGGACAATTTGAAACCAATTGACCTAGTCCCAAACTGGGCAAAGCATGTACTATGGGTACTAGACAAAGGATAAACATACTTATATAGATAAATACATACTTATATACATATTAAACATCCAAGACCCGACTCATGGAATGACTCATGGGTTGGGTTTTAGGACCAACATAAAATAAAGAGACTATATTATATTTTTAATAAAAGCTCACACCTATAAAAAGTTCGTAAATCTGCTATGTCCGGGATACACCAGACTAGTTTTACAAACCTAACTAATTATTATGCCACTTATTAGTCATTTGAGTGATTTGAGTGAGTTATTTGGGTCAGAATTCGTAGCAAGTAGTTCTACCGACCTAATTACCTTCGCCTGCAGTTTGGCACACTTCCTGCCATAATATACCTACATCAACCACTATGATAAATAACGTCATAACATCATCGTGCAAACAAAGCACATGACAGCCATTCACGTATAGCAGTAGGTAATTCAGTGTAAGCCCAAACGCAGACACGGAGTAATTTCGTACCGAATAGCTGCATTAAATATTAATTGTATTGGGTCATAGGCGGCCATTACATTCCGTAATTCATGATTCACTTGCCCTACGCCTACGACCTGCATAACGCGTCAATGCAAATATAATTAAGGTACTCGATGAAGAACGGCTACAATTATTGCTTTACTGATCGAAATAGCTGTGGCTCGATAAATAAGAAATGAAATACACGGAACAGAAAAAGTGCACGCATTTTTGCGTGAAAGGTTTGTTTGCGCTCACAAACGTTCTGGCGGCAAAAACGGCTAGACCGATACTGACACGATTAAAAAAAATCTAAAGCTTTAATTTAAAGAAAGAAAGAAAAGTAGGTACCTATTTTATTTCAGTACCCAAAGCGCCTCCACCTAACAATAAAAAAATATAATTGCAATGATTCGTAGCTTTAGTTTCATAAAAGTTGGTTACGATGTTTATGAGATATTATTGGACGTTTAGCATGAACACGTCGGAGACTTATCAAGTTTTTAAAGTAGTGAAATAGACGGACCACTCAAGTATTTAAGTCGAGTTTAGCCCGAGTTTCAGACTAATCCGTAGTCCTTCCTTTGGGACTCAGCGACAGCGAAACGTACAGTGTGCGCCAGGGCTCTGTCACACAATTACTAGTCCGAAACATGTCGGGCTAAGCTCGACTTACACCTGAGTGATAAGTTGATCATGATCATGTTAAAAACTTTTCGAAATATAAGAACTACTATTTACTGTTAGTACTTTTTATCTAATTATAGTTAAATAGCGTGCGCCCTTCGGAATTTCGCACAATCCCTCCCTATCCCTTGTCTAATACTTTATAAAGCATACACAATTTCAGCTTTCTATGACGTTCCTGACATACCATAACCTAACCAACTTAGAACAGTTGAAAAACCCCCGATATTGTTATTTCAAAGTTCAATATTTCAAAAACGACTGAACCGATTTTAATGAAACTTGGCTAAGAACCATCTCGATTACACTAGCTTTCATTTAAAAAACTGCATCGAAATCGGTCCATCCGTTTGGGAGCTATGATACTACAGACAGATACACAGATACACAGACACACAGATACACAGGTCAAACTTATAGCACCCCTCTTTTTCGTCGGGGGTTAAAAAGCGCCCTAGAATAGAAATATTCTTAACTGCGTAAGTGGAAAATATACTTTAAGAAATTAAAAAGTAATCTCTAGGAAATGACTGATATCCTTTCGATTTTACGTGGGGTAAGAGTCAAGAAGGCACCAATAAAATTATTTTCGAATAATTGGTAACATGTCTACGTATCCAAAATAAAATCAAGGTAAAATAAAATCACAAAGCAAAAATATTTTTACCAGGAAGTGTGTTCAAAAGGCTTAAAATAAAGCTAGTAAAAAAATCTGTACCAAAAAAAGCAAATCGAATTACCGGAGATGATTTTGATAAAAAAAAAGTTTTTTATAGTAACTCTAAAAGCGTTTAACTCCCTTAAACTCATATATTTTTATTTTACCGTACGAAATGTCTGAGTTACGGTAGTTTAACATCTTAAATAATAGCGTCATAATTAAGTGATATCGTGTTCATATAGTCACTACGTTCAGCTGTGCTGTGCCACGCCCGCCTTAAACATCGAGACGAGGCAGTAACAAGTGCCAAGGCAAAATAAGAAATGTGATTTACGCCGAACGTAATATCCGCAGGTGCATATAAGCTGTAGCCACGAGCGTCGCTCGTCTGACACATCCGCAAGAAAATTATGCCACTTTACGGCCTCATCATAGTGCACGAGAGAAAATTTTCATTTAAAACCATAACACGTACTGGTACCAATCAACACTTTTACGATATAATAAATTTTCGACACGCTACCGGGAACTGTTTCCTTTAAGCGCTAGTGTCGTAACGTGGCACATGAATTAATTATGCACTGAATTATTGCGGCGCCTTGGAAAGTTTGGCAAACGATTCCTGTTCTCTTTTCTCTCTATAAACTTTTTTATGTGTTACCACGCGACTAAAAATAAAGACTGTGAGAAACTTTCTCCATTACGATCAAAAACAAAATTGAACGCAGGCAATGTATGTCTTTTTGAAACGGAAAACATTCGTAGGCGAATTATTGCTTACAGAAACACACATTTTGTGAAATTACGTAGGTGTACGTTTGCAACAAAAGAATTCGTAAAAGAGGGGGAAAAGGAAGCCGGTTTACACGTTTACCACGCATAAAAATAAAAGGGCAAGTGATTCGCTTCCCTGGAAATAACAAACACAAAACAACAAGGTAATTACTCAAAGATAAGAACAACGCGGCAAGCCGGGAAGTAAAGTGGGCGACCCTAGGCAGGCGGCGAGCGGCAGGGACGCCGCGCCCGATGGCGGCCCGATACCGCCGCGCTCTTACTCCACGAGTACCTGCCTGTGCGACGTTAAAAATTCGTCAACCTTGATTAAAATGCCAAGCACTCGTCGCATTATTGTTGTCGAACAAAGGGTGACTGGTTTATCAGCAGAATTAATGTAAGCACTAAAAGTAAGTGCTGCTCATGAAAAACGACAGCAAAACGTCGCAGCGGTTTTGGGCGAATATGAACATTTGATTACAAGTTATGTCTACTAATTATGCTGAAGAGCGCCCAGGGCGCGAGATACGGGGAAAGTTATTGGATACGAAATGTTAAGCGGATAAGATACGATTAATTTAATACGGTGTAGGTGTCGTTGTTTGTTTACCTATTATTGTTGTTCAACTATACTTAATATAATTTAAATTGCAGGTATAAAATGTTTGTATTACTTCAGGAATTGCTTTTTACGAATATATAACATTTCATTATTTTTATTTATTATTTTATACACAAAAATAAAAAAAAATTGAGAAAAGTTGTAAAGCAAATATATCAAGACATAATGAGCACAAACCGTAAATAAAAGCCCACGCCGTTAGTGGAACACAGGCAAAGCTTTCACCATTGACGAGGTAGAAAGAAAACAACTAATTGTTAAATTCCAACCCATTAAGTCGGGTATTACGGGAGGATTATTCACGGGCCATATAGCGCGGCATCAGAGCTCGCGCCGCGTCGCCCCGCTGCAGACCGAAACCGATCACGCTGACTTAGCTCGGCTAAAGTCACGCGAGATGTATAGCGACCGATCACTAACCGACGTATAATTATATCACTACTTTTTTTCCAATTGTGTCTACATATAAGACGAATTATTACGATACCTAAGTATCTGCCGTATAAATCTATTTCCCTGATATTTTGACACAAAACAATTTGTATTTGCCCATAACACCACAACTCACTCAAGAACCAATTTTTAGTCATCGTTGTCTGTTAATCAACCAGTACTAACTGCTAGCCAATAGCCGTAGGTACGTCTGACATTTACTTAATGCCATACTCTTACCACGACCAAAGCGAGGGACGGCAGCCAGCCCGTATTTAGCTATTTGCATCCAATACTCGTTTCAATACAATATGTTGCGCGTTTGCGAGCAATGAGGTAGAATCTCGCTGAACATTACCTCTATATACGACCACAGCAAATTTTACTCTATTTGATTATAGGTACCTTGCAAATCAATCGCGTCTTTTAATTTGCCTAACAATAGTTTGTAACAATGTTATCAAGAAACAGTAAAACAAACAAATTCGCAATGTACGTACGAGGGCTGTTTGATAAGTACCCGTTTTCTAAATATATTAATATCACTGGCCGCAAATAAGTATACCACCTTTTTAAGCCATTTTTCAGAGGCGGGAAAATTAAAAAAAAAATGGCATTATTTTGTTTTTTCTCTCATTTGACAACGATTCAGTGAGACGTGAACTTAAAATTGTTAAAATGGAGAAAGAACAGTATCGGTCTGTAATTAGATTCTTATTTTTGGAAGGAAAAACATGTGATGAAATAAAAGTAAGAATGCAAGCGGTTTACCATGAATGTGCTCCTTCTATGACAACCGTCAGATATTGGTATAACGAGTTTAAGAGGGGGAGAACAACCGTCTTTGATGAGGATCGCCCAGGCCGGCCAGTTGAGGTGACTACAGACGATATGGTTAAGAAAATTGAAAATATCGTTTTAGCCGACCGCCGAATTAAACTTCGAGAAATCGTTGATGCTGTAAACGTTTCAATCGAGAGGGTACAACACATATTAGAAGAAAAATTGGGTATGAAGAAAGTATCGGCGAGGTGGGTGCCGCGTTTACTCACGGAACTCAAAAACGGAACCGACTGACTATTTCGGAGCAGTGTTTAGCCTTGTTCAAACGTAACCAAAGGAGTTTCTGCGTAGTTTCGTGACCGTGGACGAAACGTGGGTCCACCACTACACCCCGGAAATGAAAGAGCAGTCGAAGCAGTGGATTTTACCGGGTGAACCTGCTCCAAAGAAAGCAAAAACCGTCCCATCGGCTGAAAAGGTCATGGCGACCGTTTTTTGGGATTCGCAGGGTATTATACATATTGACTATTTAGAAAAGGGAAAAACAATAACAGGGCAGTACTATGCCAATTTATTGGATGAATTTGACGCCGTATTGAAGGACAAACGACCCCATTTAAAAAAGAAAAAAAGTACTGTTTCATCACGACAACGCCCCGGCTCATTCGTCCAGAGTTGTGACGGCTAAATTAGCACAGTTACGCTACGAACTATTGTCTCACACCCCATATTCTCCAGATTTGGCCACATGCGATTTCTTTTTGTTTCCCAACCTAAAAAAATGGCTCGGTGGCAAGCGATTTGGATCAAATGACGAAGTCATTGCCGCCACAGAGGCCTATTTGAAAGACTTTCCACAATCATACTTTTTGGATGGTTTATTGAAGCTTGAGTGTAGGTGGAACAAATGTATAGAGTTAAAAGGTGACTACGTAGAAAAATAAATGCATATATACAAAAAAAAAATATTTTTTTCCATAAACGGGTACTTATCAAACAGCCCTCGTACATATGTTTATTTACAGAAAGTGGAAATAAGAATATTTCTTATTTATGATTTCACAAAGCTATATTGAAGCATATTTAACGGGCATCCGTTCAACGAGGATCGTAATGTGGAAATTTGCCAGCACCGAGCGTCCGGTGAATTCGTAAATTTACGAAAATTCGACACAAGATTTAATAAGCAAAAAGTAAGCAATTTACAACACTGCAGACTCGCAGCACTTAGCTTATTAATTTAAGGTACCTTTGTTTAAAGCATTGGACTGTAATGTATCTTATGAGAATGACGAAGCTCTGTGTACAATCAAACATTTGATGATTGATAATGTGGAATTAACCCTCGTCGTCGCAATCGCATAAGCTCCATATTCTAGCGACACTCATTCAACGAGCCGAAATCATTCGATGGGCGTTTATAAATATGTGAGTATATATACACAAGGGCATTGTGACAAAGCTTCGAGAAAGCTTCATAAATCCCACAGTCCATTAGTGCTTCCAATACCCGTGCCACGCAGTTCTTTGTTATTCAACTGGACCGCAGCCGCGGCGAGAGCTTGTGCTTTCGATATCGGAAAACGTTTAATGTACTCTGCGAGATTTAGCGCCGAGAGCTGCCGGCGTCGTGCATCGCACGTTCATCCTCCGCGTACGTTCAACGCGTTTTAAATTCCACAGTTAAAACACCGATCCAGAATCCGAATACCTGGACTGCAACGCCAGAACACATTAATCATTGACTAGTAGCCTATTTAACCACTGGTGTTAGATATTATCGCTACTGTTTCAATAACAGCTTGCGTACATTCAGCAATATCGTTGTGTCGTTTTGGGCGAAAGGTATTTATTGGAGGAATAAAACAAAGGTGAGAGTTCGCCGATCGAGATTACGACGAGAAGGCTTTTTCTATCGCTGCGGCTAACGCACAGGTGCCGGTAATGTGGCACGAAACCCACCCGGGGTCTACACAGACCATCACAATATAAATATTAAGAGTACGACAGACTTATTCAACGTGATATTGGCCAAGATTACCTTTAAGTTTAATGTTGAAAATAAAATAAAGTGCAGCGTATAATCAGGCGTCAATAATTTTTAACCCCCGACCCAAAAAGCCGGGTTTTATAATTATAAGTCTGACGTGTGTATACTTATACACACGTCTGTCTCTAGCATCGTTAATTTCTAAACGAATGATCCGAATTAAGTTTTTAAATCGAAAAGTAGTTTAATCAAGACTGTGCTACGTTTCATCAAAATTGGTTCCGCCGTAAAGATCTAACCAACTTAGAAAACATACAATGACAATGCAAAGAAAAATTCGATTATTTTCATTGATTCAGAAAATAGCTCCATCTCTTGCCACTAATGCGTAACTGTAGAAGTTCCGTAGTGGGTGAGCTGCTTGATTAAGCTACTCATAGATGGCGCTGAGGAGAGATCTTCCAAATAAAATATGACACAAGGCATTGAAAAATTCGTTAGGTACACCAACGTTAAGTATAGCTTAATTGGTGGAGCGTGGTACGGATTACCGAGGTTGCTGGTTCAAGTCCAGCTGCTTAACGAATTTTTCTTTGCATTGTCATTGTATGTTGAATTTCATTCTATGAATGTTTCATAAAAATAAAAACAAAAATAATCAATAAATCGATTATTTTCATTGATTCAGAAAATAGCTCCATCTCTTGCCACTAATGCGTAACTGTAGAAGTTCCGTAGTGGGTGAGCTGCTTGATTAAGCTACTCATAGATGGCGCTGAGGAGAGATCTTCCAAATAAAATATGACACAAGGCATTGAAAAATTCGTTAGGTACACCAACGTTAAGTATAGCTTAATTGGTGGAGCGTGGTACGGATTACCGAGGTTGCTGGTTCAAGTCCAGCTGCTTAACGAATTTTTCTTTGCATTGTCATTGTATGTTGAATTTCATTCTATGAATGTTTCATAAAAATAAAAACATAAATAATCAATAAATCGATTATTTTCATTCAACTTAGAAAAGTTAAATAAACCCCTAACATTAGGGGTTTATTTAACTTTTCTAAGTTGGTCAGATTATTAAATTTTCACTACATTATTTCTCTATGCGCAATTTTTTAATGGACAGTTTGCACCAAAGCGTTCCAAGTGAGTATACAAAATGTTATTCCATCAGGCACTTTACCTATGGCATGGACGCTTAATAGTTCGGTCAGATTTCACAGTGGAATTCCTGTAATGAAAATGCTTGTGCTAACCGCCACTCACAGCTCCATAATTTCAGAGCGGAAGATTCATTCAAGTACTTCTCTGTAGGTTTCAACGTTTTCCACATGGTTTTACCTCGACTTTAGGCATACGTAATAGAATAACAGAGATAAAAACATTTTCACACACTTTCAAATATAAATACATAGACGACCGGAATGCCTAAGTGGTTAGAGAACCTGACTACCAAGCTTGAGGTCTTGGGTTCGATCCCCGGTCGGGGCAGATGTCTGTGTGATAAATTCGAATGTTTGTTCTCGATTCTCGAATATGCAAACCTATTTATGTATGTATTTATATAACATAACACAAGCTCTGCCTAATTTGTGACTAGGTACGGACCTAGGTTACAATTGTCCCATTATTTATTAAACATCCAAGACCCGCGAACAAACGTTCGTATTCATCATACAAATAAATATTTACCTGCTCCGACCGGGGTTCGAGCAATGGACCTGTAGCTTCATATTCAGGTTCTCTGACTACTAAGCTATCCGGTCGTCAATCGTCTAATCTAATACGTATATCATATCATATTTAATATATCTCCACAAACCAGAGAGCTTGTATTATTTATGTATGATTTTTTGTGGGTATCAAATTTTTAGATCATAACACATGAACTATCGTAGTCTGGTAGTTGACATTTTATACCAATAAACATTAAAACAAAGCTTAGCAGCAGCACAGAATAATAAGCGGTACATTACTACACAGGCCAGGAAGCAAGGGGTTACCGGCCGAGTACATATAGACGGCCGAGCGTTGTTAAGAGGCTGGCAACCCCTTTTCAAGCTGCTGTATGCATAGTGCTTTTCTGAAACATGCAATGAAATAAATTAATAAAACTCCAAGAAATCGAAGTTTTATTTCTAGAGAAACTATAAGTAAACTAGACAAAATACACAACTAACACATTTATGACTCACACGTATATAATACGTAAGTATATTTTCTTCGTCGGTGTTTTCATCGGAACTCATATTAAATAAAAAAATCATCAACGCACAATAAATTCAATAAAATAGAATTACAGAACGAAAAATATTTAACTTTGCATCGGAACGAATTCATTGCATGTATGAGAAAATGAATATTACTAAAAGATGGAACTCTACTATTTGATAAATGTAAAAAACTTGAATGGACAGGTAATAAATATAAGAGCGAGAGGCGAAGAAAGAAACCATAAAATTTCAGGTGACGCCGGCCCTTCCATAAATTTATCGACAGGTCGTGGTAACTGGCAATAAGGGAAATATTTATGAAGTAGAGCAGAGACGGGCCCGATTTCATTAGCTAATTATTAGTCTTCGGGAAAATGTTGAAGCCGACTCTTGTCCATCTAATTCTAGATATATTATTTTGAAGAGAACCGCAGTGATTCCACTTGTCTTCTAGGCAGAATATTAATTATAACAGCTACTAAAGCCATTTTGATATTATATATTCGATATATCGCGATGCGATTTTTTTAAAACATTATAAATGTAAGATCATTTTAAGATTTCCACCCATTTAAGGTTCTAGTCCCCTAGGTAGCCCTCTCATTCTGAGAGGAGGCCTGTGCCCAGCAGTGGGACGTAGATAGGCTGATGATGATGATGATGATGAAGGTTCTAGTATTAATTACCATTATTGAATGTTTTATTTAAGTGAAATAAAACGAATCACTCACGTACATAAGCCGACTTTAGTCTGACATGTTTCGGACTAATACGTAGTCCTTCCTCTGGGAGCGCACGACCCAGCGGCAGCGAGACGCACACTGCGCGCTGCGGCTCTCCGTCGCTGTAATTCGTTTTATTTCACTATAGGGTAGTTTCATGTGAAAAGTGTATTTTTGTTTTGTTAAATTAAATTGTGATTCATATACTTACATTAAAACATTCGAAATAAGTAATTAAATAATTTGTATACTATTAAGTTACTTGATTGTGTATAATAATAATATTATGTACATGATTCAAATATGTGATCCAGATCTGACTATATTTATGTAGGGTACGGTATGCAGCGGCAGATTTTGTTTAATTTTTAGTTTTGATTCCAAATTGCTTTGCGTTAATAGACCGAACTTTGCGGGATACTTTATAATGCAGAAGTGAGGTGATGTTTCGAACGTTTACATTGTGCTGTGCACATGCAACAACAAAATGAGGCAGTTTCAGGCGAGCATCTCATGCGTGGCGTTTAACAGAGCGATCTCGGTCCGAATTGGCTGGTTTAATTGAACGCCTGTTTCAGCCATTAGCGCACAGGACAACAGTTATTGGCAGTGGCAGACGCCGTTCGTAGGGCACAGAAGCCCGAGTACGAATATTCGAATCGTATACCGGCGCATGTCGAAAAGCGTAGCGGCTTACGATTGCTCGTAGCACTGCTACGAATACTGGTAGCCTTCAACGTTCATTCAAGTTAAGGATTCAAATAAATACTACCACATTAAGGGAGTATTAACTGAGACGGGTTCCAAATCAGACTGTCATTAACAGAATTCACGGTAACTTGGTCCGAAAATGCTAAAATCGTTATTAAAATAAACAGAGCTGCAAGTCTCTTTTAGCTTTTGTTTCACCGTGAAAGTCGATACCTTGATTGTCCTCCGGCGAAACGGATATTTTAAATATTATTTTCGGGGCACAGTATTCCTTCTGAATGTGACAAGACCAATAAATCCCTTAATGGTGTCGTAAAATTTCGGTGGTATTATCTTGGGAAAACCCAGCTATTTTACATTCACCTGCGAGGTTTCCCTCCACGTCCAATTTATGTTAGTGGGCACAAAACGAACGCTGACAAATGTGAAAATAAAACGAACATACGTTTTATCTCTACGCTCCCGGAGTCGGTGTTACCGCCCGCGGCGATGGGGGGCGCGCGCGGGGCTGTACGGGACGGGGCGGGGTGAGGCGGGAGCCGGCTCCGAGCCCGGCGACGCCGCTGCTGCCGGTCAGTGTTGCCAGCACAGCACTTAAGGTTCTGTCTTTAGCAAAATCTTAATAACACCCAGACTTTTTAAATAACAGCCAGAAATTAGCTCATGCCCGAATAAAAAGTAAAACCGCCTTCAAGAAAAACCTTAGAAAAAAAAATCCTCTTTAGCCATGAGTTTTATGGCCTAGTAGCAGCAGAAATACGAAGTTGGTGCGGTGCGAGCGGAATATTCTTTGAATATAGCACCGACTTCATATTTCTGCTAGTACTAGGCCATAAAACTCATGGCTTTAGAGGTTTTTTTTTCTAAGGTTTTTCTTGAAGGCGGTTTTACTTTTTTGTTAAAAAGATTATTATTTCACAATTTTATGTTGATTTAATATTTTAAGAATTATCCTCTTACTCCTAACCGTTAAGGAGTTGTACCTTCCATCATCAGCTCATCAACATGAAATGATGACTACCAGACGCAAATACTCGAATAGCCTTAGAAAATATATGAAACACAATACGTGCCTATAAAATTTAAGGGTTGCCCTCGATTTCCCTGGGATCCCATCATCCGATCATGACTTGGTGACAATGGGACCACCTCAGGAGTATACCCCTTCGAATAAAAAAAAATTGAAAATCGCTCTACAATTGACGGAGTCACCATCATCATCATCATCCTTTTTACGTCCCACTGCTGGGCACAGGCCTCCTCTCAGAATGAGAGGGCTTGGGCTATAGTTCCCACGCGGGCCCAGTGCGGATTGGGAACTTCACACACATCATTGAATTGCTTCGCAGGTGTGTGCAGGTTTCCTCACGATGTTTTCCTACACCGAAAAGCTCATGATAAATTACAAATGTAATTCCACCATAAGACCATAAGTCAAACCACTAGGCTATCACGGCTTTTACGGATTTTATTGACGGAGTAATCGATGCATATACGTAAAAAAAATACTCCTCTTATTTTGAAGTCTGCTAAAAATGTCGCTTCATCTGAATTTCTAATTTTAGACATTATATTTTAAAGCAAGCAAGTATTTTAAGTTATACAGTAAAACATTGTACAGCCATTGCAGTGCCCTAAGCACGACCTGTCGAATCCTGCGTCACGTAAAATCGAATAGTAAACTATAACGAGTTTGTATGACGTTTGGAACAGCGCCCGCCCGTGAGCGTATTTGGAACCAAAATTTAGTATGAGATTTCTCGATCTCGATACGATAACCGTAACGTAACGCAGGATTCGACAAGTCGTGCTTAGGCCACTGGTATTAAACAAATGAGGTTAATAGGCAAATTTTATTATCATTTAATACTTTCATAACGATATTAAACTGTGTAAACGAAATTGGAAGCACGATACGAAATTATTATAGGCAAAGTTTAATTGACACAACAGGAATAAACTGAGCTGTTTCAAGCACTTACTTGGCGTTGAAATAATAAGGATAATAAGTAGTGGAAGTGGTGGCATGTTGAACGGGTGTTGTTGTGCTTCGTCAATGGCCTCGTGGAGAGTGGCGAAACGCGTCAGCGTTTAGTTTAGTGGTGGTGGTGATAGTTGGGTCTGTGTGGCATGTGTTGATTCGTGTATCAGTGGAGGCGGAGGTGTTGCATGAAAACATACATATAACTATTTTTCACTTATGGTCGCGGGTGAGCAAAGTAATTGTTTTTAGTTCATAAATATGGACCTCCGCAAATTACTTTGCCTGATTCAATAACAGTACTTTATGCAACTGTTACATAATGAGTGTTTTAAGGCCTATTTATGTAATGTTGCATACATTACATTATCTACACACATATTTATAAGTACTATATGATGGGTTCAGAAGCCGCAGTTACCACCACGAAGACCTATCACGAATTTGACTGTTTCGTTTATTTATTAAAGACAAACATATACCGAGCACGCTTCGTATCGAATGTTTTGTTTTATCGTAAATTATGTTGGTTTTTGAAGATGACTCAAATTTGAAACTCATAACGACATCGAAATCGGTATCGAAAAGTCATTACGATATCGAATTCGATGTCGTAATGACTTTTCGATACTGGCTGTCGAAATGCTGGTCAATTTTTTCTATGGTTTCTGAACGCATTACAGAGGACTTATAATATATGTGTAGATAATAGTATTTTATGCAACTGTAACATAACCAAGGTCATTGAACATGAGTGTGTATGTTTATAAAACGAGCCCGGAGTGCGAGTTTTCATAATAAATCACACGAGTGTATAATGGCCAGTTATGTACCGTTGCATACATTACTTTTTCTACGACTTCATTGCAGTAATAAGAAATATTTGTAAAGAAATAGTTAAAACATTTCTTCATTTTCAAATTTAAAGTTATACTGTCGATAAAGCAGACTACCTGCCCGGTCGGTAAAACAGAATAGTTTTAGAGGTTATAAAAAGATTGTAAATAAAAAGATGATGATAATGGTGATGACTAAACCTTATTTACTTAATTTAATTTGTTTAGATTATTGCAAAAAGATCTATATAGGAATTGACAATGTGAGTAAATAACGGTAAATGTCGTTTCTTTGTTTACTTACATCAGGTAAGTTTTCCTTAAGTTCAGTGTAAAGTTTTCTCATTGAATATAACTCATTCAAATAAAACTTTACAGAGCAACACATCGTTTAATTCATTGACAATGAGAAAAATAACGATAAATATTGAAAAAGATGTAACACTTTTTTCAATTCACCATTTCACGAAGTTGTTTACTTATCTGTTTTTGTTATAAAGTTTTTGGACTTTTCCCGCAGCACATTTTCCGTCACTGTTTGCGCCATTATTTTAATTTCTTCGGTAGTACACAGTACCTATCTCATTTTCATCGATCATTTAGAATTTATTTTACTAAACCTAAACCAATCCGATAACCCGATAACTAATTAAGTGAAATTTTTGAATCAATCAAAGAGAATATAATCACTACGTTTTGCATTATCAGAAACTCGCCAGCTGGCTCTTTTTTTTTATTTGCATCCGTACCACAGACCACAGCAGAGCTAGGATAAGCGTGTTCTCAGTTACGGAATTTTGCTTAAAAAAATACTCCTTATTTATGATTGGCTTACAGCTGTTCTTACTAATGTTTAAGCAACCAATCACGGGGCACATGCATGTTTAAAAAAACTCGATATCAGAATCGTACTTAGTATTCTTTTTTTAAATGCTATTATTTTACTCAATAAGTGTAACTTAATGAAATTTGTATGGGTTATTATGTTATAGTTTTTTTACCACAGAGCATAGAACTTGAAACAGACTTATAACATTAGTTATTATTGTATACTTTTTTACCATTTAATTGACAGATTCCAATATAGGAGTAGAAAAAGTATATTATTAACGTTATTTTGCTAACTTAACCAGACATTTTTCACAAAGATGTACAGATTAAATTAGTCAGTTAAAATAGACTTATTTCAGAATCAATGTAAGTATTGTAAGTTGTAAGACTACCATCTTCTTTTGATAGTAAACATTTTTCAAGCTGTGGAATTCCTTAAGATGCAGAGAGCCGCTTGCAGCTGACATTTATTATGGAAACGTCTTAAAAGCGTCCCTGGACTTTCCAACCACTCGCGTAGTTCTTACTTAAGTATAGTACATATCTACACATCTATCTAAGGCGATGGACGAAACTGAGTGAAACTTTTTCCCAGGTTGGCGTATGTAAAAGGAATTTTTAAGAGACGGTTATTCGATAAATGAAGCCTTTGATCTTTCTGCTGTGAGTAACGTCAACAAAACCTTTCAAACCTAGATTTTCTGCAAATCACTTACTATGTCAAAAGAAAAACGTTACCCGAGGGACTGTACATACCTAATTGATCATCATCATCATGTCAGCCGAAAGACGTCCACTGCTGAACATAGGCATCCCCCAAGGCTCTCCACCATACCTAATTGCCAGCTGAGAAACATTTCATGTAAGTAATGTAGATGATCTCAGGACAGAATGACGTTGCCAGTTTTACACATATTAAATAGGTTTGGTAAGTTTTATGTACGAGTTTTTTTTTATACGACAAGGAAGGCAAACGAGCAAGTGGGTCACCTGATGGTAAGTGATCACCACTGCAAATAGACACCCGCAACCCTGGGGGGTTCGCAGATGCGTTGCAAATCCAGAGAGCTAAAATAAAATGCCTCTTGTGCCCGTAATTATAGTTGAATTGAGAAATGTTTTTACATGTCAAATTGTTTATGACCTTGACATAGCATTGATTTTTGCCTAATCTGTGGAAAAATTTTTTCACTACAGCTATATCTACAACGACTGTCTTACTCTCCACACCGGAACACAACAGTGCAAGCCCTGCTGCTGAGCGGCAGGATTAGCCAATAAAACGGTGGTAGCAATCCGCACGGATCGCGCACAAGGTCCTACCACTCACCCCCATTTATTAAATAATCTCCTTATTTATTATTTATTTAGCCCGCCCTTATGCATTATATTATCATATATCACGTTAGTAAATAACAGTGGGAAATTTTGCGCACCTTATTAAATAACTGTAATTTGATTCGGCTATTCAATATTATTTACGATCGGTTTTTATCTGTCATTGTAAATATAGCGTTACAAAAGTATTTGTAAAGTTGAATTTCCAATACTGTTACCGACAGTCATCTAGAACTACTCGAAATTGTTCATAAAGCCAATTTTACGAAATTATGTTTGTTGATATTCCGAGTATTCTCGGTATGTTTTTCTTCTTAATCAATGACAATCAGTTTATGTCAGAGCCTAATACCCAAAATGACGAAGGGTCACTAAATAGAGGTGTATTTTCATCAGATCAATAAACAATTTGTCCGAAGATAACCACGATATTTCCGATAGAAAATAAACCAAATATTTATAATACTAGAAAGAAATTACAATGCAGTTGTGAAATCAACCCTCAATTTAGTTTTCTTAAAAATTGGTAAGTTATTAAATTGTTAATAATCCTTAAGTATAAGACACAGTTGCATAAATAACGGTAAAGCTTATATATAACACTAGCTGTCCGTCCCCCGAGCCCCCCCATTGTTCTTTCGGTGGCGTAGTGGTTCGCTACTAATAAATAGCTTGGAAGAAAGAGTACTATTTTATATCCTTTTTATGGCGGAGGGCCGTGCCCCCCGAGCCCCCCTTTTTCCTTCCGGTGGCATAGTGGTTTGCTACTTATAAATGGCTTGGAGGAAGAAGTAGTGTCTGTGTTCTTTTTATGGCGGGGGGCTACGCTCCCCGAGCCCCCCTCCTTCCTTCCGTCGGCGTAGTGGTTCGCTACTTATCAATGGCTTGGAAGAAAGAGTACTTTTTGTGACGTTTTTAAGACGGGGGGCTGTGCCCCCCGAACCCCCCTTATTCCCTTCCAGCGGCGTAGTGGTTTGCTACTTATAAATAGCTTGAAGAAAAGAGTGCTATGTGTGTCCTTTTATGGCGGGGGGCTGTGTCCCCCCGAGCCCCTCCCCTCTTTCCTTCCGGTAGCATAGTGGTTCGCTACTTATCAATAGCTTGGTGAAAGGAGTAGTATTTGTGTACTTTTTATGGTGGGGGACTGCGCCCCCCGAGCCCCCCTTTTTCCTTCCGGCGGCATAGTGGTTAGTGTTTATATCCCTTTTATGGCGTCACTGAAGTTATTTCTATTCCGCGGGAATTTTGCATTTTAACGCTTTAGATCGATTTTACAAAAAAAATTCACTAATAGAAAGCTACATACAGTTCTTAACTGACTACTTTTTCCTCGGGAAAATGCAAAATTCCCGTTGGATATAAATAAGTGAATTTTGCATTTAGACTAATTAAAAAAATATTTTCATTAATAGAGAGCTACTCTGTTTCTGATTGACATAGGCTACTTTTATACCGTAATTGAATTCACTTGTTTCTATCCCGCGGGAATTTTGCATATTCCCGGAGAAAAAGTAGCCTATGTCAATCAGGAATTGTAGCTTTCTGTTGGTGAAAGTTTCAGAGATTACCTCCTACAAACAAAGAAACAAAGTTAAGATATTTCTCTATCCCACGGGAATTTCCGAAAATCCTTCTTTAGAACACCTCTATGATACTCTAGGTACATGTATTACAAATTTCAGGTCTCTAGCACCAGTTGTTCAGGCTGTGAGTGTCCTCTATATCCGCTAGTCAGTAAATGCTATTTGTGTGTCGCTAAGCGATTATACGTTTTTTTTTCTGCTCTCGCATGCGCCCGGGCCGCGTGACATCAGGGGTTTTGGCCAGCTAAGGCTGGGCTTGCCCACCTCCCTGCCACATTGCAGCACGGCGCAATCACACGTACTTACACTACACCGAAATTTAACAGCTACAGTGGGCACGCAACTATTTAGTATCTCAAGCATTTTTGTGAATGGAGGAAGGTTGTTTTGTTTACAATAGTTATTTATTATACAATGGTGCAAAGTTGTATTTTACCCGCGAGTGTGGAATTGAAACACGAGCAAGCGAAAGGATCTATAGTTGAACCACGAGCGAAGCGAGTGGTTCTAAAATAGAATCCTGAGCGTAGCGAGTATTTCTACGCACGAGAAGTAAAATACATGTGCACCCGTGTGTAACACAAAACTTTTCACCTCACTTTAGCGAGGAAAGCGCAACATGCAAAAAAACACCTCATTAAAAATTAATCTTCATCACTGAATTTTTTTTAAGATTTTATAACAAAAAACTCTGGAAATTGTATATTTTATGTGAGTCGGAGTCGGTGAGAAAAATTTTGTTGATAATGTTGACATTTCTGAGGATGCGTTTTGAAACGGCATTGACTCAACATCATTATAAAAAAAAAAAAAGTTTCTTATAGAACTTAAAATCATTAATTAAAGCTAAATTTGGCATTTTTTATTAAATTCTCAAACCATTTATCATTTATTTCATGATAATTAATATTATCGAACGAACTATTATTATGAGCGTCTTACGTTTTGTTATCTGACACGCTCCACTCCAAGGTCAAATTACTTTCCCCAATAGTGGATAAAATGCGTTTTTACCCGCTAGTTTAAAAGGATAAAAGACTGCTTTCCGAGGTAGTGAGGGGAAAATGATATTGACAGCCGACACAATTGTAAATCTCTCTCTCTCTCTCTCTCAATTGCAACGCTCTTACTTTCGCGAAGGGAGGCAGGATAACAAAGAACGCCTAGTAACTTTTCATACAGGTGCGCGGGGAAACAACGTCGCACGGTAAGCAGGTATAACTGGCGAGGGTAGGTGCAACTTCGCCGCCTGCTTCTAAGCACTTCTGATAGCTGTGCATATCATAAAACTGTATTTACCACCTCAATTTGCCTTTGTAAGAATTTCTATTCCGATGATTACTTACACTTGTTATTGTTGATATCAAAGAATTATTTAACGTTATGACACCTGGAAATGTTTGATAATGACTTAACATGTTAAAAGATGAGTTTATCATGGTGAAAAAAAAATACGTTGTCAAATAATGAACCGTAACTCGACCCATCGACTTGCTCAATTATTTGGTGAAATATAGTGAAATAAACGGTTAACGCATAAGTTGCCGAAATATTTTCGGTTCATAATCTGAGTTAAATATAGGAATTCAATATTACCTATATTACACCGGAAGTATAATCCTAACTATCCTAACTAATATCATAAATGCGAAAGCAACTCTGTGTCTCTGTCTGTTTGTTGCATCTTCACGTGAAATTAGATAATGCACCAAATTAGATGAAATATGGTGAGAAGATGGTTTGAATATTGAGGAATAACATGGGCAGTGGACGTCTTTCAGCTGACGTGATGATTTTTCGTAATATTATTATTGTACAGCAATTTAAAGCTTAGTGTTTGCTAATTAATGAAACATGTATTGTGTGCAATTTGCCAAATTGTCCCTCTACTTTCTTTACCATCTCTTAACCTTCGAGATAAACCACCGCTTGAATTACGCACAAGATTTGATGAAAATCTCTTGCTAAAAGTGATCTAAAACCAGCGTTTAAGATGGTTAAGAAACATTTTTATTTTTTTCTGAAAGCTATATTTTAGGGCTTTTTTAGGGTTCCGAAGCCAAAACGGCAAAAAGGAACCCTTATAGTTTCGTCATGTCCGTCTGTCTGTCTGTCCGCGGCATAGATAGCTCAGAGACTATTAGTACTAGAAAGCTATAATTTTGCATAGATATACATATTAATTAGGCCGAAAAACTGCTGGGATAAAATCTTGAATAAAATTTTTTTTTGGGGTAACTCCCCTACACGTAAAGTGGGGATGATTTTTTTATTGCTCGTCCACCCCATAGTGTGGGGTATCGTTGAATAGATCTTTCAAAAATATTAGGGTTGCTCACAGATCATTTTTCGATAAAGTTATTCGTTTGCGAAATTTTTAGCTTTGAAGTGCTCAATTTGCTGGAGTCCAGTGTCCCCCTCCCCCCTCTACCAGAGAAACTGTTATTTGGAAATGTGAAAAAGAGCAGTAGTGCATATAGTGAATTTAAAAGGAAAACCATCAGAGATAAGCAGGCTTTACAGGTTTGGGAGTAATAGTTAATTATGTGTGTCTATGTCAGTAACCGATATAAATTGAGCCCACGCTGCGTAAAGTACTACAGTTTGCTTTTGAGTAGGGCTTTGCTAACACCGGTTTCGAGTAGATGTGATGAAAATACGTTTAAATTAGGTATTTATGCCAGGGCTTTATCGTAATTACTTAGGAACCCTATCCTGGGCGTGTCCGACACGCTCTTGCCCGGATTTTTGCAACAACAATATTTTTTTCTTATCGCTCCTTACACTATATTCCAATCAAGGAGTTAAGGTAGTTTTTCACTTTGGCATAAAGTAATACTATTTATTATTAATACAAGGAAACAGCATTCTTGATTGAGCAGTCGTACTGATCACAAGTTCATAATTTAGTCCGTTTGCATCGGTTTAGTGCTTTGATTATTAGTTATTTCAGGAACTAAACGCCTGTTTGTCTTATTTTGAGTTTAATGATAGGTATCTTGACTATAGACTACAGCGAATAGACTCAAGCATAAAACCCCCTGAGAGCCGAGTACGACTTTTCAAATCCTGCGTAACGTTACGGTTATAGTCGTCCCACAATAAGTCTGCAACGAACTGACAACAGTAGGTATCTAAAGTTTGTTTATGGCAACACTGATTTATAGTCAAACAACATGTTTTGAACTTTTGATTAGATTAGACATAAACAGGTCATCGTTCATTCACCATCCACCATTAAAATACCTCTCATTATTTCGTTTTCTAGATTTTTTTTTACCGTACAACAGCAAAACCTACTAAACACTGGCAAAATTGTCCTCCAATGGACAGATCCATATTTAAAAAAAAACAGCAGCTTTTGATTGCTACTATCATTATTATTTTTAATTAAAGAAATGTCTAAGTGACATGAAAGAAGTATTACCACAGCGTGATTTTTCAGGGTTGCCAATTAATATCTTATGCATGCAGAGTTATCGTGGGACGATTACGAGGGCTGTTTGATAAGTACCCGTTTTCTAAATATATTAATATTACTGGCCGCAAATAAGTATACCACCTTTTTAAGCCATTTTTCAGAGGCGGGAAAATTAAAAAAAAAATGGCATTCTTTTGTTTTTTTTTTCTCATTTGACAACGATTCAGTGAAGGCGTGAACTTAAAATTGTTAAAATGGAGAAAGAACAGTATCGGTCTGTAATTAGATTCTTATTTTTGGAAGGAAAAACATGTGATGAAATAAAAGTAAGAATGCAAGCGGTTTACCATGAATGTGCTCCTTCTATGACAACCGTCAGATATTGGTATAACGAGTTTAAGCGGGGGAGAACAACCGTCTTTGATGACGATCGCCCAGGCCGGCCAGTTGAGGTGACTACAGACGATATGGTTAAGAAAATTGAAAATATCGTTTTAGCCGATCGCCGAATTAAACTTCGAGAAATCGTTGATGCTGTAAACGTTTCAATCGAGAGGGTACAACACATATTAGAAGAAAAATTGGGTATGAAGAAAGTATCGGCGAGGTGGGTGCCGCGTTTACTCACGGAGGAGCAAAAACGGAACCGACTGACTACTTCGGAGCAGTGTTTGGCCGTGTTCAAACGTAACCCGAAGGAGTTTCTGCGTCGTTTCGTGACCGTGGACCAAACGTGGGTCCACCACTACACCCCGGAAATGAAAGAGCAGTCGAAACAGTGGATTTTACCGGGTGAACCTGCTCCAAAGAAAGCAAAAACCGTCCCATCGGCTGGAAAGGTCATGGCGACCGTTTTTTGGAATTCGCAGGGTATTATACATATTGACTATTTAGAAAAGGGAAAAACAATAACAGGGCAGTACTATGCCAATTTATTGGATGAATTTGACGCCGTGTTGAAGGACAAACGACCCCATTTAAAAAAGAAAAAAGTACCGTTTCATCACGACAACGCCCCGGCTCATTCGTCCAGAGTTGTGACGGCTAAATTAGCACAGTTACGCTACGAACTATTGTCTCACCCCCCGTATTCTCCAGATTTGGCCCCATGCGATTTCTTTTTGTTTCCCAACCTAAAAAAATGGGTCGGTGGCAAGCGATTTAGATCAAATGACGAAGTCATTGCCGCCACAGAGGCCTATTTTAATGACTTTCCAAAATCATACTTTTTGGATGGTTTATTGAAGCTTGAGTATAAGTGGAACAAATGTATAGAGTTAAAAGGTGACTACATAGAAAAATAAATGCATATATACAAAAAAAAATGTTTGTTTTTTCCATAAACGGGTACTTATCAAACAGCCCTCGTATATCGTATCGAGATCGAGAAACCTCATACTAAATTTTAGTTCCAAATACGCTCACGGGCGGACGCTGTTCCAAACGTCATAGAAACTCGATAACGTTTACTATTCGATTTTACGTGACGCAGGTTTCGAGTATTCGTACTCGGGTCTCTGATCGTTTCCGTTATATGCAGTCGCATCTCGAGTATGTTTTATTATTATTATAAGTAACTATTTAGTGCTGTTAATAATTGTAACTATTGAAAATCTTGTATGATGTTATTATTGATAAGATTGTTCGTTGAGCTTCTTGCTACTACCTTCTCAATAGAGATTATTTCCAAACTGTGCAGTAGAGTCTGTGATGTAGGCCTTAATTGAATAAAGACTGGTTTACAAGTGAAACATGACATGTGTGCAGTTATTTCTATCACATTAATCGATGTTGAAAATGAGTAAAGCTCGTGACCAAGCTCAGCTACGCATAAAACCCATTTCATCCTGATACAGCTATAGCCAGCAATCCACATGTGTGTCTGTGTGCGTGATGTCTGTTCCCTCGCCGTTTCCGACAATATGTATAATCTTTACATAAGAAGATAATTATTTTTATCAATATCACTTTTTTACAAATAAAACAAAAAAGTACTTTTGCGCCGGGTGAGCTATTTCCCATAGTCCCAGAGTAATTACACGGAGCTGCTCACAAAGGGCGCGAGGTGGCGAGGTCTGAGCACCGCGGGAGCGGCGCGGGCGGCGGGCGCCGGTAATGCATTGCCGATGTTCGCCGCCTCACGACTTAACGCAAGATCTCGCAAGCAAACTTTCATCAAGTAACAATTTAGTCGCTCACTGAATCCTATTACCGCATTCCGAGCACAGATATTAAAAAACCGTCAAGGCATAGAAATAAAAATGATGTAGACGGAGAAATTGCAAATGCTATCGCTGTGATGTCAACTGGTGATAATGATAAAACGTCGTTGGTATGATAATTTTGATATTGTTCCTGTATATTGTTCATACGTCTCGCAGAGAAACTAGGTGAGAAAGTATTTAAAGTTTCATTTAAAAGTAAAAGCGATTTCACGTTTCACTGAGCATGGCGTGGAGTTTGGTCATGAGACGTCTGTGGTATTTATGGATGGTACGAAGTCGTAAGGAACAGAAATCGTCGTTTCTACATATACGTCGGTTCTAGTTAGCTAGTGATGATGTCAAAAAAGGAGGAGGTTCTATTATGATCACCAAATTATGTTCACCAAGTTTTATGATCGTAACTTAAACAACAACGATTTCCCATACAAACTTTCACCCCCCCCCCCCCCCCCCTTTTCACCTAGAGATATAATTTCGAAAAATTCCGCCTTATCCCTATTTTATATTATAAAAGGAATCTCTATGCCAAATTTCAGCTTACTAGGTCCAGGGCAAGGAGGAGGATGAAAGTAACGTTTGATGATACTTTTATCCTTCTTGGTCCAGGGGTGTGTGCTGGCAGTTGATCGTGCGTGAAGACTGCACGAAATAGAAAACCCACAAGTGAGTCATTTAGAAAAAATAACGAATACGATTTTGACTAAATCATGGTCATAAGACACGAAACATCTTTTTTTTTACTTTTAGCGGCAACATCGCTTAATATATTATGCGGGGAAATGCTAAAACGTTTTAGGCAAGATCCTTAGCAGGTAAACCTCACTGTATTATTATACCTTCCACAATCTGAAAGAAAATGTGCTCTTTTATTGTAAGACTGTCTAGGTCAGGCTCCTCCACTTACGAATGCGACTACCTGCCCGACATCATGACTTAGCACTGAAAGTTTTCAATCACTATTTGACCCCAAATACTTCCTGCTGAAGTGTCAAAGTAAACTTTCATCTGTTTTTGAAATTTCTTTTACACTAACAGCCGTTCCCAATATTCAATCCACGGATAGTTTTCCTTACGAACAGTTACATTTTGACAGATTACCCATAGAAAATGTGTCAAAATGTAACTATTGGTAAGGAAAACCCTCGGTGGATTGAATATTGGGAACGGCCGTACACAGGTTTTATTTAATCTTGAACGGCTTGCTGAAGCGTTGAAGGCATTTGAAAGAGTGAGTCTATTTTGCAATTACTCGAGCTAATTAATTGGCAACAAAACGTGCTTGAAATGCTGAAAGACAAGGCAACTAATTCAGATTATAATTTTTCCAGCCAACAGATTTGTTATGGAAAAATGCTGGCAGATGTCCTTGCTAAGTGGGTGAAAACATTTTTCCGCGTAGAAATGTTCACAATATCGGAGAGAGTGGTAAAAATGGCACAATAGGGAATTGGTAAAAAGCAGATTCAGATCACGGCCCTATGTAAAGCAGCTCGAACGAGTTAGATATTCGGCTGATGGCCCCTGCGTTGCCTGAGCGCTGGCCCCGGCCGCCGCCGCCGCGGTCCGTACTTATAATCTAATATTCGCAATTTACGAGGATCGCAGCGGAGCCCCGGTGGGAGCCATAGCACTGTCATCGCGCCGGCTTACCTGCCGCCTGCACTTACTCCGTCGTTAACTATATTCTAGCTTTTTTACGATGGTAATTTAACACATTTTAAAGTAGGTACTTTCCAGCCTGTACTGGATTTAAAGAGCTTTGATTTATTCGTTTGTACTTAGCTTACGGTATTTTCGTCGCGAATGACACTTTTATTAAGTCATTGCAAGATTTTTCACTTAATTTGAAATCATTAAATAGTAGTTGTTTCGTAAGAAAGTTGAATCAAAGCGGAGACCACATTATGAATAGTATCCAGCGGCGCGATAAATATACTATTGAAAGGCGTATAAGGCTTTGGGTTTCGAAGCGTCAGCACAAAAGTCTACTCCGGATCTCCTCACACTTAAGTAAATCTCCAATATCCGCCCCGATCGGATTCTGAAACTACATCCTTCAGAATGTACACGTATAAATAATACCATACTGTATCGCCTGATGCACGTTCTGTAAAAACATATATATTGCGTGAAAAATGTGATAAAATTATTTAGTGAAATGTATGTATATTCATTTCTAAAATGTTTTCTTGATAATGTTTGTTAAAATGCAAGGTGAGTGAGACACACTTAGAAATAATTCAAGAGTAACAACGTCAAGCGGAGTTTGTCTGATAGGGGCCAAACATAAGCAGCTTACTTTCAAACAAGCAAAGTTCTTTCATCGAAACCAAATATAATAAATGAACTACATATTTGTTATGACATGAATTTTACTTAGTCACCAACATCAGAAATTTGATTTCCAATCAGTCCTATTTCAAAGGACCAAAGCACATGGACTATGCTATTTCACGTACTAATTGTAGTGAACAAGTGCACTCTACCATGAAATAATAAGAGCTTATTTTATACTAATTAGTTATAAAAAACCGTGTTGTGAATGTTGGCTATAGGTACAGAGGGGCTTGCGTTGAAATTGTTTATAACTGTTACTATAATGAATAATGGGATAATGACTTTGATAGTTTTATCAAAAAAATTGCTAGGGAAAATGAACCAGTAAAATAATTAAATACAGAAAAAAAATTATCACTCAATTTCAATAAAAAAAGAGGTCGCTCATCTGTTACATACATCGGTTTCATCACAATCAAATTAAGTAACGCAACCCAACGTGAACTTTTAAAAATGTTATTTTGTCACGTAGCGCTAAAACATTCGGATGTGAATAATATTCGCCTACACATTCAGAACAACCCAAAGTGAATGTCAACACAACAGCACAATATAATGGGGGCCCGCAGCGACATATTTACTCAAATTTGGAACTGGGACGTGCGGAGTCAGCAGTCTATTACGTGACCGTTAATAGCATTCAGCCGCGCTGGCGGACCGGGCGAGGAGGAGGTTTGCTGCTTCTAAGCCAAAATACCCTGTAGGACACAAATACAGTAACTACAGTACTACAACGCAACTGAAACTGCACAACTTTTACAGTCAAATAGCATAGCAAAACAAAAAATAATAAGTAATAAATATTTAATGAAGATTTACGAATTACTCAGTATAAACAGTAGTTCTTGTCACCAAATTTTTCCATATCATTAAGAATGTGGCTTACTGTAGCATTATGTTCGTTGTGCAACTGCCGGCAGCTCGGGGCGGGGAAAGATCTATAAATTACTGGAACGACAACTCGTTCCGCGCCAGATAAAGCTACGCCGCAAAACAATGCCACTACCCGGACGAATCTTTGAGTAAAGAGACCCGTACCTACGTCTTTATGAACTATTCTCTAGACTGAGATTGTCTCAAAACTTCCGTATTACTCCATTATATTTATGATGTTAAGGTGTGACACATGCTACACATAGCGACTGCCGTAAATTAACGGCAAAAACAGCTATGCTAATATCTAATAAAATACGTCTCTGCTAGAAGTCACGACTATACTCAATTTGTTTCAGAATTCACGTTCAAAGGCGAACGTTTCTGAACTTCCAATAATTTAATAAAGAAAGTTTATTGGAGTTCGGGAAGCGTGCGTGGCTGGCACGCTCGCCACAAAAAGCCGAAAACTTTGATTCAATTAAAACAGAAAGTTACAGGAAGAAGTTACGAGCGCGACCGAAAGTGTTTAATGCGGAAAGCGGTGGCAGGCAGGCAGCGCAGCGACTCGCCAGCGCTGGCGCCGCGCCGCCGCCCGGAGCCCGACCGCGGCGCCGCATGCTTATGCCGCACTACAATCACTAAATCAAAAGTTTAAGCTTGCGGTTTCACAACTCGCGGCCCGGATTGGACGTTATGCACGACTACAGTCTGTTCGTCGAATATTACCGAGTTAATTTTCATCCTTCTGTAACTCGGTAACGACGACATCTCAATCTGTATTCTGCATAATAAGTATTGACAACTACAGTACACCAGTTTATTCAACAGACCTTAGGTAATATCGTTAAATGTCAATGAAACACTGGACACTTTTGCAAGCAAAAAAGTTTCGGGTCCGGTGAGACACGGCCGCGCAGCCTGCGAAAGTCGCTGTAGGAAATAAGGGGTGACGAGCATTGTTATGCAAATTGAGGTCGTTATTTCGCTACGAGTGAGGAAAGAGCGCGACAGCGACCGCCCTGCCCGCGCCCCGCTCTCCGCTCCGCCCGCGCACCGCATCGCGGAAGACGCTTTGCATAATTGGTAATACAGTAGCTACATGGATAGCAGAGAATGAACCGTGTTTACTGTATTACTGGCAGTGCTTTTTTGCATGTTTGTACTTTTAGAAAATGCCACGTATTACTATAAAATTAAATAATACAATGTTGCCTGGAATAGATCGTTAAGTAGTGATAAGGCCGCTTATTGCTACCTTTTTAGGGTTCCAAATCTCAAAAGGAAAAAACGGAACCCTTATAGGATCACTTTGTTGTCCGTCCGTCCGTCTGTCTGTCTGACTGTCTGTCAGTCAAGACCCTTTTTCTCTGGAACGCGTGGAGGTAGCATGCTGAAATTAATATCAAATACTCAAGCCTGCGGTCCCTTGAAGCTGTGAAAAAACGAACCTTCTAAGTCAACGCAATCAAAAGATACAGTCATTAAAAAGGCTATTTCTATACAAATTGCCGAAATCCGAAAACCTAAAGGGTACTTCCAGTTGTCCTAGAAACTTGAAATTTGGTATGAAGGTAGCTCTTATAGCATAACCACTCAGAAAAGTCTCAAAATCTTACATTTTTATGGCTGTCTGTAGATTTCGCAGACCAATATAAGTTGAACCCACACTGCGTACATTTTGCTTAGGAGCAGGGCTCTGCTAACACTGGACTTCTTAAAACACTGGGGAAAAGCGTTAAAATCTTTCTACGGAACCCTCGTGCGCGAGTCCGACTCGCACTTGGCCGTTTTTTTTTAATTTGGAACGGAAGTAGCTTATATCCTAGATTAAAACAAATGCTATCTTTTATCCCGGAAAAAATTATCGTTCCGGCAGGATAACGATAACCGAATTCTACTCATTGAATGCAGCTCATTTAAGACAAGTAAAGACACACTTCGCAATGATGAAAGACTCTAAAGGCCTTATGTAAGAGGAGTTCTATGTAAACACAAGTTATTTATTATCTGGCAATAACTACGGGCTTTATTTACTTAAAAATGTCAAGTAGGTAATCGAATTAAATTGGTGTAGGTACACTGCGAAGGCACTGCACAAGGCTATAACCTTGCGTAATACCTCTAAGCGCCCAGAATTTATAGGTCCTAACTTGCGATTCGATAACGAGCAGGATTCAGAATAAGACCAGCACTGCTTTACCAAGTTTAATTGTATCGGTGACTGTGTTATAGTTTCTGAGAATACTTTGGCAAATTTTCTTTTTACGGTTTTTTGTGCACCTCATTTATTCACAAAGAAAAGGCGATGATTAGACACTAGAAATAATATTCGCTAATAAAGGGACCAATCATGTGGTGAAATAAAGTTATTTTGACAAAAAATAAACATCCTTCAAATAAGATAATCCGAATTAAGTTTCTTGGAAATTGTTCTTATGTGATATTTCCTTTCTTGCAAATGAAGATACAGTTAGCAGCTTAGGATTAATTAATTTCACGCTTATTATGATTTCCGACAGTGCCAGCGTGACATAACGTGCCACTGCCACATGGCAGTTGCTCCCATATATTTTACTGTCGGGTAGTTAGCTGAAGGGACCGAGTTCATCACACTGGCATCGCTACGTTTTATGGCGCCTGTATTTATGCCGTAGGGACGCGTCTCTTTGTATTAACAGATAACATTGTTGGCGTCAACATATATCAACAATATACGTAGGTAATCCGAAGAAGACAGTAAAACTTATTTTCTTAATGCGTTAATCGAAACCAACGAAAACGCCGTAGGAGATCATATTTTATGGCATAAACGGCCAAATTTTCCTGACTCTGTTTAAATTACTAAAGTTGCGGCCATCACATTCATATTTTCAGCCGAATTATCCAATATAATAAGTTTTAAAAGAGTAAGAGCTGACTTTTAAAAGGAAAAGTTCTTGGAAAGCACGTAATGGCTCATCCCACGATTCCTGCGCCCGAGGCAGAGCAGGCGGACCGGCAGCGTCAAATAAGTTTCTAATTGCTTATATTACCAAGTTATATTCGCTCTTAGAAGTAATTAAGGCAGGAAGTTAAAACCGCATCCACGTATTTTAATAGTTAAACTTAACAAAGATTTTAACCTACAAGTATATAGTGAGAAGGTACATCCGAAAGACCTTACTTGAAAATCGCTTTTAGAGTGCACACGCGGAAACTAAAAGCACTCAGATATCTTTATAACCCACGAAGGTTTGTACCTTTAGTAGGAAAGCCCATTGAACCGAAGTGTTGAAATGCAGCAGAGTGGAAAAGTCATGAAAAATAGCGTCCCTTCTTATTGCGGCGTGAGCCTCTCGAAGCGAGGTGACAAACCGCTTGCTCGCAGCGTGCAGCGCTGGCGACGCGCCGTAATAAAAGTGTCGCGCATGTCGCGCGTACCGAGTACCTGCCGTGCTGCCAGCCTGCCACTCGTTTCTTATTTCCCATTACTATCATAAAGCATATTTTTGATTTAACTGGAAGTCTACACCTTTATCTCCTTCCATATTTAATATGAGGGGTATTTTGCGAATACTTTCTTACCTGCTGACAAAAGGACATTTCAAGTCATGTACCTATTGATTGTCTAACAACAAACTCGGATCTAGGAATAAATCTCTTTGTATAAACAAATTTGACATCTAAAAGAATATCTCTTCTCTTTAGACTCGTGTGCCAAAGTTTTAACAAATATTCTTTCCGTTTGTTACTAATATATTTAGACGAGCTGCTATAAAGAAAATGCTGTTATGGTAAATAAAAAACCGGCCAGGTGCGAGTCGGACTCGCGCACGAGGGTTCCGTAGAATGATTTTAACGCTTCTCCCCGGTGTTTTAAGAAGTCCAGTGTTAGCAGAGCCCTGCTCCTAAGCAAAATGTACGCAGTGTGGGGTCAACTTATATTGGTCTGCGAAATCTACAGACAAACATAAAATTTTGAGATTTTGAGACTTTTCTGAGTGGTTGTGCTATAAGAGCTACCTTCATACCAAATTTCAAGTTTCTAGGACATCTGGAAGTACCCTTTAGGTTTTTTAAAATCGGCAATTTGTATGGAAATAGATTTTTTATTGACTGTATCTTTTGATTGCGTTGACTTAGAAGGTCAATTTTTTCACGGTTTCAAGGGACCGCAGGCTTGAGTATTTGATATTAATTTCAGTATGCTACCTCTACGCGTTTCAGAGAAAAAGGGTTTTACCAGACAGACAGACAGACGGACAACAAAGTGATCCTATAAGGGTTCCGTTTTTTCCTTTTGAGGTACGGAACCCTAAAAGCACAGATAAGTTGGAAAAAAAATGTGGGCAGTCTTAAATTTAAAGATGTGAGGAAAATGTGTGCGCCATTCTTGCTTTCAAGTTGGCAATAACGCTCTGGATATGGAGCGTGCTCGTGGCGTTACCGGGGCCGTAAATTACGAACCTACTGCTACCGAGCGACGCCTCAGCCGCGGTCGCTAGCTCGAGCGGAGATCATTCGCTGTCCGACACATCTTCGCTACACTTATTTTACACCCAAATAAATGGTCCTTACTTACTTACTTACAGGAGCTGCGTTTCAAGCAGCACGTTCTGACAAGTTTTATATAAAGACCTGCATAAAAGCGGCGTACGAACATATTACCAAACTCTTTTCTAAAATTAAGCTAATTTGCAACAGTCATAAACCGGCGAGGAATTTTCGCCAAAACGTAGATAACATCGCAAAAGAATAGCTCGCAGGAAAATACAAACGCCCAACTTAAATTCAGAGCGAGTGTTTACGAGACAGGCGCCTGAAATAAACAAACCGACAGTAAAGCACAAGCACAAAGGCCAGGGTTGGGAAAACGGGTGCTCATTCTCTATTTCATCACTGCGGACTAACAGATGAGACTTTAAGGGTTCGTAGGAAACGATTCAAATGTTATTGAGAACGTTCCGCGCTCCGTTATGCGCCATGCTGTGCAGAGAGCACGTTGCATATTAATAGCGTTCGAGACTCGGAACATAGTGCAATACACCGAACATCTTTACGTTAACCATCCTACCCAGCAGACGTCGCGTGGGGCATTCTTAAACAAAATAAACATACTCGTATCATATATTTTACATCGGAAAAAGCATTTACTTTCTTACATCAAATGAAAATGTGTTATTTTGTTAACTTAGCTTAGCATTTCCTAAACCCGTACAAACGGATATTTGAATGAAATTAAGCTCAACACCTACGAAAAAAACTAGCAGTAAAGGGTTGCAATGAACGTGAGAGGGTGTAACTGATGTGAGTTTGCGGCCGGGGGGCGCGGCGGGCAGCGGCCGGTCGCGGCTTTCAGTAAAGTTACGTGCGCCCGAAACCCTCGCCGGCACGTGTACACTACATGCTACTCAACTATAATAATAAAAACATGCCAACTTTTACGGGATTATTACGAACTTGGATCGTAACGCAAAGATGGTACGAATTTCAAACTTTAGGTATAATTTAATTACCGAGTTTGAAATAAAATTTACCTTTTAAACATGCATGTTTAGAACGCTACTTGCATATGCTTTATGCAATAATAAAATTGTAAAGAGCGTTTTGTTGTCTATGAAATTGTAATTCCAATAAAGATAAAACAAACTTGGGTTTACTTATTTTTTATTTATTAAAGCTTTATTTATTCTGAATTAAATCAATTACATTTTAAATTTCATTTTAAAGGACAAGTTAGTGTTAGTAGTGTTCATTTTGTTGCTACTTGACTAATTTTAGTACAGTTAATTAATAAACTGATTAAAATTAAATTTGTTTATTTAAGTCAGACCCCTTTCGGGTAAAAGCCTCCTCCATCTCTTTCCATCTCTTTCTGTCCTGGCTTATTTCCATCCATGTGTTTCCTGCAACCGCTTTTATGTCATCAGCCCACCGTCTTTTGGGTCTTCCTACATGTCGTTTCCCTACCGGTCCTTTCCATTTTGTTACTTTCATCGACCATCTTTTGTCTTTCACTACTTATGTGTCCAGCCCATTGCCATTTCTGTTTCAAGGCATATTCCAAAGCATCTGTTAGCTTGGTTTTTTTCTTTATAATTTCACTTCTAATTTTATGTATTTTCCTTATCTTAAAAATGCTTCTTTCCATCGCTCTTTGCGTGGTTGTTGGCCTATTTTTATTTTTCTTGTATAGACCCATGTTTGGCTTCCATAATTATGTTAAGCTTGGTAGGAGGCATGTGTCTATTATGATCTTTTTTTTGTTTTAAAGGGTTTTATTTTTACAAACTTTTAATTAATTTGCAATGGTTTACTGTATGTACGCAGTATGTATGTTAATATGTACCTACGCATGTATGTATATATGTAGGTATTATATGGGAGTAAAATATTGCAACAAAATTTTAAATCAGTACCTACTACCTACTTATGTAAGTCCGGTGACAATACAATAATCTGGTAGTGGAGTGCTGGTATCCCTGCCAGGAGTGTCTCCGCAGGAGGGAACTCTTCAACGGTTACTGGCATCGGCTTGAAATTTGGTATGGATATTTATGTATGTTGGATGACAAAACAAGTAGGTACCAACCAAAAAAAAGCATAGCCAGCAATTTTTTTATTAAAAATTAAATCTTTAACAGAATACTTATTAGTATTAATAGTCTGTCTTTCTAAGCGTACCTACTGACACAGACGACGTAAAACTTCAGTGTCTCCGTGTTGTAGACAATAGAACCAATAAAATACGACTTAAAACGGGTAGGTACTCTAATCGCAAACAAGTCCGGCTTAGCAAGAATAAAAACAGAAAAGCTTGTTAGAAATATTTTAGATGAGTAAATACACAAAGCTACAATTTTGGGCGGCGAGGGAGGATACAAATTAAAACATTAACAATAGGTAATTCCCTTGAAGCTAACGAGCGGCTCGCGCCATTATCACCCGCCTATGAAACTGGATTATTATCGTTTTGTGACCACCTACAATTATTGGAAAAGTAATTGCTTTGTTCGGTGAGTCCTATTGCATTACGAGCCTCAATACAAAAGAGTTCGTCTAGGCACGTCCAAATTTATCTGCTATAGCCTTACTAAGAGTTAAAAGCTAAACTCTGAGTATTATCAAATGAAGTCAGGAATAATATGGTTGAAGCAGCAATAAAGCCAAATCTACATACCTAAGAAATATCTCTAGACTTCATCTACTATTTATTAGGTAGGCGCTAGTGGCTCTGGGAGTTGTAGACCTCGTGAGCTCACTTTTGAACAGATTCCTTTTTTTTTTTTCAAAAATGAATCATCAAAATTTATTATAAATATTAAAGGAGCAAGTTAATTGCAGTACATTATGCCAAATTTTAAAATAGACTAGGCATTGTATACCGATATTGACGGTGTTATTTCTTAATTAACCGAGTTTTCAATAAACATCATTTCATCTTAGCTCTCTAGGTTGGCAACGCATCTGCAAACCCCCCGAGGTTACGGGTGTCTATGGGCAGTGGTGATCACCTACCATCAGGTGACCCACTTGCTCGTTTGCCTTCCTTGTCGTTGTCATGTATATGCTTAGCGGTGTGGGTAGTTTTAAGCTTGTAATGAAATGTCAATTCAGTCCGTTAATATACGCAATAGAGAACACTGCTCTTTTCCTTGATCTCCTCTTACGGTACCTTAGGACACCTTTCCGGCTACATCCCAACACTGGGGGCACGGATATAACAACTGGCGACGAGTTACGATCGAGTCAACGCAAGTGCAGAGGTGGACGGAACGATTTTTACGAGTAACGACATTCGTAAGCGGCGAAAACTAAAATGTCGGTTGGGAGAATGGATGCGTTCGATGTTCACAACGGCAGTTGGGCGGCTTATAAGGACAGACTGGAACAGTATTTCATAGTGAATGAAGTCAAAGAAGAGAAAAAAGTGCCGTTATTAATTACATAGATGGGAACAGAATGTTATGAACTTTTAGTTACACTGTGCTTACCAGATAAGCCGGCAAGCAAGAAGTACGGTGAGATCGTTGCGATACTGTCCGGGCATTTACAACCAAAACCGAGTGTTATGGCGGAACGTTTTAAGTTTAGGCAGCGTATATAAGCAATCAAAGAATGAGTCAATAGCGGACTACATGGCAGATCTAAAGAAGCTGAGCAGGTTTTTATGATTTTGGTACGTGGCTCGATTAGAGTATCAAAGATCAATTCGTATGTGGGTTGTATAGTGAAAGCATGCGATTGACATTGTTCACGGAGACGGACCTAAAATTTAAGAGAGCAAAGGAATTGGCGATTTTAATGGAGGCGGCAGAAATCAATGCAGCGGCGGTAGAAATACATAACTACAGGCCAAGAAATAACGAATCTGCGACGTCATGCTTTGCGTTCAGAGGAGAGAGAGAGAGAGAGAGCTGGTCAACGGCACAAGGACGAGCGAGACGGAATGACGGAGGGAGTCGAGCGCGACCGACGCGTGGCGATGCCAGCCGAGCACCACCGTCGAGCTACGAAGGCGGCCGAGCGGGACCGAGCGGACTTCAACGGGCAAATGGCGGACGCGCAGCTACAGCTGACTTTGACAGGAGCCGGTCGAATGTAGGTCAAGGCCCAGAAAGGGGACATGCAACGGAGACGTGCAAATTTAAGTTTTACGTTTGTCGGGTGAGCAATAAAGACGGACATCTGAAAAGAATGTGCCCGCGTTTACCAAGCTACGTCGAGCACAACTATGTGGCAGAGAGTGTAAGTCAGGGCCAAGCGGACGACGAGGAAGACGATTTGAAGGTAAATCTTTCCTTTGTTAAAGAAGACAAATTTATCAAATCGAAGCCATATACAGTGTTAATGAATGTAAATAACAAACAAGTATGTATGGAGATTGATACGGGAAGCACGATATCCTGTATCAGTTTCGATTGTTATGATCATATGTTTAAGGATTGTAAATTATTGCCTAGTAATTTACGGCTTAAGTACCATACCGGAGAGACGGTGCAGACGTTAGGGAAAATTAAACCAGTAGTGAGATATAAGGAAATATCAAAACCATTAGATTTGTACATAATTAAAAATGGCAAAACCAATTTATTAGGAAGGCAATAGCTTTTTGAGTTGGGAATCGAACTTTACGAACGAATAGGTTTAGTAAACCATGTAAATACGAGTAAGGAATTTAACGTATCGGAATTCAGTTCCAGGTTTAAACAAGTGTTTGCGGACGGGTTGGGGCGATACAACGGCGGGTTGGTGTCACTGCACGTGCGCGATAATGCACGGTCCGTGTTCATGCGCGCGCGCCCCCTGGCGTACGCGCTGCGCGAGCCGGTGGAGTGGGAACTGGCGCGACTGCAGCACGAGGGCATCATCACGCCGGTCGAGACCTCGGATTGGGCCACACCCATTGTGCCCGTGGTCAAGGCGGATGGAACCACTATGGCATATGGACTATAAAATAAGTCTCAATAAACATTTAGACGTAGATCGTTTTCCGATACCTCGTGTCGAAGATTTGTTTACTAAATTACACGGGGGCCAGCTGTTCAGTAAAATTGATTTATCGCAGGCTTGTGCGCAATTAGTCCTGGACGATACAGCCAGATATACCGTTATAAATACTCACAAAGGCCTATTTAAATACAATAGACTAATTTGTGGCCTATCATCGAGCCCAGGCATATTCCAAAGAATTCTGGAGCAAATGTTTGCCGATATGCTGCAAGTAGAAGTTTTCCTGTACGATGTGGTAATCACAGGAAAAAATGAGAAGGAGCATATAAATAACTTGCATACAGTGTTTGAAAAATTGCAAAGGTATGGTTTAAAAATTAAAAAAGAAAAATGCTCATTTTTGGCAAAGTCAATTACTTATTTGGGATATGTGGTAGACAGCGAAGGATTACACACTTGCCCGAATAAAATTGAGGACATTTTAAAAATCAAACAAGCAGGTGGTCAACAACGCGAGCTGTTAAGGCAAGGAGATTCAGTATGGATAAAAGAGTCTAATGGGAGGGAGAAATGGGCTCCGGGAATAGTAACTCAACTAAGGGGAACAAGAAATTATGAGGTAACGAAGGAAAACGGTACTAAGAGTAAAAGACATGTTAATCATTTGAAAAAAGGGTTTATTCATATGCCGTGTCAGGTTCCATCGGCTTTACCAATAGAGGGCGGGCAGGGTGAGCACATTTCGTCACCATTGCCAACGGCGGCATCACCGGCGCGCCAGCCCCCGCTTCTCCCCGATAACGCGTTGACACCAGCCCGGGTTGGGGTCCCAAAACGACCTAAGATAGCACCGAACTGGTTTTGATATCCCCTAGGCCAATATGTGATTGTTATAGTATTCCTATTAGTTTAGTTTAGTGTAATTTAATTATAAACATAGTTATAAGATTGTCATGTATATGCTTAGCGGTGTGGGTAGTTTTAAGATTGTATTGAAATGTCAAGTCAGTCCGTTAATATACGCAATAGAGAACACTGTTCTTTTCCTTGATCTCCTCTAACGGTACCTTAGGACACCTTTCCGGCTACATCCCAACACTGGGGGCACGGATATAACAGTCGTATAAAAAAAAGTTTTAGTACTGTACTGTATTGCATTGTTCCCTACTTGTTTAGTACTAGACGAACTCTTTTGCATTGAACCTCGTAAATGCCTACATAGTTAATCATTAATTAAATTACCTACCTAATGACTAATGACAAACCATTGTTTTGCGAATACATTTAATTCAATCGACCGCCGGTGAATCATCCTAATTTAATTTTAAGTAACATGACATTCGAACACAGAATATAATTTTATACGAGCTAACATTGCGATGAGAGTTAATTGGTGAAAAACAAACGTAGATGAAAGAAAATTAGTTAATAAAAACAGAGTGTGCTGGGAAACGGCACTATAAGAGAGCATAAAGCGTGACGCCGTAAAGGCAGCGCATTAGGCGGCCGCTGCCAGAAGCTGTTCATTATCTATTCGAAGCTATTTTAATTAGCATTGCAGTAATAACAAAGCGGGGGCGAAGTTTTTGTGGCCTCTCGGGCGGCGTCTGCTCGCCGCTGCCGGCGCCCGCGCTGCCCCTCTCGGCCCTCCTCCTCCGCCTGCTGCAGCACGCCGCGCCAACAACAACTCGATTGGGAATACTTAAAACAACTCGTCTCTCACTTTACTTATGAAGTTATGCGTGTTGAAACTCTAAATATTATACATTTTTGGCAGAAGGCCCGGGTGTTAAATCGCCTGAGTGTTTTTAAACGGTTGTTTCGGCTCAGCTTCAGTCGTTTAACGATCTGAAAGTAAGGTAATAAAAATATTTAATCGCACATTGCGCTTTGCTCAACTAACCGAAACTATTGAATTAGAAACCGTTATAGGTGAGGGAATAAGCATTATTAAAGAAGAATATGTTTAGCGATGATGATTAGAATATTTAAACGATACATTATCAGGGGCTCCAGTTTTAGTTCATATAATTACAGTAGGTATAAGGACGCTGTTCGTATTTTAAACAAGCTTGGCGTACCTATACTGTGCAACAACTAAGTGGTGCTCTGGTATCTCTAAACTAAATCTGGCCAGGCACGATAGCCCCGCAATCGCTTCCCTAGTGCCCACCTCTTGTTTCACGCACCGCCTGCGACTGTAGCGCTCGAACAATACCCTGCTCTTGGCACATTTTGTGAGCCAGTTTGTTTACCTGCCGAGTTTTATCTCGAAACTGAGATTGCGAAGTCGTTATTGTGGGACTTCCTGGTGATATTTAAGTCTCTAGGATCAGTTAGATAGGTTGCATTGAATACCTTCTATATATATAGAGCCTGTACCTTTTGGTATAGAGCTGTAATTTATTAAATGAACTCAATTTTTCGTCTAAAAAGACACTTATTTTTATGAGTAAATATGCAGATATTTTAGTTAATTCCTTTAATAGCAGCACGCCGTGAACACGGTAAGGTCGCGCGAAGAGGAGGGGGTCGGCTGGGCCTCATGAGACACGTCCCCCAGGACGACATTACATTTCGCTATAAATTTCGTCCACAGCCGCCCCAGAACTCGCTTCCACGGGTAAATCTTTCATATAAAAAGCCCTTTGTTTTCACTGGCTCAGATAGGTATTTCCAATCGAAGGGACACGCTGCACCGTAACGCTTGATATTAAAAAAGTTTTTCTATAAGGACTACGGAGTCCGCAGAGCGGGCAAGGATTCCATTGCAATTAAACGTTATCTTTTTAATTCTGTTCTTAGCAATCTGGAGAGATTTCTTTATATGGCAGCGAAAAGCAATTTCTTGCCGTTCCTATAAATTGATGCCAGCGAAATATTACGGATAGGATACGCATACGGAACAAATATTTCAATTCTCGGATTGTAGTAGAGATCAAGATTTGTTACATTCCTAGATTTTTTGGAATCGTCACTTTGATTTTATAATAGGTTAGTCCTATGTTGTGATGTATTTAAGTTTTTAATCGTCTCTCCTATAAATATTTCTCGCTTAAAATTACAGAAAAGTAAATCGTGCACAGAATGACGTGCACTTTTCGCAAAAGCAACGTTGATCTTTATTATCCATCCAAGCAATTTACAAAAGCTGGCAAAAGGAGTTAGAATAAGTATCCAATCTAAACAGGGACAGGGAGGCATTTGTCCGGCAAAATGTCGCTCGGCGGGTCAGGTGGCACACGTTGAAAGCATTGAAAGCGTTCATAAATTTCCACGGGGCGAGGCTTTGCCGGACGCAGGTGGCACAAGGCACTGCATGCTACTACAGCCTACTTCTACTAAGAAACGTTACACCCTCATTATTAGGTACACTCCATATTGCTAATTCCATTTAGCTTGGCGTTGTCGTAAATTTATGTTACTGGTTTCGTGTGGATTTTATGTTAACTGTCATTTTATGTATATCATTAAAATCCTTATTTGCCTTGCAGATTATAAATGAAAGAAACCTTAGAGCTTTGGGTCGTTTTCACAATCAGAATATAATATCAACGGTCTTTTAATATAAGTACCTACTTTTCCTGTTTCAAAGATACGTACCTAACTCAGATTATTATTTGAGACATTATATGTAATTTCGCTTTTATATAATAGATTAGGTACAAATACTTTCAAATAAGTAAAAGCTTTCATAGTGAAATAAAACGGATCACTCACGTATATAAGGCGAGTTTAGCCTGACATGTTTCGGACTAATTCGTAGTGCTTCCTCTGAAAGCGCACGACCCAAAGTCAGCGAGACGCACAATACGTGCCACGGCTTTGCTCAAAGCTAAAAGCTTTCAGGTGATAAACGAGCAACAACAAAGTTAAAAAACCTAAATGATTTTGATGTTTTCGTAACATGCCAGCGTAATGCGATCAAAGTTCATCGAAGCCGTGTGTTCTGGTGGAGATGGAGGTGAATCGGCTAACGAAGTAAACAATAGTCACGGACGACCCGCGTCCGACGAGCCTGCCAACAGGGAGCAGCCAAGACAAAGAGCTGATGAATCTGATTATTTTGTCTTACCCGGGACAATATAAATAAACAGACGCGCACAATCTAAGACGCGACGCGACGAATCAATGTTGGAATTAAAGATATGTACTTTTGTGATATGATTATACTATTTTATAACCTAGTATGCGGGTATTAATAAATATCGCACAACAAGCATCGTACTTGACTCTTTGTGAAATTCAAAAAAGTATCTTGAAAAAAGAACAGACGTGAAAGTTGCATAGTCGCCGCGTTCTGATTCGGCTCGCTCTGAGATGTTAGACATGTTTTTGAATGACAAGTCCAATTTTCTGATCAAAGAGTGCTCGCCCAGTGTTCAGTTTGTAGACGCTTTGTAGACGACTGCATTCGAAACTAGGCTGTTTGAAAAACGCAGTCGAACGAAAAGTCAAATCATGAATACCTGTAGTTTCATTTTACAAAGGATACGTTGATGTGCAGCGCTGGGACAAATAAGAGCAAAGAGAACGGGTATACTTTCACTGCAATAGTTTGACTTTGGCAAAACTTTGTTTTTAATCTGAAATCAATAATATTCATTGGCCTGTTGGTTACGCCCGCCTTCATATAAATCAAAATGAACAAAGCGACATGGCAGTTAAAATATATATCGAAAGAAGAAAGTAATGGTTGGAAATGAAGTCATAGTAACAAGGATTGAGGAGATATGCGTCAGTAGTTCGGTCACATGGAACAAATGAGTGCGTCTCAGATTTATAGGACTCTTGGCGAGTGGGAGTGGAAGAACAACAAATGGGACCTTGTGATACGCCTACTACTTTACTCGCACGAACAAAGCGGTAAAAATAGTTGTGCGATGAGGCCTTACTAGATTTACTGATTTAGTGATCGGAACGCCGCCGCCGCTATTTTTAGAAGCTTTTGTGGAATCTCGTGTTCGTGTTACATCAGCTTAAGTTCGGTAATTGGTTCGTTCTTTGTTAATAATTATATAATTGACACTTATTATATTAATTGAGCTTTCCATGGCGCCATCAGTCTGCAAAATGTACCTACACTACGCTAACTACGATGGAACATTCTAGACGTTTTAACGGTATCATTCGTTTACTTTTCCCTTAAAAAAAAAAACAAAATATGATAGGTACCTAACTCATTTCATAACTAAAAAACCGGGCAAGAGCGTGTCAGACACGCCCAGGATAGGGTTCCTAAGCCATTACGAAAAACCCCTGGCATAGATACCTAATTTAAAGGTATTTTCATCACACCTATTCGAAACCAGTGTTAGCAGAGCGCTACTGGGGTCAATTTATATCGGTTACTGACATAGACATACATAATTAACTATTACTCCCAAACCTGTGAAGCCTGCCTATCTCTGATAGTTTTCCTTTTAAATTCACTATATGCACTACTGCTCTGATTTTTTTCACATTTCCAAATATAACAGTTTCTCTGGTGGAGGGGGGAACACTGGACTCCAGCAAAAATGAGCACTTCAAAGCTAAATATTTCGCAAACAAATAACTTTATCGAAAAATGATCTTTCAGCACCCCTAATATTTTTGAAAGACGTATTCAACGATACCCCACACTAGGGGGTGGGCGAGAAATAAAAAAATCATCCCCACTTTACGTGTTAGGGGTTTTTTTGGGGTACCGGCCAAGTATAAATTTCAAGCTTCAGTAACGTCCTTTCTTTATCGAGAACTTGCCCGCAACCCTCGGCGCGCGATGCTGTTAGGGGCAAGCAGCAGATATAGACCTTGGGCGGTATAACAAAAGAAAACGTTAAGGGTTTTATTTAGGGCATAAAAACCTTGTTAGCTTGCATGTTATGATATCATTACGTGCACGTGTGATAAAATTATATTTAAATGATTTACCCATTGTTTATTTTCTGGGCAATGCTGAAAATGTTTAATCTAATGGTCTAACGCGGAGCAGCCGAAATGTAAGGTTGTCTAACCATGTACTTTTCTAAAAACTTTTCATGTAAAGAAGTCATAATTGCCATAATAAGCCTGAAAACAACGTAGGTGTAAAAGTTGTTTCAAACAGAAATTTTAATTCAACGTTATGCTCGAACCTTGTTGTCCAGAACAAAACAATAACTCGTACCCACTAACACCTGCAGCGGCTACAGTTGCGTACATATGAATTATTTGGGCGATGCGAGGTGTACCCGGAGAGTATTCCGCATTCCGGGCGTTCGCTTGCAGCTGCGGGCGAGCTCTAACCGACAACGCCGACACACAACGGTGAGCGGCGCGCCGCCTGCATTCCATTCTACTGCTTCGATACAACACACTTCTCTCCGCACAAATTGCGTCCCTATACCCACTATTGCGGCGTCGCGTACCAGTTGAATTCTCACACATAACGGATAAAAAACGATGCCTCGGCGCGCCATCAAAATCGTGAGCAATATTCTGTTTCCATGTTTCGTATACGACGGGTATTCATCAAATGCGTGAAAGTTGGGGCACTATTATTCGACGTTGACTGAAAGAAATCTTGATGATATATTATCGAGGCGAACAATCGTAAGGTTTGCTTCGAGAAGCAGAAGACAGGAAGGAGCGCGGCGCGTTATTTACGACTCCTGATTCCGGCGTAGCAGGGACAGTGCAGGAAATCTCCGGTTGGTTCCTCCCGTAACATTCTTCAAGTCGTTTAATGTTACAATCAACGTGTCACATTTGGTTTTCGCTTAATGGTACAAAAAACAAGCGCTAATGCTACTCTAGAACCCTATTTAATGAAACCTATTTCAACTGTACTATATTGAAAGTTACTAATTTTATCGCAAACGGAGCATCGAAGATAAATTTTTATCAGGGGAGCAAAGTTGCAGGCGTTTTAGGGACATAAAACCTTACTTAGCGAGCCACAAATCCTCGTAACGCTAAGCCGAGATAAAACACTAAGCTCGCGCACAACGAGGCGGGCTGGAATTTTTCACCTGCGGGTGCAGCCGGGAGCCAGACATAATGCGAGCAGGCGAGTGTGTGCCACGTGAGATATTACTCACACAAGAATTATGATGTTCTGTAATGAAACCCTAGCCCCAAGCCAACTTATCAACCTTTTTATATTATGAATCTTGAAGTTTCCGTGTTTCCAAGAAAACCGTTCAATGGAGCGATGCCCGGCTCATATAAGGCCGTAATACAATCCCCACACCCCAGCTGATCCCACGTATACTGCATGGAGGCTGTTGGCTTTTGAGAATGTAATAATAGGGAGTCTAGTTAAATATCATATAACCAGTTTGGCGCGCAACCTCTAAATTACACAAGCGATAAATTGTTTAAAATTAAATGCTTTACATGTAAACATTGATGTGAAATTATTAGGTACCTGGACATTTTCAGAAAACTGTGTACCCTTTCCTTTTTTGAATAACCTAACAAATTTTGGATTATTTCTGCTCAGAATGACGAGGACTATTTATTTAAATAATAAAAAAGTGTCGAGCATTTTTTTGTCACTTTTGTGACGCGTTTTTACATACATTCTATATGAACTGTCACAAAACTGAGAAATAAATTTTCTATGGAAAATTTAGGACTTCTTTGGCAAAAAGGGTACACAGTTTTCTGAAAATGCTCACCTACAGAACTTCCTACCAATACCTAGGTACATTTTGATAAAAAAAAACTAATGTTAAAGTGTAACTAACTTACCACCAAGATAAACAAAGTGAGCATTGCGGGGCCTACGTTCTTCTCGGTATGTTTGTACCACCATAAGTAGTCAACAAATTTAAACGCAAAACGAAAACAGTTTCTGTCAGAGATAAATCCTTTCCGCTAAGCCCCGTTTATTTTTTACTCGAAGCTTTTAGTAAACCTAATCTTGAAGCATTACAAAACATCTACTCTCCGGGATTAGCGGAAACCGTAATAAATTACGTGTTCGCTCAGTTCGCTCATTCAAAAGCACTTGTCGCAGCAACGAAGGCGCCGGCGCCGAGCGTCGGGCGTCGGCCTCTGAGATCAGCAAACAGAGAAGAGTAATAAAGCCATTAATTCCGCTTTACGTGCAAATAACATAAATCAGACTGTAGCGCCTCGCGCCGCAAGACCGCTCTGAGCGGCACGCAACGAAGCCGCGGGTAAATTAAGCGCCTGTCATACGTCCTGCTCCGGCGAGGCCGCACGCCGCACGCCGCACGCCCACCATCGCTCGCAGATTAAACCAATCACTACAATGTAACGTCCACAAAAACACAATAGGGGTACCTATTTGACTAATCCTCGTACGCTTTCGCTTTAACGAAAACTTTAGAGATAGGGAAGCAATCAATTTTTAATTAGCAGACTGATAAACATGAAAAGAAAAGAGACCTGTTTTTATAAAAATAAAAATAGAATCAAGCTTAACGAGGCACTTTATTTTTAAACGGCGTCCGAAGGAAGTCCGAAACTTGCTTTTAATTGGGATAATTCAAAAAGAAGCGAGGAGATTTTCCTAGACAACAACAATAACAAATTTAATGACAATGCTTTTCCTCACAGGCTGGATTCGTTCGGGGATTAACGAAAATTAGATTTCAATAAGACGCTTGAGTCGAAGCGAGTAACAAATATAAGCCAGAGCCGGGTAATGCGCCGACGGTCACGCTCCTCCGTTAGTGCAGCGTCAGCCGCAGCCGGCCGCCGCAGCGAGCGAGCCGCCCTTATTGCGGCACATCTTACGACGTGCACACACCGACCGAATATCTAATCCTATCCTCCTTCCTCCTAATTTACATTACACTGGTATATAGCAGTCTCCCGCTTAGATCTTTGGTATCACACGCGTATACGGCAGAATTACGCCGGCTTAGAATAAGAATTTAGGCGGCTGAAACAGCCGAGTAAACAAAACCGACATGTCGGATGTATCCGTCTTATTATACTTTAGTTCGAAAACTACTAACCCAAACTTACCTGTCCTTTTGTAAAGGAAATTTGAATAGCATTTGCATTATTATTACTCGTATAGTTTACCCTCAAATTTATGGTAAAAATGGCTCCGCTTTACGACCTACACAAACTTGGGTTAAAAATTGTGAAAGAAACATAGCTTACAAAAACAAGGAAAATACCCAGAGGACGTTAAACATAGAGAGCTGTACTGAATAAAAAGGTCGCCTTCCAAATAAATTATTCCCCAATTCGGCCGTTTCGATTCAAATTGAAAGAACGTCTTAGTAAGTATAGAGATTTCTCTAGCCGCGAAAGGAGAGAGAATACAGATAGGCATATAAACGGAAATGAAATGGTTTCGGGAATCGTACGGATCAGTCTCGTCGGAGAACATTGATCATGCAAAGGTAATGCTGCAGCTATTGTTGCAAAGTTCAGCCGAATATAATTTCGAATGACAACGGTCACAATAAACATGAGCCTTATCTAAAAATATGAAGGGCCTCTTATCCGCTCGCATCGATTATAATCAAGAAGAAATATAATATATCTGTTAGATATTCGCACGCTATACACGTTCCCGAAAGATAGCTCGCATAATTCTCACAGGGACGCCGCGTAGCCCTACGAAACAATAGCAGATTATCAAACAAAACGACGTAAATAGTCCTTGGAATAGAAGCAATAGGGCGCGGGTTAAGGGCCCGGAGGATGCCCGCGTCGCGACTCGAATGCTAGATGAGAAAACAAACTAACTCGCTGGCCTCGGAAACGGCTCTTTTCTCTCTTATTATTATTAACCGAATACACAACGTTTAAGTGTACACTTGACGATTAAAGAAGACGTTTTATCTAGAGGGAGGGTGTTCGGATTGTCTTACTAGTACATTTGTTTACATGTCACAATCTAAGCTCAAAACCTCACAATGAATAAAACCGCCTTCAAAAAAAAACCTCAGGAAAAAAAAGAAGGCGGTTTTACTTTTTGTTAAAAGATTTTTTATTTCACAATTTTTAGTTACGTTAATATTTAAAATATTATCCTCCAACTCTTAACCGTTAAGGAGTTGTACCTTCCATCATCACCTCATCAACACGAAATGATGACTACCAGACGCAAGTACTTGAATAGCTTTCGAAAATATATGAAACACATGATACGTCCCTATAAAATTTTAAGGTTGCCCTCGATTTCCCTGGGATTCCATCATCAGATCCTGAGTTAGTGACAATGGGGACCACCTCAGGAGTATACCCTTTCGAATAATGATTTAACATTTTCAGAATTATCCTCCAACTCCTAACCGTTAAGGAGTTTTACCTTTCATTATCAGCTCATCAATATGGGATGATGACTACCAGACGCAAATACCTAAATAGCTTTAGAAAATATATGAAACACATGATCCGTCCCTATAAAATTTGAGGGTTGCTTTCGATTTCCCTGGGATCCCATCATCAGATCCTGACTTGGTGACAATGGGACCAACTAGAAAGTATTCCCTTTCAAACAAAAAAAGATTTTTTGAAATCGGTCCAGCCGTCTTCGATTAATCGGGGAACATACATAAAAAAAAAACCGACGAATTGAGAACCTCCTCCTTTTTTTGAAGTCGGTTAAAAAGCCAAAAAAGAACACAACAAACCTACAAATTCACTGTCGATGTTTTTCATACCATAATGATACTCTAATAAAATTTTGGTGTTGAAAGTGAAATACTTTAGATCTGATTGTATTGTAGAGCAAAATAAAATGCTAAACCATTTTCGAATGTCAATGGGTTACAACAATTAAACAATCCTTATGCACTCATAGTGAAATAAACAAATCACTGACGGATCCTTATACAGTATGTGAAATGTTCTATAAATATATCTATGTACATACTCATGTAAACATGTACCGTTCAATTGCACAACAAAGACGACTAGGAGGAAACGTAGTTCTTCCTCCTACTTAGACGGTCGCATAGAGAAACTTGGGACTTGGAAACGAGCTGCTTTGTTACAATCGACTTTTGTGAGTGGCCTTTTACCTGCACACAATGTCAGAGAGCGGTATTCATAGATCGCCCTGTCTAATGCCTAGTTGGCGTACAAGGCACAATCCGGTAGATCCGGCCTTCTTCGCTTGCAGAAAGTTTTAAAAAGATAATCGTGCTTCAAATACTGAGAAGAAACCTAAATATGGTAAATATGCTAGGTAAGGTAAGGCCGTAGGCTGGAGATGATGATGATGATTATGCTTCAATCGAATATACTTACGATATTATAAGTGAATTTTAGTGTCTGTAAGTTTGTTTCTCGTACACCGATCATCATCTAATTACATAGGTATGAATGGTTGGTGACAAAGATAGTCTACTTTTAAGTATAGTACATTTAAGCTCAGTAATTTTTAGTTTCCAATGGCTAAAGGGTAAAATGTCTCACGCCGGAAAGTTAGTGCTATAAAGCGATCCACGTTATACGAAAGGCTGAATCATCACAAGCCTGGGAGCACCTCGCAAAAATAAACCAATGACAAGTCAAAACAAAACTCGGTGCGTAGTATTATGTGACAATTCAATTATCCTTCAGTCAGAGCGACGCAATCTCACTGCGTCTCAAAACAAAGACCCTGCTAATAGTATCGCGCAGCGGATAAACAGCGCGACACCGAGTTTGTGTTGAAAAAATAAAGGCGCGACGACGCCCGAATAAATGAGAGCGGCGATAAACAGGAGGATCCGTTCCGAGCGGAGGGTCGATATCGAAATACATTATTCCCCGATCCGAGTGTTCCGATTCAAATTGAAAGAGCACCTCCAACATGAGATTTCTCAGGCGGCGAGTGGGCGCAGAATATAAATCGACGCATAACCAGAAATGGAAGGCCTGTGAATTTCCGTTCGGTGGCAAGCGGACTCGCTGTTTGTTTATAATGTTGTTAAACTAAAATAGAATTGGAAACATTTACATTTTACGTTATTTATTTATGTGCATGGAATAGGGCGGCGTAGCGACAAGTGTGCGAATCGTTTAGCTTTAAATTTGATTATAACTAAGTCCGTAAGTTGAGTGACATATTTAGAAACGCTAATAAATTGGGTTAAGAGTGGACATAAAAAACACGTAATTTCTACTAGCAGGCAAGAATATTTAAATCTGTAATTATGTACTTATTTTTACCTCTTTTATATCGTTACGATAAGTACTGCTATGATAGGAAACGTAAAAACTTTGCCCATTTTTCGCATTCAAAGGAATTTGGCGAATTAATCATAAAGCTGTCCGTCACGTATAGAAATTCGTAACGTAAGTTATTCTAACTCTTTCCACCTTATAGTTAGAGAGTACGGCGCCCCTCATCGCGTATTCTGTCCAATTCGCAACACGCCCAGCAGATATTTACGTAACAGGCGCTTTTCCTGACTTCTGGCAGTCTTTTACGGTGAAAGAGAAGCACATATTAAGTAAATATACACGGCAAATCCTTTTTAGAAGCAACTAGCGAGTTTATGCAGGTCGAGGGGGCGCCGTAGACCGCGGGGAGCGCTACGAGGGCTACGGCGTAGACGTCTACGAAGGATCAGCCTCACTTATCTTATTATGGTGTTTTGTTTAAGTGAGTGTAAATAAGTTTTCAAATGTTTATATGACTGTCAAAATAACGGTTGAAGATTATTGCAGTTTAATAACTGTGCAATGTTTAGGTCCCTCAGCAATATAAGAAATAATACTTAACTATGATTGAATCTCATCGTAGTTTCATGTTAATGGAAATAATACTTTGCTAATGTCTGAGCCGATTTCGCCCAAACGGAACAAACCAAGTTCATCCCACTGGGGACTACGGTGGCACAGACAAACCAAAAATTGTGAAATAAAAACCTTTTAACAAAAAAGTAAAACCGCCTTCAAAAAAAACCTTAGAAAAAAAACCTAAAATAATCCTCTAAAATAATAATAAATAAAATAAAATAAAATGCATTTATTTCTGACAACAGAAACTAAAGCCTAAAGTTTTATGGCCTAGCACTAACTAGCAGAAATATGAAGTCGGTGCGGTGCTAGCGGAATATTCTTTGAATGAAGTACCGACAGAAACGCATTTTTATTTTATTTTATTTATTATTATTTAAAGTTTTTTTTGTAAGGTTTCTTTTGAAGGCGGTTTTACTTTTTTGTTAAAAGATTTTTACGTTGATTTAACATTTTCAGAATTATCCTCCAACTCCTAACCGTTAAGGAGTTGAACCTTCCATCATCAGCTCATCAACATGAGTTGATGACTACCAGACGCAAATACTTGAATAGCTATAGAAAATATATGAAACACCATAATACGTGCCTATAAAATTGGAGGGTCTGCCCTCGATTTCCCTGGGATTCCATCATCAGATCATGACTTGGTGACAATGGAACCAACTCAGAAGTATATCCTTTCGAATAATGATTTAACATTTTCAGAATTATCCTCCAACTCCTAACCGTTAAGGAGTTGTACCTTCCATCATCAGCTCATCAACATGAGATGATGACTACCAGACGCAAATACTTGAATAGCTTTAGAAAATATATGAAACACATAATACGTGCCAATAAAATTTTAGGGTTGCCCTCGATTTCCCTGGGATCCCATGATCAGATCATGACTGGGACAATGGGACCACCCTTTCGAATAAAAAAAGAATTTTGAAAATCGGTCCACAATTGACGGAGTAATCGATGTACATACATAAAAAAAAATACATACAGTGGAACGTAGAACCTCCTCCTTTTTTGAAGTCGGTTAAAAATTAAATTAAATTAATAAATGGCATTTATTATTAATAAATTAAAATAGTTTGTTCGAACTCGAAATATTCCTAAAGCTATACTTTGACTCCTCTGAATTTACAAACAACTGTGACTTTGAACAGTCATTTTAATAAACAGAGCATTTTTAAACCATGGAAACAACCGTAGAAACGTCTATTAGGAGGAGTGGCGTTGGTTGATGTACAAACGAAGCCGCGAGGAGGGCATTTAGCCCGTTAAGGTTGATTGTGAGAGCGGCGCCCGGAGGCAGCGGCCGGCGCGCGGGCGGCGCGGGCGGCGCGGGTGGCGCGGGCGGCCAAAGCCACTCTAACTTAATAAGCAGGAGACGACGGCATCGCCGAATCAAGGTGACGCGCCTTCACAATGCTCTATCCAGGTTTAAATAGCTTTACGCTCAATTGCGTTTCAATATGGCGCTAGCTTGCCGTGATAGTTATTTCATTAAACAAAGGTTTCAGAGAAAGTTCGCAGCGGGAATACCGGAGTCAATTATGAGATTTTTGGAACGGCTTGCGCGCACTCTTTGTGTTAGCTTTAGAAGTATTTAATTTATCTACCTGCATTTTCAAGATAACGCACGCGACTACCTAAGCTCCCATTTCTTTATTGGTTATTTAGTATAATCATTTCGAAGATTATTAGAGTTAAAACTATGTACATTAACGAAAGCTCATAAATTCAAATAAAAAAAACCCCCGACGACGTAAAATAATCCATAAAAGTAAAAACTTAGGAACCATGTTAACTTTTTTGCAGTGGGGTGCCGTATTTTTGTATTTGTCAGCTCTCCGTACTGCACCCGACTGCGAAAAAGTTAACAGTCAACTTTTTTTTCATAGGTTTTTATGTAATTAATAAATAAATAATAACAATAATGTCCGGGGTTTTTTTTGTCACCTTTTACATTCATTTTCCACGATATCACCGGGCTCTCGGATTCGGGTTCCCGGAACTTAGCCATACTAAAGACATCAACGGGTTCTCACAATTGGGATCGGAACTTGACAAAACTTCACCGATATTTTCATTTGAAACTGTAATGTCTCAAAAACGGCTGAACCGATTTTCATGAAACTTGGCTAAGAACCATCACGATTAAAAAACTAGCTTTCTATTAAAAAAAGCCGCGTCCAAATCCGTTCATCCGTTTAAGAGCTACGATGCCACGGACAGATACACAAGTCAAAGTTATAACACCCCTCTTTTTACATCAGGAGTTAAAAACAAATAAGCTATTGTACCTTCTAGTATTTAAGATTAGATATAAGAGCCAAACTTAATGTTTATACCTGTTCCGAAAGTAGTTATACTTTGTAGACCGTTTCGTGACTTGGCAACCACGGTGTCTCTAATTGCCAGGAACGTGAATAACTATAGGAGCACAGTTATGCATGCATCTGTTTTAAAGCCCAGAAGTTCCGTAACTCGCCACAAGTAAGTAACTTTCTTTAAATAGGTACTTGTGAACGAGTTTAGCTATTACTTAACGAACTAAAAAACAATTACTTTGCTCACCCGCGACCACTAATGACAAATAGTTATATCTGTGCGGCAAATGTATGTTTCCATGCAACACCTCCACCTCCACTACTACACGAATCAACACATGCCACACAGACCCAACTATCACCACCACCACTATACTAAACGCTGACGCGTTTCGGCACTCTCCACGAGGCCATTTACGAAGCACAACAACAACCGCTCAACATGCCACCACTTCCACTACTGACATATGTAAACCATGTACTCAACTTAGTTAATGACAAAACCAACGTACCCACTAATATTTTATAAATTCCAAACTACCCTTTTATGTAAGTCCTAAACTACCCTTTTTTAAGAAATGAATTCCAAACTACCCTTTTTATTTTTATTTTTAATCTACGCCAGGTACCCCGTTATTTTTAACCGAGTACGGTAAAAGAGAAGTCATGTTCTCATTATTACTATGACACATTATTAAAATTAGAACCAAGTCGTAACAAAGGCGAAGAAACCAAATATAACTTGTTCATTAATAATAGACCCCATGTTGTTGTACCTAATTATTTCCAATTGTTCTAAAACCGATAGCCGCAAACCCTTATCACAATAATGTAAAATTTCGTACGTATCTGAGTCTAACAACGAATGATTCGTTTCTAATAAATGCTTGGCAAAGTTTGATTTCTCTGGATGATCATGCCTATATGACGAGACATGCTCTTTAAATCTAGTATCAAAGCTTCGACCGGTTTGTCCAATGTATACTTGACTACAGTCGCCACAAGTGAGTTTATATACGCCCGACCTGTTCCCTTTATCCACCTTTTCTTTGTTATTACAAAGTCTAGAACGTAAAGAATTAGTAGTCTTAAAGGCAACATTGATGTTATTTGATTTTAAAAATATTATAATCTTGTCAGACAACCGGCCAACATAAGTAATACTAGATCTAAATTTGTTAGTAGGCTGAGATGGCAACGCAGAGTAAAGCATGCTATTCACTATCCGTCCCTGCTTCTTTTGAACCAGACTATTAACCATTGCTGTACTATAACCATTTGTTGTTGCTATCTGATATATAGTATGTAACTCAGAATCATAATGCTCTTTCGACAGAGGTACAGTTAGTAGTCTATGTACATAACAATGGAAAGCAGCCAGTTTATGCTGCCATGGGTGAGTAGAATTTGCAGGTATGAGGTGGTTAACTTTGAAAAAACAATATATAGTGGGGAACAGCAATTTAGTATATTATTATAGGTATGTTGATGATTTAATTTTATGTTGGAAGGGGAGTATGAGGCAGCTAGATTTGTTTATTAGTGCTCTCAATAACAAACATCCAAAAATAAAGTTCAAACGAGAATTAGAGGAAAATCGTTCATTAAATTTTCTGGATTTAACTATTACAAGAGTAAATAATAGGCACCAGTTTCAAATTTACCGTAAGCCTACGTACACAGATACTGTCATACCTGCAAATTCTACTCACCCATGGCAGCATAAACTG